>OY728120.1:774270837-775520837 GCA_963277665.1 Viscum album | reverse complement strand
AACATGGAATCATTCAACATCATCATTTATTCCACGATAAGGAAATGTGGAATACATACATCAAAATCTATAATCAATAAGTATATGTGCACAATTTTGAATAACCTAGACTGAGTAATGGGTATGGTATTCTCTAACACGACGATTTGTCTTGGAGAAACATGGTGTAATTTCAGCAGCATAATAATGTGACATAATCATTCATAAAATGATTGATGAGAGAGAAAGGTATATCTCATCACATGTACAATAAATGGAAATTAAAAAGATCAAATAGGTACATTTCAAATCACATTTAAATTGAAAATATAAGGTGTAACATTCCTAAGAAGTAGGAAGAAAGAGGGGGAAGGGAAAAACTCTTATGAAATTTCGAAAAGGTAACGGGTGTATATGGGAGGGATTAATGAGAGAGAAATAGGCCTATCTTCATTAAAAAATAAGTAGGTAAGTATGGGATAGGTGAGAAATCATACCCCAACATTTTTAATAAAAAATAAAATGGTATAAAAACATAAATAAATATGGACAAAATTGAGAACGGAATAAATCTCATACATGGATGTATGATCACAAAGGCATCGGAGAGGCTTGAGAGAGGATTCTTGGGAGATTTATGTAATGCCCCAACCCCATTTACCCATATTCAGTTAATTATTTTTATATATTGGCATGATTACAAGGAATGTTTTTCTATAGGACTGATCAGTTTAGCAATCTTGGAAACTAGAATACATATATGAATGTTAAATTACAATTTCTAAAATAAAACACAACATAAATAATTCGTTGAGAACGCCATTATTCACCTAGCATAACCCTGCATATCAATCATAACATACTTCATCACATCATGGAAAAAATTAATCATATGAAATGGGTGAGCTCATATGCTTAGTAATGATAAAAATATATCATAAACTATCATAAATAAACCTAAATATTTACAGTAATGTATAATACTAAAAGAAAATCTTTTTAAAATTTACCTTTAGAATAATTTAGAAAAGATAAATCAAATAATGTCACTTACTTATTCACATGGTTATTATACTGTTTGAATAATCACAGGTAATATCAATAGCTAATTTCAGAATGATGGAATGCAAAATGTCAGACATCATAACCCCATTGTCAAGTCCTCATGCTAAGACTACAAATAATATTTTCTCAAGGCCTTGTTCCAAGACACTAGTTTATCTCATGACACATATGAATGTATCAAGGAGCTATAGTGGTCCCCACCTATCACTTATTAATTCCACTGCATTCCTCATATGAATGGGGTGAAACATTACATAAGCATTTATATTAAAACTAGCATACTAAATGTCAATACATCAATCGTAAACCATTAATGGTATAGAAACCACACATCCATATTCCAACATATCATAATTCATTAAATAAAATATAGAACATTATATTCTAATAAATAATCCTCAATCATGAATAATATCCAGTAAAGGATGTGGACATGGTTGAAAATGATCAATAAAACTATTTGATAGAAATATCAATTTTTTAGGAAATCATTTAAAATTCACAAAATTTATAAAGGAATAAGTTTAAAATAAAATTTTGAATCAAATTTCCCCATACAACTTTTACTCATTTTAAAGTAATTAACATATTACAAAATTCATGTCTATATAAATAATTCATTAAAAGCATTTTGAAAACACGGTCATTAATGATAATGGTTTATAAGAATAAAAATTTATACCATTTAAAATGATGTCTTAGTTAAAAATTACCTTAAAAATATTCCTTTTTAAAAATATTTTATAAAACAAGGACATGGATAATAAATAATTCATTGTAAAAACATACACATAAACAATCTCAAGTAATAATAATATTGAGGAATTAACCTTTACTTGGTACCTTCCTTTGCTCGAGGGTTTGTTTAAACTCATGAATAATGACCATAGTATGTTATTATATAATACTAGAACCATATTCACATGAATGATATCATAATTTATTCATTTATGGATTTATACTACCCATTTAATAATAATTTCTATGTTAAAATAATATTTTGGGTAATAATCCCTTTCTCTATCATAGATGTTTTGACTTGTTATTCTTGATCGTATCACTTATATCATGATTTAATCTCATCTAGTATAAAAAACATGATTTTTGTATCATATATATTCAGAATATAAATATGTATAATAGATAGATATATGAAATGGAAAACACCTTTTTTTTGAGCCGGTGGGCCGTACGTGCGCATAAATTATGTTTCCATTTTCATGTCGCATTGAAAAGATGTAATTGAACAAGATATATGTAAATAAATAAAAATATTTATATATATTTAAAGTAGAATTATTATTTCATATATGAAAAAATTATTAATAATATATATTTTTATAATTATCGTTGAATGGTGAACGTGGAAATGAATCTCATCGCGTTGTGGAGACGGTAAGCCGTACGTACGTACGAGCGACAATATCATTTTATTGATGGTGAAATAGTATGTAATAAGATGCTATATTATATATGTAGAATCATTAACATGTTATATTTAATATTTAAATCAACAATACTCATTATTATCCCCATCAAAATAATGAAGTGTTGAATAACAAACTACACCATGACGTGGAGACGGTAAGCCGTACGTATGCACGTATGGTGACTTTTTCAATCATTGGATCGATAAAATAATGAATATGGTTGTTCCATATTTATAATAACATATATTTTTGTAGAAGTTAATAGATTTATTATTTTATTATGGAAAAAATCAATGAAAGAGGAACTGTAAGAAGAAAAGAACGTTGAAGGAGGTGATGATGTAATTACCTCTTCTTCGGTTATTTATTTTGATTTCATAAAAATGGATCCATAGGTTTTCTTCTGATCAAAGTAAGGACTATAGTATAAATTTATGGTAGTGGGGAGGATATTTGAGCATGGTTTGGAAAAGCCAAATGGATTTGGTGGTGTGATTTTGAGAGAATGTAAAGTACCCCATTATAAGATAGGTGAGGGTAACTTTCGGAAAATCTTGAAATATTATTTTACTATAAAATTTTTTTGGTTCATAATGGATCAAAATGGATTGATTTTGAGGCTATGGCGGGGATGTGTCTAAACCCTCTCGTCCAATAGGTCTTAGACATGTTGAGGTCCCCATATTAACCTTATCATTTAGATTTAACTCTTAGTTAAATAGTTTAGGGTTTACAATGTCGTCTTGTATTTTTATTTTACATGGTTAAAAAACATACACTAAAATTCCAAAAGAACCTAAATTGGTTTATTAATTAAATATATATCATTATATAAGTCCTTTGGCTGATACTTAGGTATTTAAAAGTATAATATCATTTAATAATATAGTATTTGTTTTAGAAACTCATTTATGTCAATTTTGATACTATTTAGTATTTGGTTTTTGTGAAAGTAAAAAAACATGAATAATTATAAAAGAAAACATTAAATTAATAATAAAAATTAATATTAACATAGAAAATTTGTTCAATTAATCCAAAGTATCAATTTAGATTTTGTTTATATTTATAATATCAATTATTTAAATAATCCATTAATAAGGTAATTACTACATCATAATTGTGTCATAAATAAATTTAATAATTTAATGTCTAAAAATTATAAATAAAATACAATTATATAGTAAAGATTATTAGATTTATAATGAAAATTTAGAGTCGAATTTATCTTATGTATATATCTATATTACAAATGGTTTAGTTATTAAACATTGAATTTAACAGTTTTAACACTTCTTCAAATAAAATAATATTAAATGTCCCAATCTAATCCATGTGGACCAGAATGATAATATATTATTCTGAATGTTTATTTTGTTCGAAAAACACTTATAAAATAGATATAGGACATGTGTTACGGTATTTATTTTATCATTTTTACCTTTAATTTCCCTATTTACTTTTAACCGTGGTAAATAAAATTCAAAAGTTCATATTCACCAAAAAAATATTTTCATCCTATTGAAACAAATTTTACATACTGATGTAAAATGTGTCTCTATGAGTTTTTAAATTCAATTCACATAATAAGTAAAATTATGTTTTATGAAAATTTGCCAACGTGCCTAAAAGGTGGGTAAAAGACGTTAAAAATTCCATAAAATTTTATACATCTAATCATATTATAAAGTTAATATGATAAATTACATTGAACAAATATATAAATTATGTATATATTTTTACATTAAAATAAATTTAAATAAAATTAATTATTATTTAAATAAAAGTCGATTTTAAACAATAACGCAGTGTTTTCACTATTCATCAAAAATTAAAAGTTATCAGAAAAAAACCAAAAATTAACCCTATGATAATTTTGATATTATGAATCCAAAAATGGTGTCTATTTTACAAAATTAAAATAATTTGAGTTGCATTATTTAATTTAAATATAATTCCTGTTGTCAAAACTAGAAATCAGGCTTTTAATAAGTAATAATTATCAAAAGATTAACATGTGTTTATACACAATTTCAATGTGAATTAAAATCCAATGAACTAAATTATATTAAATGATTAAAATATAATCTATTTATACTTTAAAAACACTCTAATTAATTATTTCACACTATAAATTATTTTGATTAAAAAAAGATATTTTCTATTATAATTCAGTATTTTTCACTATTCATCAAAATATGAATGTTATCAGAAATGTACCAAAAAATAATACAAAGTAAATTTTTATGTCCATAATCTAATGAAGAATTTAATTTTATTAAATTTAATATATAAACATGTCAAATATTGGATTTAAAAAGAGTTATCCATTAAATGGTGGTAAAATTGAATTTTTCAAAAAAATTAATTCTTTTATCTGAAAAAAATAAATTTGTTCTTATATTATGTCTATGAAACTCATCATTTGGGTTATAAAAATATCTGGAATATATAAAATTCAAAATAAAGTAAATAATATTCATACCTACTTTTTTAAAGGCATGTTTGGTAAGTCATGGTGTGCTCGAATTCATTCTTGTGTGTAACACAAGTTATTGAATTAATTTAAAGGGATAACATACTATAAAATACTGTGGTACTATATTATCCCCTATTTCAATAAATTTCATCCTCGTAATATGAAATTGTTCATAGAAAATCAAATATTAAAAATAGAAAATACCATCGTGGGAAACCCACATCGAAAATAGGGGTAATAAAATTTATTCTTAATAAGATAGAAAAGGAAATGAAAAATTAGCCACCAAATTTAGATTTCGAAAAGAAGAAAATTTGTGTAAATTTGAGACACATAATTGGAGGGAAAAAAATATTTATTGGGAGTGATTGAGGTCATCAATCACAAACAAGTGAACGGTAAATAGAAAATTGAGGGCCTTATGTCATAAATTTTGGATGACATAACATATTATCAATTAATCAAAACATAAGGTATTAGGATAACAAGTTTTATATTTTATGATAATTTTCCTAATGTTTAAGTATAATTTTTTTCATATAATAATAATGAAACATGAAAATTATAGTTCCATATTTTAACTAATTTCTACAAAAGAACTCATCTTTCACTCCCAAAAGACAATAGAACTCCAAAAAATTCTATTTATCCAAATTATATAGGGTTCCAAAAAAATAAGTTTATAATTCATCTATCTGAACTTTTAAAAAACTAAATTATACAATCCAGGACATCATTTAGGAAGTGTTAGGTGATACACCCTTGTCACCCTTTTGTTATGGGTTCATGTCTCGCTGCCTTGGTGAACGGAAAAGGATGTCGCCCAACCTCCGGGTTGTCCTTTTTATTACAATTTAAAAACAATCATAATAAATAATTTAACCTTATCAATTGTATCCAATGACAAAATGAATTCATTCCAACCATTAGACTTATCCACAACACCTCTTTCTGAACTCACTGTCCAAAATTTGTAAGGAAGGATACATAATATACATGTGAATACCTTAATCATGTATTATCTTAAAATGTGGTAATAAAATGAATTAACAGAAAACCATATTTTAATAGGTATGTACTTCCTTATTACTTTGGTAAATCATAGAATACTGGTTATACTCTATAAATCCAAATCTGTTGTAATCTCTAACAATGATAGAATACAGAAACCATTAATTAGTTCCAAGTTTGTCAATAATATCCAATATAATTTTACCAAATCCACCATATCTTATTCCAAAATCAAAAAACACTATATCAAGACCATATTAGAGTTTATATTTCCTTCGAAAATGTATTTTTCAAAATGGTTAACATACTATTGAGTCACTTTTTTTTGTACCAAAATATCTCAAATACTTAATGAAATAGTACTGCAGTATAATCCTTATATACTCCATAATTCATATAACAAGTACATTGTTGATACAACACTCAAATTACATAATTCTTTAATATCAACATAAGAACACAAGTCATTCCTCTACATCTGTGGTAGTATCATAACATGATTATTATCCAACAACATCATTTTCGGTATGCTCTGATGATGAACAATGATATGTGTAGTGTCCCAAATACTTGCAGATAATGCATTGTACATTTAAAACCATTTTATTACACATAAAATCACATGCATTATTTCCTTTTTCTCCACACTTATAACAATCTCCCATTACCTTCAAGCATTTACCAAGGTGATTCTTTCCCCAGTTATCTCATATGGAAAAATCATTATTTCCCTTCTTCTCGTTATCCACTTTTCTCTCTACCATCATTTTCTTCTCTATCAGCCTTTCAAAGCCATAAGTCTCAGATAATTCATTACTTACCTTATTACCACATAATATTATGTCTTCATATGATTAGAATACCTGGGATACTTCGCCCCTTCTAAATGTTGTCTTATGACCTAGAAATGTATGATCCATCCTTCTTTCTCTATGGATCATGAGTGTTGTTGGAGTTCTCATTCCTTTTACTGGGCACCATTTACAAAAAATGGTAAACACTAGGTTAGTTTATGAATCTCAATTCATAATTACAAACATGTAAAATACATAACATAAATTTAACAGTGTATGCATATAAACCATAATCATAAAAAAAATTCACTGAGGAGGTAATTACTAATAAAGCCTTCATAATGGATTGTAAAAATAATGGAAATTATGTTAAGAATATCCCATGGGAGTGTTGTAACCAAGAGAGATTCAAGGCCCATTTTCATATATTAGGATAACCCATGTCATGAAAGAAACTCCATGTTAGATTTTTCACTCCTAGGTACATCTGTTCTAGAGCTGCCTCTACCAGTTCGTATCCAGACAAGGATGCATTTATTGGAAAATTCACAAAATCTATTCATTATCCAAATTCTAGGAATTTAATTTATAATAATATTCAATGTATATCATAGGTTAATGTTTCAAAGTCATATTTTATCAAAATATTTTACCACGGTTGTTGCTAAATGTCCTCTGATACCAATTGTAAAGACCCGACCCCAGTTACCCCGAGTTAGTGCATTTTTTTAATACATTGGAATGATTACAAGGAATCATGTCCCGATAGAGTAATCAGTTTAGAAGTCGTGGAAAATAAATTACATATATTAATGTTACATAAAAAATTATAATATAAAACAAAATATCAATAATCCTTTCATAATTCCATTATTCTCCTATCTTAACCCTGCATATCAATCATAACACATATCTTCACATCCTGGAAAAAATAAAACATATGAAAGGGGTGAGCTCAAATGCCCAGTGAGGATAACAATATAGCGGAAAATTACATTAATAAGCATAATTATTTATGGAAATGAATAATACTAAAAAAAATCCTTTTAAACATTACCATCTACATAATATGGAAATGATAATTCAAATAATTCCATTTACTTATACACATTGATATTCTACCAGTCGAATAATCACATGTAATACCAATAGATAATTTAATAATGATGGAACACATAATGTTGGACATCTTAAACACATATTTAAGGCCTCTTACCACGAGTAAAAATAAGATATTGTCAATGCCTTGTTCCAAGACACTAGTTTCTCTTCTGAGACATACAGATGCATTGATGAGATATAGTGCGCTCCACCCGTCCATTACTATGTCAAATGCATTCCTTATATAAAAATGGTGAAATATAACATAAAAATTCATATTAAAACTAGCATACAAAATGTCAATAATTAAATAGTAAACCATGAGTTGTATAAAAACAGTACATTCATAGTCAAACATATCATAATTCATTAAATACAATATATGATATTGTATTATAATGAATAAACCTCAATCATGAATAATATCCAGAAAAGGATACTGACATAGTTGAAAATGATCAGTGAAACTATTTGATATAAATATCCATTTTTCATGAAATCATTTAAAATTCACACAATTAAGAAACAAATACATATAAATACAATTTCAATCGAACTGTCCCATACCACTTTGAATCTTTTGAAATAATTAACATTTTAAAACATTCTTTTCTATTTAAATAAACCCTTAAAATCGTTTTGAAAACATGGACATTAATGAGGATGATTTAAAATAATAAATATTTAAAACATTTAAAATTGTGCTTTAGTTAAATTTTCCCTAAAAAATAATCCTTTTTAAAACTCATTTATTATTCATGGACATAAATAATAATATGTCCCAGTAAAAAATTACACATAAACATTCTTGGATAATAATGAGATTGAGGAATTAACCCTTATTAGTAATTTTTTTTGGTCAAGGGAACATTTAACCTCTTATATAATGACCAGAGTATGTTATTAAATTATCCAAGAACCATATTCACATTTATGATACCATAAATTATTCATTTATGTCTTTTTACATCCCATTTAATAATAATTTCAATGATAAATTATTATTTTGGGTAATAATCGCTTTCTCTATTGTACATGTTTTAACTTGTTATTCTTAATCGTATCACTTATATCATGACATAATTTCTTCTAAAATAAAAAAAAAGTATTTATGATTCATATATATTCATATTATAAATATTTATCATAGAATGATATATGAAATGGAAAACACTGTTTATAGAGATGGTAGGTCGTACATACGCATAAACGATGTTTCCGTTTTCATATTGTATTTAACAGAAGTAAGTGAATGAGAGAGAGATATATATACATATATTTATGGTAGTGTTATTATTTCATAAATTAAAAAATTATTAATAATATATATTTTTATAATCATCGTTGAATGGTGAACTTGGAAATGAATCTTATCGCGTCATGGAGACGGTATGCTATGTGTAAGTACGAGAAAATATATCATTATACTGATGGGGAAATTGTATGTAATTGAATGGAATATTATATCTAAATAAAAATTTACATTTAATATTTATTATTTACATCAATTATACTGATTATTATATCCATAAAAATAATGACGTGTTGAATGAAAAAATACACCACGACGTGGAGACGGTAAGTCACATGTATGCATGTATAGTGACATCGTCATTCATAAGATGAAAAGAATAATTAATTGGATTGAAAAATATTTATAGTAACATATAATTATTTATAAGGTACTAGAGTAATTATTTTAGTAGGGAAAAATCATAGAATGAGAAATTGGAAGAAGAAAATAACTTTTAAAGAGGTGATGATGTATTTTCCCCTTCTTCAGGTTCTTCCTTTTGATTTGATCAAAAGGGATCCTTATGTTGGCTTATGATCAAAGTAAGACCTCTAAGTTGAATTTAGGGTTATTAGGAGGATATTTTAGTATGGTTTGTCTTAGACAAATGGCTTTAGAGAAGTGATTTTTTAGATAAGGGTAAGTACCCTTTTATAAGAGAGGTGAGAGTCACTTTTGGAAAAAACATAAAATATTATATTATTATGAAATCATTTTTGGCCTATAATGGATCCAAATGAATTTATTTCGAGGATCAGGTGGGGATGGGTCGAAATCATCTCATACAATATGTTTTAGACAAGTTTAGATGATCATATTAACCATATAATTAATTATTAACTATTATTTAAATTGTTTAACTTTTACAATGTCTTCTTGTATTTTTATATTATATTGTTAATAAACATACTATAAAAATCCAATATAACCTCAAGTGGTTCATTAATGATATATATATCATTATATAAGTCCTTTTTCAGATCCTTATATTTTTATGAATATTATATCCTTTAATAATATAGTATTTGTTTTTAAAACTCATTTATGTCATTTGTGATAATATTTCGTATTTGGTATTTGTGAAAGTACAAAAAAATTATTACATTGAGAAAAATAAATTAAACCAACCTTAACAAGTCATATTAACCTATAAAAAATGTTTAATGCATGTAAAGTCTCAATTTACATTTATTTTGATATTTATAATATAAATTATTTTAATCATTCATTAATATGGTAATTATTGCATCATCATTTTGTCATAAATAAATTTAATTATTTAATGTCTAAAAAATATGAATAAACTACCATGATGTATGAAGTATTTTTAGATTTCAAATGAATATTTTTTTTCAAATTTTACTAGTGTATAACCCTATATTAAAAATTGTTTAGTTATTAAACATTGAATTTAACACTTTTAATTATTATTAAAATAAACAAATAATAAATGTTATAATCTAATCCAACCTGACCAAAAGGATCACATTTTATTCCTAATTATGATTTTGGTAGATATAAACTTCTCTAATAAAATTAATACATGTGTTTAGGTAAGTATAATATCATTTTTACCATTAATTACCCTATTTACTTTTATCCATGGAAAATAAAATTAAAAAGAGACTATTCACCAAAAAATATTGTCATCCTATTGAACCAAATTTTACATACTAATGCCAAGAGTATCTCTTAGATTTTTGAAATTCACTTTACAGAAGCGGGAAAATGTTGTTATTTTCCAATTTGCCAATGTGCCTAGAAGGTGGGTAAAAGAAGTTAAAAAATAAAATGAAGTTTTATACATCTAATCATATTATAAAATGAATAAAATAAATTTCATTGAACTAATATAGGTATTGGATGTCTATAATGAATTTAAAATAAATTTAATTAAAAAAATTATATAAAAGTTTCTTTTAAACAAAAACGTTGTGTTTTTCACTATTCATCAAAAATTGAATGTTTTCAAAAATGATCCAAAAGATCGCCCCAAGATAATTTTGATATTCTGAGTCAAAAAATTGTGTCTATTTTAAAAAATTCAAAACATATGACTTTCATTAACTAATTTAAAATAAGTTGCAATTTTCAAACCCAGAAACCGGGTTTTTAAAAACTAAAAACTATCAAAATATTGACATATGTTCATGTACAATTTAAATGTGAATTTACATCCAATGAAAAAAATTATATTAAATCATAAAAATATGATATAATTATACTTTAAAACCACTCAAATGAATAATTTAACACTATAAATTTTTTAAATTAAAAAAGTTCTTTTCAATTAATAATTATTAATTTCACTATTCATCAAAATATAAAAGTTATCAGAAAAGTACCAAAAATTTATCAAAACTATATTTTTATGTCTTGATTACAAATAATAATTTAATTTTAATAAAAGGAATTTATAAAAGTTTCAAATATTGGATTTCAAAAGGGTTATAAATTAAAAGGTAGTAAAATTGCATTTATTGAAAAATATTTCTTTTATTAGAAAAAATGAATTTGTGAATATATTATGTCTATGAAATACATAATATGGATTCCAAAATTATATAGAGTATATAAAATTCAAAATACAGTTAGTACTATTCATAATTTCTTTTTTAACGGCTTGTTTGGTAAGTCGTGGTGCGTTGGAACTCGGTGTTGTGTGTAGCCTAAGTTATTGAACTAATTTAAAGAGATAACATACTATGAAATCCTGGGGTGTTACAATTGAGTCACCCTATGTGGATTCTATATATATGAGGGAAGAGTTTTATTGTGGTCCAAATATTTTTAGTGAAGTGTAATGGGATATTGAGAGGGTTTATATTGGAGAGGAGAAGGAATTCTTTATTATTTACATTTTGGACACTACATGTTAAACTAATCAAAACCACAAACCATCCCATGATTTTTTTCGATGATTTTTTCTAGAGTGGAGTGGAAAACATTATTTTATATGTCCAATTTCTAAAATCATTAAAAAATTAGGCTTTCTTATTTTGAGGTGAGTCACTATTAAAGAAATAATGCATAAAAGTTAATATATTATATATGTCTTGGAGGCTACACTAAGGAACCATAAAATTAGTCTAAAAAATATAAAATAACCTTTTTTTAAAACATAAAACATGTATTGGCAGAAAATTATTTTTATTATATTTTATTACATCACTATTGGGTCATTATGATTTCATAAAACACAATATATATTTAAATAGTATTTTATTTTTACCAAAAAATTAAACTGTCTCAGAATATTGTTACAAATTCACCATTAGATAAATTCGACATCAAGAATACATCAATTATATTAATTTTATCTAAATAAATTTATAAATGTTTGAATTTTTATTTTTAAAATAAAAACTGGCATTTATCAAGAAATCATGTGTTGATAAAAATAGCTTTCAAACCATCATAAAAAATATAATTGCATTCATAAAATTATATGATCATTTATATTTAATAAAAATTAATTTAATAATATCATTTTAGGAAAATATTAGTTAATTACAAA
This sequence comes from Viscum album, assembly GCA_963277665.1. Classification (NCBI taxonomy): domain Eukaryota; kingdom Viridiplantae; phylum Streptophyta; class Magnoliopsida; order Santalales; family Viscaceae; genus Viscum; species Viscum album. The sequence continues at coordinate 775,508,167 of OY728120.1, read as the reverse complement.
ATGCATTAATTCATCAATATAAAATTCTTAATTGATTGTAAATATTAGCAAAAAATAATATTTATGCTTTAAAAACCATTTAAAATGTAAAACTGATAAAATGAATGTAAATTATTTATACAAAAATAATGCACATAATCATAGTTATTGGGTATTGTTTTTTACCCATTATAACATCTACATAAGACCTAATGGTATGGTGTTTGATAGTGATAGACTCCTGGGGTGGCTCGGAAAACATCTCTTGGGTGGTCATCTCTAATAACTTCAACTTATCCTATAGGCAGTTTTGTTCTTGATTAAAATGATGAAGCATGGCTTGGGTTTGGTCAAGAGAAAATCCCAATGATGCTAACTCCTTTCCGAGATCTGAAAAATGGGCTTCCTATGGAGAAATTCTACAGGATGAGGTCATCTCTTCCTTTTTCTGAGTAAATTGGATTTGATAAAGCCCTATATTTATACTAATAAGGTGATCACTATTCAACGACAATATTAGAAATGGTAATAATTCCTAACATTATTTTAAAATCCAAAAAAATAAAACCATGGAAGTAAATATTTTTTATATAAGCATATTACAAAACAATACATTTAATTATCTCAAGATGAATTTTCATTAATAAAAGTTTGGGTCATTTCCATTATGTCTAAACGTGTTCTCTACTAGTACTAAATATCAGGTATATTTAAATTATATTCACTAATAATTTAATTTAAAACCACATAGACGTTTATTAGATTTATTATAAATTTTTTAAGATAATTATATTATTTTTAATGAGTTAGAAGATTCAATTTCATCATTCAGGTGTGTTTGTTTCTTTGGTTTTCATTATTGGTTCACTTGTATACATGTATATAAGGTGTTGTAAAATGGGAATACATATCTTGAATTAAAATTATTTTTTATTAATGAACATTCATACGATTAGAAGGTCTTATGTATAATATTATTTCAACAAATGAGGTTGATTCCTTGGAGGAAATGTGAGTGATCAACGTTAGTTTATTTTGGAGATTTTCTGATCAGCACGTACTAGTTTTGTTTAATTATTTAATATTTTGAATATATACTAGTTACAGAACATTAAATAAGATGTAAAAAATATATTATAATATTTTTTAAACCTAACAAATTATTTTATGACCATCCTTGATGGTGCTAATGGGAAAATGAAAACGCATCATCCACGATGGTGGTAAATCAGCACACCACATACGATGCATTCATTTTTAGAAAAAAAAATGAAGAGTGTAGTGACATGATGAAGGATTATTCAATTAACACAATAAAATTAAATTACATAAAAGATATGGGGTTTATTATACAACTATATGATATTTATTTTAGTAGAGGTTAATAAAAGAAAATAAATTTAAAATAAATTACATGAAAATGGAAAAGGATTTTAACTCTTGAACATATTTTTCTTCAGAGACTCCTTAGGGAAACTGGGTTTTGTCTATTATTTCTAAAAAAGATCTGATACACCTGGTATATACTTGGAAACACTATTGGTCATAATTTTTAAAAGACTAAAGTCTTCTTATGTGTGATTAAAAGAGGTGGAGACGGGTGGTATTAATAGTGGTCGGAAATGGGTGTTTTTTATTATTTTATTCGGTTTTTTATTTTGGCTCACGACTATAAATAGTATTGATTCTGTGAAAATATATATGAAATATATGAATTTATTTTAATAAAATTGTTATTACATCATACATACGTCAATAATGACACAAAAAATCATGTATTCAGCTTATATCCTAAATTATCCATTTCACTATTCACTAAAAAACAACTATTTTAGAAAAAATCCAAAAAATTATTCCTATCCATTTTTTATCTTTAAAATTCCAAAAAATGGTCACTATTTTATGAAAATAATTTTTAAATATGTAAAATATAATTTTTTATTAAATTCATCACTTCTTCCAAAAAATTAATATTTTTCAATTATAACTGATTTTATGACACTTAGATAAATTAATTAAGGTCTCATAAAATTATCATACAACAACACGAAAAAATAATATTAATTTATGAATATGTTTTTTGAAAATAAAATTTCTATAAAAAAATAATATTAATTTTAATATGGTGTAAAATATTTACCATTTAAAAATATACAAAAACTTAATTTATCATTTTTAAAAAATTAATTTACATATTCCAAGATATAAATATAGTTTATTTTGATTTATAAGATACCTAAATTTTATTTACACTTTTATATGTGGGGTTTCTATACTATTGGTTAGATTGCTATTCCTAATGATTATACCACTATTTCAATTATATGTTATTATTCCATTGGTATAGGTTTCATAATTTCTAAAAATACATATTATTTCATTAATTATACATTTATAATGATTATATGGTGTTATAAACATTAATTTATGTGATTTACACTATATAACAATATTATAATAATGGAAATTCCATTGAATAAATTTAGGGTCGATACATTCTTCCCTGCTAATAGGATTTCACATGAAATTGCATTTTACATTCTATGATGAAAATAGATGAAGGTAATTATCCTATTTCCATTCATTAACAATAAAATTAAAATTAAAATTAGGGTGCTTGAATTATTATCTAATAATAATATAAAAAATCAAACATTCAACATTGGAGGATAAACTTGTCAATGAAAATTATATTCTAACATGTGATTACCTATGTTTCAATCTAGGTTATCTAGGGTGATAGAATTATCCATAGGATTATTAATTATATTTTATAGTCCTAATATACAAAAATAACTAGTTCATCTTTTGATAAAAACTATAACTTAAATGGCCTTTTATACATATTTTTACATGTTGATAAGAAACATTAGCCATCAAATACAAACAAAGGATCATAATGTATTGTGTTTTTGGAATATTAGTTACACAATTATAAAGAATAAAACCAAAATAAAAAAAACATATTTTTTTAATCTACATAATGATATCATAAATTTTTTTTATCTGTTATATTTTCATTGGATAATCAGGGGAATACATTATAAAAATTATGAGCTATAAATCCTAATAAGGAAATAAACATAGAAGTAAATAATAGAACATGGGTTAGAAAGAATAACATGCGGAAAAAAACTAGAATTGAATGGGTATAAACATAAGGAAGCATAACATGTAGAAAATTGGATAATGTAATCATGAAATAATTGTAATTTTTAAAAAACATAGAACATGACATAATCATGAGTCATGGCTAACATCCAAGACTATTAGACATGGAATACAATGTCCCAAAAATGAATAATATTTTCTCCATGTCCCAATATGACATCTCATGAGACTGAACAGTAACCAATACTTTTGATAAATATTTGGGAACACCCATTAAAATATGTTTAGGTATATGTGTTCCATATTAATAATCAAACATAATCATAATGGATACACATGGAATTAATGTGCTATCATAATCATGTCATAGGGCATAACAAATGGTCATATAAAAAAGGTGTCCTTGGAAGAGTGAATTTAAATCATACATGGATATTAATAAGGGAAAATAGGAATAGATAATGAAGAATAATTTCAAACTAATGTGAAACAAAAAAAAAGTATTTAATAAACTGTATAATGGGGCTATTTTACCACAGTTCAAGGGAAAATATTAAAGATTATTTAACGAGAATATAGATTAATTTTTTTCCTAAAAATTGATGAAAGATATATTTTCATTATAATATATTAATTTTCTAAAAATAATGGTGGCATAAAACATATTATGAAGTGTACATGAAAATAGGCAAGAAATTGAGAATTTCCCTTTAATCGGGCATGCTTATCTAAACTAACTGAAATAGAAACCTTATAAAACTTGTATTCACCTATAAGAGAAATAATATTTGATATAGGTAAATATTTTTGGATAATAAACACTAAATTATGGAAGATTACATAATAATATATAAGAATTACATTGGGGTAAAGAGAGAGAAACTGTTACCTGAATTAAAAAGTTAGAGTTCGGAGAGAATCTCTTACCTTATGTGTGAAAGTGTTCTGCACATGCACTTACAGTTCTGGATAATTAAAATAGATTAATTTTTAATTTAATTTAGAAACTATTTAAAATTTATTTTATTTATTATAAATTTATTATGTTAATTAATATCTTTTTTATGAGTTAAAATATTTAATTTCATCATTCATGAGTGTTATTTTCCTCACTTATCATGATTGGTACAATTGTATACAAGTATTAAATATCATGTACAATGGAAATAGTTATACATAAGTGAAATTATATGTTATTAATGAAAATAAATAATTATAAATGTTCTTATATATCATTTTTTCATATATTAGGATTCTTTATCAGACTAAATGTTCATGGTGAAAGTTTGTTTATTTTGGTCTATTTTCGATCATCGCGAACTAGTTTTTCTTTATTATTTAATATTTTGAATGTATACTTGTTATAGAACATTAAATAATTTATGTTAAATATATTAGAATATTTTTTAACTATTAAAATTGTTTTATTTATATCTGTGACTGTGTTAATGGGAAAATGAAAATGCATCGTCTCTGATGGTGGTAAATCCACACATCATATATGATGTTTTCATTTTTTAGAATAAGTGGAATAGTGAAAATATTTGATGATAGATTATTCCATTAACACAAAAATATTTAATTTTTAAAAAAATATAATGGGGTTATCATTCCACTTTTGGATAGGTAGTAGAGGATATGATAAGAAAAGAAAATAAAAAGAAAATAAATTAAAATAAAATGATTGAATATTTTACCTCTTGAACTTCTTCTCCTAGAGATTCTCCTTAGGGAAATTGGGAGAGGTATTATTTTGAGACAAAAGGCTCTTGGATGTGTTTTAGGGACTTGAGAAGATTTTTGGATATAATTTATAAAATATTAATGTCATCAGATGTGTTATGGGAAGAGGAGGTGAGGGATGGTATTTATAGTGGGAGGAGAGGGGTGTTTAAATTATTTTTTTCATTTCCTAATTATTTTGGCTCAATACTGTCAATATTTTATTTATTTTGTTGATTAAATAAATTAAATATAGGATTATAATTTGATATAATGGCGCTTACATTTTCCATTCCTCAACAATGATTCAAAAATTATTCTATTTTTCTTATATCATAAATAATTGTAATTAACTATTTATCAAAAATCTTCTATTTTAGAAAAATAAAAAAATTCCCTCAAAACTTTTTTATGGGTATAATTAAAAAATAGAATCAATTTTATAAAAAAATTTAAAAATATAATAATTTATCCTTTTAAATAAAATCATCACTTATTCGAAAAATATTTATTTTTAAATTATAACTAATTTTATGAAACATTTAAAAATTAATTATGTTCTCATAAATTTTTATTATATTAATAAGACAACAAAATATTAATTTATAAATCCATTTTGTGAAAAGTATCTTTTTTATGACATTATATTAGTTATAAATTTGTAATTATATATTTCATATTTACACAAATTTCCAACACTATAATTTATCATTTTTAATACATTTATTTAATTATACCAAGATATAAATATATAATATTTTCATTTATAAGATAAAAAATTTTATTTACACTTTCATAAATGAGTTTACTATTATATTGGTTTGATTACTATTCCTAAAGATCGTATTTATATTCCAATGGTAAAGTTTCTATTCCTTCGATGTAGGTTCTTTAATTTCTAGAAATACCTATTATTTCATACATTCTTCATTTAAAAAGATTTTAATGTGTTCAATATGTCATTTAATGTTATTTTAACTATTTAAAATAATTATAATAATGGAAATTGTATTGATTAAATTTTTGGTCATTACAATAAAATGGTTTAATATGAGGTTATCACTATCTTTTTCTCTTTAACATATTTTCCAACACACCATGAGGAATAGGTAATCCTTAAAAATAATTAGGAGAATCATTAAAACCCTTGGATATTTTATGTTAAGAAGTTCTTTGGATAATTGTTAGTGATCATAATCAACTAAAGTGAATAAGAATAGGGAGGATCGATCAATGGAGTTGAGTTTCGTTTTCTATTATTATTATTTAATTTAAATTAATAAATTGATATTTTAGAAATCTTCTTAATTATTTTCACTATGACTAGAAAAAATTATGTCCCCTTGGAAATCCCATCAACGTGGTTATTACATGGTGACTATTAGTATTCATGTCATATTTGAATTTTAGTTTCTTGGAATCATTAGAGTATTGGTATAAGAAATTATAAGGTAGGGATCACATTATTTATTTATTTGATGTAAAATAATTATATTATTGTGAATTAATGTGAACAAGAAGTTCTATGTGTGTGGTGAATCTAGAAAATAGTGTATTTTTTTATCTTTAGTTGGAAGAAGCTATGTTATATCTAGTTATTGAAGAATACTATATTATTGAAACCATATACAATGTTTAGGAAGAATAACTACATAGAGTAAATGAATAGGAAAATAATTAGGTGAATAATATAGTTAATTAATCTAGATTTGAATTTTTTACTACTCATAAGGGGATTGTAATTGAATAAAATTTAAATGTTGCATACCAAATCTTAAGAATGATACCATTGAACATGTGTCAATGATTGATATAATATTATGTATAATCAAAGAAGATATATATCTTTTATATAACAATGAAATAAAATATTGAGTTTTATGTTAGCGATTAAGTGTTTTTACAATAGATACCTACATTGGGACAATTTTATTTGAGGAAAAAGGGAAAATTTGGTACTACAGTGCATGATCCAATTAATTAATTAAAATAATTATTATGCAGTGGATTACCAATTGGAACATTCTTCATGTGTGATTTTTTTAGTGAAGAATGATCGAAATGTATAATGGATTGGAGTTAGAATTTATTTGAGAAAATATAGATTATATACTTCATGTGTGATAATAGGACAACCATCACAAGTGGGAGACTTTTATGTGAGAGGTGAAAATTAGATATTAATGTCTAGATATTTTTTCTGGATAAAATACATTAATATTATTGGGGATGAAAATCTAAATATTATAAAAATATTTAATTCCTCTTTTATTGGGTTTTGGTGGAGTTGAGAGATGACCGATTTTAATAGTTAAATTTCTGGAGGAATTTATAATTTTGGAATTTATATTTTTAAAAAGATGTTATTTATTTTTTAGTGTTTTTTTTTGAGTTTTTGAAAAGGAATGATGGGTAGAAAATTATCTAAATAGTTGTTTGGTAGTTTTATAAATACTGGTTTTTTGATGGTTTGTTATAATATCCATGGCAACCCTTTTAGAAATATTAAATAATTTTAATGGGAAAGGTAGTGGAAATATTCCCCTATAATCACAATGAAGAGCCTCGTGGTAGGTCATAGATTTTCAGCTGGTCTCATTGGAACTCTAGAAAGGGACACAAAAATTATATTTGAACCCTTATCCCATATTTTAATTAGGTTTGGTTTGATATTTTGGAAGTTTATTTTATTAAATATATTTTATCATATAAAAAATCAAACAAGGTATTATTGGTAGGAGCCCCGTTTGGTCATAAGGCTTCCATATTCTTCTAGTCTATTCAGATTTCGCATTCATTGATTGAAAAATATCATTTATATTCCATATATGAAGATAGGTAGGAGACCATTTTATTATTAATTTTCATTACCTTTTATTGGAGTGTCTCCTTCAATCCTAAAATTTTATTATTTCAGTCAAAAAAATTATATAAATAAAATCCGGATAAATTGAACTGTGAAATTGGATTATTCAAATGATATTGTTGCAATATAGGTGATCCATTACATATTTCATATTGTATTGTGTGATTCATATGTAGAGTTGTAAAAAATCATGGTTAGTAGGGTTAAGGATACTTGAGTGCTAACATAGTGGTTTTTGAGTTGTATGAATGAATAGATAGATCCTACTAGGATTGAAATAGACATTCCACATATGTGTTTCATTTTAGTGTCAATTTTAATTCATATTGCTTTGTGATTCATGGTTCAGTCATAAGATATGTAATTGAATGGGTTTTCAAAAAATAAATAATGATTATAGTCCTTGGGTGGTCCCTTATGACTATGGTAGTAATGTGTATTGTAATATCATATTTTTTCAAACTAAATAGAAGGATCCCAATTTAATTCCCTCTCTATCATCATCAAATGAAAATTTAATGAAGAACATAATACTAAATTTGGATATCTCTACTACATTGAGATTCATCTATGTAACGTTTGATAGAGTATGTCCCATGAAGATCACCAAGAGAAATCATATGGGCTCTCACCTCCATTAGTATTCCCCAGCTACTAGAATTATCATCTGGTATGAGAGGATCCCACAAACTCCAAATGCATACTAGAAGAAATTTCTATGGAGGAAAATATATGACAAAGAATGAATAAATAGTTATATTTAGAAAGATATAATCAAACACAAACAACAAATGGTCCCCTTCTATTATATTCCCACTCTTAATTTAATAATGGATTTAATGTGTCTACATGTAGTGATTTTTCATCAACAAATGTTACTAAAAAATGTATACGCATTGAGGTTTTTTATTATTGAATGTTTCAATGATCATAAAATTTTTATCAATCCATAAATGAATATTCCTTATGATTCATAACATATAAAGAACTGATATTGAATATATGGTAGTATCCATGCACTTAACAAACCATATCATAATCCAAGCATATAACATGATACGAAAATTCCATTTGTTTAGTGATATCACTATATTATTATATATGATACGCATCATATTCGTATAACATATTATGAACATTGTATATTGTACAATAAAACATACATATTTTAGTATATATCTAATAATCTCCCACTTTCACTCAAATCTCTCATAGACCTTTCTATAAACATTTTAACTCTTTCTGAATCCATCCAAATTACTTTACATATGGTTTCATCAATCTATCTTCATTTTAAATAATTATATTTTACTAAATTTAATCGTTATTATAATGACTAACTATGTTTCCCTACCTGAATTTGTATCATTTCTAACAAATATTAATTCCTTAATTTATATTAGTAATTAAATAGTGTCATCAAGACAAAATGACTTTGATACTCAAGCTAAAATGGCATTTTGTGTGATCTTGATCCTACCCACTCATATCTCTATATGAACAGATCCACTATATAATTTTACATATGTACATTACCCAACCCACTGGGACCACTCATGAGTGGTGGTAAGGTGAGAGTGTCACCTTAATTCCTCCACTAATAGGCCAAGCGATAGAGACTCGCACCAAGTATGAATAACACTCATAATTGGAGGATTCATCCTAATATAGTTATAGACATTACACACCCACATATAGGAAATTATAGAGATGAAAAATAAATAAATCTCAAATCAATATAAAAAAAGAATTAATATGAAATCCATTCTGTCCAATGATGGTAAAAGCAAGTACAGATTTAAAGTATAAGGGAAAAATACATGTGCATAAATATACAAAAGAGAAAAAATTGACAAAAATAGTAGTAGAGAATATTAACATATAATTATAAGATATTATCACAAACTAAACCCACTAAATCAAATCCTGGTACTAATAAGATCTTTTAACACCATATGAACCATGATCAACAATGAAGAGTACATAATCAGCAAAAGAAAAGACATGTGTGGGTAAATTCCAGCGTAAGGGATAGTATATACAGACTAAACATAAATCCATAAAAACAAATCAAATAATGGATGGATATCTCAAAACCACATAGGGGTTATTTAAGAACACTTATATATTCATATGTGCATCAAAGAGATATAAATGAGGTCATATAAGGAAGTCCACTCAATATACCTCCCAACAACTAGTAACGTTATCATATTTCCTAAAAATTTCAGATTACCTAACTAGATACCTTATTAGTTAACTGGATTCATAAATAAAATCCCATGAATATTCAAATAGCAGACAATAGATAAGGTTTCACAATATAATTAGAGGGGCGTATGCATCAACTGATAGTGGATAGTCAATGAGAGTACATAGATGATAGGTAAGTTCCAGACACTCAAACACTCCAATCATCATTCCAGAACCCTATCATCAGTCCTACAAAGATAATTCCAAATTATACCAATATCACCACATAAATATATTCATATGTATCAATAAACCACAAAATTTTGATATATGTGGAAAAATAATCATGATAGAATATTTCAATTCCCATAACCAAAACCTAGTGTAATTGTTTTGAAAAAATACCACATAGGTAGTCTCAACCATTTGGTGACCACAAGGTTGTGACACATGGTGTGTGGAAGTGAGACATGTGTGACACACATGCAATCCCTACTGTAGGAACAAGATATCATGATCTATACAATGGTTCACCTCTATCAAACCTAGCCCCCATTCCTTTCGCATCCACTGGTAGTGTTTGGCCTTGAAATACCATTGAGTTGTTCCCCTATGGTCTAGCCCACTGGAATATCCATTGTGGTCATATTTGGAGAACCACCCAGCTTGGCCAGTTCTAATGGAACATGATCCCTCTAGTGGGTATATACTTTATTAGTATTATGGAATTGTTAACTTTGACTATGGAGGCCAAAAAAGGCTACTACACCACATACAGTGTCGGTTACCATAGTGGATGACATTTAAGTTGGACACTACTTACCCCAATGATGATTGGTCTTATTCATCCCATTTCCTAAACTCATATTATATATAAATTTTTTCGATAGCCACTATTCCATTTTATTATCTCCCTAACTGAGTCATCATGATTCCCGGTCACAGGACAATAATAGGGACGATGTTTGAAATTTGTATAAGAAAGGAAATAAGGGGGATAAAGAAAGATAATAATATAGTGGTAATGGTGAGGAAGACGAATAATATGGATGTCTCTACTAATCAATTCAACCATTATTAACAGTGATAGATTTAGTTAAACATATCAGAATAATATTAAAAATATTTACTCTCTTTGAAAAACATGAAGAATGAGGTTCCACTCCATCAAAGTAATGAAGGGAATATAAATAATATAGAATTCAAACATAAGTTATACAACCATTCCTAGAATGAAATATAATAATAATTCTAATGGATAATCCATGAATAATGGATAATAAAGAGAAATCATGTTTTTACCTAAAAATATCTGAAATCATTAATAAAGTTTCTATTGTCGTTGTCACTGATGATATTTATTTCAGTACTTCAAAACATCTCTATAACTATCTATTGGCACCCTAAATCACATGGTTCTGTCATGATAATCATGGGTATTGAGATGAATATTATTATATAGATTCTTTTTATAGGGTTTTTAAATTTAATATACATAAATAAAAGAATCAATATACTCAATATATATATTTTTTATAATTAGAACTCATGCTTTTAGCATCAAGAAAGTCCAGGGATCCCCAATGTGAATAAATATTATACCACCCCTAATGTAGAACAATTCTTATGGAAATAAATATGGTGTTAGAATTTATGTATGATGCTTTATTTGAGAAGAAAATATTTTGTCTAAAGAAAGAATGAGATAATAATAATATTTCTTATTAATATATTTATATTTACTTTCCATGTTTCTAATAACATCATTTCGAATCCACAAGAAGATCCAAAATATTATTTAAAATATTTTAATGGGACCGTATAGAAATATGGAGTTGTTATCTCCATTCTATCTTCAAGTATTTTTTCTCAAAAAATCTCAAAGTACATAAATTGGTAATATATCAGGCTTTTATCTTGGTATTATTCTCCCACAAAGTCTCTATTATTTTTTCATTCTTGAAATTCATTTACAATAAAATAATGGATCATCAACAAAGGGTCCACTCTTATTGATCCTTTATCTCTACTAGGTACTCAAGAAGGTGGCTTTATCATCAATGTCCAAATTACCCCCAATAAATTATTTTCAAGTTATCATTCATGTATCTCATCATTAGAAACACGTGAAATACTTTATTCACAGAGTATATGTATTGGGGGATATTCTAGGTGTTATGAAATATTTCCCACTAAACACATAATCTGAAATTGACCAAAGAATCTCATGTATATCATTCCTCCCCAACCAAACATCCCCAGACCAATTTGTGTGGAGGAATTTATAAAAACATGATATCAATCCTCAAAATACATAGTCCTCCATCATCATATCATTAAATGGGATAACCAGAGGACATGTATGAGAAAACGATTTACGGGTCTCTTGTCTTGGTAAATCGTTATTGATCCTACCCACTCATATCTCTATATGAACATCTCCACTATATAATTTTACATATTTACATTACCCAAACCACAGGTACCACTCATGAGTGGTGGTAAGGTGAGTGTGTCACCTTAATTCCTCCACTAATAGGCCAAGGGATAGTGACTCGCACCAAGTATGAATAACACTCATAATTGGAGGATTCATCCTAATATAGTTGTAGACATTACACACCCCCATATAGGAAATTATAGAGATGAAAAATAAATAAATCTCAAATCAATATAAAAATAAGAATTAATATGAAATCCATTCTGTCCAATTAAGGTAAAATCTAGTACAAATGTAAAGAATAAGGGAAAAATACATGTGCATAAATACACAAAAGAGAAAAAATTGACAAAAAAAGTAGTAGAGAATATTAACATATAATTATATGATATTATCACAAACTAAACCCACTAAAACAAATCTTGGTACTAATAACATCTTTTAACACCATATGAACCATGATCAACAATGAAGAGTACATAATCAGCAAAAGACAAGACATGTGTGGGTAAATTCCCGCGTCAGGGTTAGTATATACAGACTAAACAGGAATCCCTAAAAAAAATAATGGATGGTTATCTCAAAAACACATATCGGTTATTTAAGAAAACTTATATATTCATATGTGCATCAAAGAGATATAAATGAGGTCATATAAGGAAGTCCACTAAATATACCTCCCAACAACTAGTAAAGTTATCACATTGCCTAAAAAATTCAGATTACATAACTAGAAACCTTATTAGTTAACTGGATTCATAAATAAAATCCCATGAATATTCAAATAGTAGACAATAGATAAGGTTTCACCACATAATTAGAGTTAAGTATGCGTAAACTGAGAGTGGATAGTCAATGAGAGTATATAGAGGATAGGTATGTACCAGACACTCAAACACTCCAATCATCGTTCCAGAACCCTATCATTAGTCCTACAAAGATAATTACAAATTATACCAATATAACCACATAAATATATTCATATGTATCAATAAACCACAAAATTTTTATATATGTGGAAAAATACTCATGATAGACTATTTAAAATCCCAAAACCAAGACCTAGTGTAAAATTTATGAAAAAACACCACATAGGTAGTCTCAACAATTTGGTGACCACAAGGTTGTGACACATGGTGTGTGGAAGTGAGACATGTGTGACTGGAATGCAAGACCTACTGTAGGAACATGATATCATGCTCTATACAATGGTTCACCTCTAGAAAACCTAGCCCCCATTCCTTTCGCATCCACTGATAGTGTTTGGCCTTGAAATCCCATGGAGTTGTTCCCATATGGTCTAGCACACTAAAATAGCCATTGTGGTCATATTTGGAGAACCACCCAGCTTGTCCAGTTCTAATGGAACATGATCCCTCTAGTGGGTATGTACATTATTAGTATTAAGGAATTGCTAACTTTGACTATGGAGGCCAAAAAAGGCTACTACACCACATACAGTGTCAGTTACCATAGTGGATGACATTTAAGTTGGACACTACTGACCCCAATGATGATTGGTCTTATTCATCCCATTTCCTAAGCTCATATTATATATAAATTTTTTCGATAGCCACTATTCCATTTTATTATCTCCTTAACTGAGTCATCATGATTCCCTGTCATAGGACAATAATAGGGACGATGTTTGAAATTTGTATAAGAAAGGAAATAAGGGGGATAAAGAAAGATAATAATATAGTGGTAATGGTGAAGAAGAAGAAGAATATGGATGTCTCTACCAATCAATTAAACCATTATTAACATTGATAGATTTAGTTAAACATATCAGAATAATATTAAAAATAATTATTCTCTATGAAAAACATGAAGAATGAGGTTCCACACCATCAAAGTAATGAAGGGAATATAAATAATATAGAATTAAAACATAATTTATACAACCATTCCTAGAATGAAATATAATAATAATTCTAATGGATAATCCTTGAATAATGGATAATAAAGAGAAATCATGTTTTTACCTAAATTTTTTTGAAATCATTAATAAAGTTTCTATTCTCGTTGCCACTAATGATATTTAGTTCAGTACTTCAAACCATCACAATAACACTCTATTGGGACCCTAAATCACATGGTTTTGTCATGATAATCTTGGGTGTTGAGATGAATATTATTATATAGATTCTTTTTATAGGGTTTTTAAATTTAATATACATAAATAAAAGAATCAATATACTCATTATTTATATTTTTTAAAATTAGAAATCATGCTTTTAGCATCAAGAAAGTCCAGGGATCCCCAATGTGAATAAATATTATACCACCCCTAATGTAGAACAATTTTTATGGAAATAAATATTGTGTTAGAATTTATGTATGATGCTTTATTTGAGAGGAAAATATTTTTTTCTCAAGAAAGAACGAGATAATAATAATATTTCTTATTAATATATTTATATTTACTGTCTATGTTTCTAATAACATCATTTCGAATCCACAAGAAGATCCAAAATATTATTTAAAATATATTAAGGGGTCCGTATAGAAATATGGAGTTGTTATCTCCATTCTAACTTCAAGTATTTTTTCTCAAAAAATCTCAAACTACATAAAGTGGTAATATATCAGTCTTGTATCTTGGTATTATTCTCCCACAAAGTCTCTATTATGTTTTCATTCTTGAAAATATTTTAGAATAAAATAATTGATCATCAACAAAGGGTCCAATCTTATTGATCCTTTATCTCTACTAGGTACTCAAGAAGGTGGCTTTATCATCAATGTCCTAATTACCCCCAATAAATTATTTTCAATTTATCATTCTTGTATCTCATCATTAGAAACACGTGAAATACTTTATTCACATAGTATATGTATTGGGGGATATTCTAGGTGTTATGAAATATTTCCCACTAAACACATAATCTGAAATTGACCAAAGAATCTCATGTATATCATTCCTCCCCATCCAAACATCCCCAGACCATGTTTTGTGGAGGACTTTATAAAAACATGATATCAATCCTCAAAATTCATAGTCCTCCATCATCATTTCTTAAAAGAATTATAATTGATCTGAGAAGTGATAATATATTCCTAAATCTTATATACATTCGGTATCATTACTCTCACCAACTCTAGTCCCATAACTAATGACTCGCCTATCTCTATCTAACATAGGGGTGACCAATTGGGTCTCCATTATTGGTACCCATAGGGTTATATTACAATAAATGTGGGGATTTTTTTGTTGTATGTGAAATCCACTAAAGGTAGGTGATAGTTTCTTATCGAACTAAAAACAAACTGAACATACATAGAATACCCTTGATATACTAAATGGTTTACATAGTCTAACCATTCATCTTCGGTTAGAATAATGTAATAATCAATAAATGGGTCTTAAAAGACTTGTTAATGCCTCTCAAAAATAAATATGTGAATAAAAAATAATGGTTGGAAATGATTTTGAAGGGTATCCCATGCATTTAGATGATCTCTTCCATAATCAATCTCCCAAATCTCTCCACTAAACTCTGCTCCCAGAAAGAGAATAAGTGGTTCGACATGGTCAGTTTTTTAATGATCACTCATATTACATTATGAACTCTTGTCAATCGGGATATTCCTATCAATAAATATATTTATATTATATCCCACTTCCACTATGGAACCTCGTGAGGCTATGATAAACCCACTAGGACATTGTGTTATACGTTTTCTGAAAAAAAATATGAGGAACTGATAAATAAAATATACAATATTAAATATCATCCATATCCCCTAAAGTTGTCATCACATGTCTTGGTAAATCTTCATCACTCCTTGATTCACCACTAAGGGTAATATATTGAAATATCTAATAATATATTAATATAGGTTGAATGACACCATTATTTATTCCTATAATATTACTACATTCTTCCAAAAATTGAATATCCTTTGGGTCTATATCATGTGAATATCTTAATGTACAAAATCACATAATTTATTTCCCCTAAATGATCCTCTATCACATTCTAAAAAATAAGTGGGTTCACAAAATTTGATCTGAGATAGGGAAAACCACCAGCATATACCAAGGAAATCTACAATGAATCTAATTGTTCTTAGACCTCCTCCAAAAACTGTGTATGAGATTTCCTAGTATGGAAATATACCACAAATTTTTTCCTTCCATAGAGTATTTATTATCTCAATGTTGTATCCAAAAGTTACTCGAATAAATGACTCTCCTTCATGTTGAGATCACTCTAGGAAAACATATATGTAATAATTTTATGGTCTGAAAGGATTGTTAACATCTCACCAATAAGATTGTATATCCAAGTATTTAAGGATAAAAATACTATTTCCAACTCAAAATCATCAGTTGTGTAACTATACTCTCATGTTCTAAACTAAAATGATTTATATTTAACTAGGTCATACCTCAATATCAGTACACAATTAATCCTAACTCCAGAAGCATCATTTAACACCACATACTCAACTCCCTCCTCTAGAAATTGAAGTGTAGGAAAACTGTTCAATCATTAATTTAGATCTTCAAAAGATCTTTAGACCTACACGGTCCAAATAAATGGTTCCCCTTTTGGGTATGATCTATCAATGGTCCTGTTATACTATATAAAGTTTTCATAAATATCTAATAATTCCCCTATAATCCAAGAAACAATACAAAATTTACATGATCATGGGTGGATCCCTAGATAACAACTCCTCAATCATCATTGAGTCTATATATACTCTTTCCAATGATGTGGAATGATGTTAAAAATAGACCACTTTAACACAAAACATAAACATCAAGATATTTCCATACATTTGGTTCTCCTAAAGTAAGTATAGTACAATACTCATATGATAAACATGTTCAAAATATCATGTTGAATAGATTATCTTGTCATCAACGAATATGAATACAAAGAATACATGAAATGTTGGTTGATCTGGTTCATGAAACCGCTGATTATAGTTAGGGTGGTCATCATATTTAAGGGGATCACTGGGAAGTCATAACGTTTATAGAGACTTCTTTAAGACATCTTTATGATTTCTTATATACAATCACAATTACAATGATAACCTGACCTAAGAACGATCTTTGGGAACCATCTAACTCTATTCAACTGGATGAAGTGTTCATTGATCCTTGGTAGAGGATACATCCATCCATCCAAATTTAATTTTTTCTTAAAACCAATTTTAGGTAAAATTGAAAACCAATGCTCAAAAAGGCTAACACTACGTGATGAAAGAGCTCACAAACTGATTAAACAAAAGGCTAATATCTCTTGACCCAACTATTCTAAAAAGCTCCCTGTGTAGAGAACTAACCTGGATAGTTGGGTCTTCTCTCATATGCACATCAAAATGAGAGATCAACCATTCCATTGCCTGAAATAATTCCTCTGAGTTGATTTTTCTCTAACTAATGCCTCGTTAAATAATTCAATCTTGCTTATCCAACCACACATCTTGATTCATTATTGCATCCACATGAATCCATTATTCATAAATCCTCTTCAGTTCCTTTTCTGAGATATTGGGTCTTATCTATTTCTCAAGCATAAATTCCTTGGAATGCAGAATTAGTTTCTTGCACTCCCCATCCTTTTATTTTCTGTCTCTTTTGTATCTAATTTATCATTCACTTTCTACCTTCTGTAGGACTAAGCTATATTTTTTCCTTAACTTCAAGTCCAACTGTGTTTCCATAGGATTTGGAAAGTAAGAGTAATCCTTGTGTGCCTTTGGATTTTTCCCTTGGACAACTATACATTTCCCTAAATATCTAATTCATTTTTTCAACTTCTTTAGACGAGGGCTATGAGGACCGTTCCCTTAGCACCAGTCCATACTATCCACTAAAGGATGGATATAACTGTCATCACCTAACAATTCATCCTCTACATTCAATAGAGGTTCCTGGAATTCTAATCTATGAAATTTTTTCCTGAGCATTATCTTCGAGTCAACATTGAGGGGCTCTACATACTTAGAAACCCTTCTTTACCATCCATATTCTCCTGGCTAGATATCTTCTCCCCAGACCTAGTCTTCATATAGCCAATGGTGTGTGGTTATAAGGTCCTCAATACGTTCCCATCCTGAATATTCCTTTGACCATTGTGAAATGTTTCATATGATATATAAGACTTCCCCAAAAACGATTCTGATCCAGTGAATTGCTCATAACCTCGCCCCATAAACTGATGATGTCGCTTATTAGTGACCTCACATTGACTATTCTGAGAGCCACTGAGACTGTGGACCTCAATCCTTGTTGATTTTTCCTCACTCTCCTCGGAATTGGAGGGATCTGTTGGGATCACCGAGACCACTTCTAAGGGACTCTCCTCTTCAACTCCAAGGATACCCATGTCATACTTCAGCTGGGAGAAGATGTCCTCAAATCGTGGTACAGCCTCCTCTGGCCTTACTTTCATCATATCCACTGTGGACAATAGGGTAAATTACTACTTCGGATCCCCCTCAGTACTTTCCTCCATATATTAAGAGCCATGGAACATGGAAAGATCCTGCTCATTGGATCTTCCCCGCACACATCCTCATGCAGACCCAAATCACCACTCTCCCGCAACTGGTGATCAACCACTGTATCTACTTGCAGTGCTGCTGTCTGGTTCCAGTTCACACGATGACACCAATAGGTGAAATGTCCAAGTTTGTTACATCATGAGAGGAATGTTGGGATGGATTCGAACACAACTCTATGCTTCCATCTAAGATCCTCTCTGACCTAAATCCACAACCACTCTGATGGAGGGTTGGAGATGTCGGCCACAACAAAAGCTTGAGGTAAAATCGGATGACAGATCACAGAAGTACTATTATCCAAACATAGATATCTTCCAACTAAATTCCTTAGCATACAAATAATGGAAGGGTTCTGAAAGGGTATAGGAAGTTCTAGAATGCTTACCCACACTACTTCAAATGATGGGTCATGATTCATGTTGAGATCAAAAGAAGTTATCAAAACCACTATGATTTCCAACAAAAACCTTTCTATAATAAGATCAGTCTTCAAATTCCAAAATATGTGATTATTGCTACAAGTAGGAGTCTCCGGCTACATGGGACAATCTAGAAGCTATGTCTAAATATCTACCTCCTGAATAAGTCATGCGGTTAATGTAATGGAATGCACATATATCTAATGGTATTGGTCCTAATTTACCTATACACATTAAAATATTTACTTAGGAAATTATTGATCTTATAGATAAAAAGAACTCATAAAAATATGTAAACAAGTTTTCATGTGGAACTAAATAAGTCACACATTGACATAGTCTAGTATGATTGTAATGTATAAAATAAAATTACACACCCAATAATAGAAAAAAGAGTAAACACAAACCTAAATTAAATTATAAAAAATATTCCCACAATTAGATGATCCTAACATAAAAAATTCCTACTATAAGAACTCATGGTCCCCATAATCTACACAACCATCATGTACACCTTGATCACCACTAAACAATGTGTTTTTTTTACAATACATAATATGTGAAGGAAAATTACCATGTACCAGTGAGTATATATATACCTAGTAGGACTCCAAAACCACCATTAAACAAATATAATGGATATTCCACATAATATAACATAAGGTGGAAAGGAAAACACTTTTAAAATTATATATTATTTAAATAAAGAGAACCCCAGACAATAAAAGAAGGATAAAATTGAACAACCTAGCCATACAAGAAATTAGCAAACAATATGGAAAATTTTGCATTACACATATAGTATCCTGTCCACCTCAAAGGATTTGTAAAGAAGATCTCACAACTAAATGAATAGCACACACCAATACTATTTGGAAGATAGAAACTGGGTTACGTACAAATTAGATGAGAGAACACAACTAATGAGATAACACAACATATGGGAGAGGTATCAGACACCTGAACACTGTGATCTCCATGGATGAACCCCATTATCATCCTTATAGAGCGAATTCCAAATTATTTCCTTCTCACCCCAAAAATAGAATTAAGTGGAATAATAAATGACACCATATTGATAATCATCATAAAATAATTCTGAAATGATATGTAATTATCCATAATGAACACATTATGAAAAAGATACAAAAAATCCATTTAGGCCAATTTTTTGACCACATAGTGGACTCAAATCTGTTCCACATGACACATAGTAGTGAGGTGTATACATATCACATGTGTTACTTTTAATGAGCGATAATGTGCTATGATTCGTATTAGTTTAGGGATACCTAACCCACAAACCTCACTCCATTGTTGATTGGCTCTAGTCGTGTGATCCCTATAATGACCCATACTTTACATACATTGTTATTACTTCAAAATTGAAGCACACTTATTAGAACATATAACAAAACCATGAAAGGACCGTATAGGTATAGTGTCTTTAGAAACTGGAAAGCATAAACAACTGATTCATAAAGCATCTACTTTTCCTCTCATTTATTTCATCATATCTAGAGTCCCTTTTTGACATATTCTACATAATAACCTTCTTCCTGACCTGGGGAAATAAAACATACAAAAGGGTGATCTCAAATGCTCAGTAAGGGTAAACAAAATAAATATCAATCACATCATATACATAAGCACATAACTTTTGGAAATCTTAACCTGCAAAAGAGATCATAATTTCATAACATGGGATAAATCATAGTAGTGAAATGTAATCCCAATAATCACAACATAAAACATGAAACTTTGTGCCATACAAACATAATCATTGAGAATCATTTCTTGTTAGTCAAGACTCATTGCCATGACTATCTTAGTGGAAAAAGTCCATTTCTGAACCGAGTTCACTCCTCGTTTCAGTCTTGTTTCACTGAACAGGTTTAACCTGCCGTTCCAGCCATATCTATCTCATGAGATATAAAATCTTTACCCAATGCATTGGAGGGAGATATAGGTCCCACCCATCTCACAATGATACCATTATTATGTGTGCCACAAAATCAGAAAACCATACATCATAGCATAACCCATGTAATAAAAATGGGAATCTTAAACATCGTGACATCATAAAAAAATTAATATAAGATAAAGGAATTCATAAAAATATAATTCCATCACAACATAATCAAATCAATGTAATAATATGGATAAAAACATAACCCTTTATTATCTTATATGGAAAATTATTTTGATAAAACACTGGAACTCCTTTCTTGAGGAAAATATCCTTTCTGCTTCAAAAACACTTTTACTTTCTTAAGAAGTCATAAAATTATAAAATAAAAGAAGTTGATTAAAAATAAACATGAAAACTTGTAAAGGAAGCTTCTTGTAAATAATGTTTTAAAAATCCATTCATGACGTATAAGTTAAAAAAACATTCTTCGTACTCTTGTCGAAAAAGTTAAAAAGTACCTCGTACGAAAAACGACAAAAGATTCCTTTGGTATCCTTTACTAAAAACTCACCAAAGGGTAAAATTGGATTTAAACAATTGTAGGTGGATGGAAATACTATTACATATTGAGTAAACATGGATGTGGATGATAAAATACATCCCAGTAAATACTAAAGTATAAACAATCTCAAATACAAATGAGATTGTGATATTTCCCTTACCATAGGTCCGATATGCTTTGTATGTGTCTGACCCTCCTGTATAATGATTTAAATAATGTTATTTACTTATTCCAGAATGATACACATTTTTATGATATAAATTATGGTCATATTCTTAGCTTCTTGTTTGTAATATTTCATTACAACTTGTTATTCGGGTGTTTATTAGTTGTTCTTCTTGTGTGTGTTTTGTCGAATAAATTCTTATTCTTCTCTTTAGGTTATAGATACCTCATTTCCAGAATGTTATTAGTGTAATATATATCATATTAATTTATTCAATTAATTTATATAATCATTATGTAACGAAGTTCATGTAGAACGAGTCGCATCACATCGTGGAGATGGTATTCCGTACGTACGCACGAGCCATGATATCATTCCCATGATCATGGAATTGTATTGGAGTGTATGTATACTATTTAAGAATCAATATCACTTTACAATAACCATATATAGTCATTATTTACACCATTATATCCATCCAAGTAAGGTGGTGGTGGAAAATAGATTACACCACGGCGTGGAGACAATATTCCTTACGTATACATACACGGTGATTTAATTTTCCGTAGGATGGATAGATGTTGAAATAGGGTTGTTTAATACTTATAATTCCATATAAGAATATTATTGATACTGATGTTATTACTTCATAATGAAACAACTAAAGAAGAAGATGTTGAAGAAGAATGAATTTGGAAAGGATTGGTAATGGATATTACCTCTTTTTCACGCGCCTCTTATTAACCTCCTCTTAGGGCACTAGGGTTGGTCTTTGAAGAAGACCAGAACCTCTAGGATGATTCTAGAGAAGTGGGGAAGTGAAATGGCCAGGGTTTGGCAGAGCTTGAAGGCACAAAGTGGTGTGAGGAGGAGTGGTAGGAGGTTCCCTTTTATAAGGGAGGAGAGGGGCACCTTTGGTAATATATGAAATATTAGATTATATTAAATCCCAACCCCACATAAAAACTTCCAAAATGACTCATATCCAAATATTAGATGATATAGGGTTGTAATCTCATCAACCAATAAAATTTATACATGTTAGTAATTTATTTTAAACATTATCAACTTGATTTATCCTTATTTGTCAATTTCATTTTATTTGTGGTAATAATATTCTAAATTTTAAATTATTATTAATAATTACATATGTGTTGTGAATTTTCCATAATTTTACACTTTAAGAAATTTTCGACCATATAAATTTTAATTTATAATTTTTAAATATTTTTGTGTTTTTTAAACAGTTTTATAATATGTTATTTTTATAAAATAACAGTAGTGTCAATTTTGACACTATTCATTTATTTGAATTTAAATAAAATATATACAGAGGACATGTTTAAACTAAAATGTCATATGTATCTAGAAAATTAATGGAGCACATTAAATAGTGCATATAATAATTAGTTTAATATTTTCAAACCATTTATTTGATATTTTAATTAATAAAATAATTTCAACATCACTATTGTGTCATAATTAATGATAATTATTTAATCCCTAAAAATTCTAAATAAATTCCTATGATGTAGATAATTGTATTAGATTTCTGTAGACTATTCATTTTCTATGACTCATTAAGTTTATCATCAAATGAAAATTATTATACTTATAAGATTTAAGAAAGTTACATGTTGTCACATTCTTTGGTTTTAATAATAAATAAATTATTTTCATGGGAAAAAGTCTATTAAATGAATCTAAAACGACCCTTAGACGATATGGGTCGACTTTTAGTCATCCAATAGGATTTTCGCAGGTGTTAGGGTAATTTTATAATCTTATATTTACCCTTAATTACCGGATTTATCTTTAACTATGGTAAATAAAATTTACCGTAGTTACTATTCATAATGCACAAAAATAAATAGTAGCCTATTAACATAATTTGGACCCAATGATTCTGAATATGGAATCAATTTTTCAAAATTAAAAACATATAAGTTGCAGTAATTAATTTAAAATAAATCCCATTGTTAAGAAAACGTGTTTTAGAAGTCAAAACATTGCCAAAGATTGAAATGTTTTTACCTATGAATTCAATGTGAAATTAATGCTAATGACATACATTATATTAAATGGTAAAAATATATTCTATCTATACTTTAAAACCATTAAATATTATAATTTACCCATATAAATTATCTCAATGAAAAAAGTTGTTTTTAATTAAAATTTAGCATATTTTTACTATTCATTAAAATATGAAAGTTATCAGAAAAATATCAAAAATTTATCCAAAGTTAATTTGTATATCCTGATTTAAAAGAAGAATTTTATTTTTCCAAATTGAACTTATAAATGTGTCAAAAACTAGATTTAATGTGGGTGCTCCATCAAAAGGCGGTAAAACTGCATTTTTTTATAAATACTTATTTTACCCCAAAAAATTATTTTCTTCTCTTACCATGTTCTAGAAAATGTGTAAGATGAATAATAATGTTGTAAAATTTAATGTTTAGTTAATAATATTCATAACGGCTAGTTTATAATATTATAATAATATATCGTTGTTTAGTGGAACTCGGTATTGCGTACTACACACGCTAACGAGGAAGGTTGCGATTGCGTGTAAAGCAAGCCAAGCTAGTGTTGTTTGTAGTGAAAGATTCATTTTATGATTTATAAAAAAATATATTTCTCATAAAAGTCTCGGGTGTTACATTCTACCCCCCTTAAAATGAATTTCGCCCTCAAAATTCATCACTTTGTGACAAACAGATGAGGATACCTCTCCCTCATCATATGCTCAAGCTCCCATGTAGCTTCTTCTAATTGGTGGTTCCTCCATAAAACATTCACCAATCGAGTGGTATTGTTTCGTAGGACTTTTTCAATACGGTCCAGAATCTCTATCGGTTTTTCTTCATAAGAATGATCTTGCTCCAGCGGTACAACTTCTGAGCTGAGTACATGTGAAGGATTAGGTATGTACTTTCTTAGGAGAGATACATAGAACACATCGTGTACTTGAGAGAGATTCGGTGGAAGCGCCAATCGATAACCTACCTTCCCAACGTGATCCAGTATTTCGAAAGGACCAATATATCTAGGGCTCAACTTCCCCATTTTCCAAATCTCATGAGCCTCTTCCAGGGATATATTCGTAAGAACACTTTATCACTCACTTCAAACTCATGTTCTTTTCTTCGATTGTCGGCATAACTTTTCTGTCAACTCGGAGCTGCTCTTATGTGTTGTTGAATAGATGTGACCTTTTTTGCCATTTCATCAACGAGATTGGGTCCTAATAGCTTTCTTTCCCCAACTTCATCCCAGAAAGTTGGAGTCCTGCATTTCTTTCCATAGAGAGCTTCATTTGGAGCCATCTGAATACCGGAGTGAAAGCTATAATTATAAGAAAATTCCACCAAAGGTAGGTGTTGATCCGAACCACCTTTGAAATCCATAGAGCAAGCTCTCAACCTATCTTCTAGAGTTTGAATTGTTCTCTCAGACTGACCATCTGTCTGAGGATGATAAACAGTGCTGAAACATAACTCTGTATCCAGAGTATGCTGAAGACTTCGCCAGAACATTGATGTAAACCTCGGATCCTAATCAGATATAATAGAAAGTGGTACTCCATGCAATCTTACCACTTCCTTCACATATATCCTGGAAAGCTGATCCAGAGAGAAATCCTCTCTAATAGCGATGAAGTGTCCAGACTTTGTAAGACGATCAACTACGACCCAGATAGCATTATTTCCCTTGGATGTTTTAGGACGTTCGGTGACAAAGTCCATAGTGATGTTTTCCCATTTCCATTAAGATATGGGTAATGGTTGTAACATCCCCTTAGACTTATGTATCTCATCTTTAACTTACTGAAAAACCAAGCATCGAGAGACATATTCAACAATATCTCTTTTCATGCCATCCCACCAGATGTACTTTTTCAGGTCCCTATACATCATCGTGCTTCCAGGATGAATAGAGAATGAAGAACTATGAGCCTCATCCAGAAGCTCCTTCATTAATTCGGCGATGGGAGGAACACAAACCCGATTCCTGATCATTATTATCCCATCACAATCAAGGTTGAATTTAGGAACATTTCTCACCTTATTTTGTAACTCGACATCTTCTTTCTGTGCCTCTTTAATATTCACATGTATAGATGGTTGAACATTCATTTGAGAAAGATACAATTTTTCCACTTTCATTATAATTTCAAGATCCATCCTCTATAAATCCATAAATATTGGATCTTTTGTGATCCTCATCATGGATAAACTAGCATGGTCTTGTCGACTTAATGCATCTGCCACCTTGTTTGCTTTCCCAGGGTGGTAATGAATTTAGTAGTCGTAATCCCTGATCAACTCCAACCATCTTTTTTAGCGCATATTCATCTCCTTTTGTGTGAAAATATACTTTAAACTTTTATGATTAGTATAAATGTCACACCTTTCTCCATAAAGATAATGCCTCTAAATCATTAATGCAAAGATTACCGCAGCTAAATCCAAATCATGAGTTGGGTAATTTTGCTCACGTATTTTCAACTGTCGTGAGGCATAAGCTATCACCATATCATTTTGCATAATAACACACCCCAATCCCTTCTTGGATGCATCACTGTAGATCACAAACCTTTCTCCACTACAGGTTCACTAGATAACCTTCTTTTCAGCTCCTTGAAATTCACTTCATATTTGTCCGTCCACACGAACATAACTCTTTTTCGAGTCAACCTAGTGAGTGGATTAGATAATCGTGAAAAATCATTCACAAAACGTCAATAATATCCAGCCAAACCAAGAAAACTTCGGATCTCAGTTATGTTGTTGGTCTCGACCATCTTTCGATGACCTCTATTTTTGCTCGATCCACAAATATCCCCTCTTTTGAGATTATGTGACCCAAAAATGAAACTCATTGAAGCAAAAATTCACACTTGGTAAATTTGGAATAAAGATTCTCCTTTCTTAGGGTCTTCAATAAAATTCTCAAGTGATCTTCATGTTCTTCCTTACTCTTTGAATAAACAAGAATATCGTCTATAAAGACTACCACAAACTGACCAAGATTGTCTCTAAAGACTCTATTCATCAGATCCATGATGATAGTAGGGGAATTATTAAGACCAAATGGCATCACTATAAATTCATAGTGTACATACCTTTTACGGAAAGCCGCATTTGGTATATCCTCCCTTTTGACCCTTAATTGATGATATCTTGAATGAAGATCAGTCTTGGAAAACTATTGAGCTCCTCGTAGTTGGTCAAATAAGTCATCAATGCATGGGAGAGGATATTTTTTCCCGATAGTGATCTTGTTAAGTTCTCGATAATCAATGCAAAGTCTCATTGATCCATATTTCTTCTTAACAAATAGAACAGGTGCTCCCTAAGGTGATGCACTAGGGCGTATGAACCCCTTATCAAGATTCTCTTGGAGTTTCTTCTTCAATTCCTGCAACTCAATTGGGGCCATTCTATAAGGTGTCTTTGAAATAGGCAAAGCATCTGGTACGACTTCTATTGAAAACTCAACTTCACGATTCGGTGGAAGACCCGGTAATTCCTCCAGAAAGACATCATCAAACTCTCATACAATGGGAATATTCTTAATCATGAGTTTCTCACCAACCATTTGAGAAAAATAACCTTCATTTAGTGGAATCAATACCCATAAAATGGATGAAATTTCCACTGGAAGGTTATGTTCATCCTTTCATCGATAGACAATCATATATTGATATAGAATATGAAATGTGACTTCCCTTATTTGGAAATTGATATGAGCTTTATGTAGAGAAAGCCAATCCATGCCAAGAATCACATCAAATTACACTATAAGAAGGATCACAAGATTTGTAGGAAGCACTTTCCCACAAGCTTCAATCTGAGAAGAATTATAAACATTTGATGCAACTGTAGTGCCATTAGGGGTTCTCACAGCTAACTCAACATCTAACTGTTGAGGTAATACAGTTATATAATTAGAAAATTCATCAGAAATAAAGGAGTGGGTGGATCCAGAATCAAATAAAACAACTTCTACTTTAGAGTGGATGGTAAGTGTACCTTTCACCACATCGTTATCGTACACCACGTCGCTGATAGAAATTGCATGTTACATTCCTTTGTCTTTAGCCTTATGAGTTTGTTGACGTCGACCATCATCATCAACCCTTGGATTTGGGAATTTATTGGCATAATGCCCCATCTCCTTTCACTTGAATCATTGATGTGTAGTAGGGTCATTATGTGTATCCATTCCTCTGTTTTCAACATTAGACATCTTCTTCCCATCATTGCAGAATTCAAATGCCTCATGACCTTCCTTTCCACATTTGAAACATTTACTTTTCCCTTTAACAAAACTCCCTCCATGTTTCTTTCCACACATTGAGCATAAGGGAAAGCTCATCTTCTTTTCAGTGTGCTCTTTATATTTTCCTTTGAATTCCATTTTCCTCTTCTTATCAAACCCATATGACTGATGGGTTACTCCAATCTCCATCTCGACTTTGAGAGCACTTCGAACGATTTCCTCATATATATTGAAGTCCATTATGGCTAACACCCTTCGAAGACTTGGTTTTAAGCCACTAAAGAATCAATCGATCTTACTATTGTGTTGGATAATAATACCAGAAGCATACCCTGAAAGTCTTGAAAAATTTTCTTCATAAGTACCAACAGATTCATCATCCTTTTGCTTTAGTTCAACAAACTCTTTCGCCATCTTTGTTCGGATAATTTGAGGGATGTACTTATTGAAAAATAAGTTCTTGAACTCGTCCCATTCCATGGACTCAATTTCATCCATTTTCCTCGTATTCTTAATAAGATTCCACAATTGATCAGTATCTCCTTCCAAACAATACACCGCTAGGATGACATTATCATGTTCATAACATTGAAGAACTGAAAATATCTTTTCAGTAGTACTAATTCATTGTTCATCAACTAATGGATCAGTAGACACGCTGAAAGAAGTTGGACGCTGCCTCATGAAGGATTCAACAGAATGTTTCTCCTTACTTTGCTCGTTTGGAAGTCCTGTATGATTCATATCTTAAGAAAGTTGTGTGAGCATGGCTACATGATTTTGCATTCCGGCTCCCATAACGTTTGGTTTCTCCGGGGGACAATCATTGCATTGCCCGTCGCATTCCGCATTAACACAGTTCCTTCGGGTTCCATCCATTGACTAAAACCAAGACGAATAGTGTGAGAAACACTAATTATAATAGGAAAACCACATAATCAATAATAAAATTCCACACTTAAGGTCTTATCCTATGTTATTCATGGTCATTTCTAAAACACTATGATTGTGTTCTATGCTTCGAATTATCCTTAGGGTTCTTACTAAGGCTTTCACATCCTAGTTTCTAAAGCTTGACTATACCTTTCCTCTGATACCAACTATAACGACCCTTAATTTACATAAATTGTTATTACTTCAAAATCGAAGCACACTTATTACAACATATAAAAAAACCATGAAAGGACTGTATAGGTATAGTGTCTATAGAAACTGGAAATCATAAACAACTGGTTCATAAAGCATCCACTTTGCCTCCAATTTATTTCATCATATCTAGAGTCACTTTTTGGCATATTCTATATAATAACCTTCTTCCTGACCTGGGGAAATAAGACATAAAAAAGGGTGAGCTCAAATTCTCAATAAGGGTAAACAAAAGAAATATCAATCACATTATATACATAAGCACATAACTTTTGGAAATCTTAACCTGTAAAAGAGATCATAATTTCATAACATGGGATAAATCATTGTTGTGAAATGTAATCCCAATAATCATAACTTAAAACATGAAACTTTGTGAAAATAAACACATAATCATTGAGAATCATTTCTTGTTAGTCAAGACTCATTGCCAAGACTATCTTAGTGGACAAAGTCCGTTTCTGAACCGAGTTCACTCCTCGTTTCAGTCTTGTTTCACTGAACCGGTTTAACCTGCCGTTCCGGACATGTCTATCTCATGAGATATAAAATCTTTACCCAATGAATTGGAGGGAGATATAGGTCCCACTTATCTCACAATGATACCATTCTTACGTGTACCACAAAATCAGAAAACCATACATCATAGCATAACCCATGTAATAAAAATGGGAATCTTAAACATCGTGACATCATAAAACAATTCATATAAGATAAAGGAATTCATAGAATATAATTCGATAACAACATAATCAAATAAATGTAATAATAGGGATAAAAACAGAACACTTTATTATCATAGATGGAAAATAATTTTGATAAAACACTTGAACTCCATTCTTGAGGAAAATATTCTTTCTGCTTCAAAAACAATTTTCCTTTCTTAACATGTCATAAAATTATAAACTAAAAGAAGTTGATTAAAAATAAACTTGAAAACATGTAAAGGAAGATTATTTGAAATAATTTTTTTAAAATCCATTCATGCCATATAAGATAAAAAAACATTCTTCGTACTCTTGTCGAAAAAGTCAAAAAGTACCTCGTATGAAAAACAACAAAAGATTCCTTTCGTATCCTTTACTAAAAACTCAAAAAAGGGTAAAATTGGATTTAAACAATTGTAGGTGGATGGAAATACTATTAAATATTGAGGAAACATGGATGTGGATGATAAAATACACCCCAGTAAATACTAAAGTATAAACAATCTTGTATAAAAATGAGATTGTGATATTTCCCTTACCTTAGGTCTGATATGCTTTGTACGTGTCTGAACCACCTGTATAATGATTTAAATAATGTTATTGACTTATTCCAGAATCATAATCATTGTTTTGATATCACATATTGTCATATTCTTAGCTTCTTATTAGTAATATTTCATTAAAACTTGTTATTTGGTTGTTTATTACTTTTTGTTCTTATGCGTGTTTTGTCAAATAAATTCTTATTGTTCTCTTTAGTTTATAGATACCTCATTTTCAGAATGTTATTTGTGTAATATATATCATATTAATTTATTCAATTCATTTATATAATCATTATTCAATGAAGATCATGTAGAATGAGTCACATCACATTGTGGAGATGGTATTCCTTACGTACGCACGAGCGATGATATCGTTCCCATGATCATGGAATTGTATTGGAGTGTATGTATACTATTTCAGAATAAATATCACTTTACAATAATCATATATAGTCATTATTTACACCATTATACCCATCCAAGTAAGGTGGTGGTGGAAAATAGATTAGACCACGACGTGGAGACGGTACTCCGTACGTACGCACGCACGGTGATTTAATTTTCCATAGGATGGATAGAAGTTGAAATAGGGTTGTTTCATACTTATAATAACATATCATTATATGAGTGATACTGATGTTATTAATTCATAATGAAACATCTAATGAAGAAGATGTTGAAGAAGAAAGAATTTGGAAAGGATCGGTAATGGATATTACCTCTTTTTGACGTGCCTCTTCTTAACCTCCTCTTAGGGCACTAGGGATGGTCTTCGAAGAAGACCATAACCTCTAGGATGATTCTAGGGAAGCGGGGAAGTGAAATGGGTAGGTTTTTTCTGATCATTAAGGATAAAATTGGTGTGAGGAGGAGAGGGAGGAGGTTCCCTTTTATGAGGGAGGAGAGGGGAACCTTTGGAAAAATAAGAAATATTAGTTTATATTAAAACCCAACCCCACATAAAAACTTCCAAATTGACTCATATCCGAATATTAGATGATATAGGGTTGTAATATCATCAACCAATAAAATTTAGACATGTTAGGAATTTATTTTAAACATTATCAACTTGATTTATCCTTATTTATCAATTTAATTTTATTTGTGGTAATAATATTCTAAATTTTAAATTATTAATAATAATTACATATGTGTTGTGAAAATTACATAATTTGACACTTTATGAAATTTTAGACCATATAAATTATAATTTTTAATTTTTAAATATTTTTGTGATTTTAAAACAATTTTATAATGTGGTATTTTTATAAAATAATAATAGTGTCAATTTTGACACTATTAATTTATTTGAATTTAAATAAAATATATACAGAGGATATGTTCGAACTAAAATGTAATATGTATCTAGAAAATTACTGGAGCACATTAAATAGTGCATATAATAATTATTTTAATTTTTTAAAACAATTTATTTGATATTTTAATTAATAGAATAATTTCAACATCACTATTGTGTCATAATTAATTATAATTATTTAATCCCTAAAAATTATAAATAAATTCCTATGATGTAGATAATTGTAATAGATTTCTGGAGACTATTCATGTTATAAGTTTCATTATGTTTATCACCAAATTAAAATTATTATACATATAAAATTAAAGAAACTGACATGTTGTCACATTCTTTGGTTTTAATAATAATTAAATTTTTTTCATGGACAAAAGTCTTTTAAATGAATCTAATACGACCCTTAGGTGATATGGGTCATCTTTTAGTCATAAAATAGGATTTTGGCAGGTGTTAGGGTAATTTTATAATCGTATATTTACCCTTAATTACCCGATTTACCTTTAATTATGGTAAATAAAATATACCGTAGTTACTATTCATAATGCCCAAAAATAAATATTAGCCTATTAACATAATTTGGACCCACTGATTCTGAATATGGAATCCATTTTTAACAATTCAAAACATATAAGTCTCAGTAATTAATATAAAATAAATCCCATTGTGAAGAAAACGGGTTTTAGAAGCTAAAACATAGCCAAAGATTGAAATGTTTTTACCTATGAATTCAATGTGAAATTAATGCTAATAACATACATTATATTAAATGGTAAAAATATATTCTATCTATACTTTAAAACAATTCAATATTATAATTTAACAATATAAATTATCTCAATGAAAAAAGTTGTTTTTAATTAAAAGTTATCGTATTTTTACTATTCATCAAAATATGAAAGTTATCAGAAAAATATCAAAAATTTATCCAAAGTAAATTTTTATATCCTGATTCAAAATAAGAATTTTATTTTGTCAAATTGAACTTATAAATGTGTCAAAAACTAGATTTAATGTGAGTGCGCCATCAAAAGGCGGAAAAACTACATTTTTTGATAAATACTTATTTTACCGAAAAAAATTATTTTTTTCTCTTACCATGTTCAGGAAAATGTGTAAGATGAATAATAATGTTGTAAAATTTTAAATTCAGTTAATACTATTCATAACGGCTAGTTTATAATAATATAATTATATATCGTTGTTTAGTGGAACTCGGTATTGCGTACTACACACGCTAACGAGGAAGGTCGCGATTGTGTGTAAAGCAAGCCAAGCTATTGTTGTGTGTAGTGAAAGATTATTTTTATGATTTATAAAAATAGAAAATACTTCTCATAAAATTCTCGGGTGTTATAATCCCACTGGCTGGGCCCTGGGGTTGGGACCTTACAACTAGCCCATGTGATCTAGCCAATTGGGCCATCTAGGGCAGTCAGCCTAGTAAACTCTAGTGGGACTAGGTACCCCCAACAGGGCCACCCTTCGATGCCATTACATTATCATGTCCCTAGACTGTGGTATCCCATGTGGGTCGCTACGAAGCTAAAGTGTCACCTGCAATGCAATAGGCCTTTGTGCACATCATCAGTCGGAGTGTTTGTTGGCCCTCTAAGTACACAATTTTATCCATCATGACTGATATTTTACATCCTTCAATTATTTAATCTCTTCATCACCTGAAAATCCCTTCAATCCCCATTACAATATGCTCTATATCATCCACTGAGTTACTGTGAAACTGTATCCCCATCCAATACTAAGACTAACAACCAATGATATCATGCTAAATGAAATAAGAATGGTTGAATAAAGATAATAATATAGATAGAATATTGGGGAAGAAGAGTAATATAAATTCCTTATCTAATCAATATTTTTTAAATATAAATGTTTTTCGTTAAGAATATATATAATTAAAATAATCTAAACAAATATTTCCCATGTAAATATTGAACAGTGTGAGTCTACATTAGAGAAACAAAAAAATAAACCATGAAGAATTGAGAAATAAAACACATTTTTTACATGGATGAAAAGAATCAATTCTATAAAAAAATTCCAATATCGAATCCCCTAATCACTGAGTGAAAATAACAAATAACGTATCCTTTCTTAAAAATGAACATTCATTGATGTTTTTTTATGCTTATTCTTACTGAAGATCCATGGGAGTGGTCCGTTGATCCCCCTCTTGAACTTTCTATTAGCACCATCAATCTATAGGGTTCTTTCATGAAATTGTAAAGATTCATATAAATATTCTTATATAGATTCATTATAAATAAACTTCAAATTTAATCAACAAAAATAAAAAAATCATCATTCTAGTAATTTTCCTTTTTTAAATATCACAACTCTTCCCACCAATGATTGGAAAGTCACGAGGTCCCAAATGAAAATAAATGTTATATCACCATAAGGGTGAAACCCATCTTCCAAATAGAAATATGGTGATATAATTTCTATTAAATTATCTATTTAATGGGAATATAATGTTTCTTGAGAATGTTCCCTCATGGGATAATAATAATATTTTTTTATTAATATATTTATATCGAAGCTCTATGGAGCTCATAACATCACACAAAATCCTCAACAAGTCTAAAATATTATTAAATTTTTTTTGATGGTTCAACATGGAATAATTGATTCCTTAAAATATTCATCATATGTATAATTATAATCTCATTTTCCATGACTTTGAGTGACCACTATACATGAAACATGTCATCCTCATATAGTCCAACTCATATATTCATTATTATCTATAATAGGTAGACTAGTTTGAATGGATACATCATGTTTCATTCATCCATGTAGATGGTCACATCATAGGTCACTAAAATAAAAATGGTAATTCATTTCTTTATTATAATCAAGAAATAGAATAGAAGTCTTTTATTTTCATAAAAGTTGTAAAACCCCATCTTGGTTCAGATCCAACTGATTACAAGATCACTAACACAACCAACCGACCCTGTTTAGATATTCCTCAAGGCTTCCTTAAAAATAGTACTGATGTAATTATGAAGGCTCACATTCTAGGTATCTCACCAACCTAGATTGATTGGTATTCATAACAATCATACTTGAATAAGTGTAATAATGACCATATATCCTTTATGTGTTGAACATTAGAGATTAATTCTAGATAACATGTATTAACATATTATCTCATGATCCTATTATATATATCACATACATATGTATGTAGCATATAAAATTTTATATTCACATTATTATTAATATATCATTAAGTCCCATAATACTCTATGATGGTCATTGGTTATGGATAACCCAATTTTGAACTTTTAGGGGATATTATCATCATAGTGTTAGTGTTATATAAATTATGCACTCATGAATGAATTACAAATCGATTTTTCCTTTATTATAAAAAAATGATAAATTTTACATCCATTTCATTCAATCTCTCTTTTATCTAATACCAATGGTTCATCATGACAAAAATTTAATTTCTTTTCTATAGATTTTTCAAAATATCTACAATATTTCCTTCTATATCCACTCAATATATTTTTATATAACACCTCTCAAAGATTTCTCTATTTAATATTGTATTATAAAACTATTTTTTTGTTCCTTTGTAAGACCAGGGTTCCTTAGCCAGTTTAATAACTCTATAGTTTCCATACTAAATTCCAGTTGGCAACTCAATGTTAGAAACCACCACATGTTTATAGAAATACTTCTTCCTACAAAAATATTTATTCACAACATATGGTATAGATATAAAATTTTAATTTATTTTTATTTCTACCATAATATATTGTTTGGAACTTTTTCAACTTATAGATCCACTATTTATGAAAAACAAGAAAGAAGATTTTGATCTTATATCATATTTTTCAAATTGGAAACAATCATCAATGAAATATTTTATAGTGAACTTATCCACACCAACAAAAACTATTAACATAACCTTAATTATTATTAAATAATTAAATATATTATTTATAGAAATACAATGAGTTTCACAAGGATTGTATTGGCATTTACTTATTATACACAATGCATAATTGACATCAGATCAAGTACATAACATGGAATGCTTAACATGTCCTACCGTGGATTAATAAGGAATCATATCCATCCTAAATTACTCTTTAAAAGGATCATGAATCATCATAATATTATTTCCATGAAACCTTGTTAATGACACATTCTCATAGTTCTCAATGCTGAAACACTTTATCAATATACTAATATATGTTTTCTTGACTTTTTCTAGGAAACCATTTTGATCAATATCCATAAATAACTATGACCAATATATATATTTCCATACCCATGTTGTGATGTCCCATACATGGTTCACTCAACAGTAATTGAAATCTATTTTCCACATGACCGTAAGCAGACCTCCTTTTACACTATTGACTTCTGAATAATAGTGAGGGTTCATGGTAGAATAGTGGGGAGAATATACACTCATGATTAGTGTGTAGCACAAAGGTTCAATAAAATCAATAAATGTTGGAATCATAACACATACTTAATAGTAGAATAGTGAACTTCCAAAGAATAACTAACTATTTAATTACATCCATCAAATTCATATATGAAAAATTTGAACAAGGAATGCACTTCTAAAAGGAAATTGAGGGGAATTAGGGGAAAAAGAATATACAGTATGTTGTACAAAAATGTACAAAAGAACCAATGATATAAATAGTATCATCTAAATCACTGTTTTAATCTTATTCCCCCATACACCATCCAAGGATGGTAATCATCAATACATAGTATCTTGATTTCCCCTATCCCATCCTATATCCATAATGATTATCCATGTACAAAATGGAATCCCAACTAGAGTATGTGATATAATTAGTTGGTCACCACCAATAGTGTGTAATACCATCTAGTCCATGAGTATATAATCTGAACTGTGAAAATTAACGTAAATAAATTATATGACTCCCAAAATGTGTTTAAACTATCAGGATCCATCATGTTTCCCATGTGTCCCTCATGAATCATATCTGAGAAAAACATGTTTTATAAGGCCACAGTAATAATGTATGGTTCTAACTGAATCCATGAATTTTATTCATCTTAAAAGATGCATCATATAATCAATTTAATATTTCTTTCAATATTAACCTAATACCTTCCTCATAATTCTAAATTTTAAACCTATGTAACACTCTTGATATAACATGAATATATCACCTTACAATATCATCCATGTAAATCCTCATAGGGACCCTAGTATCACATCAGGTTTTGTATAAAGTAACCCCCCTCTGAGTTTACCCATGGTGGTATGAGAAGGGATCTCATGTGTCAATCATGGGGTATAATGATTGGAAAATTGATTTCATCATTGGATGTATACAAATAGTGTACATGAATCACTCAATAACAGATAATTATAGGACCTATAATTCCATCCTTAAATGTACTCAATGGAAGTCCATGTATCACATGGGAATAGATAATGATTGTCCCTCTAAGTCAATCCTTTGAATTCCAAAAAGAGATTCCAAGATTCATTCCTAAATAGATAGTCCATCTACCAAGTTAGTCTACCCCTGGAGTTTATATGAGAACCCATGTGTCACCCATAATACATACAAAATAATTTATAATTTATATAATTAAATATACATTATGGTTCTATTATTGTAGTATCATGCATGAACCCATGTATCACTCTCAACATGGAAATATGTATAGTCATGGGCACAAAGACGACAACACCACTTAAGTACACATCTTAAGCCATTTGTTCATCACATTTATTTAAGATATTTACTCACCATAGAAGTTGTCTCATTTTAAATCATATTCCAAGAGGGACAATAATCATATGAATCCTCCCAATAATCTTAATTGTCCATTTGGATGTAAATAATATCTCAAGACTAATATAGAATGAAAATTGACAAATGAATAGGGACATGTTATTCTATTCCATTGGATAATTAGTTCAATTCACATTTCACCCATTTCATTTAACATCTTAATGTCAGGGGTTAAAAGATCACCTCTAAAGAGGTGGATTTAATTTTATAGTCCCCTTATGGTGGTTTTAAATTTTTTAACAATACATATTATAGGGTGATTCAAAATAAGGTTTATAACCTCTAATGAAAAATAAAAGGGTCTTATGTGTCGTATAAGTAATGTACATCCATTCAATTTAAGAATCATTCAATTTAATAATTGTTTCTCACAAAAACTAGTGGGAATCACAATGACATAATACATAAACACCAAGAAATTAATGAAACAATACTGAGACCACATACCATATCTTGGTAATAGACTCAATTTCTATTGATGGCCAATAATACATGATATAGAGGAAAAATTCATGAAAATAGAAAAATGACCAGAAATTAGGGAATATGAGCTGGCACCAAAATAACTTGATCAAAAAGAATAAAAATAAATAAAGGCACAAGAGGAATATAGATATTACTAGTGGATATCTAATAAGTCCTATGGGGAGTGATTAAATTTTTGTGGGAAGAAGATATCACCAAGCATACCTTTAGGCATGAAGGATCTTTAATGGGGAGAGGGATAATGTGAATGTAAGAGAAAAGAAAAATGAGGTGTTGATTTATAATGATAGAAGTTAAAAAATATCATTTCACCAAAAAATTAAATATCTCATTCTTTGGCCACACAGTTGGTCAAACCATATGCCAACCATGTGCACCCCACATTACTAGGGACTCACCCCACATACCCTACAACGAATAATTATAAAAACCATTTCCAACCCATGTGCACCTTATGTATCAACCCCACACATATACAAACCCCTTCTATAGTTTCCAAAAATTGTGTGGAACCCTCTTAGGGACAAACGGTTTGAGGTGAATAGTTAGAACTAAATGTTATTTAATCATCTTCATATGTTTCATCCTAAAAAAGTCAGAGCTATGGGCTCTGAATAATCCAAGGATGCTTCAAAACCATTACTTAAACCATAAACAATATTTATAAGGATACAATAAATAGTTTAAAAAAATATTTAATTGATTTATATCTCATATAAAAATTGGGTTCACAGACATGTCAATCATCAAGAATCCTTTTCCAAACTACACCTTTACATAATATAAAATCATACCATCATTTCTAATAATGATTACGTCATATATATAAAGTATAAAAAATATAACAATGATCTCACTATTTTTCTTATATACAAAATAATAATCCATTTAATTTATTAAAATAAACTCTATTATTACATTATCAAACCAGATGAACCAATTTGAAGAATCTTTCTTCGATCCATAAATTTCTCATTATAAAATGAAAACCGTAGAAGACTCATTTGGTACATCAAAACCATTGTGTTGACTTATATAAAAATCATTTAGTAAATTAAAATTAAGTAAATATGTTTTAACATCCATATTATATATCTTATAATCATTTTAATGAAGCAAAAATTACATATATTAGTTAAGTAAATCATGGTTCACAATGAAAACATTATTATTGAAGCACATATAAAGACTGTTAAATTCCATATGACCATTACACATCGTCAATTAATTTTGACTATAAAATATAGAAATGGTATAAAAATATAAATTTAATAGGTTAAATCACACAATAATGTAAACTACATAGGATGGAATTATCCCATGATGATCAATCTTTTCATAAAAGTTTTAAAAAATAACATATGCATTAAGAACGTTAAAAAGTGTAGATAAATTGTATGTGTAACACAAAAAGGATTTAATGATAAATTCATGAAACACTGATTCTCAAAAAAACACCACATTGATATAAACTATCCCATAAACATAATTTTTCCACCTCTATGATTGGAATTTTGAAAAACTAACATACAAGGTTATGTTTTGTAGGATATTTAGAGTCTAATAAGACTAACATAATTTTTGGTGAATAGAATCATTACCTTGTGAAAATTAATATGAAACTTATGAATATTAAATCATATTTTTATTTTATTTTCTTTAGATGATAATATAATGATATCTTGAATAATTTTTTGAAGTGATATAAAATGAATTATTGTTTTAAAAATGTTTTTTTTCAGATAAATTATAATTTTATTTAATATTTTAATTATTCACATTTTGAAAAATATTTTCAAAAAAATAGAGGTCATTTTCTAATTTTATATGTCAACAAATGGCTGGGATGAATTTTTTGGATTTTTCTAAAATACTCGAATTTTTTATGAATAATAAAATAAAGTAATTTACCACATATATAATATATATGTTAAATTCATTATTCCTATCATCATGGATGATGTAATAAAACTTGTTTAGAACTAAAATTCACTTATTAATGATATTTTCACATGAATCGTCACTATTGTTTTCTTTGAGGGAAATAATAATATAAATAATAATATATTCACAAATCACTCCTCTCCTCCACTATAACCCCCACCCTCACTCTCTTTTATCTTCACTTATATTAACCCATGTGGCTTTTCTAAATTCAGATAAAATATCATAAAAATCTCTTCCCACACGTAAAAAATTTTTTGGTCTCATAAAAAGACCAAAACCTCTCCGATGAAGAGGCTCCTGAGGAAAATTATTCCAAGAGGTAAATTCATCTTTTCATTTATTTTATTACAAGTTCCTTTATATTATTTTTATTTCCTCTCCTCATTTAATACAATTTTTTTTGATGAATTAATTACATTACATGTACTGTAATTTTTTTAGAGGAATAATACTTCATCATCTCTCATTTAACCTTCTTTTATACTAGAAATGAAAACACCATCCGAGATGTGTTAATTTATCACATTCAAGGACGGTGGGTTTTCAATTTCTATTACCATCTTGTATTATGGTCATAAAACAATTTTTTATGGTTGTAATAGACTATAATATATGTATTATAAGTTATTTATAGTTATGGAACACTTTTTTAGACATGATATTATCTTATAAAAATAAAGGAGTTCGTTTTGATCAAAACCCCGCCAATTGACACAAACTATTGTCATTAATGTTATATATAATGATTCATCTTCACTCCCAATAACCAAAACAATATAATAACTATGTGATTTTATGGTTGTTCAATAATAACATAAAAATTATTTTTTTAAAACCATTCTCATACTACATGTTAATCCATACATGAATATAAGTAAACTGATCATGAAAACCAAAGAAGAAAACACTCCCAAACAGTGAAAATGAATATCATAACCCATAAAAATAACTTGAATGATCCTAATAAGGTTATAATTCATGAATTAAATATAGTTTATGTTCTTAAATTATTAATTTATGAACCTAAATTTTATTGTTCCGGTCATTAAGATCAATTTATGATGACCATCGAACTTAATGTAAGTGTTTTCTTCTCGAACCTTAATTTTCATTCGGGTCACTCTTATTGTCTAATTACCTCAATTAAATTCTTATTTATTCATATTTAATCCTCATATATTCTATTATAGTATTCTATATATGTGTACTAATCAGAATCATACTTTAATTTTTGGGGAGTATATGTTTTAAAAGGGTCTTTCCAAAATTCATCTTGAAATACAAGCCTGATTCAAGGGAATTTCTCAAATTCTTACATATTTTCAAGGGAAATATATATTCAGTTTTTAGAACCCATTATCTTTATAAAATCACTATTTTATTATCAAAATAATATTTTTATTCATTTATTGTTTTATAAAAAGTTGTTTCCGAAAGAACTCTTCCTTTAAAAGTTAAAGAGTATTTATCTAAATAACTTCTCGATGATTTTACAAGAGAATATTTATCTACATAAATTCTCTTTTTTATTCTAAAGTATGATATCATTTTCCATATTTAATTTAATGGTTTAGGATTTGATTTACTTTGGATGTAATATCTTAAAATCATTCACCAATTTAGTCTAAATGGTTATTGTTTATGCTTAATGTTTGGTGAAAGTTATTTACATTTCATTTGTTAGTTTCATATGAATATATATATTGTTTATTTTTATCCAAATTAATATGAGGAATTAATTAGCTTAATAAGTGAATGGTTGGGGCCTACTGTAGCCCCATGATCCGTCTGTAAGTCTCATGAGAAAAACTACAGTCTTGGTTAAGGCCATGACAAAATAATTATTTATGGTCTTGGCACGAGGCCTTGACGATGTTGTTATGATATCTGACAATATGAATTACCTCATTATTAAAATAGTAACTGATAGATCATGGGATTATTTGACTATTATAATACCAATAATTATTTTTTATTATGTAATTATTTATTCAACCCCTAGACCTACTAAATTTTGATCACGTTTATTTTTTAAAGGAATGTGTTTTTAGTTTTTCACCATGCCTAAAGTTTATGTTTATGATATCATATTATGTATTTATTATCCATACATAATGTTTTATCTCACCCCATTCTTATGTTTTACGTTTCCAAGGATGTCAATATGTGTTTTATGAATAAACTACTAGTATAACCTTG
This sequence comes from Viscum album, assembly GCA_963277665.1. Taxonomy (NCBI): domain Eukaryota; kingdom Viridiplantae; phylum Streptophyta; class Magnoliopsida; order Santalales; family Viscaceae; genus Viscum; species Viscum album. Next base: position 775,465,802 of record OY728120.1, on the reverse strand, counting down.
GAGATATGTATTTTTTCATTGGAATATCTATGTTGTATTTTGATTCATGTTGTAATGATGAACTTGAGTATGTATCTTATTTCCAATGAAAATAAACTACTAAGTCCTTTGGGATGAATATTCTTTATTTATATTCCAATGTCATAAAATAAGGTACTGGCTCAAGGCTACTTAGGTTGGGTCCTCACAGTAAGTGATGTAGTCAATTGTGATGTATGAAAATGGTGGTTTATATATAAGTTATAAAGGGAAATGTGAACACTAAGATATAACCATTACCTAGACATTAAAACATGGCCATTATATAAATTTATTATTAACATTAATATTGAAGAGAATATTAAAATTATATTTTCAATGAATATCAAAAACTATTATAATCAAATTCTAAATATGATATTATATGTAAATATACTCATTATGAATCAATACGTATGATATTAAAAAAAATACAAATTCTTTAATGCTTGAAATAAATTGTTTCCTATTATAAATAGTATTATATATAAAATTAGTAATTTATATTTAAAATAATAATTTATTATTCATATTAATTTATATTTAGAAAAGAAAATGTTATATTTTAAATTGGAATGTTTAAATTAATTTAGCATGAAATGTTTATAATTTTCTAAAATATATTATTTTTAATGAATAGTAATGATATATTTTTTTCTTTTAGAATGTTTTATCAATTCATAAATTTGTAATAATAGTTTCTAAAAACAATTTATGAAATACCATAAAATATTAGTTATTTTATTAATATAATATATTACAATTATGTATAGTTATTTTTTAAACCTATAAATAACTTTCCAAAATCCAGAATGGAAATTAATGTTTTTTTAAAATATTTTATTGAAAATTACATTCATAATACGAAATTAATAAAATGAATTTTATTTCAGTTATAACTTGAAGAAAAGATGAAAAATAATTCCTTAAATATCCAAAATAATTAACTAAAATCATGGGTAAACCCATGTTTTTCCATTTTCCACAAGTAATATTTCTAAAGAATATATTTAGAAATTAAAAAATAAATATTCTTTTCATTTTCCCATAAAATTTTACCTCTCCACCATATGTCATTCCCTATAAATCTCATTAACATATCCAACATTATCTTAGTATCTCATTAACTGTTTTATTAATTCACCCTGGATCTCAACAAATAACCAATATATTTTTAGGAAGAAATGTATGTTGTAACAAATTATTTTTCTCAACCTTTTCATTCAAGTTGTTCCTTTATAGTGAGATTTATACTTTTCTATTATATTTGATTTTTATACATAAAATTATCCCCTTACAATCCAAATTTTTTTCTATCAATGTGAAACTTCCACTATTTCTCATTAAACCCACTTTGTTAACCATTTTATATACCCATTATGTTTTCAAAATAATTTTTTCATATTCCATGCTAAAAGTTTTTGTTATTAACAACCAATCCTATTTTCTTTCAAGGAAATTCATAAAAATATTATTATAATTAATTTAATATTTTTAAAAGATCGTGCCATTAAGATATAATAAATATAAGGATTTTTATATGACACTCTTCCTCATTCCCAAGGTTTATTACTGAAATAATATTTTATGATATATGATCTATGTGGAATAGATATATTTATACATATTAAGGGTTATTTATAGTATTTCTATACTTTACAGGGTAATGTTTTCATCTCATGATATATTATGTTTGGTGCATGGATGATTAGCCTAGTACACTATGTTATAACGTATTGGAAGTGATCTTAGACTTATGCTTATGTTTTTAAAAATTTATTTATCCCACATTTATTCAATTCAATTATTTTAAGATATCTTTTTTCCATTATATAATTCCATGTTATTATTAACTTTTATGATATAATGAAAAGCTTTTTTTTCTCATATGTATCATGATTACTGTACTTTTTTTCACATTACGCTTTATAGAACACCCATTTTCATTATTTATTCCCTGGTATTTCATATAAAAAATAATAATAATAATGATGTATCAGAGAAATTTATAGAGTTTAAATAAATATGATGGAGTTTTTATTTAATTTTTTTTTGTTTATGCATCTAATATTCCAAATACCCTATATCTATATATCCTTGGTTTGTATTCTATATATCATTATGTTAAAAACTATATAATAATTTTTTAAATGATATTTGGTTTTCTATTTTTGGTTTCAAATAATGGTATATTCAATTTCATGGATTATGACTAGAAAATATTTGTTAAAACACTTGTAATAAGTCTAAATATAAGAAAACTTCCAAGATTTTTGTAAATTATAGAGTCTGTGGTTTTCTATAAAGGAAATCCCTATCTGGATGAAAAAATAAATAGATTTTGGCGTTGGTATAGATTCACTTAGGGTTATTATCCTTGACAATATTTGTCAAATATTAATTTTATCATTACCTAGTGACTGATATGGAGACATAACAACACACCTTGTTTGAAAATCCTAAGGGAAATTCATTTATATTTCTCATTCTCCAAAAAAATTATTATGAAGGATTTAAATGAATTTTATGGAATTTTATGATGTATAGTTGGAAAACCTAATAGGAAAATGGCCATAGAAAATGTCTTTTTAAACATATATATTCATAATTTAGGGTATATATTTCATTCCTTCAAGGTTATGTAGTTTCTCTTTTTATTTTCCTATTGAGTAATGTATCCTCATCCAAAAAAAATCATTTATTTTAGAAAATTGAAGTGAATAGTATAAATTATATCAAAAACATATACTCTGGGTAATTTTATTATTTACCTAATGAAATTCCAAAAATGATAGTAGTAGGAGTGGAGGACATCATGGAAGTACTATTAGAGCTAGATCAAGTTATGTGTAATAACATTAATCAGGTTCAATTACTTCCTTATCATAATAGTGAGTAAGGTGTATATGAATCCTTTAGCTGATAAAGGCCTCCACATATTTGGTGGATCTTTTATTCCCCAAATTATGGTGCAATAGATTAAATCCATTGAGAAAATATTGTTTGTCATCCCATACTCTGAGTAGTAGTAATACACATTGGTTGTCTATTGACTAGAGGGATAATCAGATCAGTCGTGGATAGTTATCTTGAATACAAAGCATATGTTATATATAGTATCTATGTAATGGTCTGAATTCGAGATGATATTTTTAATAAATTTTTTCCCCACACTCTCAATCTTAAAATGGATATGGAATTCCTTGGTCTTGATATAAAAGAGTAAAAATATATTGGTGTGTATAAATCAAAATTAAAAAGTCTTCCAAAATATGCCTTTGTCGTTATCATATATAATGAATGTTAGGTTGAATATTTATTTAGTGAACTGAATAAAATTCTTTGAAAATAATTTTTTTCTGAGGACTTTACTGCAATGAAGAAATTATTTAATGTTCCCTCAAAGTTGATAAGGATATTGGTTGTTCATAGTGATCATATGGAATAATAGATAAGAAGTTGAGAATGAAGTTTAATTCTAAAAGATTATTGGATAATGATCATAGTGTTAAGATAATTTAATTACACACATTCCAAAAATGTTAGAATAATCATCCTAAAAATGCCTCATATGGTAAAGGAAGAGTTTCATGTGATTAAAATAAGGTAAACAAGCTAATGAATTATGTAAAGAGATAAATAATCACACTAATGTGATGGAGGGAAAGCAGTTTTTGATCAATCCTCAACCAATTGTCTAATTTTTCAATTATATAAAACATTGGCACTATACAACCCATTTCTCAAAGCCGTGGGTTGTGGAATATAACTAATGATAATAACCTCCTGGACCAATAGATCATGGATGGACATATTAAATCACTATTATTGATATGATTTTTTTATAATGATGTAATGATAGGTACACTAGTTATTCATTCAAGAATATAAATCATACAATTAGATTCTTGTTATATATATTCTTTTATATCATGGAAGTTTAGTAGAACTATTCAAACCCTACCGAATAACATAGAGTTTGAGTTATTATTGAAAATAATGAATGGGGAAGAGACCAATTTTCCTTATATAGAAACCAAGTTAACTTTCAAGAAAATGTACTCACATTCCATATCTCAAATCATACTACAATTTTATACAAGTGTAAGTAGGAGGTTTAATATCTTTCATAATGTTCTTATCAATCATAGATAATGTTTACTCGTGTGTTAGTATGACTTTCTCAAATGATTGAAAATATTAAATTATCACTATTTATGACATTCACTTCTCAAAAGATTGAAAATTTGAAATTGTTCTTATTGAAGACATTCTCATTATAAGGGAATATGTTGATTCCTTCGATGAAGATTTTATTGGACATCCCTCTTAAAATTATGTATATTTAACTATTGAGCCTCTTATTAGTGCTATATGGTTATCCAAGAATACATATAGAATATACACCACTGGAATAGAATAACTAAATAATCATATATAGAAAAACCTACATAGCTATTTCATACATCTGAGTTTTTCACCATGGGTTGCACATGTTCTCTTGGAGAATAAGAAGTACAATTCAATGAGTCTATGCATCGACTATCTTGAACTCAACAAGATCCTGATAGAAACAATAATATCTTATAATGGATGGATGTCTTGTTAGATCAAGTCCATGTGTTGTATAACTTCTCTAATGTGGAACTTCAAATAGGGTATCATCAAATAAAGCTGAGGAGGGTGGATATACTCAAGATTACCTTTCAGGCATGGTACAAACACAATAAGGTAATATTGATTACTTTTGGACTCCCTAATATTGAAAAAATATATTTAGACTTAATTTATAGTCATTATATATTAACTAAATGAATTTTTGGTAGTCTTTATAGATTATATTCTTATATATTCAATAATTATTGACAAACTAGAAATTATTTTTAGTATTGTGATGAATATATTACATTAAATAAAATGTATTAAATTTTTAGAAAGTGTGATTAATTTATAAATATTAAGTATCATTATTAGGAAATGTAAACACAAGTGGAAGTAAATTTATAGATCACAAAAAATTGGATTTCATTGAATAATTTCCTAAAAGAAAATATATATAAATAGGTATAATTTCATCCCTTTAGCTATGTATTATCAGCGATTTTTGAGATGATTTACATTATTATAAATTTTATTATCCATGCTAACATGGAAGGGAGGAAAATTTATCTATACTGATGAATGAGGTGATAGATTCAAATCATTCAATAAAAGGATAATAAATTCACATGTACTCATACAACCCACCTATGAGGAAGGATTTTTTGGTCTACAGTGATGCTTCAAATAATGTATTCGGTTGTGCCCTCATGCAGAATAATAAAGTGATAGTCTATACCTCTTGACATTTTAAGGATCATGATAATAATTACCCAATTCATGATATGGATATGGATAATAATATTCACATTATATATAAGGTTTTATTATATCAATAGAGAGAAGTCTGACATATATATGGATCATAAGATCCTAAGGTATAAATTCAAAAATAAGGATATGAACATGCACCAATAGAGATGTTGATAGATAATCATGGATTGAAATTTCTCAATCCACTACCATCCACAGAAAGAAAATGACATGGTATATTGTCTATGTATAAAATATCACACAACCTTATATATTATTAAAATGGAGAAAGATCCAATTTTCTAAGAAATAAAATTATTGGACATTGGAATCATAAAGTAAGGAACATTATCAAACATTGCTCAATTGATTTCTCAGACATACCTTTTAGAGAATAATAATGAATCATAGAGGGGTGATGTGGAGATATAGAATTTGGAAGGATCGATATGGAAGTGGAATGTCTCAGATCATATCATTGATTAAAAGGATCTAGGAAATTGAGGCTAAAAATATATATAACATAATATCCTGAGATAAAGAAGGATATATGAGTGATGCCCATATCTTGACATTCTACATCCACCTAGGTAGTACAAGGATGAATAAAATCTCTGAGAACACTATTTGTGGGACAATATGAAGATGTAAATTATGAAATATACATCAAAGTACCTTGTATTTCAACAAGTGAAATCATAATGAAAAAATCAAAAGGGGATGAGGAAACTATTACCCACACCATTATGTAAATTGGAGAACATCACCATGTATTTTATCACAAGATTTGAAAAAACCCAAAATAAAATAATCAATATGGGTTGTGGTATACATCTTGTAAATACTACCCATTTCATTACCATTTTGGAGTACTTATCACTTGATCAAATTGAAATGATATGAATTATAGATGTGGGAGGCTGTATGGAGCTCCATTGTCAGTTGTATCTAACCATGATCCAAAATTCACCTCAAAATTCAAGAAATGCCTCCCACATTCTATAATAACATAGTTGAACATCATTATAGTTTATCAGCCTCAAAATGAGGGATACTCTAAATTAATATTCCAGACAAATGGTGATATGTTGAGAGATTAGTAGATGAACATAGAAGGAGGTTAAGATTAATATATTACATTGGTTGAGTTCTAATAAAATAATATAAATCACTCTATAATTCTGATGGGTTTTTAAGAATCCCTCAATTGAAATAAATTTAGAACTCCAACATGATGTGAGGACGTTTGCGAGAAAATTATATTGGGGCCCAACGTTATAGAATAAATGATCGAGAAGGTCAAAATCATTTAACAACACATCCGAGAAACCCAAAGTCTAATTAAATGTTTTTTTGATAACCTTAAATATTAACAAGAGTTAGAGGTTGGTGATAAAGTATTCCATCACATATTTACATGGAAGAGAGACATGAAATTTGGGAAAAATCGAAACTTATTTGTTATGTATATTGGAGCCTTGGAGAGTATTTATCACATATGGGTTGTAGGATATTGACAAGAACATCCAAAAAACATGTCGGATGTTCTTAAAATGATCCACATATCCATATAGACGAAGTATATACCAGATATATCACTTTTAATGAACCCAGAAGTGGTCAAATTAGAGATTTTCCTTTCTTATGAAGTGTAATTGGTGAAAATTTGACATCATAGAGAAAATGTTCTATGAAAAAAGACAACCCACATAGTCAAATTTCTTTAGTGAAACCATAAGTATGAGGTCTCGAGGATAGGGCAAGGACAGATTTTATCTCATCTAGAATGTATCTTCATAAAGCCTTTGTGGTGGTTATTCTCAAACTTAAACATACTTCTTAAAAGATAAACGTCTTTGATAAATGGATGGGTATGTATTCCTTCTTGCGTGGTGAGCCTAAGAATCACTATATCTAGATCTTATGGAAAGATAGAGTTAATATTTATTTTTAGAGGCATCAGACCAGCATATTTCTATAAGGATACCACTGAAGGATCCACATTGCTTGCGCTACTTTTTATATACTAGTTGTGATTCAGGCCTATCGGACCAACTATGGGTGGAGATCAGGGACATTAATCCGGGGGAGCTCCCATGGATTGTGGGCGGAGACTTCAACACGATCATGAATCCCTCTGAAAATCTTGGTGGTAGTACCCTTCTAAGGGCAGATAGACTCGCCCTCTCCTTTTTTGCATCACATGATAGGCTACAGGATCTTGGTTTCTTAAGAGATATTTTCACATTGTGCAATAACTAAAGGGGAAATAGGGCGACTTGGTGCATGCTGGATCCTTTCCTGTGGAATCTCCAAGCTTTTTTAGACATCATGAACCTAGAAGTTCACCATCTAACCCATTCTCTTTTGGATCATTCCCCGCTATTGGTCCATCTCAAGTCTGTACCCCCAATCCCTCACCGATTTTTCTTCCTAAAGAGTTGGATGCTGAACCATAACTTTCTCGATACGATTCGCCACTCTTGGGATCTTCCGTGTCCGAGCGAGGGTTGGGTGCGTCTTCACCTAAAGTTATATCACCTGAAATAGGGAATCACAACCTTGTCTTCCCTACATGAGTTTAACTACTCATGCATGGAGGAGGTGGCTCGGGACATTGAGTGAGCTGGTGTCTCTCTAGAATATTAGTGGAATGATGTGGCTTTTGGCGAGCTGTGTCTCAAAAAGAAGTGTTTGGGCGAGCTGCTGATCAAAAAGGAAATGTAGATACATGAACAGCCTTGGACCCTCTGGATCAAAGAAGGAAATCAGAATACGGCCTCTTTCCATGCATAACTGAGAAAAAGAATTAACCCCATGTTCCTAAAATCAACCTCAAGGATGGCTCATTTTTCAATGACCCTAATATAACTACAAATATGGTTCATTCACACTTCAAATATCTTCTGGGTGATGCTAACCCATGGATTTCGAATGAATATACCTCTAGTTAATCATATCATTTTGACTCAATCTCCAATGTTGTCCCCTTTCAGGCGAACACCCTCCTCGATAGAACCCCTGTTGAGAAGGAGATTTGGGTGGCAGTCAACATCCTTAACCCGGATAGTGCACTAAGCCATGACTGTTTCTTGGGGTCTTTATTCGTGTCTGCCTGGAGTATAATTAAATGATATCTCATGTATGCTATTCTGTATTTCTTACAAGGGGGATATCTCCCCCGGGTCTCTAGTGCTACTACAATGATCCTAATCCCCATGGTCGGTTCTATTTCTTATCTTTCCCAATATCGCCCAATTTTCCTTTGTAACTTTTCATACAAGGTTCTTCCCCACATCATAAATAACAGGATCTTCGGGTTCATTAATGATTGGGTAGTAGGCGAGAAACATTTTTTCATTTGAGGAAGATCTTTTCAATGTCCAATCGAGATAACTTAGGAAATGGTCTGGGATATCAATCAGAAAAATATTGACTCAAACGTGATTATCAAATTAGACATGAATAAGACCTACAACCGAATGGAGTGGAGATTCGTTGTTTAGGTCATGTGATGCCTAGGGTTCTCCGACAGAGTGATCTCTATCTTATATCACTGTTTCATCTCTCCATGGTTCAATATTATATTTGTAGTGATGCAATGTAGATATATCAAAGTAGTCAGGGGCCTATGGCAGGGTGACCCACTGTCTCTTAATATTTTCATCATTGCTCAAGACACTCTTACTGGGTACATTTCTCTCACAACTCAGGCCAGGGGGATCCATCTTTTTCATATTGGCGCTCACTCCTCTAGGTTTTCTCATCTACTCACTGTGTATGATTCTATGTTCTCTATTAATGGGTGACCAATATATATTAGGAACTTTGGAAGGATAATGGAGGATTATTGTAAGGTGAGTGGGAATCTTATAAATAAGCAGAAGAATGTGATCTTCTTTTATTCTCACTTCTCAGTTTGAGGGAGGATTAACATCGAAGCTACCCTTGGTATCCAAGGCAAGAACTTTACATTGAATTATATTGGTTCTCTTTTATCACCTGGAAGAGTTCACATCCAGAAATTCGAGGATATATCAAACAAAGTGATCAGTCATATTAATAACAGTAAAAATCATTTTCTCTCTTTCGGTGGAAGAATAACCCTCATCAACTGCATTTTATTTTCAATCCCCATGCAAAACAAGGTAGTTATTAGAGTCCACAAAGCTACAATTGCTCAAATTGAGAGGGTACTTAATTTTTTTTTGGGATGTTCATAGTGAGGTCAGGTACCAATGGGCCTCGTGTAGAAGACTATCGAAACCTCTAGAGCTTGTAGGAATTAATGTTAGGATATTGGGAGAGTCAATGTTATTTTCACAGGGTTAGCTGGTCTAAAAGGTGATAGAGGGTAAATCTCTTTGGATCCACTTTATCAAATAAAATTTCAGTTACAGTTTTAGGGAAACTGGCAGGAAACCTTCTCCTCTATTTTCATCTCTCCGCGATCACTTACCCCTCCTCCAGTACCACTAAATTTGGATTATTGGCCGGGGTGACTCCAACTTCAGGGAATACAACTGGGGGCTGGAGTACTAGGATACCTGGGATGCCCAACCCCAGACCTATCCTTTAGGGAGGATAGCCTCCACCACCCTTTTATCAAGTCAATCCTTGACCCCAGTAGGAAATGTACCTTCGACAACATTTATCTGGATGGCTCTACTAGTAGATGTATCTTCTTGGCATCCCCAGATGGGAGGTTCTCAACCAAGGCGTATAGAAGGGTCATTCACATGGAGATGGTTTTGGACCCCAGGGGTAAGATCTTATGGTGAATGTTTATCCCTACCAAATAACACTTCCTGTTTTGGCGGTCATGATACAAGGAAATCCCAACATAGATGGCTATCAAATCAATAAGTGTTTCTATCACATCGAGATGTTCCTAAAATCGTGACCCCCAGGAGGAGAACACTCTTCATCTTTTCATGAAAGGTGATTGGGATAGGTGTGTATGGAGTTCACTTGGTGATCCCTTTCCTGCCTCGCGAGGCTTTGCGATGTAGGAGGACTTCTTCCTGCACTAGTTCATTGAATATGTGGACAAACATGAGGAATTCATCCATTTCATCCTCTTGGCAGTAGGTGTTTGGTTTATTTTCCAGGCGTAAAATAGGGCGTGACACAATGATTTTCGTAACTATTCGAATGGCCTAGTCTCTAGAACCAGATGCCTTATTGATGATCTGGTTACCCTTTATAGCAGGCATGAGGAGGCGCCTTCCCTTAGGTGCTTCTATGGCATCACACATCCCCCCTCGGGCCCATTGTAATTGGGGGCCTCGGTGAGATGGAATCCCCCTGTTTGGGGCTTTAAGCTGAACTATGATGGTGCATATGGGCATGGAATTTTGAGGGGATGTAGATTGGTCTGTGACCCATCTGGTTCAGTTATCGTGGATTTCAGAATGTTCTTTGGGAATGAGGATTCTTTGATGGCCGAGGTAAGGGAACTTCTTTCAGGGCTAGAGCTCTGCAACTCACGGAACATCCCCCTCACTATGGTGGATACTGACTCCAAAATCATCTGGTCCTCCCTTAAGGAAGTCTTCCTGACCCATTAGAACCTTTCTTATATAATCTACAAGTGCAAACCTCTTCTCCTGAGCAACACTGAGACTCTTCATACATGGCTTGAGGACAATAGGCTTGCAGAATTCCTGGCCTCTAGTGCCTCCTCTTATCTTCCTCTTATGCGGTATTGTTCTACAAGTTCCCTCCCCTCAAGAGGCATGAAGGTGGCTTTAGGGGATGCCCTTGGCCATCACTTTTTAAGAACCCCATGATCCCCTTCCCATATGATTATTGTTTACTGTTTACTTTTGATTTAATATTTAATAATATACGATGTTTGATAATGATGGGTTATATATATGGTGTAAATGGAAATATGGTTATTTGGACCTGATTGTGACATGATTGTTGCAATGTGACCATTATATGGCCATTGGAATAGTTATGACCCCTAATAGAATAGTAAAACACCACTTTAAAATTAAATTAAATATTATTATATTTATATTTAATTCATGTTATTTTATGTTTAAATACACTTTATGAGTAAATATGTATGATATTATAAAATTCATAATTCATTAAAGTGAACCAAAAATGTGGCTCCCTTAAAAAATAGTATTTTATAGAAAAGAAGTATTTTTTATTTAAAATAATTATTTATCATTTATGGAATAAATTTTATAAATAATAATTATATTTGAAACCATCATGATGAAATTTAATGAGGGTGAAATTTGAACAAAAATTAAAAAAATTATATTTTATTGGATAGTGAAAATATATTTTTTGGATTTCAATGTATTTCTTGAATTCCTAAATATTTAATAGTCCAGTAATAATAATATGAGAGAATAAAAGGCCAAAAATAATTTATATGTTAATAAAATTTATTTCAAGGAATTAAAATTATTTCCCAAAACCTATAAATAAGTTTCCAAAGTTTGAAATTGAAATTATTTTTTAAAAAACCAATATTTTGTTGAAAATTACATTCCAAATCCCAATGAAATATTAAAAAATGGTTTCTCGTTAACTCATTAATAAAACACAATGAAAATTAAATTTCAATATCATTAACTAATACCTTGGTCATATCAATGGTTTTATATTTTCTACAAAACAAATTTCTAATGCCTATCATTTTAAATTAATAAATAATTCTTCTCATTTTGATATAAATTTCCAACTTTCAAACCCCATTTCATTAAATCCTAAGATCATTATCATGTGGCTCCCTATTATAGAGTCTCATTAATTCATTTTAGAAAACCCGATTCTCTTAATTAATCTCCCCTATATGTTTATGAAGTGGTAGATGTGATAAGGGACTCTCTTCTTCTTCACTTTCATTAAAGTACATCCTTTTTTCTAAGTATTTTAATTTTAAATTGTCAATTTTTCAATACACTAATAATCATTCAATTTCATTCCAAATAATGTTTTTATAGTTTATATACTTCCATTATCTCTCATTAACCCTATTCTATTAACCATTTTATATACTCACAATGTTGTAGAAATCATTCTTTGATTTTATATGCTGCCCTTTTTTGTTATGAATACCCAATATTATTTTCATTCAAGGTTATTCATATAAATTTAATTATATTTAACTTATTAGTGATTTAAATGTATGAAAATCAAACTCCATGTTCATGGGATTAAAATATTGAAAGCAACATTCTTTAATGTTCTTAAGAACTCAATTATTTTTTTATGAAAATACTCCTCACTCTACTTGGATTATTGATGAAATTAATTATTATGATATATTATCAATGTGGAACACATAAATTTATACATATTATGGTTTTTCCTTAATATATATCCAATTAATTGGGTCATTTTTTATCTCATGAGATACCCTGTATAGTGCATGGGTGATTATCCTATAAGAATATGTTATGATTTCTTTGTAATGAACATAGAATTATACATAAGATGTCATGTTTTATATTGTTTCCACAATCCTTTGATGAAATGATCATATTAATTAATATTTTTTATACCATTATTCCTTTTATTTATTTTATTTTATGTTATCATGATATTTCTGTGGTCTCATAATTATCAATTTTAATCTTATTTTACCCTTAATAGGATTTATAGATCACCCATTTTCATTTTTTATTCCCTAGGATATCCTATGAAGTATTAGAATATAATTGGGATATAGAAGAATGTGATGGAGTTTAAATAATGATGATAGAGTTTTTGTTAAATATTTTTGTATTTAAGTATCTATTATTCTAAAGACAACATACCTCTAGATCATTGGTTTGTGTTTTATACTTATTTATATTAATAATAGTGTAATAAAATGTGTACTGATATTTGGGTTTTTATAATCATAATGAGCAATTTTGGTGATAAATATATGAATATAATTTACCATCATGACGAGATAAATGTTTCTTTATAGTAAATAACAAGAATTTTTATAACCCTTTTCCACAAACTGGTCTTTATAGGAAAACACAACACCATACATATTTGGGACTCACACATTTAGGTGTATCCCCTATGTTACAAACATGGATAGAGTACTAGTAATATATCTCAATTTTCATGTAATTTAATCCTTTCTTAAAATGGTAACACTCGATGGCATTTTAGTAGTTAATAGGTTCATCATTTTTAACATTATTTCTTTATATTTTTCAATATTATGTCCATATATCTCAGGTTCCTTAAAAATCCTACCAGACCATTAAAATTTTTTTATATCAGAATATGGTTCTTTTCCCACAAATGATTACAAAATAGGACTAACTTTCATATCAAGAACGTTTCTTATTTATTGGACTTAAAATTCTCTAACTTCAACTTTCTTTCCAATGATTCCTTAATTAATGTGATCCTTTTCAAGTAAAACACCATATTAGGCATTAAATACATTGTATTTAGCAAGATAATATCATTAATATCATATCATTTCCTTTAGATAAACAATAAATAACAATCTATTAGACTTAAGGTCATGTTTTTTATAATCCAAACATCATACATATGCTAAAAACCCCTAAATCCTCCTAAAATTTGTAATATGTTATTTATTAGTCCATTTCTCATATTATTCATTTATATAATATGTATATGGAATGTGGTTAATTAGAAATGAAATAGTTTTAATAGAATTTAACTTGAATGATATAGAAATATCACACAGAATCGTCATTGATCAGACCATATGTAACAAGGTACAATTATTTTTCTTATACAATCCATTCTATTATGGTTATCTACAGGGCGTAGGGAGAGAAAAAATTCCAAAATGACTCAAGTATTCAACAAATCCTTCAATAAAAAATCCCCCACCATGATATTGTTATAAAATCAAAATAATTTTAGCCAAATTATTTTTTAATTCATCTGAAAATCATTAAAGTTTATAAAACTTTAAAACTCATGTCTTATTAGAAACACATAACCATACCGACTAACTTTATTGGTAAATGATATGAACTTCTTATAACCACCAATTTTTTGAGTACTCATTGGTCTACAAACATTACTATGTATAAGATTCAATAGTCCACTAGCACTTTCACATTTTATACTAAAACCTGTTTTGGTAATTTTATGAACAAACATGATTAAAATGATTCAAATTGTTAACAATATAATTAATTAAATAATCTATCTATATGTTATATTTGAATGTGTTTCTCATTTACATCTATAACATGACACTTCCAAATGATACATGGATAAGAATTAACATTGAACTTCTTATTATAAATGTTATAGATAGGATTATCTATATTCAAAATTTATAAAAATTTTACATATTTCCAATTTCCAAAAATATATCATTCATAAATATATAAGAAATAATATTATAAAAAATTAATTAAATTACAATATATTATAAACAAGATATAAAAATCATATTTATTCATATATAAGCACTATACTAATATTTTTTTAAATAAATAACTAATTTACTTTTTAGAAAAATGCTATAAATCATAAATACTAATGTAGTAAAACTTATCCCATTTATAGTACATAAATCTAAATCACATTTCATCAAATATATCTTAGCTTTGAGTTTGTTTTTATCATTTCGAGTTTGTGATGCACACCTATAATCCAATACCCATGAGTCAAAATTAGTGAAATTTACTTCTATAACATTTAAATATATATGATAAGAATAATTTACTTTCAAAACACTTCTCAACCATTGATAGAAATGTAGAATTATTTTATAGGTCATAACCGAAAGAGACCTCAAAATTATAATCACCATATACATAATAATCTATAATAAATATATATCTATGGGTGAGAATAATGGATTATAATTTTCCCATCAAGTACATTTAATAATATTTCTCCAACTAATATGGCAATCACATACATCATTACTTCTAGTGGTTCAATATCATTATTTCACTATGTTTTAAGTCAAATTTACTGTTCCAATAGAAGATTATCAATTTAGGCAAGCCATCATGTTAACAATTTTTCATTTGATTCTTGTATATTTTAGTGGGAAATTCTCACCCAAATATATCACATGGATATAATCTCAATTTTATACCTCAGGTGTCATATTGCAAAGGGTTTCCCATCTAAATATTATTCAAATCACACAATGGGACTCATTTAACTTACTTTAATGGTATGTTATCTCTTTCATTCCTTGCACAAGAGAGTCCATGGGAACCTAAGGGTAGTATGAACCTACTCAGTTGGATGATCGATGTCTTGACATGTGTTTACTTTGGATGAAATATCACACATAGAATATGAAAGAGTTTATTTAAATTTTTAACAATTTTAATATATATCATGTGATTATTAATCACATATCCAGTGCATCACATTTAATATTTATTATCTAATGTTTTGTTCTTTCGTTTATGAATTCTTCATACGATTTAGTTTTAGTGTCACTATTCCATCCACCAAATTAATATGTTAAAAAATATTATTATGAAACTCTTTAAATAATTCATAGTTTGTATTATTCACCCAATAATAGAATCCAAAAATATTTAATAATATGCAATTTCAACCCATGAATAAAATATATGTGGTGAATCATATTTTTTATACATGTATATTACAAATTAATAGATAAATAATTATTATATAACATTTCAATCCACTCCAATATCATTTAGATATTTTATATTTGGAAACATGGAAAGATAAAAAAATGTTCATAATAGATCTACATCACCTTCCACTTATTTAATAATAACTATCACCCTTCTTAGACATATCATACTAAATAAATTTCTTCATAACCTGGGAAAGAAAACATAGGAAAAGTGTGATATCAGATTCTCAGTAAGGGTAAAAAAGTAAAATATCAATGATCAAATAAGCATAAATTGAGCATAAATGTATAATAATATGAACTAAAAAACTATAACCTACATATTATAAAACCTAATATTGATTCATGGAATACATCTTGGTAGTTCATAAGACATTAGTCATAAATGAATAAATGAACATGATCCATGAGATTATAACATTGGTAAAATGCAAGGAATTTTGGAATACACATAAACATAAATACTAATTTTCTAATTATTCAACGATATCTTCTAAGACTGTCATAGTGGAATGATTTTACTCGCTAAACTATCATATTATTCAATTTTCACTCCTAGGATTATCATCATATACAAATTCCCATACTGAATTGGGTTCACATCCCATTCCTTTCCTCTTTATCTCATGATATATCAATATTTACCCAATTCATTTGAGGTAGATATAGATCCCATACATTAAAACTTAAAATAAAAATATTTGTTCTAGAATATCATAATCCATTCATAAAATAATAACCCATGAAAATAAATGTGTTTCATAATAATTTCATTATATAATACCTCATGGATAAGGAATGGGTTTCATAAACATTAATTCATCGTAAACATATACCCTCCCAATAAAGAATAAAGATTTTATCCTTGGATTATATTCCAATTTAATCATCATTTAAATCAATTAGTTTTTTATTTTATAAATTTAAATTCGATTAATATATCATTAAAACATTGTAGAGGAAAATAACCTTTCCATTTTGAAATCAATAATTGAAGAATTACATAATATAAAGGATACAAATTTCATTAAAAATAACAATGTAAAATTATAATGGAATATGAAAATATAAAATCATGATATTGGGTAAATATATTCATTCCATATATGATAAAAAAACATTCCTACCATAATATTGATGGAAAAATTACAAAGTACCTCATTTGAAAAATGATAAGGCGATTTATTTCAAACCATTTTGTAAAAGGTGAAACACGGGTAAAATTAGATAAAATAGTCATAAGGGAATATTAAAAACAAATATTAAAAAATATTTATAGAACATATATTTATAATAAAAATATTTCTTGATTGAAAAGTTAAAAAAAATAGATTTTCCTTAATAATATATTTTTGGTCTACTGAGTACAAAAGGTGAGCGAAACAATTGGAAAAAATTATTTTCAAGAAATAATAATAGGATAATAAGATTCATGAGTATATTAAAAGTATATATCATATTATTTAATTCATGGAAACATAATCATAAAAAATCATAATAAATAAAGATATTGTAACATAAAATTCTTACCTCTAGTTTTTAATTCGTTGAAATGAATCAAACCTCAGGTACAATAAATTTATTACAATAATATAAAAAATTTATATTGATACTTATAATACGATATATGATCACATTATAACATTTAATCACAAAATGTTTCAATAAATCTTTATTAAAATAATCATTTTTGAGTTTTGACTTTTACATTAATCGTGAGTATTTCAGTTTAGTATTTTTTGTAATTTTACATTTATTATAAGGGCCCACCCTTATTAAATTACATAATATTTAATTTGAGCCACGATCTCATATTTATTCACATTGATAACATTTTCAATATTATAGTTTTAGATAATTTGGATGTAATACAAACATTACATTCCATATTTATATAGAGAAGATTCTATATAAATAGAATCAATTTCATCAAAATTATAAAACTTTTCAAATAAAACATGTTTTCGTTGAAAAAAATTCATAAAATTTAAATTTTCATCCTTATTTGTCTTAAAAATCCTTATAACGTGTGAAAATAATTTGAAAAATATGGATGTGCACAAAAAACACAATAAGGGTTATAAAAATAATGAAAGAAAACATGAGTCTATGAGGACATGTAAACATATGAATTCATTTTAAAAAATTCACACTTTTCATCAATATATACTAAATTTGTGAAACTTTAGATTTCCATGAGATTTACATAAAACATAATGAACATAAACAAAAATATAAATATATCATGGATAATTACATGCATAATATTTTAACTCTCTCAGTTACCTTATAATTTGTAACCCTCACAGATACCTTACCATGTAACCCTTGCGACTACCTTATTGTGTAACCATGATAGTTACACTTGGAGTAATAGTATGGATGATATCCAAATTACACATACCCAATGCATTGGAGGGAGTTTTAGTTCCCTCCATTCATCACAAAAAATTCATAAGAACCATAACATAATCATCAAAAAAATAATACTTTCATGAAAACATTGAAATTGAATTTTGTAAAAAAATAAGATTAAAAGAATATTTTATTAAAAAAGTCCCTTACAAATAACATATTATTGATTTGATAATTAAATAGACGGAAATTAATCAATTTATGTACTGTAAGTACATATTTAATAACTTTATAAAAAAATAATTAAAACAATACTCTTAGAACTACATTATTTATGATGTGGTAGGTTAACCCAACGAATGTAAATTTGGTTAAGAATTATCTTACCACATGTTAATCTTAGTTAAAATGTTTTTAAAACTCATGTATAATGGTTAAATATGTAATTAACATCATAAATAATCTTTTAAATTTATATAATACAATATATGATCATTTTATAACATCATTTCTCCATTCAATTATTAGAATTTTGTTCATCCCATTGTTTCAGGTGTGTTATTTACTTGACTTTCATGGCCAGGTTGTATTTTATTTTCTTGTCGTATGGAAATTAGATTATAGAAGTGTAATGAAATGGTATTTCTAATTTTTAATGAATATTAAATGATTCCATAAGTAATTTTGTTTATATGTTATGAGGTTGAATCATTAGATATATATTTAGTGATATTCATTTAGATCATTTGGGTGCTTCTTTAATAATCCAGAAGAAGTTTCATTATATAAAATAATATTATGTATATATGTTAACAGCAGAAAATAATATTGGTCATATAACACACATTTACAAAAAAAATTACCCATTAAAATTATTTGCAACCATATTTGAAGGATGTAAAGGAAATTGAAGACACATCATCCACATTGCCAGTAAATCAACACATCCCAGACAGTGTTTTTTAAAATAAGAGCAATAGAAGAGGAAGAATGATGTTGAATTTTTCCACAACCATGATAGAAATCCAGATTATATATAATATTATAGCTTTCATGCCTATTGTACACGTTGAGGATAATATATTATAAGAGAAGAAAATAATTGAAAAAAAACACAGGAAAATGAAATAAAATATTTACCTCTTGATCTCTTCTCCTTGAGATCCTCTTTAAGGCCCTTGGATTTGGAATTTTGGTGACACTAGTGGTTATTGGACATTGTAGAGGGCTATGGGAATTTCATTTTTTTAGAACATATAAAAGGATTAATGCTTTTGTGGTGTGAGAGGAAGAGGGTTGAGGGAGGTATTTATAGTTGAGGAGAGGAGGGGTTTACATTATTTTAATCATTAGTTTAATATTATTACTAAAGACTATGAATAGTCGTGATTCATGTGACCCAAAATAAAAATAAGTGCATGTTTGTTCAAAAAAATGGTCATTTATATCATCAATGACTCTATCATGATGTAAGAATTTTTTTATTTATCATATTTTTTTAATTAATGTATTTCACTATTCACAAAAGTTCAAGTATTTCTAAAAATTCCCAAAAAATCACCCAACCTATTTTTGGATGTTTAAAATAAAAAAATTGAACACAATTTTTTGAAAATACATTTCTAAACGTGATTAATTTATATTTTGTTTAAAATAATAATATATTAGAATTATATTAATTGTAAAACTATAATTGATTTTATATCACCTTGAAAATTTAATCAAGGTGTCCTTTTCTTATAACCTTAAGGAAAATACTAAAAATAATATTTACTATTCATAAGGGTAATATTACTTTTCAAATTTCTATTCATAATGAAATGTTATTAATCACCAAAAAAATTTGTTTTATCAGAATCCATATAATATACTGATCACAATCGTAGATGTCCATTTTTCAAAATTCAAATCATGGAATAAAAAAATGGGTTATTTATAACTATCTCATTGAAAAAAAGAATCTTTATAAAGATACTAACTATTTCATGCATTTTATTAATTTTATTTGTAAAACCCTGTGGTGTTATATTCTCCCCACCTTTTAGAAATTTAATCCCCACCATTTTTTATTTAAAAATTAAACATGTGAGGGATCATTTCCCTCATATCATTATCAGATTCCCATGTTACTTATTCAACCGTGTGGTTTTTTCAGAAAACATTTACCTAGGGGATCACCTTATAAGCCAATACTTTCTCTCTACGATCAAGAATATGAACTTGTTTCTTTTCATAAGAAAGGTTCTCTTCTAGTTATATTTCTTCTGGGATGAAACATGAGATGAATCTGGCACATACGTTTTCAACATCAAAACATGAAAACTACTCTGTACCTGATATAAACTCAAAGATAAAGCTACTCAGTAGGCAAGTTGTAAAAATTACTCTAGGATTTCATAAGGACCGATGATCAGTGGACTTAGCTTTCCATTCGTACCAAAATTCAAAACACTTTTCCTTGGTGAGATTATAAGAAAAACATGATCACTAACATCAAAAGAAAAGTCTTTCCTCATGTTGTCTGCATAACGTTTCTACCTACTTTGAGTTATCCTCATGTGTTGATGGATCATCTTCAATTTCACAGCCAATTCCTCTACTAATTATGCACCCATCAACTTCTTATCCCCAACTTCATCCCAAAAATATGGATTTTGACACTGCTTTCCATAGAGTTCCTCAAAAGGTACCACCTGTATACTAGAATGAAAACTATTATTATAAGAAATTAAAAAAAATAAAGATGTGTATCCCAAAATCCATATTATTCCATTTAAAAAGCTCAACCGATATCCACAAAGGCTGAATCATTTGTTTTGACAGCCCATCTGATTAAAAATGAAAAGCTGTATTAAAATTTAATTTGGTTCCCAATGGCTTCTAAAGGCCATTTTAAAATTTATAAGTGAACATGGTCTTCCTGTTAAATACAATAATAAGAGGCACTCCATGTAACCTTAAAATATTTTTCAGGTACAGTCGAGAAAGCTTTAGAAGTATTCGATAATCCAAAAATGAAGTACATGGATATATTTTCCCATTTCCACTCTATCAATGGTAATGGCTGAAGTGTGCCCTTTGGTAATGTGTGATCTACATTAACCAATTGACATGTCAAAAATTTCATAGTAAATTATACTATATATTATTCCATTCAATCCCACCACTAAACTCCCAATGGTCTATGTACATCATTTTATATCTAGGATGAACTAAAAAACGAATTATGAGCTTCACACAATTGTTGTTTCTTTAGCTGAGAATGACAATGCACAAAAAATATTTCTCCAAATCTTAAAACACAATACTTATCAAGCATAAATTTTGGAAACATACCGATTTTAACAAATTCTACCTTTTGCTAAAGGTCATGGTCTTCCTTATGATTTTACAAAATTTTATCTAATAATGATGACTACACTAACACCGGAAACAAAACAGAGGTATTTATTACCCCAAAAACATCTAAACAAAAATACATCAAATAATTAATCAAGGGATCTTGTAACAAATGTGATGTGGTTAATGATGCATGATTTTTTCAACTCAAGGAATCCACCACTTTTTTTCCTTTTCCATAATAGTAATTGATCATGAAATCATAATACCTTGTCATTTCAATCCAACTTCTCTACCTCTTGTTTAATTCCTTATAAGTGAATAAATTATTCTATCTTTTATGGTTGGTATATATTTACCATTTGGCTCTGTATAAATGAGGCCTCAAAATTTTCAATGAAAAAAACCACATCTAATAATTCCAAATCATGCGTGGGATAATTCAACTCATGAGGTTTTAATTATCTTAAATCATATGTAATTAACTAATCATTCTGCATCAAAACACAACCAAGTAAATTCAATGAAGAAACATTGTTGATGAAAAAATCACTATTTATGGAAGGAAAATCGCAAACTATATAATTCACGAATCACTTCATCAGTTCTTAAAAACAAAAATACCATTATTCTATCCAAATAAATTTAATGCCCTTTCAGGTTAATTTAATTCTCCTGATAGATAACTGTGAAATGTTTTTAAAAAAAATCTGTAATAACCTACTATTCAATGAAAACTACGATTTTCTTTAACATTTTTATTTCTTTACCACTCATCAATTACTTTTGTTTTAGCATGATCTACAATTATTCTATCATTATTTTCAATGTTCACATGAAAAGAAAATTATTTCAACAAAAAATAACACTTTCTGAATTTTCCAAGCATTTTATTTTCCTTTATGTTTTTCAAAACAACCCCTGGATGTTTTTCATGATCCTCTTTACTTATATAAAATAATATAATTTTATCAATAAACACAACTACAAAATTATCCATGAAATAATGAAATTTTATATTTATAAGATCCATGAATACATCAGGTCCATTAGTTAACCATAAAAGCATGACAACAAATTTACAATGCCCATATCTAGTATGGAACACAGTCTTTGGGAAGTCTTGTTCTTTACTTTCAACTAACGGAACCCTGACCTTAAGTTAACCTTTGAAAAATATTGTGCTCCGTGGAGCTCATTGAACATGTCATCGATATGACTCAAAGGATACTTGTTTTTAATAGTCATGTTATTCAAGGGTTTATAATCAATTAAAAGTATCAGGAACCATCTTTCACTTTAACAAAAAAAATTGGACCACCCCATTGTGAAGTGATAGGATTAATGAAGCCTCTATCAAGAAACTCCGGAAAATAATTTTTAAATTCAATATGTTCCATTTGAGGCATTCGATAAGGGGGTTTTAAAATTGGAATAGAATTAGGAAATATTTTAATTGTGAATTCATCTTCTTTATCAGGTATAACACTGGGTAACTCATTAGTAAAAACATCATGATATTCATTTACCACTACCAAATCATTCATCTAAATAGTTCCCTTGTTTTTAAAAATATAATCAAGATAACTTTCATTTCCATGTTTTAACAGTTTCTTATCATCCTGATATGTTATCAATTGTATGGGTTCATTCTTGTAAAGAAAATGATACTCTATGAAAAACAGCTTCTTTAGATCTACAATCAATATTAGTATGATATACAAAAAGGAAATCCATACCCAGAAAGACATCAAACACTACTAACAGAAAATCAAGGTTTTAATGTAATGTATTTCCAAAAACCACAAAACAAATATTATTATAATTCCTTTTTTCTTTAATATTTCACTTAATACATTAATAATATGTTTTGATTCATTTTTTGAGGTGATATTTCCAATTTAATAGAAAATTTCTCAGAAATAAATTAATGTGTAGATACAATATCAAAAACAATTAGAAAAATATAATTAAACAATCAATTTGTCTGATCAAAATTTATTGGATGGCTTGACATCTGCTAACATAGTCGCAAAGGATCTCACTACACCTTTCTACATATTGTATGGATAGTTTACATCATTCATATCTCTCTTTGGGAAGACATTTATATAATGACCCATCTCACAACATTTAAAATGCTTTACAGTGTTCTTATCAATATTAGTCTTAGGATAATTTTAATTACAATCTTGGGCCGTATGTCCAAACATACCACATCAAAAAAACTTTTCAGTTTTGTTAAGATATTCCACAAGGTGTGTTTTTCCACACTTTTCAAAAACAAGAAACTAGACATTCTTACCATCAGATTTATTTTATTTATTCTTGACCATCACTTTCCATCTGGACCTCTACTGCTCATTATTTTAAAGGTGCATGTGATCATTATCAAACTCCATTTCCACCCCCTATGAACAAATAACCTATCTCTCATATCTTTTTAACTCATTGGAAGGAAGTTTTATTTGATATCATAGCTGTAATCCTGAGTAAAAACGGTTTATTATTCTATCAAGATATAGAATATGATTTCGAGCATACCTCACCAGTTGGGTGAATTTCACTTCATACACAGCCACTAAATCATCCTCTTTCTACTTCAATTAATGGAATTTATTCTCTATCCTATGTCTAACTACCATTGTAAAATATTTTTCAAGGAAAATAATTTAAAATTTATCCCACTCTAAGGCTTCAATCTCTTATTTAACCCTCATATTCTTGAACATTGACCATCACTAATCAGATTCACATTCAAAATGATAAATGGACAGACATAAATTTTATTTTTTGAACATCCCCTAATATATAATATCATTTCAAGGGATTTAATCCATCCTTTAGCCGCTGCTGGGTAAGAAGATCCATGAAAATCCTAAGGGTGTTTCCTCATAAAATGTTCCACTATAATCATATTCCATTGTGGTTTCTCTAGTTGTTCTCTCGTATGGATGAAACCAAAATTTAATAAATATATAATCTGATCCATTACATTCACAAACTAATCAACTCTAATCACAACCATTAGAGGCTGTATATTTGGAAGGATATCATTCAGGCGGTGCATTTCCACTTCATCTTCCTTGTTTCATCTCCAAAAAAACATTCTAAAAAAACATTTCTTAGTTGAAGTAACATGGTAATATTTAAATTCTATAACATATCAAATTATCAATAGATTAAATATCATTTTTGGTACTATTTTAAGATCATCCTAACAACTAAAGTTATCGAAACCATCCTATAATACCAACAATAAAGACCCAACCTTATTACATTAAATAAACATAAATTTTAGTCAAGAACTCAAATCCTTTCACAATGAGTATATTTTAAGGTTTATAGTTTTAGATAATTGGTATATAACACATACATAAAATTCCACACTTATACAAAGTGGATTCCACCAAAATAGTATCCATTTCTTCCAAAATATAAAAAGTTTCAAACAAAACATGATTTCATTGAAAAATATTAATAACATTTAAATTTTATTCCTTATTTGTCGTACACATATTTATAAACATTAAAAATCAATTAATAACATGGGATGAGAACAAAAATCTCAGTAATGGATTTAAAAATAAGGAAATAATACATCAGTCTATGAATACTTGTAAACGTATGAAATCATTTTCAAAAAGACATACTTGTCACCTATATAATCTTAAGTTTTCAAACATTATATTTACATGAAATTACATAAAAATAAAGGTATATTGGGTAATTTCTTACATAATATTATAACCCTCTCATCTACCTTATAATTTTCAACCCTCACAACTACCTTTCAATGTAACCCTCACGGCTACCTTATTGTGTAACCATCGCAGTTACACTTGTTGTAACCATACAACCGAACAGCAATAAACACATAAACAATTAATAGTATGGAGATATATTTACCACCATTAATAATAAAATAATCACAAGAACAATAATATAATCATCAAACAATAATAATTTCATAGAAACATTCACTTTTAATTTTGTAAAATAACAAGTTTAAAAGAAAATTTTATAAGGAAAGTCCCTTAAAAATAACTTATCATATATATGATAATCAAATATACTGAAATAAATATGTGTATAAACAATAAATAATCATAATATTACATAATATAAACAAAATTAATTAGAAAGATAATCCTATTACTGCATAATTAATGAAGTAGATGGTTAACCCAATGAATGTAAATTGGTGTAAGATTTCCCTTACATAGGGCTCTTCTTAATTCAAACATGTTTAAACCTCCTGTATAATGGTTAAAAGAGCTTTACTAAAATCTTACAGAAACATTTCCATGTTTATAACACCTTATATGATCATTTCATTATATCATTTCACCCTTCAGTTATGAGTAATTTTTCCTCCCATTGTTTCGGCTGTGTTCTTTACATGATTTCTATGGTCGATTTGTTTTTGATTTTCTTGTCATATAGTAATTATATTCCCCAAGTGAATTTAATTGGTATTAAAATTATTCCACAAAATTTAATTATTCCAAAAATAATTTTGGTTATAATGTATGCGGATGAATCATTAGATAATTTTTAAGTGATATTAATTTACATTATTTTGGTAGTTCCTTGATAATCGTGATCATGTTTCATAAATTCACATAATATTATGTATATATGATAGCTGTAGAACATAATATAGTAAAAATGATACAATTTTAAAAACATTTTTAATAAATAAAATGGATTTAAAACCATCCTTGAAGTAAGTAAAAGAATTTGAAGACACAACGTACATGATGTCCGTAAATAGACACGACATGAACTGTGTTGTTGTTTTTAGAATATGAGGAAGATATGAAAAAGAATGATGATTAATTTCTCCATAAACATGATAAAAATCCATCATATATATAATATTTCATCTTTCATTCTTCTTAGATAATGGGAGGATAAGAGAGTATATGAAAAGAAAATAATTGAAATGAAAACACATGAAAATGAAAGGGGATCTTTACCTCTTGATATCTTCTCCTTGAGATCCTCTTTATAACCATTGGATTTATCCACTTTTTGATACCAAAATGTCTTAGACGTGGTGGAGGGAGTTTTAAATAGTATTTGGCCGAAACTAGGCAAGGATAAAGGCTTTAGTGGTGTGAGAGTAAGAGGGGGTGAGGGTGCTATTTATAGTGAAGGAGAGGAGATGTACTAGAGTATTGTAATCATGAAATTAATATTTTTTATAGATACTATGAATATTATTGATTCATGTTACCCAAACATAGAATACATTTATGTTATTTCGAACCATTTCCATTTATATGAACCATGACTCAATAAATATGTATAAATTCATTTACATAACACATTTGGTTTATTACTGTATATCACTATTCATTAAAAATTCAAGTATTTCAGAAAAATACAAACCCAAACCATTTTTCGACTTGTAAAATTAAAAAATGACATAAAATTTTGGAAAATAATGTTCTAAATCTGATTAATTTAATTTTTAAATAAAATCATATTTTATTCAAAAAATAACAGTTTTAAATCAATAACTGCTTTTATATCACGATAAAAAATTAACCATAACACCCTTTTCATATAACCTTAGGAAAAAATAATAGTAATTTTATTTACTATTAATAAGGGTCATATTACTATTCATATTAGTATTCATAAGTATATGTTACTATTTCGAAAAAAACAACTTGTTTCTATCAGACTAAAAACAATTTACTGATCACAACTGTAGATGTCCTTTTTTCAAAATTCAAATCATTGAAGTGGAAAAATTATGTTTAACCGCTAGTTTATATCTATCTAATTAAAACAAAGTTCCATTATGAAGAGACTTAGATTTTAATGAATTTCATTAATTTTTTTTGTAAAACCATGCCGGAAGTTGCTCATAATCTCCATAACCCTATAAGGGGTGCTATATTTCTAGGGTTTCCCCTTGTCACCACCTCCTTCCTTCATCCTGAGTTGGCTCAGTGCCCCTTCTTATTCTCAGAGAGTATGTGGTGGCTACTCCTCAGTCACGATGGAATATTGTGACTTCGTGGGCTCGACCTTCTTGGATATTTACATCATTTATTGCATGTTTCCCACTCATCTCAACCATCGCTAGAGATGGTATCTATGGCGGTGTGGTGATGGTCCAGCAGATGAGATCCATATTCTGTTGTCTCAAAAATAAATCAGGTTTTATTTTATAAGTGTTTCCTTTTGTGAAAAATTTTATATTTTTTGGAATTTTCTACATTTCATTCTTTTAATTTTTATTATGTAAATGTTACGGCCTAATTTTATAAAACACTAATCCTAAAAATATTCTTAATGTGAAATAAACAAATTCTTGACTAAATATCATGATTATGTAATGATTAATTATAGGGAATTGTATTCGGTTTAAAGGAATAGTTTAGAAATATTTTGAGGTTAGGTTGATATTTAAGAATATGTTACAAATTTTATATAACTACAATATTTAGCATAATATAAATATTTAGTTATTTTAGATAAATTGATTGAGTTTTAGATAACATGAATAAGTATATCTTAGTGTTTATATTCCTCATAAGATAGTATATGATGATAAAATTAATATACTCACACAATCCTTTTTGAATTTTGTAAATTACTGAATCTAGAAGGAAAGAAAGTAACAATGGATGTGATAGTAAATGTGGTGGTTTGCTGAATAAGAATCTATGTGAAATGGGAGCTACAATGAGAACTATAATGGTTTTCTAAACCAACTATCAAGGTTAATGTGAAAGCACTTTATGCTTGGTGATTTTTATGATGCATAATATATGAGAGAAATAAATCCCTATGGTAGTTCAGGTAATAATGATCATAATGGTAAGAATATTCATCAACATATGTGTCAAGGATATAGAAAGTGACACCAAGGATAATGTTTTAATGCGAAGGGAATTTGTTATAGATTTGGTAATGAAGGTCATAATTCAAAAACCTTCAAAGGAAAAGGGAACCATTTAGTTGACTCCAAAAAATGGAAATATGTTTTTTTAGAGTTGTATATTGAATATATTAGATGTGGAGCTTATGGTCATTATGAAAATATATTTCCTACAAAGAAGGTCCAAGAATGAGATAAGCATGATTGTAAAAATATATGTTTATAAATACCTAACTCCAGTCCAATTGAATATGGGGAAAATGGAAATGACATATGAAATGTATGGATTCCTTCTTGACACATGTTTTTAAATTACTGAATCTTAGGACATGATTCATGTTTTTGTTTCTAGTAAATAAGTGATAATGTATAAGATGGAAAATTATGGTAATGTGAACATGAAGATTACTAAATAATTGATAATTCTAAATTTAAGGGATTTGAGAGT
Source organism: Viscum album (assembly GCA_963277665.1). Lineage (NCBI taxonomy): Eukaryota > Viridiplantae > Streptophyta > Magnoliopsida > Santalales > Viscaceae > Viscum > Viscum album. The sequence continues at coordinate 775,436,792 of OY728120.1, read as the reverse complement.
TCTGTTATATATATGGATGATGAAATATATAAAATACATAATGCTTTTTTGATGATGGGACTACTTTGGAAGAATATTTCTACTATGTGTCATGCTGAAGATTGTAATACGAAAATATTATTCAAGAAAGAAATTTCTTTTCATATATGGATATAATTATAATGGTATGTATAACCTTTAGGGTTTATTTGATCTTTACTTTGAGTTAATTATAAGATAGTAAATATTGGGATGAAAAATTAAAATTATGACATAACTGTTGAGGTTAAAATATGTTCTAGTTATTTTGTAGGATTTTATCTAATTTGGGGAATGTTATAAAATCTATAAGAATTATATAGTTTTTGAAAAAGGATACCCCGCTAGAAGGGTGAAAATTCATCATGTTGGACAAGAATGCAAGAATCAAACCCATAATAGAAGGGTGATAAGGATTTATTGCCTACTACTGGGAAACCTGATGTCTTGGGTTAGTAAGACTTTTTCATTAAAATGTATATGAAATAAGATGAAGACAATTTTGGTAACTTATGGTTCATCAAATGTATATCCATGATATTAAAAAATGAATTTAGATTAAGTGATCAATGTTATTTTGTAAGACGTTCACTACTTTTGGAACTTTATATGATTATGGTAAATATAATACTGTGGGAATTTATTTAAGGACTAATGGTAAAATTATATTATGGAAGAATCTCTGATTCTTAATTATGGACTTATGAGGAATTTGGTTATTTATGGAAATGATTAACCTATCAGGAATAATGTGGGATTAGGAATTTACTTTTTGGTAAGAGAAATTAATATTGAATTATGTTATTTGTAGATCAATGATAAAACTTATCCTAGAAGACTCTGTGATCAAATCCTTCTGAATTTTGGGTTTCAATATTAATTTTTATTTTCTGATGAATTTTAAGGAATGCTATTTTTTGAATGGTCTATGTAGAAGTTTTGATATTACAATTGATTTTTGGAGATTAAAAGTGCTTTCTCATCATCAAATGGTTAATAATTTTTGGAGAAATATTTTATATTATCCTAACCATATTGTTTTTAGTTAATGTTACAAGACTAGAGAAATATTTAGTTAATCATTCATGGATTTTGTGATTCTATATAAGTTTATTCTATTTATTCTTACATTAAAAATTCATCTTAAATACTCATCGATTGGAAAAAAAGATTATTTTATGGTAGAAATTGACAAAAGGCTGAAACACTAATTTTCTAGTAAGTATATTTCCTTATGTTCTTATTATATGTAATAAAAGAATTCGTTAATTTTATGAAAATGATCTCAGAACAAAATTATTTTCTATTTAATTTTCCTACTATGAAATAAAATACCGTTTAAACAATCACAAGTTTGTTGTTTTATGATCGTTGAATTTCTCATAATCATGTTTTATATCATTATCAATCAGAACCTAAAGGTTAGTTTTTATTCTATATCCATGATTTCCTAAATGGAATCCAAGTATTTGTTATCATAGGTAACCTTTTTTAATTCACTTTATTTCATTAATGTGTATTTTTTTTTAATATTTTTTCAAATGTAGGATTTCAATGAAGTGATTTTGAAAAGTGATACCATAACTACTGAACCATGTTATAATGTTGCAAGGATGTAATTCCCAAATGGGAGAAGGATGTAACGTACTAGGTAATTAGAGAATATGAATTTTTCATATTTACGAATAATTATCAATTAGATAGTGATTTTAATTTAAAAAGGATGTTACGTGTGACTGTGTCCCCGACACACAACCATGGGTTTCTCTGAAATATTATGTTTCCCAATAGATTGAGTTATAACAAAAAATAATCAGTTATTATTATTATTATTATTTTAAATTTTAGTCATAGAATATTTTTTCTTATAGAGGGAATGAATTATATTAAATAAAATTTTCAATTTGGGTATACACATTTTTATATAATGATTCATTGTTATGAAAATTAATTAGAAAGTAAAATCAAAACCAATTGAATATAAAGGATCTGTTTTTGTGAAAAACTATTTAATTGCAAATAATTGTGTTTATAAAATAATAAAATCACTATTTTTTATATTAATGAAATATGAATTAAATATGATCTTTATAATTCATTTTAATTGTTTTCTGGAAATTATATAAGAATAAATTAAATTTTATGAATAAAAGGGGTATTTTTCAAAAAATACATTTCTACCACCTTTGATGGAAACCCCGTATTAAATATTGTTTTTCTCCATTTTATTTGATTTATTTAAAAAAAAAATCTTGTTTTTAAGGGGACATAAATATTTACTTTTTTTAAATTTTTTTCTATATTTATAATTATATTCACATTTTAATGAATAGTGAAAAATATTTCATTTTAATTCAAACTTCCCTTTCATATAACTTATTTATATTATTAGATTATAATTTTACATGTTTCTAAGTAATAATTAAAATATTTTTTTTAATGGTTAGTCCAATTTAATTCACATGATAGTTTTTGGAATTAAAATAAAATTGAAAAACTATGTGAACTTTTGAATGTTTTACTTGAAAAACTCATTTACTTGATCCATCAATAGTATTAGTGTTAGAAATCATTTAACAACATATGTGAATTGAAATATCAAAAAATTATATACGTGGATGTACTTAGTCTAAAAATATTTGTATAATAGGATAAAAATAATTTTTGATGATTAGTAACATTAGTATTTTATTTACCACAGTTAATGGTAAATTGGGTAATTAAAGATATATTAATATTATAATATTACAAAATTACACTAACACATGTCTTGATCTTATTATATTAGTCTATATAGACCCTTACCATCCTTGGGCTGAAATAGTGTCCTTTAGATTCCACTTGGGTGTCATTATGGTATTTATAACATTTAATTTAAAGTAAAGGCAAATATGTCACAAATATGTCTCTCCTAAATAAACCAATTTAATATGGGGTTATATAAGTGATATCTTCAACTATAGATATTCCATAAAAATATATAAATATTCTCTAAATCATGGTAATTTCTTTATTATATTTTGAAAATAAATAATTGATTTAAATAGTGACATAATGATGATGGAGTAATAGATTTATTAGAGAAATTATCAAATAAATTATATTATTAATATTAAAATCAATATAACTTAAATATTTTATTCCATACAAATATTTTATGGATTACTATTACATGTTATTATTTAGTTAATATTGTTTTTTCGAATTAATAATGTTGTTACGATATTTTTATACAGTCATGTAATAAATAATATCAAAATTAACATAATTCAAATTTTAAAATATAAAAAATCTAATAAAATGATATAAATTTTTTAAGAAATATAATTTTTAGAAAAACAAATTTATATAACTATAAAATTTTCATCAATGACTCATTTATTAGACTTTTTTTCTGATTTGTTATTTTTTTAACACTTTAAGTTTCAATTACATAATAAAATGGTAAGAGTTAAAAGGGGATAAAACAAATTGATAAGGATGAAAACCATTCTAAAGCGTTTATAATTTTCATTATATGATTATATTTAGACCCATATTCATGTTATGTTGAGTCTAAATTTTTTTTGACTCATTTTGAATCAAAAATGAATTTATATTAATTTTCTACTTTTAGAAATTCCAAGGGTGCCCCTCCCCTCTCCTATGAAAAGGAACTCATTCATCTATATTACTCACACTTAAAAAACATTTGGGATCAGAAAATATCTACCAAAATCCCTTACTATAATCTATCCAAACATTATTGAGTCTTTATTTTTTGAATAACACCAATCCTAGAGGTGATTAGGTGTCAATAAGGGTGATCAATCAATGGAAAGGTAATGTTTTTATTTATGTATATCTATTTTATTTCCTCTCCCATTTCCTTAAAATATTATTCATACATGATTGAATAAAAACTCTAGTATTATAAATATATGTATATGTTATTATGTCAATATCATCACCTAAATCCATATCCACTTCTATTAAATGGAATTTACATAATTTTTTGTGTGTATGTGTGAACTATCACCAACATGAAAAAATCTAATTTGTCTTCCATAAATATCTATCATGACTGGTTATAATAAGTTAATTAATAATCATATGTGATATTAATTAATTTTTATTCATTATAAAATAATAATATATCAATTATATTATTAATTTCCATGATCATAAAAATGATAATGTCCTTCGTGCGTACGTGTGAACTATCAACTCCACAAAACGATGTGACTAGTTTTTATTCTTTATATAACTTGTATGATATATATATAATTATATTTAATTGATTAATATTATTTTAATGATTTCATTACCTTTCTGTAATGATAAATCAATACTTACCATCTTTCCATATTGATCAATGAAAAATTGAAAATGTTACTCATGCGTACATACGTCTTACCATCTCTATGATTATAATTTTGTTAATTTTATATAATCATACATAAGGGATTGATTTAAAAGTATAATTTATTTATAAAAATTATAAAAATTTCATGAGTATCATTCTGTAGATGAAGGACTTATGACCATACGGACTAGTGACATCAAACCTTGTTCATTTTTTACTCAAGTACCAAATATTGACAAAATGTATCATATGAACTTAAATAATTATGAAATTTTTAAAAATAGGTAAAAAGTGATATAAAATAAATAGTAAACATAAAAAATGTTCTCAAGAAATTATAAATTATCCTATTTTTATTATTAATTAATATAAATATTGTACATGACAAGTCAGACTCATAGTAAGGAAAATCATTTCAATCTCCTTTCATTGAGGCATATTTTCATAATATACACTAAATTATTTTATAGAGTGTATAATCAACCACTTTGACATTTAATTTCATTAAAATGTATAAAAAAGGAATCCTTTTATATGAATAATTTTATTAAATGAAAAAATAATGTTCTTTTTAACATATAGGGTGACAATGAATTTTCTGCTGCCATGACCATTATTAGATATTTTGCTTCCTCTACAAGACAAAATGTTTTTAAAAGTAAAATAAAAACCCTATTTTCTTTTCATTTATTTTGGTATTGAAAATTGTGTTGAAAAGAGATTTATTATGTCAATATCATGAAATGATATATTATGAATTCAACGTGGAAATTTTATTTTCTATTTTATGCTTGTTTTATGTGTTATGATTATGTTTTGGTTCATGGGAATTCGTTATATATACGGGTGGTTCTATGAAAAACCGAGATAAGGTGAGACCATGTTTACTCACCAATGCATTGGATAATTATATGTTGTTAAACTATAAACATTATCCGAAGAGATTATGGAAATATACTATGATGGGTATTCTAAAAAAAACCATGAAGGATACACCCTATGTAGTTGTGAAAGACACAATGTAAGCTTGATATGGATTCCACAAGTTAACTTTATGACTTATGATTGCGAAGAAGTTTTTTTTGGAATCTTAGTATTTCAGGATTTATGTTAAATAAATTATTTTTTATGAGTAAAAAGTATTATTTTCAAAAAATCATTAGTTTAAAATATTCACGGACTAATGGATTAATTCATTATTTATATCCCTTGATGTAATTTTTATGTTCATAACATGTTTTAAATTTTTATTCATAGGTACTAATATTAGTAACTACAAAGAATATTTCATGATGAATTAATTGAGGATGTGTCTGGAAAAGAAATCATCAATTATCTTTACAGGGTTTCCTTTGGTAAAAAAAACGTATTGTGTTTGGAAGTGTCCACTTTGGTTTCTTATGTTTTTTTATGTAATAGTTATAGCCTAATTACCTAAACCTCTAAACATCAAATGATCCTAAACGTGAATGAAATTAGATTCGTGAATAAAACTCATGATTATTTAATGAAATATTTATGGGCCTTATAATTAGTTGTTGTAAAATCCACTAAAACTTATATATCACATCCTTATCTTGCTGACATACCAATAACCAAGAAACATACCTAGAAATGTATCTATTAATTCCATCCCAATATAATTAATGTTTCAAATATATGTATGTATTTTTACCACAAAGATGAATAAATAATAAAGAACTATTAGCTTTATCCATCTGTTTATTCTTCAGATCTAGTACCAAAGGGACACATACATATTTCTTAAAGCTTATTTTTACATAATAATAAAAGTTTAATTTGGGAACATTTATTACATTATTTGGGTGTTCTATATCTTACATTTTAACCTATTTAATCTTCACATTGATAGATATATGAACACTCATTTGAGAAAGATAATATTTTTCTTTCAATTTAATGGATACCAGAAAACTCATGTGGGGGGAATAAGATCCTGAAACATTTCATTACTTTAAAACCACCCCCTTTAAGGTATGTAAGATAAAATATTTTAATTTAAAATAACAAGTAGTGAAACTATTAAATAATAAAAGAAATATATTTAACACAAGATATTTATAGTTATTAGGGGAATAAAAATCCATTGGTCTGCTCCACTAATACACTACTATACAAGTCTGGTGTTTTTCTTTACGAAATTGTTTTTTATTGGGGTTCTCAAGTTGGATAAAAAAGTTTCTACTTATTATAATGGTCTAAGTACATTAAAACAATGTCTCCCTTTACAATACCTACCAGTAGACTTAAAAACCCATAATGAGTTTATCTAAAATAAAGATGAATGATCTTTAAATAAATGTTAAAATAAATAGTTGAAAGGATAAATTGATAGTAGATAAAGATATATCTACAGAAAATGATGATATTTAAAATAAAAAATTATATGATATTTGATTACATCTAAATTTCATGTAATCACATCATGCGGGTGTTTTATTGGATTATTTTTATGTAAATGAATTTTTGTTGTCTTTATCGAAGGTTATGTATTTATTTGTGTATCTCCATAAGTATCGTTAAATATAGTGGATAACTCTCCCTATTTATATCTCTAATTTTATTTTGAACATAAGAATATGAGATAGTCACAATGGCTGAATGAATAATGTAATGACCCAAATTTTAATCAATCGAAATACCCTTCTTATAATTGTTTCATATAATCTTATAAAAGACAGAAGATAAATTAAAATCATATACAAATATTAGAATAATTTCACGATTCTATAGAAAAGGGTAAGTGCATGGGATATATGTTACAAGGATATACATCATGATATATAAAATGCCAAAAATACTAAATGTTATATCCACTAGCATCATGAGCACAGGATCAGTCCACTGCTCCAATTCTCTATCATAAGATAATATGTTATGAATTCGAAGATGGATGCTCCCATTTGCACCTACTTGCAACCATATGTTCAGTATGGGTACCAATCGATAACCCAAACAGGGAATGCGATATACTTAGTAGGCCACAAGTAACAGTTTCTAAAACTATCCATTATATTCATATAATATGAATAGTGTTCATGTAAAGATAAATTTGATATAGTAAATAAATAAATCATATCATATTGGGTTCCTCACGATATACCCAACTAACACTACATACTTTGGCTTATGTTGGATGTCTCTAAATAGATGTCACCCTACATGTATATTTATAGATATAAATATATATATATATATATATCATATACATATAGACATATAAGTTAATATTTTTATAGATATGTACTAATAATGAAGACCTAAGGTGAAAGCCCAAATCATCCATACATACTTAAATATGTTCATATATATGACTCATATACGTATAAGGAATCTAGTATCACTTCTAACATGGTATAGAAACATTAACCAAAGATCTAATCAATGGTAATACACTAGGGAACCGTGTATATGTCAATGGTAAAGTTCAAGAATCCACCTAGTGATCCCATCCAATGTATTCTATGAAAGAAATTATGTATCACCCCTGAAATGTTTCAATTCAAATAGAATTTTCAATTTATAATATGAAGGAGTTCAACCATGGAATCCTTAATTAGGACCCTTTTATCACCATCATGATGTTTTCAAAGGCTGGTAATAGATTGTATTAAATTCACACCATTCAATAAATACATTTTAGTCATGTTGGCTGATTCATTTAATATGGTTAATTCAATCTACCACAAAATGAGTAAGGGTCAATACATATGTGAAACCATTAGTATTCCGGTTCAAATAAAATATATCACATTCAAAAGAATAATTTCAATACACCTAAATTAGTAGTTCAACTTTATTTTCATGTCATAAGGTTTATAGTCCTTTAAAGAAGTCACACCCTTAGGGGTGGCTCAGGTCAAGGGTGTCATCCTCTAACAGTGATTCACAGGTTTCTAGGACTATACTAATCATGGAAACAACTTATTAATTAGTAAATTAGACATTTAAGAGGAAATTATAGAAGGATCCATCTTGTGTCATAATGGGACAACATATAAAATAATGATACTTTTAAGGGAAACAACTATACCACCTACCATAGGTTGGTAGAAGAACCCATATCAATTTTCAGCTTCATATTCAATGTGGGATATGAGAAATTAGAAAAAATAAAAAATACATTAACCTAGGGAACATTATATCACAAAAAAATAGAGTGTAATAGCGTGATATAAATAAAGAAAAGAATGCAGGGGATCAAATCAATTACCAATAGTTATCAAATAAAACTAATGGCTGAAGAATCAGAGACTGGATGAAGATCATGGATTAAAACCTAGGATAGAAGAAGTTGTAATGATCCCAATCTTGGAAGAGGTGTTTTGCATGAATGAGGATGAAAAAATATATTATAATACATAAATTAATGATGTTTAAAACCCATATTTTTATAAATTTTTAAGAGGTTCATGTTTTGGATGTACAGTTTGAAAAAATGTGTACCCGAACAATGATTTTCCACTGGCTAAGGGGAACTAAGGGTCTGTCCCTAGGAGTTAGTTTGGTAAAAACGTGTGGCCCCTTCCAACCTACTAGGGATCCTTTAATTTTTGTGAGGCCTAATTTGAATGATTACATTTAATAATTTTCATCTATATAGTTTACTAGAACAGCTTCATAGTTGATTCATGTGGTTAGAACTTACCATTCTCTAGCCATCTGGGTCAGCCTGCCTCTCCAAAATTTGGACCTCCAGGCTCCGAATGTGCCCTGGATACTCTTAAAACACTATTTAGCCTCTTAAATACCTCCCTATAAATAAAATTAGTTTTTTTTAAAATAAATATATTATATATATACCTCTTAAATTTTTTTTGACATTACATATATATGTTATACCTCTTATACGATACAGACCTCTGCTTTATAAAACCTGGATGACCCAAGTTACAATACAACGTATCAAAAGTTATAAATAGGTATAAAACATATGTATCTAGATTAATTATAAAATATTATTCATTCATTAGTACCATATGAAAAATAAAAATAATGATCAATGCATTTTGATAACCTATATTATATGGAATTGTAGAGAGATCCATCATCCATCAATTGGTCACATCATATCATTCATCATGATATATTGTAACACCCCAAGCTTCTACGGTACGTTTCTTTTCGAATAATGCGATAGCGTGTGTTGTAAGCAACCTCGAGTTCTAACACACACCATAACTAATTAAACTAGCCGTTGTGAATAGTAATACCTACTTTTTGAAAATCATATATATTCTATATTTCAAATTGGACTTCAATTTTGGATTCGGAATATCAAAATTAGCCTAGGGTGAAATTTTGGTACATTTCGGATAACTTTCATATTTTGATGAATAGTGAAAATTTCTAAATTTTAATTAAAAACAACTTTTTTAATCAAAATAATTAATAGTGATAAATTTTGAATTTGAGTGGTTTTAAAGTATATTTAGAATATATTTTTACCATTCAATTTAATGTTTATCATTGGACATAATTTTACAATTAAACCGAACATAAACAAGTGTCAATCTTTTGATAGTTATTATCTCTTAAAAACACGCTTTTTGTTTTGACAGCGGGAATTAATTTTAAATTAATTTCTGCCACTTCTGTGTTTTGAATTTAGGAAAATGGATTCCATATTTGGAATCAGGATGTTCAAATTGTGTAAATAGGTAACTTTTATTTTTACACATTTTGAATAATTACTGCGGTAAATATTTTATTTACCATGGTTAAAGGGTAAATCCGGTAAATAAGGGTTAAAAAAATAATATTATAATAATACTAAATTACCCTAAAACGTGTCTTAACCCTATTGGTTGTTACATGGTCGACCATGGGCATCCTTGTGTCAATTTTGGGACCCCATGGATCCACTTGTAAGTGATAATGACACTTTATTTTAATTAAGTCAAAATGAATACAAAAATGACACAAGCATATATCTTTTAGAAAATCAATTGTTACATAGGGTTATATAAGTTGGATTTTAGATTATAAATATTCATTAGAAAGATAAAAATATTTCCTACATAATGATATTTTATTTATAATTTTTAGACATTAAATAATTTATTTTATTTATGACACAATGATGATGCAGTAATTACTATAATAGTGAAACATTAAAATTATTGATATTATAAATACCCAAAAAAATATAATATGAAACTTTTAATGAATTAAACTAATTTTCTAGGATAATATGATATATTAGGATTGATTTAATTGACTTTGTTCGAAGTAATCAATCTGTTATGAGTTTCACAAAAATCAACTATTGAATAGTGTCAAAATTGACATAAAAGAGTTCTTAAAACAAATATTATATTATTAATTGATATTAAATTCCTAAAAATCTAAGGTTCGGCCAAAAGACTTATATTATGATAGGTTAAACATTAATGGACCACTTGGGGGTCGCTTGGATGTATATAGTAAGTTTATTAACCATATTATATAAAAATACAAAGAGACATTGTAAAAGTGAAACTAATTAACTTAGAGTTAATACTTAAAGATAAGGTTAATATAAGTACCCAAACCTGTCTAAATTCTATTAGATGAGTTGTTTTCGACCTATCCCCACCTCATCCTTTGAATAGTCAACTTTGTAGCCTTTGGAAACCGAATATGAATTTATTATAAATTAATATTTCTAACTTTTCCAAAAGTGCCCCTCACCCCTCTTATAAAAGGGAACTCCTCCTTCTCATTTCTTAACACCTTAAAAGCCTTTTGGTTCGGCCAAACTCTGCCCAAATACTCTCCCAACATCCCTCACTACAACCTAGAGGCCTTAGTTTGATCAGAAATCCAACCTAAAGAGCCCTTTTGATCAAATCAAAAGGAAGAACCCGAAGAAGAGGTAATGATTTCACCACCCTTTTCTAAGTTCATTTCTTCTTCCACTTCTTCTTCCTTTGTTCTTACCATTCTGAAATAATAACTCCAGTATCTCACATATACTGTGATGTTATTATAAATATGGTACAATCATATTCAGTATTCTATCCACCCTTTGAATAACATATCACCATACGTGCGTACGTACGGCTTACCGTCTCCACGTCGTGGTGTAATTGTTATTCAATATAATATTATTTGGATGGGTATAATAATGATGTGTAACTCATGTAAATAATAAATATAACATGTTAATGATTCTGTATATATGATATACCATCCATTTATATATTATTTTAATATCAAAAGAATGATATTGTCGCTCGTGCGTACGTACGGACTACCGTCTCCACGAACGCGATGAGATTCATTCTCCATCGTATCCATTCAAGTATAATTATCATTTTATGATTTAAAAATGATGTTTAAGGACTTGATATCATTCTGGATAGAATAAGATACAACAAACATGTCTTATGTAACAAAACATATAAAAGAAAATGAGTAAGTTAACACCCGAAACGATGATAATTCTAAGATATTATTAATAAATCAATGTTAAAAGATCATATATGATATCATATTAATATATATGATTCTTGTATAATTTAATAACAATTATTTCACCATTATACAGGAGGTTAACCTACCCCAACCAAGGAAAAGTACAAGGTAAGGGTTATTTCACAATCTCTTCATTATCCGAGGTTGTTTATATGTAATAATCTACTGGGATCTCTTTATCATCCACATCCATGTTTCTTAAAAATGTATTTCAAAACATTTTTACTATTTACAAGAATATGGGTTAAAGTTATTTATACCCTTTTTTGACTTTTTATAAGAGTTTTATAAAGGAATCTTTCCGTCGTTTTTAAAACAAGGTCCTTTTTAACCTTTTTGACAGAATTGAGGTAAGAATGTTTTTTTTAACTTATACGGCGGGTGCGGTTATTTTACGCCATTATAAAATCTTCAAAGCTTTCCTTACAAGCTTATAATAATATTTTCAAAGAAAATGTTTTATTTTATATGGATCTTAAATGATTTCAAAATAAAAGGAGATATTTCTTTAAAAAGAATTTTGATTTCATCTATGTCAACATCCTTTGATGGATTTTAAGATTATTTGAAGTTGATACAAAACTTCTATATTGTATTGAAGGTTTTATGATATGTTTGAATGTGGATGTGCTATTTTTATACCATTCATAGTTTATTGTGAAAGTATTGACATTTCGTATGCTAGTTTTAATACGAATGTTTATGTTATGTTTAAACCTTTTCATATGGGAATGCATTGGACTTAATAAGTGACGGGTGGAGCCCGCTATAGCTCCTCGATGCATCGGTAGGTCTAATGAGACAAACTAGTGTCTTGGCACAAGGCCTTGACAAAATCTTATTTGTAGTCTTGGCACGAGGCCTTGGCTATGTGGTTATGATAGTCTGGCATTATGCATTCCAACATTATGAAAGTGGTTATTGATATTGCATGTGATTATTTGATTAGTAGAATATCCATGTGAACAAGTAAATGGCATTATTTCATTTTACTTTTGCCATACTATGTTGAAGTTCAATTTTAAAAGGCTTTTGTTTTAGTAATTCATTGCCTTAAATGTTTATGCTTATTTTGAATGTTCCGCTATATTGTTATCCTTACTGGGCATTTGAGATCACCCCTTTTCTATGTTTTATTTTTCCCAGGTAGTGAAGAAGTAATTTATGAATGACTTGCAGGGATGTTATGAGGGGTTAATAGTGTGGATATGAAGGCATTGTTGTTGTAGTAGTTTTTCACTTTGAAATGTAATGTAAAACTTTATGATTATATCTAGTGTTTCCAAGGCTACTAAACCAATCGGTCTTTCGAGATTTGATCTTTCTTGTGATCATGCCAATGTTATGTAATAATGCACCGACTCTAGGCAACTAGGGTCGGGGCGTTACAGTTGGTATCAGAGGAAGTTTAGTACAAACCTTGGAAGCTAGATTTAGATAAACTCTGATTAGAGCACATAGACCTAAGATGAACTTTGAGGATTAGTATAGAAGAACTTCCTAGAATTTTGGTATTGTAGAGATTTTGTGAGTTTTCCGAGCAATACATCCCTGTCTGGATACGAGCAGGTAGAGGCGGCTCTGGCACAGATGTACCTAGGGGTAAAACCCGAAAACACCGCTTTGAGCTAGACTCGAACGGGAACTGGTGCACGACAACGGGCCTTGTTGCACTCTTGGTTACGACACTCCCGGGGGATATGCTTAGGATAACTCTCACTTTCTTTACAAATCATTATGAAGGGTTTATGAGTATATACTTCCTCAAAGAAAACATATTTATGATTATGGATTATATCCATAGATAGTTCAATTTATGTTTAGTGTTTTATAAGTATGGGATTATGTATTTTGATGCATAAACTGATCTAGTTTATGCCATTTTTTTTAGAAATGGCGCCTAGTGGAAGAAATGGAAACCGTATCAATGCACCCACTTCATGTATGGATTTCCCTCCTGCTCAATATAATTATAGTGGGGCTGGTGATGCAACTGGTGCTGATCAGCTAATCACCGTACTGGGACAACTTACTCAGGTTATGAATAATAACCATACCCGTATGGAGCACCCTGATCCGCAGCGTGGAGGATCAATGTTAGATCGATTCATGAGACAACAACCACCAACGTTCAATGGGAGTACAAATCCCTTAGTAGCTGAGCAATGGATATTTTCCCTAGAGAAAATATTTCAGGCTTTGGGGAGTAGCGAAAGGGAAAAAGTTACCATGGCAGTTTACCGCCTCACTGGAGATGCTGATCAATGGTGGTCATTGATTCAAAACATGAAGGAAGATGATGATGTATCAAACATGGAATGGAGGGAGTTCAAAGATCTGTTTTTAGAAAAATACTTCCCTCGCGACCATCGAGCAGATATGGAAAGGCAATTTTTGAGTCTGAGACAAAAGGAGGACGAGAATGTCACAATGTATGAGGCTAACTTTACAAGGTTAGCGAGGTACGCTGGTGATTATATTCGCAACCCAAGAAGTAAGATTGATCGTTTCTTTGATGGGTTAAAACCATTTCTCCGTCGAGCATTAGTCTCACAATCCTTTTCATCGTACGAAGACATTGTCTCATGTGCTATCAAGACCGAAAAGGAATTCTCTAAATCTTATGACTTTAAAGCAAAGCAAGAGAAGAAGAGACCTGCTGATCAATCTGGGAATGGAAATAAGGGGAAGAAGGGAAAGGTTGAATATCCATCTTGTGGTAAATGCGGGAAGAAACATCCTGGTACTTGCTTGAAGGGAATGGGAGTCTGTTACAAGTGTGGTGAAAAAGTCCACCAAGCTCATGATTGCAAGGGGAAGAAGGAAGCTACCAACGTTCAGTGCTACAATTGCAGGGAGATGGGGCATTATGAAAATGCATGTCCTAAGCGTCAGGAGAACCTACCTCAGAAAAGGCCAAGGGATCAAGGCCAGGCTTATGCTATCACTACTGCTGAGGTAGAAGCTCCGAAAGATGTGGTGGCAGGTAATTTAATGGTTTCCTCAAGTTTAGCAAATACATTATTTGATTCTGGATCATCTCATTGTTTCATATCTTCCCAGTTTGCTAAGAAAATTAGATATTTCCAATTTGATTTAATAAGGGAGTTGTCAGTTAAAACTCCTAAGGGAAGTATCGTTGCAACAATGTTTTGTGAATCAGTCCCCATTAGAGCACATAAATTTTCTTTATCTGCTGATTTCATCGTCATACCTGTGATTGAGTTTGATATAATCCTCGGTATGGACTGGCTTTCGGACTATGATGCGAAGATTTATTGTAAGAAGAAAGAGGTTACGATTCTTGATGATAATGATAAGGAACACCTTATTTTTAGAGCAGAATCGTCACAACCTAATTCTTATTTAGATCCACCCCCAGTAGCTCAACTTAATTCAATTATTGGGGAGGAAGAGAATGAAATAACTGCCGGTGAGGAAAGGAATGTTCAAATAGAGGATGTACCTGTTGTGAAAGAATTTGTAGATGTATTTCCAGAAGATTTACCTGGACATCCTCCAGAACGAGAAGTTGAGTTTTCTATTGATTTGATTCCTGGATCAAGGCCTATATCGAAGACCCCTTATAGAATGGCCACTGTAGAGTTAGTCGAACTAAAGAAACAACTAGAGGAATTGAGTAATAAGGGATTTATTCTCCCTAGTGTTTCTCCATGGGGAGCCCCTGTTCTTTTTGTTAAAAAGAAAGATGGATCTATGAGGTTATGTATCGACTACAGGGAGATCAATGCTATAACGATAAAAAACAAGTATCCCCTACCTCGTATTGATGATTTATTTGACCAACTGCATGGAGCTCAATACTTTTCAAAGATTGACCTTCGATCTGGATACCATCAGTTGTGTGTGAAGAAGGAAGACATTCCGAAGACAGCATTTCGAACCAGGTACGGGCATTACGAGTTTACTGTAATGCCGTTTGGATTGACTAATGCACCCTCTGTATTCATGGATCTGATGAATAGAGTTTTCAAGGAGTATCTCGATGAATTTGTGGTGGTATTTATTGATGATATATTGGTATACTCCAAAACCTACGAAGATCATGAAAATCACTTGCGCATTATCTTGAAGACTCTGAGGAGGCATGAATTATATGGGAAGTTTAGCAAGTGTGAATTCTGGCTTCAGGAGATTTCTTTTCTTGGCCATATTGTCTCTAAAGATGGAATCTCTGTTGATCCTTCTAAGACCAAGGCAATCCAAGAATGGCCAGCACCTACGAGTATAACTGAGGTACGTAGTTTTATTGGCTTGGCAGGTTATTATCGACGTTTCATCCAGAATTTTGCCCGATTGGCTAACCCATTAACGAAGCTCGCACGTAAAGGGGTTAAATTTGTTTGGACAAAAGAGTGTGAAGAATGTTTCGAAGAACTGAAGAGAAGATTAGTCAATGCTCCTATATTGACTCTACCATCGGGGAATGATGGGTTCGTTATTTATAGTGATGCATCAAAGAAAGGACTTGGCTGTGTCCTTATGCAGAATGATAGAGTTATTGCCTATGCATCACGACAGTTGAAAATTCATGAACAAAACTATCCTACTCATGATCTCGAGTTAGCCGCAGTGATCTTTGCTTTGAAAATATGGAGGCACTACCTCTATGGTGAAAAATGTGAGATTTATACTGATCACAAGAGTTTGAAGTATATTTTCTCACAAAAAGAACTCAACATGAGGCAAAGGAGATGGCTTGAATTACTCAAGGATTATGATTGTACGATACACTACCACCCAGGGAAGGCAAACAAGGTGGCAGATGCTTTGAGTAGAAAAGACCATGGAGTTTTGAACAATATGAGAATTGAAAGGGATCCAATTTTCATGGAGCTAGTGAAGATGGACATGGGAATAACCAGGGAAGGTGAAACATCAATTCTTTTTCAAATGGTTGCCAAACCATCTTTACTAGAAAGGATTAAGAGTTCTCAGACTGATGATGAAGAATTCCAAAAGAAGATTAAAGCTGTGAATGATGGGAGATTGAGAGACTTTGCGTATGAAGGTGGAATTTTGAAATTCGGGAAGAGACTTTGTTTTCCCAATATACCTGATCTAAAAAGGGAATTTCTGGATGATGCTCATAGTTCCAATTTCACTATACACCCTGGGAGCACCAAAATGTATAGAGATTTGAAGGAACATTTTTGGTGGGACAACATGAAGAGGGAGATTACTGATTTTGTGTCAAGATGTATGGTTTGTCAACAAGTGAAAGCTGGAAGGCAACAGCCTGGAGGAGTCATGCAACCTCTTCCCATACCAGAGTGGAAATGGGACAATATTACAATGGACTTTGTCATGGGGCTACCAAAGACTCCTAGAAGGAACGATGCAATATGGGTTATTGTTGATCGTCTTACCAAGTCAGCACATTTTCTTGCTATAAGAGAAGATCTACCCCTGGAACGTCTAGCAAGACTATATATTAATGAAGTTGTGAGACTTCATGGAGTACCCCTATCGATTGTTTCTGATCGTGATCCCCGTTTAACTTCAAGATTTTGGAAAAGTATTCAGAAATCCCTGGATACTGAACTTCATTTGAGCACTGCTTACCACCCTCAGACAGACGGACAATCAGAACGGACTATTCAGACCTTAGAAGACATGTTGAGATCTTGCTCACTTGATTTTCAGGGTATGTGGGATCAATATTTACCACTAGTAGAATTTTCCTATAACAATAGCTTCCATTCGAGTATTCAGATGGCACCATATGAAGCGTTATACGGAAAGATATGTCGTACACCAACCTGTTGGGATGACGTTGGTGAAAGAAAACTTGTAGGCCCAGAACTGGTGGAGGAAACGGTGGAAAAGGTGAAAGTAATCCAAAATCACATCAAAGCAGCTCAAAGTAGGCAGAAGAGCTATGCCGATAATCGAAGGAAGGATTTGGAATTTCAAGTCGGTGATCATGTTTTCCTGAAGGTATCTCCGTGGAAGGGAGTCATACGTTTTGGTAAGAAAGGTAAATTGAGTCCCAGGTACATCGGACCTTTCGAAATTATAGAACGAATTGGGGTTGTAGCTTACCGATTGGCAATGCCGCCAAGTCTCTCCAAAGTTCACGATGTGTTCCACGTATCTCTATTGAGGAAATACATGCCTGATCCGACGCATGTACTCACCTATGAAGATTTAGAACTGGAACCCGATCTGTCTTATTGCGAAGAGCCCATCAAGATTCTTGATACGAGAGAACAAGTGCTGAGAAACCGGACGACGCGTCTGGTAAAAGTTTTGTGGAGGAATCATAAGATGGAAGAGGCAACGTGGGAACCCGAGGAACTTATGATGAAGAACCACCCGAGTCTTTTTATGCAGTAATACCCTAGAAATTGCGAGGACGCAATTATTTGAAGGAGGGGAGAATGTAACACCCCAAGCTTCTACGGTACGTTTCCCTTCGAATAATGCGATAGCGTGTGTTGTACGCAACCTCGAGTTCTAACACACACCACAACTAATTAAACTAGCCGTTTTGAATAGTAATACCTACTTTTTGAAAATCATATATATTCTATATTTCAAATTGGACTTCAATTTTGGATTCGGAATATCAAAATTAGCCTAGGGTGAAATTTTGGTACATTTCGGATAACTTTCATATTTTGATGAATAGTGAAAATTTCTAAATTTTAATTAAAAACAACTTTTTTAATCAAAATAATTAATAGTGATAAATTATGAATTTGAGTGGTTTTAAAGTATATTTAGAATATATTTTTACCATTCAATTTAATGTTTATCATTGGACATAATTTTACAATTAAACCGAACATAAACAAGTGTCAATCTTTTGATAGTTATTATCTCTTAAAAACACGCTTTTTGTTTTGACAGCGGGAATTAATTTTAAATTAATTTCTGCCACTTCTGTGTTTTGAATTTAGGAAAATGGATTCCATATTTGGAATCAGGATGTTCAAATTGTGTAAATAGGTAACTTTTATTTTTACAAATTTTGAATAATTACTGCGGTAAATATTTTATTTACCATGGTTAAAGGGTAAATCCGGTAAATAAGGGTTAAAAAAATAATATTATAATAATACTAAATTACCCTAAAACGTGTCTTAACCCTATTGGTTGTTACATGGTCGACCATGGGCATCCTTGTGTCAATTTTGGGACCCCATGGATCCACTTGTAAGTGATAATGACACTTTATTTTAATTAAGTCAAAATGAATACAAAAATGACACAAGCATATATCTTTTAGAAAATCAATTGTTACATAGGGTTATATAAGTTGGATTTTAGATTATAAATATTCATTAGAAAGATAAAAATATTTCCTACATAATGATATTTTATTTATAATTTTTAGACATTAAATAATTTATTTTATTTATGACACAATGATGATGCAGTAATTACTATAATAGTGAAACATTAAAATTATTGATATTATAAATACCCAAAAAAATATAATATTAAACTTTTAATGAATTAAACTAATTTTCTAGGATAATATGATATATTAGGATTGATTTAATTGACTTTGTTCGAAGTAATCAATCTGTTATGAGTTTCACAAAAATCAACTATTGAATAGTGTCAAAATTGACATAAAAGAGTTCTTAAAACAAATATTATATTATTAATTGATATTAAATTCCTAAAAATCTAAGGTTCGGCCAAAAGACTTATATTATGATAGGTTAAACATTAATGGACCACTTGGGGGTCGCTTGGATGTATATAGTAAGTTTATTAACCATATTATATAAAAATACAAAGAGACATTGTAAAAGTGAAACTAATTAACTTAGAGTTAATACTTAAAGATAAGGTTAATATAAGTACCCAAACCTGTCTAAATTCTATTGGATGAGTTGTTTTCGACCTATCCCCACCTCATCCTTTGAATAGTCAACTTTGTAGCCTTTGGAAACCGAATATGAATTTATTATAAATTAATATTTCTAACTTTTCCAAAAGTGCCCCTCACCCCTCTTATAAAAGGGCACTCCTCCTTCTCATTTCTTAACACCTTAAAAGCCTTTTGGTTCGGCCAAACTCTGCCCAAATACTCTCCCAACATCCCTCACTACAACCTAGAGGCCTTAGTTTGATCAGAAAGCCAACCTAAAGAGCCCTTTTGATCAAATCAAAAGGAAGAACCCGAAGAAGAGGTAATGATTTCACCACCCTTTTCTAAGTTCATTTCTTCTTCCACTTCTTCTTCCTTTGTTCTTACCATTCTGAAATAATAACTCCAGTATCTCACATATACTGTGATGTTATTATAAATATGGTACAATCATATTCAGTATTCTATCCACCCTTTGAATAACATATCACCATACGTGCGTACGTACGGCTTACCGTCTCCACGTCGTGGTGTAATTGTTATTCAATATAATATTATTTGGATGGGTATAATAATGATGTGTAACTCATGTAAATAATAAATATAACATTTTAATGATTCTGTATATATGATATACCATCCATTTATATATTATTTTAATATCAAAAGAATGATATTGTCGCTCGTGCGTACGTACGGACTACCGTCTCCACGAACGCGATGAGATTCATTCTCCATCGTATCCATTCAAATATAATTATCATTTTATGATTTAAAAATGATTTTTAAGGACTTGATATCATTATGGATATGAATAAGATACAACAAACATGGCTTATGTAACAAAACATATAAAAGAAAATGAGTAAGTTAACACCCGAAACGATGATAATTCTAAGATATTATTAATAAATCAATGTTAAAAGATCATATATGATATCATATTAATATATATGATTCTTGTATAATTTAATAACAATTATTTCACCATTATACAGGAGGTTAACCTACCCCAACCAAGGAAAAGTACAAGGTAAGGGTTATTTTACAATCTCTTCATTATCCGAGGTTGTTTATATGTAATAATCTACTGGGATCTCTTTATCATCCACATCCATGTTTCTTAAAAATGTATTTCAAAACATTTTTACTATTTACAAGAATATGGGTTAAAGTCATTTATACCCTTTTTTTACTTTTTATAAGAGGTTTATAAAGGAATCTTTCCGTCGTTTTCAAAACGAGGTCCTTTTTAACCTTTTCGACAGAATTGAGGTAAGAATGTTTTTTTTAACTTATACGGCGGGTGCGGTTATTTTACGCCGTTATAAAATCTTCAAAGCTTTCCTTACAAGCTTATAAGAATATTTTCAAAGAAAATGTTTTATTTTATATGGATCTTAAATGATTTCAAAATAAAAGGAGATATTTCTTTAAAAAGAATTTTTATTTCATCTATGTCAACATCCTTTGATGGATTTTAAGATTATTTGAAGTTGATACAAAACTTCTATATTGTATTGAAGGTTTTATGATATGTTTGACTGTGGATGTGCTATTTTTATACCATTCATAGTTTATTGTGAAAGTATTGACATTTTGTATGCTAGTTTTAATACGAATGTTTATGTTATGTTTAAACCTTTTCATATGGGAATGCATTGGACTTAATAAGTGACGGGTGGAGCCCGCTATAGATCCTCGATGCATCGGTAGGTCTCATGAGACAAACTAGTGTCTTGGCACAAGGCCTTGACAAAATCTTATTTGTAGTCTTAGCACGAGGCCTTGGCTATGTGGTTATGATAGTCTGGCATTATGCATTCCAACATTATGAAAGTGGTTATTGATATTGCATGTGATTATTCGATTAGTAGAATATCCATGTGAACAAGTAAATGGCATTATTTCATTTTACTTTTGCCATACTATGTTGAAGTTCAATTTTAAAAGGCTTTTGTTTTAGTAATTCATTGCCTTAAATGTTTATGCTTATTTTGAATGTTCCGCTATATTGTTATCCTTACTGGGCATTTGAGCTCACCCCTTTTCTATGTTTTATTTTTCCCAGGTAGTGAAGAAGTAATTTATGAATGACTTGCAGGGATATTATGAGGGGTTAATAGTGTGGATATGAAGACTTTGTTGTTGTAGTAGTTTTTCACTTTGAAATGTAATGTAAAACTTTATGATTATATCTAGTGTTTCCAAGGCTACTAAACCAATCGGTCTTTCGAGATTTGATCTTTCTTGTGATCATGCCAATGTTATGTAATAATGCACCGACTCTAGGCACCTAGGGTCGAGGCGTTACATATATCCATAAGAAAAATATGATATACATGTTATTAAAGAAATAAGTTTAAAAAACATGTTGATTAAAATATGAATGTGGATTTGATACCAGTGATGGGTTTAATAAGATAATATTATATCTGATGTAGTAGAAGAATCTCAATTTAATGCTCAGTTTATCATCATCAAATCTATATGAATTAAAAAAACATAACACTATATATATCACATTAATCTCTATCTCTATTTATTTTGATTCCTTATTTCGAATGGATATCACTAAGAGAAAAACTGAGTGCCATCACCTCTACAAGTACTACTCCATCCACCATAATCCTTGTATACAATCTGAGGATCCAAAAAACTCACAATTTTTTCTAACTCCTTCATCTACCTAGAAAATGGGAGTTCCAGGCATAAAAAGGGTGTTGGATTTGGGAATAAATAATCACTCAAACCTAATATGAGGATCCATATCCTTTATATATCACTTATTTATTTAATTAATAGAGTTGAGTATCATTTTCCAATGATTTTCATTTGAGAAATATTTTTCCGAAAAGCATACAAATCAGACATTTTGATCATTGAACACTTAAACCTTCATAATAAGTTTATCAATACATAAATGACTTATATTAATGATTCATAATTGAATAATGTTTTTAGATATGGTAGTAGATATTCACTTACTGACCCATATCGTAAACCGGTCATATAACATCATATAAGAATCTCATGAGTTAAAAAATATCTTTATATCTTTATTTGTGACAAACATCATATGTAAATATCATGTTATGACCATGGTATATTATAAAATATGATATAAATGTTTTAGTGAAAAATATTCTGGTAAATGTATATAGTGAGATTAGACCATGATATTGATGATTTAATGATTTTTTCTTATGAGTTGTTATTAGGAAGGGGAAAGAAATAGTATAAGGATCTCAAATATTACCTAATATTTGAAGTATTAGATTTATTTGGGATGAATGTTTGGAGGCCTAGTGAAAATAAGAGAGGTACTCTACCAGGGGATGATTATTGGTTTAACAACCTATCAAATAGTGTTCCATGAGGTCATAGTTCCTAGGATAAATAGATATGTTGCCTATGTGATATAAAATCACCTTATGGGCGATTTAATAGTTAATAAGAGACCATTGGTTTTCCTATTTAACTATATTATATGACTAACCAAGGGTGTTATTTTTAGCTAATGGTTTGATGTTAGTTAGTTTGAGAGTCGGGAAATAGAGGTTACATGTTATGACCAAATGACCATATGTTTGTTTGAGAGATTATCATTGAGGAAAATGATATATTCTTTGTAAGGATTAGGGGTGAGTCTAATATATTACCATATGTGAAATATTTTATCAAAAAAATTATCCAAAAGTGAATATTTGTATTTGGGGTTATGGGATGCATGTCATGTAGAGGATTTATAGTCAAGGGACAATATTGTGGATATATTATTACATGTGAATGTTTATTTCTCATCCTGGATATGTTATGATTTATTATATATTCATCCCAAATGTTTGGATGATATAAATTCTGTTTTATATCAATATATTACACAATATAAATTATTCCATATGATTCAAAAGTTATGGGGATGTCATACATTTCCTATCACCCCATAGTGTGAATTATTCATCACTATTTGGATTCTTGGGCTATGATACAAGTGATGTGGAACCTTTTTATAATGATTATTCTAAAAAAACAGTAAAGGAAGGCGTTTATATTCCAATGTTTCCCATGATATTGATTATTCTTGACTATTATGATATTTGGGAACCAATACATATTTCATGGAACACAATGGGGAATCATTAGTAGTGTCCTATAGAGTTTAACACTCACACATCATCTGTGCACCTCTTTGAACATGTAAAACACATATTTAGTTATCAGTGAGGTAAATTATAAGGAACCATCATAAAACACTATATAATCCTATGTTTTAACATAATAATTCACATTATTTCATTCCAAAATATATTTTAGGTTTATAGTTTTAGAGAATTAAATTTTCACAATTTCATAAAAACCCAAAATATTACCAAGTGAAACCTTCCACTCACTATCTATTTTTATGAAATATAAAACATTTAAAATTAGACACATTTTCATGCCATGAAAATCCTTAATAAATTTAAACATGATTTCTTATTTATTCCTACTCATCCGCAAACCCAGTAACAAATATTTAAAAATGTTGTATAATAAAATAAATTCTCAATCTGGGACATAAATGAAAGAAATTTTTTCGTCCATTGAAAAGAATAAAAACACATATAATGATTAACTTTTCACATTATTATTTTATCTGACAAAAAAAAAATCATATCCATATGAGTAAAACACATTTTTTCTTAATGAAACCCTTTAAAACCCACATCTAAAAAATTTAAACACTTATAAAAATTTTAGATCATTATATTGATAAATAATTTTCAATAATATAGAAAATAACTATATTCCAATAAAATCAATAGGATAAACCTACCTAGAAAACACCCTCATTCATTCATCAGAAGATAAGGAACAATACCCAATGCATTTAAGAGCTATATCAGGCCCAAACATCATATATGTTGTATCAGGCTCATCCATTGTGTAAGATATATCTAGAAAAACATCCATCATCAATAATTATCTAGTACCATATCATGAAAAAAAAATTATAATGCTTTCACATTTCATTATTGAACTCTTAAAAACTCATTTTACCCAACATGAAAAACATTTTTGGATATCTAAATTCCCCTCCCTTTTAAAACCCACCTTTTAAAAAAAATAATAAAACAAACAGAAAATGGTTATTATAAGAAATCCAAGGAATATTTTATGGAGTTAAAATAAATATTAAATTTCATGATGGAATGAAATGATGGTTAATAAATATAAGTTAAAATATAATAATCCATATAATATTTTTTGAGAAAGAAAAAATATTTGATATAAAAATGTAATAAATGGTCCATTAAATTATTTTTAAATAAAGTCAAAAGAGACACAAAATTTCCATTATATTTCATTAATTTCTATATAAATATATACATAAATGGATTTCAATAATTTGGGAATTAATGAAAAATATTTAGAAAAAAAAATATTTAAATCAATTAAAATGAGATGTTGAGGTAATGTATATCTTACAACAAGTACGAATCGCCATGTAAATTCTTCATTTTACAATATAAATAACTTATGATAATTGTTTACAATATTAATAAAATTAATAAAGTTTATTAATCCTTGTATTTTACTGTTTACCTTATAATATTAAATTACTTAATCAATTATGTTCACATCATACATTTTGAGAATATTCTACTCACAATTAAAAATGTCTTTGATAGGATGACTTTAGACTAATGGATCATGATTATGAAATTTAAAAAATATTAATAATGATATAATTATAATTTTTTGAAAATAATTATTCTTTTATGATGACCTATGAAATATGGTTATGAAAAATGAGTTACATTATAACTTAGAGTAGGTAGTCTGTACGTATGCATGGAAAACATTTCCATTTTTCAACACATATGACCGAAATAAGGTAAGTAATTTTTTTGGATTCCAACATTATAATAATATCATTAATATAATATTATTTAGTTAAATATATTTATATAAACCAACTACATATGGTAGTGATGAAAAATAAAATATATTGGATCGTGAGGTGGTAGTCTATATGTAGACTTGAGCAATGATTTTATTATTCATTGAACTGTAACTAAATAATTAGAATATTTATTTACCAACATTTAATTAAATATATATCATATATATAATATTATTTCATTTTTATCTATTATTATCCCTATACATAAGATATTGTGATGAAAATTGAAATACCTCGTCTTCATAGAATGGAAGTATATACTTACACGAGAAAGATGTCTTCATTTTACATTACATGGTTAAGTGTATTAAAAAGCGTTATAAAATAAACATAACAAAATTTAATTATATTGGGGATACTAATAAAATTATATAAATAAGTGTTTGTAATATTATTTTTGGTATTTAACAAATAAATAAAAAATAAAACACATGATTTAGAACTATACATCTTTTTCAAACTACATTCTTATAATTATACCAAAAGGATTATTTGGATGGGATTATAATTTAAAAATAACCTATGATATATGTGAATGTATTTTAGGTATATAATCAGTTATTTCATGGATGAAATAAGAGTCTCTTGATATTTATAGAGGATATGATAGGAGCTATCCTTTTAAAATTAATGGACAAGACACAGTTGAAATGTTCAAAAAGACTAAAATTTATTAATGTATTACTCAATAAAAATGAATCCAATATGAACCATTTTCAAATAATATATAATATGGGGTCTAAATATTTATATAAAATTGGATTATACATGTTTTTATGTCATTTTAATTCTAATAATTTTATTTTTATACCTTTTAAAATTTTATAACTCTTACCATGATAACTGACACTTTTACAAAAGTATCATTTCATAATAAATAAAAATTAAAGTAGCCTCATTAAAAATTTAGTCCTTCTGATAAATAATATGGCCTCCATTTTATCAAATGAAATTTTTATATGGGATATAAATTAATTTTAATCCAAATCCACAAAATATGATGTAAATGGTTATCCAAAAAATGAATTTTTAAGTATAAATATTTATCTATACAAAAATAAAGTGTAATTTTGATTCCAATAAAATTTATTAGGTTATTTGAAATTAAAATTAACTAATTAATTTTTTTTATCAAAATATAAAATATAATTTTAAATTATAAATAACAGAAAAGAATGGATAGTTTTAGTAAAAATTGGTATTTTCTATTATTCTCTAAAAAATATATATTTTAAAAAAAAACCAAAAATTCAATATAACATAATTTTGACTATATGATATCAAAAATTATAAAAATTATAAAAATAAAATTCAAAAATGTTTATTTTTATCTTTAAAATAAAACTATATGGTGCATGTAAACAAATTTAGAAAGAATAAAACTAGTTCTTTTCATTGAAAATAACTAAATATTATATAAAATAATAAAACATTATGAACTCTAATTAAATTATATTAATAATTTCATGAATTTTCATTACTATTATAAATTCCTAGAATGTCTTATATAGTTTTCTAGTAATGCTGGTTAGACTGGGAGATCATAAAGAATATATAGACACAATTCCACAATGAGGCCAAGGACTTATATAATAGTGTCTCCCTTATCATTTTTTTAAATATAACATGTATTGTATTGGACCATTAACCAATAACTATCATTTTAGGTAATACTGATATGAAATGGAATTATTTTATTTATAATAACATGATGATATAGTATTTTTATGGATCAGTACTTGTTATGATTACATATGTTTCATATGATTTTTAGGATTTATTGACTCTAATTATTCATTTTTTTTAAGATTAATGGTTATTATATTAAGGGTATAATCATCCCAATTTTTTTTTTATAACCTTATCTCTAGTTGGTTGCCTTTGATATTTTGGTATGTTCTCATAATGTCATATTTAATTCAATCTCAATTTGAGTAAATTAGTTCACAATATCACATATAACATTTCTAATTATAAAACTAATCCAAATAAAAAATATAATTAAAATTAATATGATAAAATATTCTAAAAATAACTCTATATAAATACATAAAAAATGATTTCATATCATTAAAAAAACATAGTTTTTATAAATAAACAACTCATAAATCCATCATTATTCAAATATAACCAAAAGAAAATCTTTACCCATCAAACCAAATCCTAATAATATTTTAAAATAACTATTATAGAAACTATAGAAAATCATAAAAACATTTTTAAAATTAAAATTAAAATTTTTCATTAAAATTACATAAATAAACTATTGAAATAAATCACATGGATATTTTTACAATATTATGTAAAAAGAAAAATACTTTATTTTTTGCAATTCCATTATAAAACATTCATTATTTACTCTCGAAAAATTATAAAAAAATCTATTGGATTAAGTTAATCGCATTAAAATTCAAAATATACACATAATTGAGGGATAACACATTCAAAAAAATTTATATGATTTTTCTTAGTAATTTTAAAAAACACATTTTTAAAACAAAAATGTATTAATAACATAATAAAAAACATTTCAACAACAAAAAGCTTTAAAAAATTCTACAGAAATAGAAAAATTTTAAAAATATTAATTAATTTTATAAGAAAAACTACATCAATAATACTAACAATACTTGTTATCTTTTAATACAATTTTAAAATACAATAAAATTTTTATAAAAAATTATAAATGAAATTTATTAAACCATGTCAATTAAGAAAAATGATGTGTAAAATAATGTCTCCCTTATAAATATCATTTTTATATAAAAACCAAATTAAAAACCCTTCAATATCTTTTTCGATCGTAACTTATATTAAAAAAATTTAGTTATGAAAATACACCAAATAAATAACCATCAAACATAACATAAATTACATATACACAGAATGACTAATAAAGAATTAATGAAATTATTCCAAATAATTTTTTCCCATTTTAAATAAAACCATGAAATTTAAATATTTTAATAATAATATAGTTATAATTATGTAAATAAAATCCACACCAGTTTTAATGTAGAATAGTTAGTCTACGAGTAATGTGTATCAATAATACACATCTAATTGGGTATCCTAAATAACGAACCATATAACCTTGGCCACATAGTTTTTGTGTGAAATTTTAATAGGAATCTTCCCATTGTGATTTTATGAAGTTGAAAAATAAATAAAAAATATTCTATAATAGTAATAAAAATTAAAACATTAGAATTAATCCAAAAAGAACAATTATTACCTGTTATGATCAATCATCTTAAAATTAAAAAATAATTTAACACAAGGATTCATGTATAAATTATGTGACCATTTACCTGCTAAAACTTTATGTTTATAATATGGTGACTATATTTACATGTCATAGGTCTAGGCTGCTTACATTGGGAAACATAAAATAATATTAATGACTTCTCAATGATAACTTGAAATCGCACTCACCTGAAAATCCCATTATGGAAAAATTTCACTATAGATATTGTAAATATAACTTTTTATAAGTATGTTTTCTTTCTAGACCCCATAATATCCATTACGTCTATTGACTATCGAATATTAATCAATAATATAAGCCCGTCATACCATTTTTCATGACTTGTAAAGGATTAACATAACATAAATTGGATCTCTATTGATTGTTTCCCCAAATTATAAAAGGCGCCCAACTAGCAGATAGTGTAAAAAATTCAATAATATAATAATTTTACACAAAAAAATATTTAAAATAATTATAAAAAAATAAAAAAAAAAGAATATATAAATTGGGTTCACATCACAAATAAATAAAATTAATAATCCATGTACATCGCATGATAATTTAACAAGTTTGACAATTTATGAAAATGGGAAGGATTAAAAGGGAAACATTAAAAAGATGAAAAAATAATCAATAACAAGTCCCTATATATAAATCTCAAACATAACTATACAAAAAAAAACAATTCTAATTAGTATGTTTTAATTTTTAATTTCAAAATAAATAATGTGGAGAAATTTGGGAAAGGGGTAAATAGGTATTGTAGAAACTCTCCCATTTTCCAAAATAATTTTGTTCATGTTTTTTTAGAGGTAAAAAAAACTTTTATTAATAAAAAACGAAGGAGGGGAGAGAAAGAGAGAATAACACGAGTCTGAACCAATGGGAAAGGGGACAGACTGAGACCTTTTACATGTAATGTATCCTAATAATAAATACATATCATATATGATTAAAAAAATAAGAATTTTAATATTTTATTAAGAATATAAACAAATATATATCATATAGATTGATATTGTTTCTCATCTTTATGTGCTTTGATGAATAAATAATTGTGAAATACTTATTTTGTAAAAATATAACCAGTTTATCTAATTAATGATTTATATCGACTTTTGATAGTTTCATATTCACCTTTCTAATCAAAATAATATTTTTTTTATTTTCATATGCACTAAAAAAAGTGTAGCCACATTCCCTATCGAATGGTTCCCTTAGTTAAATAATGATCAATAAAACACAGCATTTAATCTTATTTGATTTCAAAAACATGTATTCCATTCCAAATTAAATCACAATGATTTGTCTAATACCATAAGATGGTTTTGTTTTTTCTATAGTGTGTTTGCACTTCTCTATAAATCATGTAGCATGTTATGGTGGTTCACCAAAATATGACCAAAAATGCCTTATTGGGAAGGTTTGGAATTCACATGAACATGGTAATTCCCTCTTCATATCATTAATGATTGAAATAATCTTTTGAAGAGGATAATAAAAGATAAATTATTTCCCTTAATACCATAGAATCTCCCCCAATGAATCCATGTAATTGAATCAATATATAATTTATGTTCCCCATCATTTAAATTTATGAAATAACTCCATAACTAGGGATTCATATGGTTATGTAAGTCACAAACATATTTAATCTAATTAGACTCCAATTTTATAATGGTAAAGAAGACATTTCCATTAAACAACCTTATTTAATAGTAGAACAAATTACCATGAAGATTATAAAAATCAATATGGGCTCTGATCATATTTAATTGAATGTGGGAAGAACTAACAATTGATCAATACAGCCAAGGCTCCTTGATGAGCTATATATTAACCCACTAATAAGAATATAGGTTATTTTTTCATTATTTGATATAGTTTTGACATGTATATCATTACATTCTTGTTATATTTTGATTGAAATTGGGGTCATATTCAATAACATTTTTTTATAATAATGTACTAGATATTAATAATCACCTTCATATGGGGTAGCTTCTAGTCATTTTTTTTATTATTATATTTAATTTAAATTTTTTAATAATATAATGTATATTTTCCAACCTTGAACATATTATTTTATAGAAAATTAGTTATTGAATAATTTAAAAAAACACATTTATGATTAATTTATTAATTTTTTTGATAGTTTCTTAGTTTAATTTATTTATTTTCAAATGAAATTACCCTATTTGATAAATTCTTATGTCATTTAGATTTTTCATAATTTTTTTTGAAAATATTTATTATATTATAATTTTATTTAAGAAAAATTTTCATGAAATTAATGATTTAAAATGAAAATATTCATTGAATTTATTAGAAAAATAATCAAATGGTTTTGACATATTTTAAATTCTCTTAATGAGGGATATTAAATTTGAATTAAAACATATATTTTTTAAATTATAATTTTTTTCTTTTTTGGTTATTATTTAGTTTTTTTCTAATGGAATAGTTCTATCTATCTAATTATTAAGAAGAGATCATTTAATAAACATATAATCAATGGTGGTAGGGGAATTTTATCTATTTTCCTTTAAGATTATTATTTCATGTGTCTTCCAAAATATACTCTTACATAACCCTAGAATCACAATAACTCTTCCTTTGTATAGATTCATCTATTATGGGTGATCAAGTGGCGAAAGAAGATATTTTTTACGAAATGAGTTAGATTTTTCAAGTAGTTCAATTTTGAGATGTTAATAACTTGAGATTATTATTATTTGGAGATGAATTTTGTCACATACAGTGGTCATGAAATCTATAGAAGTTACTTACATGAGTGATGAAAAAGGAGGAGATGAATTGTAATAATCACTTTATAGAGCCCAATAATTTGATACTACAGTAACTATATATGACTAAAAGTGTGATAAAATTTTAATTTTTTAGTGGTTGATCTCATTAAATAGAATAAAGGCAATTAAACATTTTATTATACATTAATGTCGGAAAAACATGAGTGAATAAGAGTGTAGAGTCTACAACAACATCAGGGATAGACATCTAATACGATTGGGAATGTTATCATCTTTATTATTTATATTTTTCTACTTCATTCCATTATTTTAATTAACACGTTGTAGAATAATATTTTCTTGTGAATTATTTTTGGATAAACATTTAGAGGAAATAATATTGTTCTGATATAATTCCTCTTTTCCTCATTTATTATCTTTTTTATTGTGGGTAGTTACTCTTATGGATTTATTCATTAATAGAAATAAATTTCAAAATCTCTTTGGTTTTAACTAATATTTATCTTGATAGAAAATAATCAAAAAATAGTATTAATTCCTTATCAAACAAATTTGAAAATGGTTTTATGAATTACTTAATAATGGTCACTATGTTAAATGGAATTTTTATTTGTTTATCATCAATCATATTCTTTTCATAATTGTGTTGTCTTTTATAATTTACAAACTATAAAACCTAATAAATTGAATGTTAATTTCTTGTAGTGGAGGTGTTGAAATAATTTCATTTATTTAACTTATTTTCATAAATAAATTACAGTCATTTCAAGTCCATACAATTGTATTTTCTAGAAAATATTTTATCATGTGTCGTAAATGCATTTATTTTTTGTAATTATCCATTTAAAATATAGTTTGACATGCCTATATAACATTGTTTTCATGGTTTTATATTATTTCATTATCTCCCATTATTAAATTTTCATTTCCCTACTATTTCTTTTGATTTCATTGAGTTTAGTTCTTTAATTGTTTTTTCAGACACCTTACTTGTGGGTTTGACCCCTATTTACTACATTAATTGTTTTATGTATGAAAATAAATAAATAATTTGGTAATTCTGAATGAAAACCTATCAAACATTGGTGTTGTTATTAGGGAATGATTCATACAAACAATGAAAAACTCACCTAAAAATATAAAAAACATTATTCATTAACTATTTTGTAAAGGATGAAATTTGAATATTTTCTTATCTTATTGTGTTTAAAGATAAAAATATTATAACTAGATTTTTTGTGATAAGATAAAAATTCTTTTTGTATTATGATTTTTCCACATGCTTGCACGAAACCTAATATGGATATATGTAGATACGAATTGGATGGAACTGATAGCCTGAAACCCTAGGCGGTGATTCTCTATCCATCTTAGTGAGGAAGGTAACATTCGTATTGGTCCCTCCCCTCTCAGTGGGGTAGGGATCTCTGGCATCATTCAAGATAGTCGGGTCTTCTTTTCATCCCTTCTCTAACCTTAAAATTTCTACCTCATTTTTCAAAAAATTTGTTTTCCCCTAAACTCTTGGATCTAGTTGATGGTTTCCCTGATCATCAATACACAACATCATAGTTCACAAAAACCTTAGATCTCTTAAACCTCACCCAGGTGTCTTAGTTTAAATGAAGGAAACCTTCAATAGATTCGTTCGACAAGTTCATCTCTAGCTTATGAAACTGGAAGGAGTGGGTGAAAGTGGGATTTCTTGATAAACAAAACATTATGATTCGATTTTCTTCATTAGAGGAACTCATCATTTCCTATTCTAGTGCTCACCATAGCTTCAATAGATATTGGTTCATGGTATTTTTTTTGGTCCTTCGACTTCTATATGAAACACAAATCTCCTACCACTGTGGTTTGGGGGAATTTTCAGAATCTTCCTTTACTCTTAAAAAATCCTTCGATCTATAGGATTATTGAAAATCTCATGTGTATATTGTTTTATTCTAATAGTAATACTAAATTTATGCCATCCAATCAAACTATTGGTTTGTGTGTAAATGGATGTGTCTAAGTTTCATTTCAAGTATATTTGGGTAATATTTGGTGAGGAGTAAAGGTGCATGTAATGGGTTTTCTGTGAGTCTTGGGGGTACATTTCTTGTACCTGAAATTGGTTGCATCATTATAACGATTTTTTTCATCATGAAGATCATGTTTTTGTTAGGAAGGTGGGTAGAGATAGTGGAAAGGCCTAACAGGTCCATGATGAGGTTCTATTGTCAAACCATATGTATATGGGTATGGAAGATAGATGGTTGGGTGTCAAAAACAACAGCTTGCGGAACAGGTTGGATGTTCTTCATTCGTCACTCCTTATAGAGGAAAAGTAGTCCAATTGTAACCCGATGATCATCAATGTCTCTTTTGATGCTAGTCATAGTGTGGATTTTGGGAAGAAGGAAATGGATTTTTTTGGTTAATATGAAGTTGTTTGTGGTCTTTAACAAGTTCAAGGAGGATCTTTGTTGTCCTTCATTTGGAAATAAGTTGATCCCTTTGATAGTGTAGGGGTGGGGATGGTATGATCCCGAATGAGGTTTTTTGAGAGGAAAGCACTATTTGGTATGGAATAGAGGGTAGGTGGTTATGTGGATGTTGTGGTTTCTTTTTTGTGGAGGTGTTGAGGATGGTGAAGGATGATTTAGGTAGGAGGGGGTAGGAACAGAATAGTCAAACGAGAGATGGGTAGTCGGGGGTTATATTTCAAGGACCTATAATCCAATTAACTTATGAAATAGTTTTGAAGGTCGTGGAGAGGTTGGTTTGTGTCATAATCTTATTATTATGATCGATGAAGATAGGGAACATGTGATAGAACCCAATGTAACTGATCCTAGTCTTTTAGTCTGTGAAGATTCTATCTTGAGGAGAAATAGGAGTAATAGGAGGAGGAAACGTGATAAGGATTACTCCTCGTTACCCCCTTATTTGGAGACTCGATCCAATAAAATACTAGATGATTAGAAAAAAATAATTATACATTGTGGGTAATCAGATCCAAGATTTAATGTTATGTTATGAAGAAGAATTGGTCTTCCAGGTTTTGTTGATTAATGTATCTGATGAAGAGGTAGCTAAGATGAAGGGGAGGTCTCTAAGGGTGACAATCAATGAGGAACAATACTTCTGGGTCAGTAAACATGACCTAATTCTTGTGGGTGGATTCAATAAGGGTAATATCATCCTTGAGGAGTACACAAACACATGAGATTCATTGTCTTATGAATTTGAAAATATGATGTTTACTGTTCCAAGAATCTAGGTAACTTTAATCCCTTGGAATTTTTATAGGGAATCATTCTCAGGTAATATTGAATTATTTTTAAATGATCCTGCTTAAATGGATGGAATATTTTGAGTGGTTGGGATGTATTTTGGATCAGGTTGTGTTTTCTTTTAGAGAATCTTTTGTCTGACTTTGAAGTGTAGCTTGGTGAGACTCAACTAAAATTCCATATGGGTAAGGTCTATATAAGGATTATAGAATTAAACCATCACCGCTTCATTCCATTCAAAATTAATTGTTTAAGAGGTTATGGTTATTCCATCAGTTCCAGGATCATGCATACATTCATGGGACAGCTTGCTGAGTGGTCAGGTAATGCCGACAGTTTACCATCTCGATGATGTGGCTAGGGAGGGGTTCTCCCTATAGTTTGTTCTAGGTTTTATGGTTGCAATCATTTTTTTTCTAGATCCAGTGGATTATCACTTTTCATTAAAAGTGTTTTGATATTAAAAATAATAATTTCTAGTCAGTCACAAGCTTGAAAAATGAAATTTAATACTATCAGAACAAATAAGTTTATTTCTTAGTTAAATAATTGTTTCACAAAGAAAAATAAATAAATATAATTTGATGCATGGGAAAGATTTAATGAATTCTTAGTGAAATACAATGACCATAAACACCTATTAATATTGATGGTGAATTTTTTCTTTGATGGACTAAAATAAGATGATAAAATTGCGTTGGATAAATGAACTTGTTGACTCTTAGTTTTTATAGTGATGAAATGTTGATATAAAATTGTCTTGAAACAGTTGGGGTGTAAGGGATATTTGAATTTATGGTCATTTAAATGGGAAAATTTTCTAAATTATTTCTAAATGAAATTAATAAAATCAAGAAGATGTCCACCAACATTTAGACATGGTTTTAAAAAAATTTCAAATAACCAATACTTTTATGAATTTATGTGATAAAATATTTCAAGAAACATATGAAAAAATCTATTGGAAATTTTCTTATTTTATATGAATTTTAATTTATTCAATCATATATTTTAAACTAGGAGAATAAGAGAGTTTTTTTTAGAAGAAATTTTGAGGCTAAATTTGTTTCTATATGGGGAGTATTCTACTAGCCTTATTTTTCATTCAACCATTTTATTCATTATTTCTTATTTATCTAAAAAATATTGTTTAATTTGAAAAAATATTATTTTAGAATAATTTCTAATGGTTTTTGTTTCGTATAAATTGTTTGGTTGATGAAATATATCTTTAAATGCTAATTTTTATTGAAAATTCCATATAGATTAGTCATTTTTTATAATTAAAGGGAGTGATTTGTGTTCAAAAAGAAATTATTTTAGGTTTATTTATAATTATGCATGTACTCAGTGATTTTATTGAAATATTTTATTTTATTTAATGGTGACTTATGTACTTACTTGTTAAAATTAATACATATTTCATAAATATATAATTGAAAGTTGGTTTTTTACTTAATTTTAAAATGAATTCTCTACTTCAAAGTTAATAATTCATGAAAATATTGACTTATAAGTTTTTGAGGATCTATTTTTATGAAAAAATTTACTGTCATTGAGAACACATCAAAAATCCATTAACTTTTTTTAAAATCAACTATTTTCAAGCATTGTTTTTTATTTTATGTGGTTGTGAGTTTTTTTATATTTTATCACTTTTTTTACCAATTTGAGTGATTAATCATTTCTTTTATTACATGGGATAAAGTTTTTAACATAATTTATATTTCTATTTTAATAATATTACTTTGATTGACCATTGATATATGATTTTAAATATTATTTTATTTGGAAACTTTTTCTTAGATTTCAACTTATCTGATTTTCATATAAATGGTCTATGAAAATAACTCTTAATCCTTCTGAACCTTTTTTATTTAAAAATTATTGGACGGGATAATTATGTTTCATAAGTAGTTATTAAGTTTCACTAATAAAATTAGTTGTGTCCAATTATGTAAATATATTAATTATATTAGTTTGTTCATCTAAATAAAAAAGGATTTTTAGAATGTTACTTAAATGAAATTGTATGTTTTCATAAGAATTCTTAAAATTATAAAAATCAATTTTTTTGTACAAATGTAAAATAAATATTATCCAAATAAATTTTTTATTTCATAAGTCAATAATTTATACATGAAATAGTTCTTTGGATTGAAAATCAATTCATGGATCGAAATGTAAATCGTTATCTTTTATGATGGATCAGAGTTCACTAAACTTCATAAATTTATTACCTGAGGACAATAAATGAGTTTAGAATTAATTTTGAGGGAATTAATTATGAGTTAATTTGATGTGGTCATTATTTAATACAATTATTACATGTATTTTGATTATAATCCTGTTATATTTTGATTGAAAATGGGATCATATTGAATAATTATATGTTTTTGATAAAATTTTACAAGAAATTGATATTCATTTTAATTTTAGGTAAATTATCGACCATTATAAGAAGATTTTATTTCATTAATTTTTTTTAATAATCTAATGAATATTTTCTAATAATGAATATATTAATTTTTTGAAGAATAATTATTGAAGAGTAATTGATTGAAAATATTAATATTATTTTATTAATTTGGTTGATTGTTTCTTTGTTTAAAATTATAATTTTTAAATAAAAATAAATTTTATGAAAAAACCATGTGTCAAATGTAATTTTCATAACTTCTTTTGATAATATTTATTGGATTTTGGTTTTCACTAAACTACATTTTCATTAAATTAATGCTTATCAATGAAAATGTTATTTTAATTTCTTATATATATAATGAAATGGTTTTGATGGATTTTAAAATTTTATTAATTATTTATATTAAATGTGAATGGAATATTTTAATTTTTTTTTAATTTTAATTTATAATTTGATTGATAGTTTTTATCCATTTCCCACTAGAATAGTTCTTCTTATCTGATTATGTGGGGGAGATCAACTCTAGTCATATGATAAGCACTGAGAAGGGAATTTTATCATGATTCATTCTAGAATTTTATATTACACATATTCCAAAGGAATATTTTCCATAAAACTGAACCACAACATATCCACATTTATCTATATTCATATATCATAGGAGATTGATCCAGGAGTGAATCACTTTTCGAGAGTGCTGTTGGTTTCCTTCATGAAGATCCATTACAAGGTGCTACTGGCTTGAGTTTTTTCATGAATGGATATAAATCTTATCACTCAAGGATTCAATCTCTTCTTTGAGGAGTAATTTCTAAATATAAGAATAAGTATGAGATAAATTATAAAAATAACCACATGGATACCGATGATTCAAGACTGGAGTCCCTTCCTGTGTGTAAAAGTACTATGAAATTTTCATTATTGAGTGGCTTATCACTTTAAAATGGATATAGAGTTTTATTTAAAGCATTAGGAACCATATGGGGAATAAAAAAAAGATAATAAGACTAATTTTTTTTTTGCAACATGAGGGGAGGATTTGTGACTCAATAAAACATGTTATTTTCTCCCTATATCATCTTTTCTACTTTTATTCTTCTAATTTAATAAAAACATAAATGCATTATATTTTCACGGTCATGATATTGGGATAAACTATTGTCTCCAATTATATTGTTCTTACCTTATTCACTTTTACTTCATTTATCATCAATTTTCTTTTGGGTAGTTACTCATTATCATTTACTCCATAATATAAGTAAATTTTAAAATCTCCCTAGTTTCAACTATATTAGATCGTTCTTGAAAATAATTAAATTGTTATCTTGAATTAATTTTTAAACTAATTTAAAATTGGGTTTTTGAAATAATGAAAACTATTCATAGATTCTAATGATATTTTATCTAGTTTATTGTCAATATAATTCTTTTTATAATTTAGTTTCTATATGCAGTAGAAAAAACCAAAAAACCCAATCAATTGTCAGTTAATTACTTCAAGATAATGTATTTACATCTTTTCATGGATTGAAATAATTTTCTTAAATTATGGACAACCATTTCATGGTCGGTTGATAAGATATTCCCCTAACTATTTTATCACATATCATTACTACTTATATTTTGTGTAATTCACTAAATCAAATACAATTTCAAACACACATTATGCTCTGGTTTCATTTTGTTTTCTATTATTGTACTTTATCATTGTCCACCATTTCAATTACCCATATTTTAGTTTTTTTCGTTTATTTTAGTTTTATTTTCTTATTTTTTCACACACCATACATATGGTTTCATCAACTATTTGTAGTTTTATTAGTTTTAAGTGGGGAAAATAAATAAATAAATTGATAATATTAAAAAAAAAACTATAAACAGCGTTTAAAAACATTAATTTATATTCATAATGTTTCATTCATGACAAATGAACCGAAACTCCCTTCCAAAATGTGTGATGTCAGTAGATATTGGGATATCTCTATTTTGTCTCCCAAAAATAAAGAGGTAAGTCCATTTTTAACTTTAGACAAATTTAGGGGGGTAGTGATCAAGGATTTACCTCTTTTGTTCATGGAAGATATCACAACCACCATTGATAGAGTCAAATTGGAGAACCTTGGTACTAAAATGAACTAATATATAATAAAAATAAGTGTCACTATAGACCCTGAAAAATAAGAAGAACGTATCTCTTTAATTAAGAGACTCTAGTATTTTTTTTTCAAGGAATTACAATGAGATTATTATATTATATCTCTATGTAGCTAATCATCACCTTGTATTACCAGAAAATATCCAGAATTATAAAGTTGTAGTAAGGATAATGCATTTAACTCATCCTTCAAGGTGGAAGTTGATGTTGATAAGTTTACTAAATTCAACCTTATCTGGGATGTCCAATACCCTAATTAGCTCATCATAATTGTCCCTATAATGAAAAAGAATTAGGAAATTATATTTTTCATTAACTTTAGGTATTTAAATCTCCTCTCCCCAAAGGGTAATTTCTCAATCCAAATAATTGAGGTATATATTTTTTCAATGGATATTTTATCGTCCCACTCATTCTGGGATGGGTATTTTGATTACAACCACATTTTAATGAATCTAGATGAAGATAAATCCACTACCTATAGGGTACCTGTTGACACTATGAAATTTTTTCCATGCACTTTTTTACATAATTCAGGATGTGAGCATCACATAAAAACAAATTTTGGGTTTTATTAGAGATATATCCTTATACTGGATAGAGAATTTTGGATTTCCATGCTTCACAACCCAAAACATCCCTGACTAGGCCTGAAAATTTCATGGTGTGACACTACATTTTTTAGGTGGTTCAATGATTGTAGCAAAGGGACCATCCCGAATTGGTGTGACTATTGCCCAAAAATGATCCTAATTAGTGGTGTGGGGGTGTAGACCCCACAATTCTGGGGAGCCGTTTAACCTAGGTTTTTCTCCTAGGTCATTCTGTGTTCCCTAACCCAATATACCAAGAGGTTGGGGAATGACCTGCCTAGACATAACAAAAGACACAACCACCACTATGTACAAAACCTGCACAAGGAACTCGCACTTTGGACCTATGTAGCCCATATTTTTTTCTACCCCCTGTATGGGACGCCTTCACTGGGTTCCTGTTCCATGTTCCTACGTGGGGTAAATACTTCATCTAGGGTCCCATTATTTCCTATAAATAGGAACCTATGGATCCTCATTTTCTTAGGTGGAAAATTGGAAGAATGCCCGAAGCATTGGTCATGCAACCCCTTCACCCAGGTCCTTTAAAATATATTATTTATCCCACTACAGCGTATGAAAAAATGGAATTAAGGTGTATAGAGGGATCAATGTCTCCCCAGGTTATAAAGCCCAATAAAATTGCAGGAGTACCCTTTCCCACACAAGTGGACAACCAATTGCGTAAACAAACCTTCCCAAATCTGGGAGCTATGTGAGCCCCATATATGGAAAATTGAGAAGACACATGTCATCTAGGCGAATTTTTTTCCCAATTTTTGTTTCCCATGTGATATATTTCCCAAGGCATCTCTGTCTCAAAAAGAGCTAACCCCCTACATGAAGTAGTTAATTCTCCTTGCATGCCCTATGTGAAGCACCTTTTCTCACCAAACCATGTCTTATGTGATCCTCCATTTGATAACTCTCCAAACCACCAATTGATGGTCTTTTCTTCCTTTGGATCCTTCATTTGAGGGGGGCCAAAATTAAACCTCCACCAAAGAATCTAGACATGAAAACTATGGTATGATGGAAACCATCATATCTCCCTTTTGGATATGCATTCCTTCAGTAATAGGTTTCCCACACTTGTCCTACTTTACTAGTTGGGTCCTCATGGTTCATGTGGGTTTGAATTCCTTCAGTCACAAGGAAACTGACTATGGGGTGGTGTCAGGGATCTCTTGATCTCATATATAAGGGATAAGATCATGTCCTTCCCTCATCATCTATAAGTCTCAGGGCCTCCAGTTCCACGTATTTAGGGTGATGATATTCTTTCTATTCCCTTTTGAGTTGGAATGATATCCTCTTCTCTTCCCCGTGAACCAGATCTAGGCATACCTCCTAGAGTAAGCCCATATTATTTCTTACCAGACCTATCATGCGTCATTCCTTCCTCCCTCTCCACACCCACAAGATTTTTCCAAATGAGTAGTCAGACCTAATTATCCCAGATAAAATTACAGCAGGGAAGGGTCACATCACAACCCCTTATTCTTCTCTCATTTCCTCCCCCTCTACCACCAGCATGACAAGGACAGTGTGGTTTTCCATATCTTCGACTTCATATTCTTTCTCACATTCATACATGACTCATGTAGTCATAGAGTTTGGATAATATCATGATACCCATGTGGTCAGATGCATTATTTGGAATGTAACACTCTTTTGGATATTCATCCCACCTTTCTTTAGAGGGAATATATAGGCATGGGAACTCCATGCCATATATCCAACTATGGGAATCCCTCCTAGAGAGTAATCTCTTTGTATTTCTATCAGGAGGTAAAACTATTACTCCAATTTGACTTCATAGTTCATAGCCAGGTAGATTATCATATTT
The DNA here is from genome assembly GCA_963277665.1 of Viscum album. Lineage (NCBI taxonomy): Eukaryota > Viridiplantae > Streptophyta > Magnoliopsida > Santalales > Viscaceae > Viscum > Viscum album. The sequence continues at coordinate 775,394,830 of OY728120.1, read as the reverse complement.
GGCAATCCCAATTACCAAAACAAGAGAATAGAAGGGTATATTCAAATCCCTTTCTCTTTCCCTCTTGGATCCAACATTCACTCACTAGTGAAAAATTAAGATTGTGTGGTTTTCCATATATTCCACTACCACTTGAATCTAAAAATAGGAATGAATCATGGGGTCTTACTGTTTTTTGATGATCATGATATTTTCTTGGTCCAAAACTCACCAATGAATCCAAGTATATAGTGTATGCACTAAAACCAAACACTATGCCTCCCATTCAGTTTAATCCTCAACCATACAAGAAATCATCATGGAATCCTTTAGTATAGTGTAATCCCTAAAACTCAATCCTCTAAAAGGTCATTATCCCCTACAATACAAACCTTCTTAGGGCCTCCATATGTGAGGTTCCTTAAAACTGAGCTATCTGTGATTTGATTCCCATCCAAAGGGGATACCTAGGAAGCATCCTCAAGGTAAACATTGAATACCCCAAATCTATGATAATTCTATCTAGTCCACATTACCAGTAGGTTCTTATCTAGCCTGGGAGAACAAACCTCTTCTAGGCCCCTTGGTTCAATATACAATAAGTCATACATCAAGCTTCAACTAGGAAACTTTCTTCTAGATATCATTTCTTTTTTATTCTAAACTGCATGGTTTGGTCCTTATCACATTAACTTAAAAGGTATGATGTGCCTCTTTAAGTTTCATTAACTATGTAGTTTTTTATTCCTTTCACAAGGATACATTATAATACAACATCATAGGACTTATCCAAACATCAAAACAACTCTAATCTTCTTGGATGATGATATACTCCAAAGCACCCCACTGTGTGGCTCAAAACTACCATTGTAACAATAACAAAAAAATATTTCTAATCAATACATAAGAGGGTACCATTGATTTAGAACAAAAAATCCATACAAAAGTCTCTATCAATGAAGGAACTAAATAACATACATATGTTTCTAAATTCCATACATGTTAAATATTGATTGTTAATTCAAGGGTGACAGACTTCATACTTGGGATATATTGAATTATTCCCAAATATATCTAAAACATATAAGAGAGTGTTGTAGTAGAAAATAATACCACCCAAACGGATTTGATGATCTTGAACCCCTATCCTCTTGACTAATGTGAGTTCTTATGTGTTGTTGTCCAACTACCCAATGGGAACCTACCTTAGGAATGTAGTTCCCTGAGTCATCACTGATATAGAATCATTGAGTGGTTCAGGATCCATGAATAAACCGCAATTGAACCCTTTTAAAAGATATGTCGATATTTTTTTAATGTACGGGTTGTTCTACCAACACCAAATAACACCATTCCCTCCCCAAGTGGAATTTGAGGTTGAAATAAATATGGTGAACCCAATGTGAATGATTGTACAAAATTCACCCCATAAAATCAATCATCATGTGCCTTTATTTTCATCAGAAACAAAAATGGTGAACGTAATGTTAATCCTTATACAAGATATTGTTTTCACCAACCTTTCAAGCTAATTTTTATCTCAAAATAAAATTGATCCAAATAAGACAATAAATCATGAAAATTTTCATTTAATGACATGATGTTTTATGGGATATTAATGTTTGTGTTTGTCACCTATATTTTAGACACTTTTAATAGGTTATCCATTAATTCCAAATAGATTCATAACAACTATCACAAATGTATTCCCTGACTAATTATGTTGGGTCCTTGTCCAATTTGAGTATTTTATCGTTAACCTTTCATCTTCAAAGTTGGGTTTCACATTCAATGGTTATAGAATATCATCAGAATGGTACCATCCCGACCCTAAAGCCTATATAAAATTTCTTCTGGATTGAAAATACCCACCAATCACCCTATCAATGATAACCATTCATCTAAAAGAGGACATCAACTATCTTAATTTACATACATTTTTAGATATTATCCCTAGAAAAAAAATATCATTCACACCCTTATCGTAGAGAGGTGGATAAAGAGGCCACATACAATCTCATCCAGATGAAACATGGGTCCTTCCTAGTGGATCCTTCCTGAAATTGTCACTGCCAAATCCACCTGGCAGTTAACCCTCATCCTAATGATGGTTCCATCATCGACAGTCTGACCTAGGTCATTCTGACCTGGGCATGAAAGAAGGCCCATCAGGGGTAGCAACCATCCAACAGGGAATAGGGCTACATCTTTTCTCCCTAAGGATAATTCCAACAATAAAATTTTCTGTCCAACTATGAGTAGGAACATAAATCATCCCAAATTAAACTAGATACCATTTAGACTCATCTCAAAGAATCCAAAGAAGCCTACAATTCATATCTGGACAAACACAGTGAGAAGAAACATACACCTATATGAACCAATAAATCCTACCAATATTCTCTTATAGAGGTGTCCAAAGAAGTGTTCCAGTCGAATACAATAGTATACTACGAGTAGGTGTACACACATTACCTTATATATCAATCCTACCATCAGCCTCATCTAGTTGCAACCAGATAATTCATTTAAATATTACAAATTAAAAATAATGGGATTACCCAAATATTTTCCCCCACACCTTAGTACTATTAGCATCCACTAGCTGGATATATTGGATAGAAGTAGATACATTCCACTAATCCAAACACCAAATTGGAATATATCCTTCTTCCAGTCACTAAAGTCACCAAGAATACCCAGAAAATAGTGAATTGGTAGACACAAATCCTTACATACATCCTACAGACCTACCTTGATATTATAATGGTTATAATAGTAGTAAAAGAGGGATGGACACACAACTCTATCCCTCCAAATGGGTCGGATCATCATCATGTCACCCCGATAATATGAATATTTCTTCTTCCATCTTGGAGGGTCATGGGGAAAACTCTCATGTGATATCTTAACAATTAGGTTGGGAAAATAAACCTATTCTAATAGGAGTTAATTGGCCAATTCTAATGGCTACTCCAACGAAACCACAAACCCTTTCCAAATTTCTAAAATCATGTCACAAATTCATACTACAACACGAGATCTAGTCATGAAATATTGTTTACCTAAATACAACATTCCCTAGAAAGTGCCCCTATACACTAGTAAAATGGCCACCAAAATGAATCCTTAACAAGGATGAATGGAAAATAAAGAGCTAGTGTATAATCCTCATCTACTCAATAAATGAGTTCTTAAAGCCCTCAAATGTTTATATGTGGTTGATGAAGATCTTATTATTCTATTAGAAAATTATGGGAGTATTTTTAGTAATTTCGAAGGCCCTACCTAGATTCTTTATGACGAATTCTTGCTTTCATTCCATAATGTTATCGATCTCGATATCCCATCTACTGATGTGAGTCATTAAATCCCTATGTGTTTCCTGAATATCAAAGATAATATAGTCTTCCCCTAGATATAATCCACCATGGTAGTTCTCTCTATGATGGAATACACTGTGAATGTTATCTATACATTAGTGTTTCAACTCATCTGAAGCATCCTCCCCTTCGTAATTTAATGTTTAGAAATCCCGCAAACCACGTGGTAGAAGGAAAAACAAGCCCAGACATGTTTGTATCCTTTTTATTACTATGTTAAATTTTTCCTTATCTGAAATACGTCCCAAGATGATGGTCATTATTTAAACCACACATGTATCTCTTGTCCTCTAATATGATAGAGTAAGTCTTCACCAATATATGTTTTATGATAAAGTAGTGGATAAGAGTCCTATTTGGTCAGAACATGACGAGTAAACTCCCAGAAAAATGATAAATACATGATAAATGTGAGGAAACATCTATCTAAAGATGACATACTAGTCCTTTATGGCCTTTATACACCCCTAAATTCCGAATTCAAAGGGTTTTGTGGAAATATTGCGCACATCACAACCCCTTTAATATATGGAACACTCTTGATTTCATAAAATAAATGGTATTACCCTATAAAGTTTATCAATGTAAATTCATGTTAATAAAAGGTATTTAATAGAAAATTGACTTGGATGCATGAAACCCAAAATTGGAGAAACAACATGGATCCATTCAACATTTATACCTTAGCATAGTAAAATAATTGTGTCATCTGATTGTAGATACACTATATGGTGTTCATATAAGAGGATGGGGTGCACACTATGTGTTTAATTTCACTATCATCACTAAATAGAAAATCCCTCAAATGATTGGTATCTTGTAATGTCAAAGACTCAGTCTGGATTCAACAAATAGACATTGTTCACAACTGACATCATGATGAAAAAAATACACCCCCACTAACTCTCACTGATTTCATTATAAAAGACATAAATATATTTGAAGACATTCTCATTAAGAATATAAAAATAATGAACAGGCCCCCCGCTTAAGGGATGTTGTCAATCAGATTAAAAACAGGTCACAAATAGGGAAAATGTCTTTGGAAGAAGACGGTTTAGGTTCAACCCAATTGATTCACCCCACCCATGTTTGAAAAAAAACGTCTTAAAACCATAATGTGAGCCATGAAACTAGAAACCATGTCATTTTTAGAGTATCCTCATCCAAAATTTATAAGGGATTTTTTAACACAACCTTTGAGTTCAGCAATCCTGGCCTGGAGAGTTGTGAAAGTGTAACAGGAACGACACATCACTTGGGGATGTAGGATTTCCACATCAATAACCTCATCCTAAGTGGAATTCAGTCTTATCTTGACTAGGATGGGTCCCATAGGGTGAATCATCCAAGTTTTTTCCATTTCATGATTTATAACCCTCATTGGTGACATGCACAAAAAAGCTATACGGAGTTTCCCTTTGGAATACCATGTTCAAAATGGATCCAAAAGAACTGGAGAAGAAGAGGAAAACCCTCATAGAGGGTATAGATAAATTATGTCTCACAAAGAAATTTATGAAGTGAATTTAATTAATTACACATCAGTTAATTTCATTCACACTACCCTTATAGAGCAACACTGAGACCAAAACAATATGGTCTCACACGAGACCAACACTACAGAGATAAAGGATGATGTTTTGGTTTATAATATGGTCCACACAAAAAAACTGAAGGAGGTGTACATGCCTAGAACTAGATACATGACCTGAATTTTTTTACTCCATCAAAAAATCCATTATTACCACCACAAATATCACCCATCATGGAAAAGTGTAAGTTTGAGATTATTCCTTTCCCACCATCTGAAGTGGTTAACCCATACACTTGAGGAATGAATTTTTCAGAAGGAGAATGAAATGAAATAATTGAGAAGACTCAATAGATAATTACATTGAGGAATCATTCCTACTGGATATGTTATACAAGAATCAATATACCTCATCCAAGAGGGTTCATAATGCTAATTGAAAGATATCTAGAACACATACTCAATGTGGGATACCAATAACCAGTATACTTGGATTTCATAGTATAAGATTAGAAGTTTCCCTAATTTGGTATACAAACAGAACAAGGCTAGGTATATCCATTCATTCCTTACCCTATTTGTTACCCGTGATAGATACCAAGAGTGCTACCATAGATGGCCATTCAAGTTGTTTCCCCTATTCAAACCTTTTTTCATCCAGACATTAGTCAAGGTCTCATGAATAATGTTTGGTCACTAAGAGATCTATTGGAATCTATGTAGAAATAGTGTTTTACTATAAAAACAGAAAATAATACTTACCTTGAATTTGTTGATCCAACTCTTCCCCCACAAAACATTTGGAACCTTATATTTACAATTTTAAATGGGTTGGGGAACTCTGAGAAACATATGACACATTTTGTAGCCCTTTTGATCCCATTATGGGGACCACTACAAAATAAGAGGTAATATAAATTAGGTGCTTCATTCAATCACTGTAGGGACCAACCTTTGTATGGTACACTAGTTTTCTATCTTGATCAATTATAGGGTTGGAACATATCTATCAAAATTTTATCTTCCAATTCATCTAAAAATTTCAGGTGACAATAGACCTCAACAACTCAATCTAAATAAATTTGGATAATGATAGGGTCTTAGATTTAATTTCTTAGTGGATGGTATTGAAAAACTTTTTAATCATAAATATTCCTCAAGGAGACATTTTACCCTTCTATATTGTGGATCTTTTCAATATTTTGTTTTACTCCACTAGTCCATATAAAATACACTAGATGATTTAGGGACCTTTCCAGGATTTCTAAGAGTGGAAGACTCCATCATACAGACCAAGTCTATGTCCAGGGTAAATCTATTAGCTCAAGGAAAGAGTGTGTGAAATGTGTAGGTTTTCAATGTTACACTTAAGTAGGCCCTGAAACCTACTCCCACTCCAAAGCCTTCACTATATAATGTGATTTCACCTCTTAAGATTATTTAACTACACCTATATCACTAGTATGATCAAATGGACTAGATATGATTGTAATTTAAGGATATAAATAATAAATTTTATTCTTCAAAAGTGACCAAATCCAAGGATACATCAACTTAAAATTTGAGAACAACATCATCAGGTTTCCATATCCCACGAAGCCGAGAAAAGAAGAAGATGAAGATCTCCAAAACTTTTTAAAATTCCTTCGACCTTTGGGGCATAGAATCTATGAATATTTCATTTTCAAATATATCCTACAGAATATTTTATACTCTAGTAATTTAAAGCAAGGTAATCCACCCATGAAAATTTCATGTGTTCCAACCATCAATATAGAGGAGGAGAATGGATAGTAATAAGTTAATAGTAAGGTTAAACAAAATTTCTTTGAATTTATTGTAAAAAATATGATCAACTAGAATCATTTCATCCTCCAAAAATAGTAACATCTGACTGTAACCTTATCTACATCACTTGGTACAAAGAGGACTTCATTGATATCATCATCCTCCAAGATACTGTCTTCCATGAAACGACATGGCAAGAATAGAATTAAGAAATTAAAGGAAGATGATCCATATTCCAATATAAAATTTCTCTTTGACATTAGTGGAATTCATTTCTACAGTATCAGAAGTATGAGCACCACCTATCTAAATGGTACAATAGGATTTTCCCCACCAGACATAATCCTTATCTGATGAGGAGTTGATCTTTAGTTCCATTAATTTGATTCACTTAATGGGTCCCTTCTAGGATGATGACTATAACTATGAAACCTCATTCCCGATATTTTTTTGGGGAGCATAGGGAAGAGGCCTTCATAGTCAAGGATACTGGGGAATATGTGGTCATTCTAGGAATTACTATTCTAACTGTGTCCTTTCTTGAACTGTCTGTGTGGACGAAACTCATTGGGGAGATCTCCAATGAGATAAAGAAGAGAAAGTAATTTCCCACACACATTCTAGGTTATTCCCCAACATATTCATCTATGAATATTTTCATGATTATTTGATATCCCCTAATCCACCTCGGCATATAGATTGTCCTAGTCAACCTAATCAATCGATAGTATTAGAATCTTCAACTCTTATTTCGAGGGATGATATGTTCCCATCAATACATCAGTTTCTAAAGAAACTAAAAATGATAATCCACATGATAGAAAAAATATAACTTTGGACTAAAAGTATAATATTTTGAATCAATTATCCTTATTCCTGGACATGTTCTCAATCATCGATGCTTTCAATTTCTAAAAAGACCCCCATGAATTACTCATAGAGGCTTTTTCAAACACCTTATAATTTAAGATCAGATTTTATACTACAACAATATATCAGTTAAAAAATTATCCTATATAATGCAACAAGATAATCTATTTCATATAGATAGATGAGGATATCATTATATAGGGACATGTCAAACCTTTTTATATACTGTGAAATTTAAATAACATTGATGTTAGATTATCCATCATTGAAAATGGATCAATATTCTGACTCATTCTAGACTAAAAAATTATCCATTGGGTATTATTGAATCCCACTTTTCCCCCTCCACATTAAAATTACATGGTTATGAAAAGAATAAGAAAATGACTTGTGGAAAAATCAAACTAAGGACTCAATTCAGGAATCTCATGACTTACAAGGAATTCCTGGTTGTTCGTCAAGACATTACTTTCATCATTCTTTTAGGAAGGCCTCGGTTACATCAACATTTGGTAATTCCATATTCATACCTCCAATGACTCAAATATTTCATCAATGGACAAATTGTGACCTTATATAGTGGAAAATACCCATTAAAAAACTTTGAATCACAATAAATCAATGCAGGTTTTTACAAAAAGGAAGTGAAAAAACCCATGAATGATGATGTTTCTCGAATAAATTCCCTAAATGGTTTGGATATAATCTCGTATAATCCTTTAAAGAATATTTGTGCAGAGTATGTGTTAACCATCAATCAAATCGAAGAAGTGGGTCCAAATTCAGTCACATGTTCAGAAACATCCATAATATCAATTGTGGCAACTGAAACCAGCAGTGTTAGAGAAGTAGTAAATTCTCTAAACAGTGATGGAATCTCAAATTAAAATTCCTACATTTCACCCCATGAGCATTAATAGATCCCTACCGTATTAGATGGACCAGAAGAGGTCGAGGTAGAAAAGGTAAAGTTGGGGGAAGTGAAGATGAGTAAGACCTCAAGGATGCCCCTATGATATTTAAGGAAGTTATCTCTAATACCATTGATGAGCATGGAAAAACAAATATGGGTAAAAAAACATGAGCTACATCATACGTTGATTACTGAATCCATACTTCTGATGAAAAAGAGGTATACACCACATTCCAAGAAATATTCCCCTATAATTAAACAGATACTTCCAGCCTCAATATCTAGATTTCGATACATCACCTGGGATTTCATAAATAAAATTAGGGATAAAAATAGGTTTCTTGAAGGATGTACCCAACTCATGCCTCTAAATTTTTTGCTTATGTAGATAGGCTCATCAAGGATAAATTCATTCTAGGAGTTTAGTATCCAAATTTTCGGGCCAACATCATCTTGCTAAAGAAGAAAAATGGGAAAATAGGATCTACATAAACATCAGGGATCTCTACCGTCATTTTTTGAATGATGACATTATAATTATGATCACAGAGCTACTGATTTATGAAACAACTGGTTGTTAATTCCTCTAATTTAGGGATGGATATTTTTGGGTACAACCAAATTCAGATGGCCACAGAATATGAAGAAGCAACCACCTTCATATCCCCCTAGGGATTTTTTTCAATCATGTAATTCCCATTGGATTGAAGAATGAATGGTCTATATATCAACATTTCATGCATATCAATTTCAATACATTCCTAGAAAAGCTTATTGAATGATACATTCAGGATTTGGTGGTTAAATCCTAATAGCGTTCGGACCACCAGGTCGATCTTGATACCTTATTCAAAAATTTAAGGAATCATAGCCTGTAGATGAGCCCCTTGAAATTTTATTTAGTGGTAACCTTGGGAAAGGATATTACCTTCATCAAATTTCATCGTGACATCGATGCCAATCCTGATAAAACAAAGTCTATCTTTTTTATGTCACCTCTAAGAAGCCTTAAATAGTTGAGAGGACTTCAAGGATGCTTGGCCTATATCTAGTGCTTCATATCCAACTATTTAAGTAAATGTCTACCCTTCACCCAACTAATAATGAATGGGGTCACATATCAATTCACTTATAACTGTTAGGAATCATTTGACAGCCTCAATAAATACCTATTAAGTCCATAGGTGCTAAATCCACTCGTTGAGGGGAATCCTCTCATTCAATATGTGATGGCCCTAGAGCGGTAACTATGAACCTTCCTCATGCGAAATAATTATGTTTGGAATTATATAATCCTTTATTATCTCATTCAAACCATGATCGATTTTGAGACTCGTTATTCAGATATAGATAAAATTTTCCTAGCATTATTCTTAATGGTTCAGAAATTGAGGCACTACCAGCAACACTATGTTATCCATTTGGTCTCTCATAATAACTTATTAAAATATATCCTCCTTTATACAATATTGAAAGTATTTTCGGCATGTGTTTGGTCATCCTATAGTATTTTGATATATATTTGTGCCCCAAAAAGCAATTAAAAGCCATTATTTGGCATCTTTTCTTACAAAACACCATTCAATGGAAATCGCATCATTAAATTCTGAATCTACAAATAAAGATATATTTTATATTCAAGAAGGACCCTAAACACGGTAAATTTATTTTTATGGCACCTCTAGTATCCCAACATTGACGATGGTGGAAGACCTAAAGATCAACAAATTAGGTATGGGAGTTGTAGTTATCTCTCTAGTAAAAGCAGTTTTTCCTTACACCTTCCTATTTGTTAAAATTTTGAACAAATAATGAAGTAAAATTTCAATCCCCAATTATAGGATTGGAACCTGCATTACAAATACTAGTGGTCCATTCAGAGGTGAAAATCAATTCATATTTGGTAATCAAATAGATCATTAGGGATTATACCGAAACACCCGAGATTTTTATGAGAAATATTTTGTTTTTATGTTATATAAATCATCAAAAGAATATTTCACTACACAAAAAACTAGCTTGGCATTCTTTACACGCAATCACAACCGTCCTCAATAGCTTGCATTGTTCACAATACCGAGTTTCACTAAACAACGACATGCTATTAAAATATTATTAAAACTAGCCGTTAGGAATAGTAATACCCAAATTATGAAATTTTATAAATTTTATCTTTCAAAATGTACTGCATTTCTGGATTCGGAATATCTAAATTATCCTAAGGTGAATTTTTGGTATTTTTCTATGAATTTTCAATTTTTGATGAATAGTGAAAACAATGGGTTACTATTTAAAAACCGAATTATTATTTAAATAATTTTTTATTTTATTTAAATATATATTATTTCATAATTGATACTTAATTCCTATATAAGTTCAATTTAATTCATTGGAGTCATTTTATAATAATTTTAGATATATAAAAATTTTATTGAACTTTTCACCGTCTTTTACCCACCTCCTAGGAGAATTTGAAAATTTACATAAAACGTAATTTTACCACAATTTTGAGTGGAATTTAGAGAATGCGAGAGAAATGGTTAATATAAAGGAGTAAAATGTGGTTCAATAAGATAAAAATAATTTTTGGTGAATAGTAACTTCTTACTTTTTTTACCACGGTGAAAAGTAAATAGGGTAATTAAGGGTAAAATTGATATTATTATTACCTAACACATGACATAATTCTATTGGATAAGATTAATTCGGCCAAAAAAACCTTAGGAATAAAATATGACCATGTAGGTCCACTTGAATTAGATTAGGACATTTATTATTATTTTATTCAAAGAAGAGTTAAAATGTTAAAATCAAAGTTTAATAAATAAAACATTTGTAATATAGGGTTATAGATAAGATAATTTCGACTATAAATATTCATTAGAAAGATAATATGATTTCCTAAATAATTGTATTTAAATTATAATTTTTAGACACTAAATGTTGTAATTTATTTATGAAACAATGATGATGCGGTAATTACCTTATTAATGAAATATTAACAAAATTGATATTATAAATACCCAAATAAATGTAATTTTACACTTTTTATGAATTAAAATATTTTATAGGTTAATATGACATGTTATTATTGATTTAATTAACTTTTTTCGAACTAATCATGCTATTTTGAGTTTCACAAAAATCAAGTACCAAATAGTGTCAAAATTGACATAAAATAGTTTTTAAAATGAATATTATATTATTAATTATTATTCTATTCATAAAAATCAAATTATCGTACAAATGACATAGATAAAGTTATATATATTAATAATGAACAACTTGGGGTTCTTTTGGCTTGTTAGAGTAATTTTATTAACCATATAGTGTAAGAAAACAAGAAGACACAGTAAAAGAAAAATTATTTATCATAATGTTAAATCTAAATGATAAAGTTAAAATAGAAGCCTAAACATGTCTAAAATCTATTGGATGAGAGGATTTCGACCCATCCTCACCTTAGCTTCTAAATTAATCAATTTGGAGCTATTAAAAATAGAATATGACTTTATTATAAAATAATATTTTATGTTTTTCCTAAGGTGCCCCTCACTTCCCTTATAAAAGGGCACCTCCTCCCTCTCCTCCTCACACCACATTGAGCCTTAAATATCTTCCAACAACAGACAATTTCTCTTCTCCACCTCCCTAGAAACATTCTAGAGGTCCTGGTATTCTTCAAAGACCATCTTTAGTACCCTATGAAAAGGTCAATGTGTGGCGCTTCTAAGAAGAGGCAATGTCCGTTACCGATTCTTTCAACTTTGTTTTTCTTCTACTTATTCTTGTTTAGTTTTTTCATTATAAAGTAATAACATAATGATCATTATTATACTGATATGTTATTATAATTATTAAACAACCCTATTTCACCTTTTTTCCGTCCTACAGAAAATGAAATCACCGCACGTGCGTACGTACAGAATATCGTCTCCACGCCGTGGTGTAATCTCTTTTCCACCACCACCTTAATTGGATAGTTATAATGGTGTAATGAAAAACTTTATATGATTATTCTAAAGTTATATTGATTCTGAAATATTATAAATAAACTTCAATACAATTCCACGATCATGAGAACGATATCATCGCTCGTGCATACGTACGGCCTACCGTCTCCACGATGTGATGCGACTCGTTCTAAATGATTTTCATTTCATAATAATTATATAAATGAATTGAATGAATAAATATGATATATATTACACTAATACCATTATGGAAATTAGGTATCTATAACCTAAAAATAATAATAAAAGTTTATTCGAAAAAATCCACATAATAACAAATGGAAATAAACACCCGAATAACAAGTAGCAATGAAATATTACTAATAAGAAGCTAAGAATATGACCATATATGATATCATACCAATTATTGCGATTATGGAATAATTAAATAACATTATTTAAGTTATTATACAGGAGGGTTGGACATGTACGATTCAAATCAGACATAATATAACGGAAAATCTCACAATCTCATTTTTATCCGAGATTTTTTATACTTTAGAATTTACTGGGGAATATTTATCATCCACATACATGTTCCCTCAATATGTAATATTATTTATATCCTCCTAGAATTGTTTAAATCCAATGTTACCACTTGTTTAGTTTTTAATAAAAGATATTAAAGGAATCTTTTTTCGTTTTTAGTACGAGGTACTTTTTTACTATTCCGGCCGAAGAATGAGAAGAATGTTTATTTTAAATTATACGGCATGAATTTACTTTTTTGATTACTTTGAACATTATTTCCATGAAACGTCCTTTACAAGTTATAAAGTTTATTTTTAATCAACTTCATTTAGTTTAAAATTTTATGACATGTTAAGAAACGAAAAAAAAAATTTGAAGTAGAAAGGATATTTTCCTCAAGAATGGAGTACAAGTGTTTTATCAAAATTATTTTCCATCTAAGAAAATATATGGTTCTATTTCTATCCCTATTGTTACATTTAATTGATTATGTTGTGATGGAATTATTTTGATGAAGTCGTTTATCTTATATGAATTGTTTTATGATGTCACGATGTTTAAGAATCCCATTTTTATTACAAGGGTTATGCTATGATGTAAGATTTATGATTTTGTGGCACACATAAGAATGGTTTCATTATATTATGGGTGAGACCTATATCTCCCTGCGATGAATTGGGTAAAGATTTATATCTCATGGGATAGATATGGCTGGAATAACATGTTAATCTAGTTCTGTGATACATGACTGAAACGAGGAGTGAACTCAGTTCAGAAATGGACATTGTCCACTAGGATAGTCTTGGAAATGAGTCTTGACTACTATGAACTGATTCTCTATGATTATGTGTGTATGCCACAAAGTTTCATGTTTTATGTTATGATTATTGGGATTATATTTCACTACTATGATTTATCCCATGTTATGAAATTATGATCTCTTTTGTAGGTTAAGATTTCCAAAATGTTATGTTCTTATGAATATGATGTGATTGATATTTCTTTTTTTTACCCTTAATGAGAATTTGAGCTCACCCTTTTGTATGTTTTCTTTTCCCTGGGTCAGGGAGGAGGTTATTAAGTAAGATATGCCAAAAGGGACTCTAGATATGATAAAATAAATGGGAGACATTGTAGATGATTGATGAACCAGTTGTTTATGATTCCCCGTTTTTAAAGACACTATACCTATACGGTCGTTCCATGATTTTGTTATATGTTGTAATAAGTGTGCTTCAATTTCTACGGAATAAAAATTTATGTAATGTATGGGTCATTATAGTTGGTATCAGAGGAATATTATAGCCAACCTTTGGAAATAAGGATGTGAAAGCCTTAGTAAGAACCCTAAGGATATGTCTAATCATACGAAAAAATCATAGTGTTTTTGAAATAGCCATGAATAACCTATTATAAGACCTAATGTGTGAAATTTTATTCTTGATTATGTGGTTTTACAATTATGATTAGTTTTTCTCATACTATGCTTATTGGTTTTAGTCAATGGTTGGAACCCAATGGAACCGTGTTAATGCTGAATGTGATGGGAAATTCAATGATTGTCCCCCTGAGCAACCAAACATTATGGGAGTTGGAATGCAAAATCTTGTATCCATGTTCACACAAATTTATCAAGATATGAATCATGCAAGACTGCCAAATGAGCAAAGGAAGGAGAAAAATTATATTGAATCCTTCATGAGGAAGCGTCCATCCTCATTCAGTGGGTCTACTGATCCATTTGTTGCTGAACAATGGATCAGTACTACTGAAAAGATATTTTTAGTTCATCAATATTCTAAATATGATAAAGTCATCCTAGCAGTTTATCATTTGGAAGGTGAAGATGAACAATGGTGGAATCTTCTCAAGAATATGAGGCCCAGAGATGAAATTGATTCCATTGAATGGGATGAGTTGAAGAACATATTTTTCAATAAGTACTTCCCTTGTATTCATTGAACAAAGATAGAGAAGGAGTTTCTTGAACTAAAGAAAAAGGATGATGAATCTGTTGGTACCTATGAAGTAAAATTTACAAGATGTGCAAGGTACGTTTCTGGGATTATTATCCAACCTGAGAGTAAGATCGATCGCTGTTTTAGTGACTTAAAACCATGTCTTTGAATGGAGTAAGCCATAAGGGACTTCAATAGTTACGAGTAAATCGTTCAATGTGCTCTCAAGAATGAGATGGAGATTAGAGTAACCCATCAGTCATATGCATTTGATAAGAAGATTAAAATGGAATTATAAGGAAAATATAAAGATCACACTAAAAGGAAGCTGAGTTTTCTTTTACGCTCAAAGTTTGGAAAGAAACATAGAGGGAGTTGTCTTAAAGGGAAAAGTAAATGATTCAAATGTGGAAAAGAAGGTCATCGGGAATTTTAATGCCACAAGGATGGGAAGAAGATGTATAGTGATGCGAACAAAGAAAATGCTACACATAGTGCACCTCCTACAATTAAATATTACAAATGCAAGGAAATTTGGAATTATGACAATTAATACCATAATCCAAGGTTTTTTTACGATGATCGGCATCAACAAACTCTTAAGGCCAAAGACAATGGAATGTCACATTCAATTTCTATCAGCGGTGTGGAGTATGATAATGAAGTGGTGAAAGTACACTTACCATCCACTCTAAAGTAGAAAATGTTTTATTTGATTATGGATCCACCAACTCATTTATTTTTGTTGAATTTTATAAGGGTATATTTGTATTACCTCGACAATTAGATGTTGAGTTAGCTGTGACAACCCCTAATGGAAGAACAGTCGCATCAAAAGTTTATAATTCTTTTCTAATTTATGTTTGTAGGAATGTGTTTCCTGCAAATCTTTTGATCCTTCCTATAGTGGAGTTTGATGTGATTCTTAGCATGGATTTGATTTCTTTATATGGAGATCATATCAATTTCCAAAGTAGGGAAGTCACATTTCATATTCCAGATCAATCTATGATCTTCTATCGATGCAAGGATGAGCATAACCTTCCAGTGGAAATTTCTTCCAAATTATGGGTCTAGATTCCACTAAATGAAGGTTATTTATCTCAAATGGTTGGAGATAAACTCATGATTAATAATATTCCCGTTGTATGGGAGTTTGATGATGTTTTTATGGAGGAATTGCCTGGTCTTCCACCAAATCATGAAGTTGAGTTTTCAATTGAACTCATACCAGGTGCTATGACCATTTCAAAGAAACATTATAGAATGGCCCCAATTGATTTGCAGGAATTTAAGAAGTATCTCCAAGGGAATCCTGATAAGGGATTCATACGCCATAGTGTGTCACCTTGGGGAGCACCTGTTCTATTTGTTAATAAGAATGATGGATCAATGAGACTCTGCATTGATTATCGATAACATAACAGGATCACTATCACGAACAAATATCCTCTCCCATGCATTGATGACTTATTTGACCAACTACGTGGAGCTCAATAATTTTACAAGATTGATCTTCGTTCAGGGTATCATCAATTAAGGGTCAAAAGGGAGGATATACAAATGACGGCTTTCCGTACAAGGTATGAACACTATGAATTTATCGTGATGCCATTTGGTCTTACTAATGTCACTGCTATCATCATGGATCTAATGAATAGAGTCTTTAGAGACTATCATGGTCAGTTTTTGGTAGTCTTTATAGATGATATTCTTTTATATTCAATGATCAAGGAAGAACATGAAGATAACTTGAGAATTTTATTAAAGACCATGATAAATGGGAATATTTATGCCAATTTTATCAAGTGTGAATTCTGGTTTCAAAAAGTCTCATTTTTGGGTCACATAATCTCAAAAGAGGGGATATTTGTGGATCCTGCAAAAACAGAGTTTATCAAAAGATCTTCGAGATCAACAACATTAACTGAGATCCGAATTTTTCTTGGTCTGGATGGATATTATCGACGTTTTTTGAAATATTTTTCATGGTTATCTAATCCAATCACACAGTTGACTTGAAAAGGAGTTAAGTTCGTATGGACGGAGGAGTGTGAAGATATTTTCAAGGAGTTGAAGAGAAGGTTGTCCAGTGCACCTGTGCTCACACTTCCTTGTTGTAGAGAAAGGGTTGTGATCTACAGTGATGCATCCAAGAAGGGATTGGAGTGTGTTCTCATGAAAAACGATATGGTGATAACTTATGCCTCATGACAGTTGAAAATCCATGAGCAAAATTACCCAACTCATGATTCGGAGTTAGCTGCGGTAATCTTTTCGTTAATGAATTTAAGGCATTATCTATATGGTGAAAGGTGTGATATTTATACTGATCATAAAAGTTTAAAGTATATTTTCACAAAAAATGAGCTGAATAAGCACCAAAGAAGATGGTTGGAGCTGATTAAGGATTATTAATGCTCAATTCATCACCACCCAGGGAAAGCAAACAAGGTGGTAGATGCATTAAGTCGACAAGACCATGCTGGCTTATCCATGACGAGGATCACAATAGATCCACTATTTATGGATTTACAAAGGATGGATCTTGGAAATATAATGTAAGGGGAAAAATCTTATTTTTCTCAAATGAATGTTAAAACATCTATACATTTGATGATTGAAGTGGCACACAAATAAGATGTAGAGTTACAAAAAAAGGTGAGAAATGTTCCAGAATTCAACCTTGATTATGATGGGATAATAAGGTTGAGGAATCGGGTTTGTGTTTCTCCCATACCAGAATTTAAGAAGGAGCTGCTGGATGAGGCTCATAGTTCTTCATTCTCTATTCATCCTAGAATCCCGAAGATGTATAGGGACCTAAAAGAGTACTTCTGGTGGGATGACATGAAAAGATATGTTGCTGAATATGTCTCTCGATGCTTGGTTTGTCAGCAACTTAAAGCAGAGTGACAGAAGTCTAAGGGGATGTTACAACCATTACCCATACCCAAATGGAAATGGGAAAATATCACTATGGACTTTGTCACTGGACTTCCTAACACATCCATAAGAAATAATGCTATTTGGGTTATAGTTTATCATCATATGAAGTTAGCACACTTCATTGCTATTAGAGAGGATTTCTCTCTAGATCAGCTTTCCAGGATATATATAAAGTGGTAATATTGCATGGAGTACCGCTTTCCATTATATCTGATCGGGATCTGAGGTATACCTCAATGTTCTGGTGAAGTCTTCAGCATACATTAGATACAGAGTTGAGTTTCATCACTATTTATCTTCCTCATACAGATGGTCAGTCAGAGAGAACAATTCAAACTATAGAAGATATGTTAAGAGATTGATCTATGGATTTCAAAGGTGGTTGGGATCAACACCTAACTTTGGTGGAATTTTCTTATAATAATAGCTTTCACTTCAGTATTCAGGTGGCTCCTAATAAAGCTCTCTATGGAAAGAAATACAGGACTCCAACTTGCTAGGATGAAGTTGGGGAAAGAAAGTTATTAGGACCTGATCTTGTTTATGAGATGGTAGAAAAGGTTCGATCTATTCAACAACACATAAGGGTAGATAAGAGTCGACAAAAAAGTTATGCCAACAATCGAAGAAAAGACCTAGAGTTTGAAGTGGGTGATAAAGTGTTCTTACGAATATCTCCTTAGAAGAGAGTAATGAGATTTGGAAAGAAGGGAAAGCTGAGCCCTAGGTATATCAGTCCTTTCAAAATACTAGATTGTGTTAGGAATGTATCTTATCGATTGGTTCTTCCATAGAATCTCTCTCAAGTTCACGATGTGTTCCAAGTATCTCCCTTGAGAAAGTACATACCTGATCCTTCACATGTACTCATCTCAGAAGTTGTACTGCTGGAGCAAGATCTTTCTTATGAAGAACAACCGATTGAGATTCTGGATCGTAGCGAAAAAGTCCTATTGAACGAGACCACTCACTTGGTGAATATTTTATGGAAGGAACCACCAATTAGAAGAAGTAAAAGGGAGCTTGAGGATATAATGATGGAGATGTATCCTCATCAATTTGTTACAATGTGATAAATTTCGAGGGCGGAATTCATTTTAATGGGGATAGAATGTAACACCCGAGATTTTTATGAGAAATATTTTGTTTTTATGTTATATACATCATCAAAGGAATCTTTCACTACACACAACGCTATCATGGCTTGCTTTACACGCAAACTATCCGTTATGAATAGTAATACCAACTTTTTGAAATTTTATAAATTTTATCATTCAAAATGGACATCATTTTTGGATTCAGAATATCGAAATTAGCCTAGGGTGAATTTTTGGTATTTTTCTGAGAACATTCAAATTTTGATGAATAGTGAAAACACTAGGTTACTATTTAAAAACAAACATATTATTTAAATAATTATTTATTTTATTTAAAAAAATTTTGGTCAAAATTGATAATTTATACGTATATAAGTTCAATGGAATTCATTGGAGTCATTTTATAATAATTTTAGATATAAAAACATTTTATTGATCTTTTCACCGTCTTTTACCCACCTCCTAGGAGAATTTAAAAATATATATAAAACATAATTTTACTGCTTCTGTGAGTGGAATTTATAAAATCCGATAGACACGATTAATATCAAGGAGTAAAATGTGGTTCAATAAGATAAAAATAATTTTTGGTGAATAGTGTCTTTTTACTTTTTTACCACTGTTAAAAGTAAATAGGGTAATTGAGGGTAAAAATGATATTATTATTACCCTAACACATGATCTAATTCTATTGGATAAGTTTAATTCGACCAAAAACAACCTTAGGAATAAAATATGAACATTTAGGTCCACATTAATTAGATTATGACATTTATTATTATTTCATTTAAAGAAGAGTTAAAATAGTTAAAATCAAAGTTTAATAACTAAAACATTTTTAATATAAGGTTATACATAAGATAATTTGACTAAAAAAATTCATTAGAAAGCTAAAAATCATTCCTAAATAAAAATATTTTATTTATAATTTTTATACATTAAATAATTTAAATTATTTATGACACAATGATGATGCAGTAATTACCTTATTAATGAAATATTAACAAAATTGATATTATAAATACCCAAATAAAAGTAATTTGAGACTTTTTATGAATTAAAATGATTTTATAGGTTAAAATGACATGTTAGTATTGATTTAATTAAATTTTTTTATAATAATCATGTTGTTATAATTTTCACAAAAATCACATACCAAATAGTACCAAAATCGACATAAAATAGTTTTTAAAACGAATATTGTATTATTAATTGTTATTTTATTCCAAATAATAAAAGGATTGGAAAAATGACTTAGATAAGGTTATATATATATTAATAATGAACAACTTGGGGTTCTTTTGGCCTGTTATAGTAATTTTATTAACCATATTGTGTAAGAAAACAAGAAGACACAGTAAAAGTAAAATTATTTAACTTAAAGTTAAATCTAAATGATAAGGATAAAATAGTAACCTAAACTTGTCTAAAATCTATTGGTCAAGGATATTTCGACCAATCGCGACCTTACCTTAGAAATAAATCAATTTGGAGCTATTAAAAACCGAATATGTCTTTATTATAAAATAATATTTTAGGTTTTTCCTAAGGTTCCCGTCTCCTCCATTATAAAAGGGAACCTCCTCCCTCTCCTCCTCACACCACATTGAACATTCACGCTTGGAAAACCCCTACTAATTTAACTTCTCCGCTTCCCTATAAACATCCTACAGTTTATGGTCTTCTTCAAAGACTTTCTTTAGTGCCCTAAGAGAAGGTTAGGAAGAGGCACTTCTAAGAAGAGGTAATGTATGTTTCCGATTCTTTCAACTTTATTTCTTCTTCTACATCATCTTGTTGAGTTGTTTAATTATTAAGTAATAACATAAGTATCAATAATATACTTATATGTTATTATAAATATGAAGCAACCCAATTTCACCTTCTATCCATCCTACGGAAAACAAAATCACCGCACGTGCGTACGTACGGAATACCGTCTCCACTCCGTGGTGTAATCTGTTTTCCACCACCACCTATCTTGGATGGTTATAATGGTGTAAATAATAACTATATATGATTATTTTAAAGTGAAACTGATTATGAAAAATTATACATACACTTAAATACAATTCCACGATTATTGGAATGATATCATTGCTCGTGCGTACGTATGGCCTACCGTCTCCACGATGTGATGTGACCCATTCTACATGATATTCAATGCATAATGATTATATAGATGAATTTAATTAATAAATATTATATATATTACACTAATAAAATTCTGTAAATGAGGTATCTATAACCTAAAAATAATAATAAGAATTTATTCAACAAAACATGCATAAGAACAAAAGGTAATAAACACCCGAATAACAAGTATCAATGAAATATTACTAATATGGAACTAATAATATGAAAATATATGATATCATAACAATTATTATGATTTGAGAATAAGTCAATAACATTATTTAAATCATTATAAATGAGGTTCGTACACGTACGAATCAAATTGGACCTAAGGTAATGGAAAATCTCACAATCTCATTTTTATCCGAGATTGTTTATACTTCAGAATTTACTAGGGAATATTTATCATCCACATATATGTTCCCTAAATATGTAATATTATTTCTATCCTCCTACAATTGTTTAAATACAATTTTACCCCTTGGTGAGTTTTTAGTAAAAGATATGAAAGGAATCTTTTTTGGTTTTTAGTATGAGGTACTTTTTGACTTTTTCTGCGAAATTACGAGAAGAATGTTTTTTTAAATTATATAGCATGAATGTATTTTTATGATTACATAGAAAATTATTTCCATGAATCTTCCTTAACAAGTTTTAATGTTTATTTTTAATCATCTTCTTTTAGTTTAAAATTTTATGATATGTTAAGAAAAGAAAAAAAAAATTGAAGTATAAAGGATATTTTACACATGAATGGAGTTCAAGTGTTTTATCATAATTATTTTCCATCTAAGAAAATGTAGGGTTATGTTTATATCCATATTGTTACTTTGATTTTATTTTTTTGTGATGGAATTATTTTTATGAAGTCCTTTATCTTATATTAATTGTTTTATGGTGCCATGATTTTTAAGAATATCATTTTTATTACATAGGTTATGCTATGATGTATGATTGATGATTTTGTGGCACACATAAGAATTGTTTCATTATGTGATGTGTGGGAACTAAATATACCTCCAATTCATTGGGTAAATATTTATATCTCATGATATAGACATGGCTGGAACGACAGGTTAATCCGGTTCAGTTATACTGGACTGAAACGAGGAGTGAACTCGGTTCAGAAATGGACTTTGTCCACTATGATAGTCTTGGAAATGAGTCTTGACTACTAAGAAATGATTCTATATGATTATGTGTGTTTTCCAAAAAGATTCATGTTTTATGTTATGATTATTGTGATTATATATCACAACTATGATTTATCCCATGTTAAGAAATTATGATCTCTTTTGCAAGTTAGGATTTCCAAAATGTTATGTTCTTATGAATATGATGTGATTGATATTTCTTTTTTTTACCCTTACTGAGTATTTGAGATCACCATTTTGTATGTTTTCTTTTCCCCATGTCAGGAAGGAGGGTATTAAGTATGATATGCCAAAATAGACTCTAGATATGATAAAATAAAAGGGAGATAGTGTAGATGATTTATGAACAAGTTGTTTGTGTTTCCCAGTTTCTAAAGACACTATACATATACGATACTTTCATGGTTTTTCTATATGTCATAATAAGTGTGCATCAATTTTGATGTAATAACAATGATTGTAAATTATGGGTCATTATATATTCTATTATAAAATAAGATTCAATCCCCCTGTATGTCCATGTCTGAGGGTTAATGGAAAAATTCCCCTTGAATACAACATCAAAAAAACATCCCATGATTGCATAATTTCTAAGAATATGCACTGGTAAGCGCTACCACGACATTGGAATATCAAATCCAATATGAAATAGTCTTCAAAATTACACATTGTTGAATTGTCTCGCCATTTGATCAAATCAGAAAAGTAGAATGTGAAAATATCAGTCTAATACAAGAACCATATCGTCCTACCACTAGGTGGATGATACCCATCATAGAAAACCTCTCAAATAGTGTAATTCCATCCCACATAGCTGGGAGGGAGATATTCTGGTGGTGAGAAACCAACATCACTCTTTTTGATGGCCCAAATCACTAGAATGTACTCTATAAATGAGTCATTGATGGATTCCTTATCACAAGTGTTAATAGAGAATAGATTAATTCTATCATAAAATATTTACACTCGTGATCCTATACTTCCCACTATTTAGAGTTCAATATTTACCCTTAAATCTATATTCTTAGGTACTACTATCCATCAATTATATAGGATTTCACAGAATTCACAATGAAATTTCATTCCTACCAAGTGAATTCTAACTTCATCCATCAACTCTTTGAGTTTCTACATATATCCATACATTCTTGACTATTTTCCAAATGGCGAATGGATGTTTTGGGGCCATACCATCCGGCTACAAACCAAGAATTAAAAATACATCTTAACTACTATATATATCTTCTTCAAATGTGATAATGGTGTACCCATCAAATAATTCGAATGAAGAATCATTGTCATCTTTGGTAAATCCAACATCATTATCGTATTTTGTGTCCCACATACAATAATGATAAGAAATGGAACCAATTTCTATTAGTTTATGGTGAAACAACTGTATTATTAGTATAATATCAAATTAAACCATCCCTCACGTTATCTTGTTATGGATAATGGAATTGAAAAGGACATCAACAAGACCCTAATTATCATACTCTATAAGATGGTGGATAAAGATAAAAAACTTTAACCTGGATGTCTCTTGCATTTCTTGTGGGCCTACCAGACTATGACCCATACTACTACGAGAGAAAAACCTTATTCACTTGAATATGAAACAAATGAAATCCTTCCCAATGAAGTCCAATTTACATCACGATGTTTTTCCATATTTTATTGTATATATATGGATGCGATGTCCTAGAAAAAAACTGGATGAATTTGAGTGAATTGATGATAAAAGATTGCATACCTTGCATCATTTGGAGGTCCATAGAAACCATATAGTGAAATATTTTAACAATAAAGTACACCTCCATTAATTCCTCAAGTGAGAAATGGTATTGGTCCTTAGGACTCTAATGATACGATGAACCATGACTCCAACGAAATATCCAAAATGGGATGGACCTTACTCCAATAAAAAATACCACTCTAATGAAGCTTATTATTTGATCTCAATTGATTTGTATCTCATTAAAACCACCAAAATGAAAGGTTCCTATATAATTATTTCATTTAATACCATAAAAATAATCTATGAAATATAACATTAAATTGGACCACACCATATAGTCCATGGTGTATAACTTTAAACTATGCGGCATGTCGTCCAAACTCTATGATGTTACACTGTATGGTATATGTATCATATACACATTGTTAAACTATGAATTCTATCTTTTTCAAATAACCATTAAAAAATTTGGACATGTTATCAATGTATCAATAAAATAATCTGTATGACAAAGTCCCCACCGCCTGACGTAAAACTGTGTCGTTCACATCCTTATTTCATGATGTAAAATCACATTACATTTCGATTTGTGCTAGATTGTTTCAAATTTCTTGATGTTTATCTCCTTCAACACCTCCATTACGAAACTAAACCTAGATTTATTATCATATATATATATATATATATGTAGTGATTCCTAGAGCTCAGGTCTTGGGCACAACCATCATTTTGGAAAACATAAAATTCACATTTACCCATGACCAATCCTTATTGATGTGGGAAAATATTGTCATGAACTATGTGTGGATTGATTATTTCCATCACAAGATACATAGTTACACTCAGACCTCTAATATTTATACCATCAATAATTTTATTTCCATTCCATGTTTGAGTACCCATGTATGTATCACAAAATGTAAAAATGCATGATTAATGTCCTTGTTGCATGAAAATATACTGCATGATCTCCTTGAGAACAACATGTAGATTTATTCTCATTCTAATAATATAGATAGTGAAATAAAGATCTATAATACTAAGAAAAGATGCAACAAAATAAAAAAACCATCCCTCCCTATGTATGTGTTATACCTACACAGGGAACTATTCATGAACTATATAATCCATGATTATTATTCAAATGAGATACATAGTGATGTATGGATATTATATTCTTGCCCATCCACCAAGAAAATAAAATTCCCCTATCATTCATGTTTGTTTCTCTTGTTTGGTAGAAGCAACCTTCTGTCACTCCTTGTTTCTCACACTGATCATATATCACATGGGAAAAAGATTATTGATTTAAAAAATTCCCTATATAAGTCAAAAATATCAACTTCCATTAGTGCTATCATGGTCCTGGCTTCAAGAGATTAAAGGTAACACCATATATATTCACCACATGACATTAAACTACATGGTTTATTGAAGAACTAGGTGTGGCCTAATTATTATTCCAATGGGATATGTAGCGACTTATGGATCTTAAATCCTAGGCCCAACAATAATACATTGTGGGAAATTCCCCCACAATCTTATGTATATGATAAATCTACATAGTGGATTCAATAATTTTTCTAACCTCATGTGTGAGCCTATATTAAAAAATACCCATTTCTCCACACAATAATTAAACTATAATGGGGAATATTTTTAAATACTAAATGTCTATTGATTCTTGCTCTGACAAGATATGTAGTGATTACCCAGTCTTATTCCCTAGTCCATCCATAATATTCATTTTTCATGTCAAGTAACTTTCATCCTTTCCTAATAAAATTAAAATAAATGGATGATGTCTTTACCACATTACTTTAAAATGAAATGTTCCCAAGGAACTATGTGTGACTTTATTGTCATCTCAATAAGATAAATAGTGATACTTATACGCATTTGGTAAATGACATCCCCTCTTCTACATAAAAACAATGATCTATACATGATCTCTTAATTTGGGATCCCTCATTCAGGGGTCCACTAAATAAATATAGATGCCACCCTACTACATATGAGTTAGATCTATTAAAGGGACTCTACACATCATGGAAAATATCAATCCAAATATTTCCTTTATTATTGTACATTTTCCATCCACACATCATACATATAATCTTGTACACCTTTATGTCATCATAATCATTCTCTATTGGATCGAAAATATAGATATGTTTTCCTATTAGATGGAACAATACAAGAGAGGGGGTGAATTGTAGGTTTAAAAACCTTTGGGTTTTAGTACTTAAGAGATTAGTTTAAAAGGTATTAAACTAATACAAATACAAATACCTTCAATTGTATTGAATATAAAAGGTATGATGTAATGTAATACTAATGAAATGTAAAACCATTTTATTCATGATGAACACAATAAGCAGAGTAATATAAAGATGAAGGATTCTACCTTAAAGCGTATAGAATCAATCAATACAATATGTAGTATAATGGATGTAATTGAAACAATTACAAATGTATAAGAGATAGATAAGAAAAAAAAACAATTTCCTTTCTAATATAGATAGCAGTTGAAATGTAAAAGAATTACAATTATTTTAACCCAAAGAGAAGGGTTATCCTTTCACCTAGGATAAAAGGTCTATCTCACCAACACCTTGGTGATCCCACGATTCGATGATCGGACTGTCTGTCTACCAATCCCTGGCAGCCTTCATTATGATGATCGGAACGTCTGTCTGCCTATCCCTGGCAGCCCCCGATACGATGATCGGAATGTCTATCTGCCTATCCCCGACAGCCCTCGATTTTGTAGGTAATCGGCACCTCTGACTTTCAATCACTTGAAATACCTCGATACTATGATCGGACGCACAAGGAACACATCATGAGAGAGGTCAAAACATCTCTCTCTAGAATATTTATTGAAGAAAAGTATCATAGTTGTATCATTCTTGTTCTTAGTTTTCTGTTATTCTCTCAAATTCAAATGACCTCCAATTTATAGGCCTCATGTTCCAACAGTCACATCTCCTCCAACGGTCATATTTCTCCAAAAAACTCGGAGGAACATGGACACCTGGCATCATAACGGTCATATTGAAACAGAAATAACGACATCATTTTGATTAGTTTGTAACTAACTCAATGACATCATATTGGTTAGAACAAGATGTATGAATAAGATAATCAAGAGTACGATTTAAATGCAGCATGTGTTTTTGAAAAAGCAACAAAACAAGTATGTAATAAAAGATATGAGATGTTGATTTAATGAAATTTCTATATTTAGTATGATCAGCATTGTACGATTGGCATGGTCAGTACGATCAATATGATCAGTATGATACGCATAGTCAGTACGATCAGCATGATCAGTAAGATTAGCCTGGTCAATAAGATCAGCATGATCAGTACGATCATTATGGTCAGTACGATTAGCATTGTACTATTGGCATGGTCAGTACGATCAGTATGATCAGTACGATATGCATAGTCAGTACGATCAGCATGATCAGTACGATACGATAGACAAGGTTAGTAGGATTTACAAGACATTTGTGTTTTCCGAAACAAAACATAGAACTCAAAAGAGGACTTTTGACTCAACAATCTCCCCCTTTTTGGAAAGCACAAATCAAAAAATAAAAACTAAAAGAAATACTTATCTGCCCCTGAGTTATTGGAAACTCTTCTGAATAAGAAATTGAATACAACTAACTCCCCCTTAAGTATGGACTTTCCAAAGGATTATATTCGTAGATTTTCCTTAAGAGTGTTTTAAAGAATTCTCCCCCAATATAAAACATTATCCCCCTTTAAAAACAATCTATCCCTTTGTAAACATTCTCCCCCTTTGTGATTTAAAAAAAGAAAGGGGTGATCTTGAATTGTCTGAAGGAGTCAGAAAATAAACACAAGAAAATGGATAAAAGAAATTTCATTACGATAACAAACAACACTAAACATGAGAACAAAATACAAGTCAGTTGTTTTCTCTTTCCTTCTCCTTTTTGATCAACACATGACGAACCACCTTTATCTTTTTTATCTCCTTCTTGTCTTCAGAAATAGCATCACCCTGAGACATGAGAAGGTCTTGTTGATCAGCAACGAGTTGATCTTGATTTATGATAGTCTCCTCCAGGACTCTGATTACTTCTTCAAGGGTATCAATTCTGTCTTGAAGATTCTTGTTATATTTGGATAACATAGAATTTTGTTTCTTCAACAAAACCATTTCATCCTTGAAAGATGAAACCTTCGAGAATTCAGATTGAAAAGCATTCATTCTCTCTTGAAATTCTTTCACTGAAGGAACATAGGCTCTTTTAGAAGACAAATGATTCAACCTTTCAACCATTTCTCTTTCAAGATTATTGAATGAAACTGAAAGCACATTTGACAGCCTTCTTATACCTTCAATAGCTATCTCATGATCATTTATTGAGCTCTCTATTTTGTACGACCACTTGGTCATCTTGTTGCAGGCCTACTTATGAGCAACCGAACATTCGGAAATAACTTTCAAATCGGCTTCAACTGAATAAACATTCTTTATTAATTCTTTTAAAGATCCAAACTTCATCTTTTGATTGTCAATAAAAAAATCAATCTTCCCTTCCAGGATCAGAAAATATGGAATGGTCTTCTCAACCATTCTCAAAACATGGACAATGTAATCACTCTTCTTGAGAGATATTGTATGTTCTGAATCATTATCTTCATCGTACAAAGCCAGTTCATTTGATCGTCTTGAATCTACAACTACCTGTTTTCCTTTTTGCTTTTTCTTTCTTCTTTCTTTCTTCTTCCACTTTATCACTAATCACAACAACTTTATCAGTGTGAGAGGATTGAGCACCTTGCTTTTCTTGAGATGAAATTCTATCCGGAGTTCGTTCTTGATCGGCATGAGGAGTTTGTTGAACACCTTCACTCATCTTCTGAACCGATTCCTCCCTACTCTTCTTCGAACTTTGAAGAAATTCTAAAAGAAAATATCATTACTCTTCTTCTACTTCTTCTATCTCTTCCATCATTTTTTCCTTTTTCTTTCTCAGGAAGGCTCTGTACGATGGGTTCTTGATGCACTTATTCCATCAGTTGTGCACTAGAATCCTCAACCATTTTCAATACTTTAGAGATATCAAAGTCTTGAGACTTTCTTTTCAAAACAGTTTTCTTTTTCTTTTTAGCCTTAACGGTTTCTTCTACCCTTATTCTTTATGCAAAAGCCTCATCCAGGTCAAGACTGAACTTTGGATCACCTTCCTTTCTCTCTTCCTTATACTTTCTCCATTTGGCTACATCCTCGTTAATGTACTTTGGCTTCTTCTTAGGCTTTGAACAGGTTTGTGGATCCGACTTTTGAGTAACACCAATAGATTGAATGTCTTTGGCTAGCATAGTTTCCAATTGATTCTGAGCCAATTCAGCTTCTACATCTCTGAAAAAAAGTATTGAATTTTGATCAAAACGAACATTCAACTTCTTCATAGTACTTTTGCTAATCCAGGAGGGCTTCAAATCTATCAGGTTTCCTTTCAAATGAATTTTACAAAACTTCATACATTCGAGAATGAACTTTGTAAGGATAGCTGGATACATAATAATTTGGGACTTAATCCCTCCTGTCTTGACATTCTTAATGGTTTCAAAAATATACCCCATGAGATTTAATTTTCTCATATTTACAAGATAGTCAAGAATAAATATATCAGAAACTTTCAGAGTTTCTCTATCCCCTTTCCTTGGGATAAGAAAACCTTGATTCCATAAAGTCACAAACCAATTGTCTAGAGAAAGATGAGTCACTTTCCTTTTCTCTTAATTAATAACAAACAAAGACTTCTCAAAACATTCTTTATTAAACGTACCGACTTCCTCTGGTAGTTTATGAGATGGTCAGAAAGAATCCCCTTCTATTGGGACATTCAGAAAATGATCCACTTGTTTTACAGACATAGACAACTTTCTATCGTACACAGCAAAATTGATAGTCATGTCTTTGTCGAATGATATGGTTTTATAAAACTGACAAACTTCATCAAAGAGAACCAGATCTTGAGAAATAGGTCTTTCAACACACAAATGTTCCCATCCATGAAACAGAATGATTCTTCTGATTGTGGAATCATATGAATCAAAAAAGTCCCAAGAAACTATCCTCTCTCTGTTAAAGTCTTTCTCTGTAAAAGTCATTGAATACATTTCGGTGGGAGTGTTAGCAGAGGATTGAGACATAAAGTTGATGCCGATGAAAGATCATACGATGATTTAAAACCAGTGGAGATGAGATTCACCTAAAAACCTGAAAAACCAATGTGGTTTTGGGGAGGGGGGATATTTATAGGCGAAAAAGGGGTGACCGTTGATCTTCTACGGTCAAGATTAGAGGAAAACAGATCAATGGTTAGGATTAAAAACGAACGAAACAAAATTCAAAAAAATAGGAAAGTACCTGCCATAGAATATAAGGTAATTGTTGGTTTTAGGATTAAAGAATAGACAACCATATGAAATAAAATAAAACTATCAATCGTCATACCGATGGAAAACAAATTCATTACCATGAACTGACAGGCCAACGGAAAACAATATTGTTACCATGAACTGACAGGCCGATGGAAAACAATCTCATTACTATGAACTCACAAGCCGATGGAAAACAATATAATTACCATGGACTGACAAGACGATGGAAAACAATCTCGTTACCATCATCGGTCAGTACGATGGAAAAGTAATTTATTACCATCATCGGTTGATACGATGGAAAAGAAATTCGTTACCATCATCGGTCGATACGATGAAAAAAAAAATTTATTACCATCATCGGTCAATACGATGGAAAAGAAAATCATTACCATAATCGGTCGATACAATGGAAAAGAAAATCATTATCATCGGTCGATACGATGGAAAATAAATTCATTACCATCATAGGTCGATATGATAAAACTCTCAATATGATAAACAGAAAGGTAAAAACACATACCAGGAGAGTAAACAATTAAAGATCAATAGATAAAAAGAAACAAAGGGAAAAAATGTCCTCCCCCTTTGAATGGGAGTTATTTAATGTTAGGAGAATTGTAAAACATGAAGTAGATATGAATGATTATTTTAATGTAATCATTCCTAGATTCTGTTTTATAAACTCAAATCTATCGGATGGTAATGGATTTGTAAAAATGTCAGCAAGTTGTTCTTGTGTTCCGCTAATTCGTAGAATAATATCTCCTTTTTGTGTGTGATCCCTAAGAAAGTGATGCATAACATCTATGTGTTTTTCACAAGAGCTATGTGATGGATTCTTACTAAGAGATATGGCACCTATATTATCACAAAGAATTAGAGTTTTAGAGAAACTCAATCCATAGTCAGTGAGTGTGTGCTGCATCCACAATACTTAAGCACAGCAATATCCCGCTGCTACATATTCAGCTTCAGCAGTGGATAGTGCTACTGAGTGTTGTTTCTTATAGGACCATGAAATGAGAGAATCTCCTAAGAAATGACATGTTCCAGATGTACTTTTTCTATCCATTCTACAACCACCAATGTCATCATCTAAGAAACTTTTTAAAACAAATTCATTTCCAGAAGAGTAAAAAAGACCTAAATCCATAGTGCCTTTTAAATACTAAAAGATTCTATTTACAGCTTTTAAATAAGACTATTTTGGATTAGATTGGTATATTTCACATAAGCACACAGAAAACATTAAGTTAGGTCGACTAGCAATCATGTATAGAAAACTTCCTATCATACCTCTAAAGATTGTTTGATCTACTGGTTTCCCAGTTTCATTAAGATCAAGTGTATTTGAGGTACCAATTGGAGTGATAATACTTTTAGTTTTATCATATCCATAAATTTTGAGTAAATATTGTATATACTTATGTTGAGATATATATGTTCCTTTTGGTTTTTGAGAAATTTTAAAACCTTAAAAGAATGTTAACTCACCCATCATACTCATTTCAAACTCAGAATTTATTAAATTTTCAAAAGAATCAGATATGGATTTCTGAGTTGATCAAAATATGATGTCATCAACATTGATTTGAACAATCAAAACATTTTTGTTTTCTATTTTTATAAAAAGGGTTGGACTTGCTGTACCTTTTGTAAAATTGTTTTGTAAAATAAATCCTGTAATTCTATCATACCATGCTCTAGGGGCATGTTTATGACCATATAGAGCCTTGGTAAGTTTGAAAACATGATCAGGATGTTTTAGGTCTTGAAAACCAGGAGGTTGTTCGACAAAAACTTCTACTTGAACAAAACCATTTAGAAAAGCACATTTGACATCAATTTGAAATAGTTTGAAATTGAAATATGTTGCAAAGGCTAATAGAACACGAATTGATTCAAGTCTAGCTACAGGAGCATATGTTTCTTCATAGTATATTCCCTCTTGTTGATTATATCCTTTAGCAACAAGTATTGCTTTATTTCTTACAATGATTCCATTTTCATCACACTTGTTTCTAAAAACCCATTTTACACCAATCACAGTTGTTTCATTAGGTCTATTAACTAAAGTACAGACTTGATTCCTCTCAAATTAACTTAGTTCATCTTGCATTTCTTTGATCCAATCATCATCACCTAAGGCCTAACTTGGGCTTTTAGGTTCAAATTGGGAAAGAAAAGGAAGATGTTCTATTTCATTTCATAAGTAATTTCTGGTCCTTACAGGTTGATTTACATCACCAATGATGTTATCACTGGGACGATTCCAAAGAAATAATTGATTTGGGTTTTATAAATCCGGTTCATCAACGTATGGTTGAAAATCTTCTGTGGTAAATGATTCAGGAATACTTTCTTGAACATTTTCCTCATCTGAGTGATTTCCTAATAATGGTTGATAAACATTTTTAGAAAACACATCCGAGGATGTAGGATTGGGTTGGTTGAAAACAAAAGGATCAGTTTCATCGAATTTTACATGTACTGTTTCCTCAACAGTACAAGTGTTTTTATTGAAAACTCTATAAGCCATAGAGGTTGTAGAATAGCCTAGAAAGATTCCTTCATCAGATTTTGGTGCAACTTTTGTGTAGATTATCTTTTGTATTCAGAATTAATACTTTCCATACAAAATCATTGAAGTATGAAACATTATGTTTTTAGCCAGTCCATAACTCATAAGGGGTTTTATTAAGAAATGGTCTAGTTAAAACACAATTTATAGTATAATAGGCAGTACTAACAGCTTCAGCCCAAAAGTGCTTAGCAATTGAGTATTCACTCAACATCTTTCGAGTCATTTCCTGAAGAATACGATTTCTTCTTTCAACAACACCATTTTTCTGAGGAGTTCTTGGAGCTGAGAAATTGTGAGTAATACCTTTCTTACTACAAAAAGTTTCAAAATCGAAATTTTGAAATTCACCACCATGATCACTATGAATAGTTATCAATGGTAGGTTTCTCTCATTTTTAAATTGGGCTCTAAAAGTTTTGAAATAGTAAAGGGCTTTAGATTTCTTTGTGAGAAAGTAGACCCATGTAAATCTAGTAAAGTCATCAACTAAAACAAATACATAGTATTTGCCTCCAATGCTTCCAGATTGTGAAGGACTAATAAGGTCTATATTCACTAGCTGTAATGCATTAGAAGTTGCAACTTCATTAATTGATTTAAAGCTAGTTTTATGTTTCTTGCCAAATTTAAAAGGATCACAGACTTTTGAAGAATCATATCTATGGTCTGGTAGCCCCTTCACAAGTCTTTTCATGGAGAGTTTACTATGGTTTCTCAGATTACAGTGTCCTAGTCTTCAATGCCATAGCCATGATTGGTCTTCTATTGCACTTAACCAGGGTAATTTTTGGCTCCTAAGGTCTTCTATGTTAATATTGTAAACATTCTCTTGCCTATGGGTAGATATAATGAACTCATACTTGGAATTGTGAACTAGACAATTATCATTTCTAAAATTGACAAGGTAACCTTCATCACATAATTGACTTATTCTGATGAGATTGTGCCTAAAACCTTTAACAAACAAAACATTTTAGATAATAAATTTTCCATGAAAAACAATACTACCTATACCAACAATCTTTCCCTGAGCATTATCTCCGAAGATAAATTTTCCACCTTTTGTTTTGATAACCTTTTCAAAGAGATCTTTGTTTCCAGTCATGTGTCGAGAACAACCACTATCCATGTACCAAATATTCTTTTTGGAAAACTTCTCATTTTCCTGAAAAACAAACAATTAGTTTCTAGGAATCCAAACTTGTATGGATTCAGAAGGGTTATATAAAAGAATTTTAGGAATCTACATTTGTTTTGAAAAATGAGATTTATGAAATCCTAACGATTTAGTTCTGTTAAGAGAACAATTTCTTCTCTAGTGTCCACCACATTGACACTTATAACAAAAAAAGGTTTTTTGAGGAACAAAATAGTTATTACTAAAAACATGTTTGGAATAAGTATAACCAAGACCAGAATGATTTCTCAAAGGACTAATTTGAGAATACATCCTGTCAAAGTTTTCCTTTCCATGAGTAAAGTTTGACAAAAATTTCTTCAAGGATAAAATCTCTGACTTTATATTTAAAACCAAATTCCTATTTACCAAGACAATTGAATTTGAAATAGAGTTAGGCTCTAAAATATTTTTCTTTGAAATTACAGTTTCAAGATCCTTAGAAAGTTTATCCTTATGAAATTAAACTTTCTCAAGGGTTTTTAAAATACTTTCAAAATCATATGTTTTCACATCAAGATCTTTCGAAATATCCGATACTTCTTTAGTCAAGATTTAAATTCTATAATTTTCTTTCTCAAGCCTTTTCTTGAGTTATGAATTTTCATTTTCAAGTAATTTAGAAAATCTAGAGACTTCTTCAAAAGAAGGTAAAGTATCATCTTATGATGATGAGGATTCATCATTTGAAGATTCATAATATCTATTATCATTATAATTTGCATTCAAAGAGACATTTTTAATTGCTTCAGCATTATGTACCTTAGCCATGAGACAATGATCTTCAATTGGTAATCTGGCTAAGAGTCCAATATTCCTCTGTCCTGAGGACTCATATTATGAAGAATCATATGAAGAATCACTATCACTTGCACTCCAGGTCTCATTTTCCTTCAAAACATTCATTGTCTTATAAAACCTTTTCTTTTTTCTTTGAGAGTGTTTCTCCTTTCTTTCTATCCTTTTCAGTAAAGGAAAATCAGGCCTTATATGTCCTGCTTTTGTACATTCATAACAAGTTACCTCTGAATCATTCTTATCCTTCCTATATTTATTTTTGAATCTATATTGGAAGTCTTTCTTTCCCAAAATCTTGTTCATCCTTCGAGCAAGATTGGCTAACTCATTATTCGAAAGATCACAATCTCTTGAATCAGATATAACTTTCTTGTATTTGGATCTTGTATGTCTTTCAGTTGTTTTAGCTTTAGATTCAAAGGCTACACTTCCATTCCCATTCTTCTTCTTTTTGAAATCAGCATCTCTCTTCATTCTTGTCTCATGCTGTAGAAGAGTTCCAAAGAGTTCATCTAGAGAAATCTGGGAAACTTTTCTATTTTCATCAATAGCAGTACTTTTTGACTCCCATTCATTTAGAATTATATCTATAATTTTATCGACAAGAGATTCATCATCAAGAACTTTTTCTCCCATAGATTGTAATTTGTTGACAATTGTCATAAACCTTTGTTCCACTTTACATACTGGCTCTCCATAAGGAAAAGAAAATCCATGATACTCTGATCAAATCATTGCTCTCCTTGTTTCTATATCCTTGGATGTACCAAAATGAGTGACTTCTAATTTCTTCCAAATACAGTTGGCTGCTTCACATGAAGATATCTGACTATATATATTCCTTGTCATAAAACATAATAAAGTATTGTGTACCTTGTAATTCAGTTGATATTCTTGCTTCTCTTGGTTAGTGAAAGTACTGACTTCTTTGTCAGGAATTTTGTATCCTCCAGTAAGCATAATAAAATTTTCTACGCCAGTATTGATCACAAAAGTCTTCATACAATCTCTCCAATACTCATAGTCATTCCCATCAAATATAGGTGGTCTAGAAGGATTCAGATTGTCTATTGACCCAATATTCATTCCTACCATCTAAAAACAATATTTTTTCCACTCCACAAGTTAGTGTAGTAAGTAGTTAAAACAAGTAATATGAAATAAATAATGCTAGTAATACAAATAAGTGGAAAACCTCCTCTGATACCAATTGTTGGATCAAAAATATAGATATGTTTGTCTATTAGATGGAACAATACAAGAGGGGCGGGGGTGAATTATAGGGTTAAAAACTTTTGCGTTTTAGTAATTAAGAGATTAGTTTAAAAGGTATTGAACTAATAAAAATACAAACACCTACAATTGTATTGAATATAAAAGGCATGATGTAATGTAATACTAATGAAATGTAAAACAATTGTATTCAAGATGAACACAATAATCAGAGTAATATAAAGATGAATGATTCTACCTTAAAGCGTATAGAATCAATCAATATAATATGTAGTAGAATGGATTTAATTGAAACAATTACAAATTTATAAGAGATAGAAAAGGAAGCAAAAACAATTTCCTTTCTAATACAGATAGCAGCGGAAATGTAAAATAAATACAATTCTTTTAACCCAAAGAGATGGGTTATCCTTTCACCTAGGATAAAAGGTCTGTCTCACCAACACCTTGGTGAGCCCACAATACGATGATCGGACTGTCTGTCTGCCTATCCCTGGAAGCCCTCGATATGATAATCGGAACGTCTTTCTGCCTATCCCGGGCAACCCTCGATACGATGATCGGAACGTCTGTCTGCCTATCCCCGGCAGCCCTCTATTTTGTAGGTAATCAGAACCTCTGTCTTTCAATCACTTGAAAGCTATCGATACGATGATTGGACGCACAAGGCACATAGCTTGAGAGGTGTTACAACATCTCTCTCTAGAATTTTGATTGAACCAATGTATCATAGTTGTACCACGCTTGTTCTTAGTTTTATGTTATTCTCTTAGCTTCAAATGACCTCCTATTTATAGGCCTCGGGTTCCAACGTTCATATCTCCTCCAACGGTCATATTTCATCGAAAAACTCGGAGGAACTTGGACACTTGGCATCATAACGGTCATATTGAAATAGAAAGCAGGACATCATTTTGATTAGTTTGTAACTAACTCAACGACATCGTATTGGTTAGAACAAGATGTATGAATAAGATAATCAAGAGTACGATTTAAATGAAGCATGTGTTTTTGAAAAAGTACCATAACAAGTATGTAATAAAAGATATGAAAAGCTAAGTTAATGCAATTTCTATATTCAGTACGATCAGCATTGTACGATTGGCATGGTCAGTACGATCAATATGATCAGTACGAGTTGCATAGTCAGTATGATCATCATGATCAGTACGATTAGCCTAGTCAGTACGATCAACATGATCAGTACGATCATTATGGTCAGTACGATCAACATTGTACGATTGGCATTGTCATTTCGATCAGTATGATTAGTATGATACACATAGTTAGTACAATCAGCATGATCAGTACGATACGATAGACATGGTTAGTAGGATTAACAAGACATTTGTGTTTTCCAAAACAAAACATAGAAGTCAAAAGAAGAATTTTGACTCAACATTCTCTACCTACTAGTGAAAGAATGCCTAATAGCCAAGGTCACCTTTTTCTGACTATGAAGTAACACACCTCAATTGACTTTGAATAATACTCCTACCAATAGGGTTTATCGACCAATTTATTTCACTATTTTATTATATAGTAACACTCCCTAGTTTTATTTTCATAAATATTCCCATAAAATGGGTTTTTTTACCAGTGGTAACATCTCCCTCGAGAGAATCCTCCCATATACATGTAAGGTTTGACAACATTTTGTAGGAACCTTCTATTCAAAAAATATATCTAGTCATCCCCTACATATTTTTCCCATATAATATCTCATAATCTGAGAACCCCCATGATCATGGTTTAAAACTTCCTCCCTCATGTCTGAAGTATACCCGAATTACCTTGTTCTGGTAGGCCACATATTACCTATTGTATTCATAATACTATGGTCTTCATTATAGGACCTAAAAATATAGGCAATATGTTTTTTTGTAGGACCTATTTAGGAACCCTATTCCCCAATTATTGGGTAATTTTGACTTGAAATGTTCCTTCCGTACTCAGGAACTTTTCTTCCACAAAACCAGACACCGTATCTAGGGAAATCAGAATCTCTATAAGCATCTTTCTACCATTTATAATAGAATGTCGAAATTCTTGATATCTCCTTCTCTTGACTATGTGTAACATCCCCATGTTTTCCATTCATAATTCACCCACATGAAGATACAATAATTGAGAGGATTCCACTATTTTACTCTACTTTAACACACCCCATTTGGCTTTTCATAAAGTATCCCACAAAATGTGTTTATTAAGGAGTGTTAATTTCTTCCTTAAGAGATACCTCCTCTATCACCATAATACCTTTCCACATACATCTATTTGGATATGTAGATCACCATATTATAAATTATAGAATCCTCCTTCATGAATGATAATGATAAAACATTCTCAGAAAGAATACCATGAATGGGGAGAATTACCAATCATTGAATTAGTGCAACAAACAATAAATTGTATCCACTAATTCCGTGAAGGATGATATTAAACATCCTAGATTAACATCGAAGTCACAATATGTTCAACTATAAAATAATATCGTCACCATAATATGTTAAAGTATATGGAACTTGTCCTGGTTACATGTCATTAAACTGCATGATGCTTTATCCCTTGTCAGAAAGGGTCATTCCCCCTAACATCGGTCACTTAACAAAATGTACCCACATTCACACAATAAAAATTTGTGTAAGAGTGGTTTCTCATTCATTTAGAATGCTAATAATATAATCTTTCTTAATTATAAGACATATTCCATTTGAAAAATCACCTTTAATGGTATTGAGATATCTAAATCTCCATAAACATCCTTCGAACATTGGAAATATATTGTCATAATTTCTAAGAACTCCATTTTCTAACTATGTTGTAACAAACCCTAGTTGGATTTGCATAAATTCTCCCCAAAAATAGGGTTATCAACTAGTTGTACATTATTCCTCAAGAGAAACCTCCTTTATTCCCATACTACTGGGAAATTTTGTGCTTGAAACCACTTTTCGAACTTGGTTTATGGGAATTCCTCTCATAATTGTCTCACATTATGTTTTGGTTTTGGAAATCAAAAAATCATGACCCAAGATTCCCCTTGGGGTATCTAATGATTTTTGGAATATCCTTGGTTAAGAACCCTATTTGGGTCACCATCCCAAAACTCTTGGTCAAATCTATTAGACCGTAAACACAGGACACATTAGTCTAGCATTCATGTCTTTAAACTAACCATAATAACAAACATTATACTCACCTAGTTCAAATCCCCCAGAGGGCACTCTGGATAAAATATGAGTCATGTCTCACTATTCCTATGCTTAGTATAGCTTCAGAATGAATTTATAAATGAAAATATATAATGTATAAATCATGTTATGTTGAAACCATATAAAGGGTATCTAAAGAAAAATCCAAGTCTCTCCCTCTATGTCTTTTTGTAATAAACATTGAATAAAATTAGGGTGATGACACCAGAAGATACAATGTTTTTAGGGTTATCCATATAACCCTTGAAATAATTGAATTATGGTCCCTAGGACCCATGGATTAGGAAAAAATTCGATTATCCTTAAATATTTGAGATTGCGTCCAATCCCACCAATTGATGTAGTAACACATCAATGTTCTATATAAATACCATATAACCTAATTATATTCATTCTGAATGAATCTAATTCTAAGGTGGGGTGAATTTATTGACATTGTAAATTGTGTTCAATGAACATTTCAACAGAATTCAAAATGTGAACCTCACATAGAAATCAAATTTCATGTTTTAGTAGAGATATTTATTTTAAAAGAAGAAGATTTGATTTCCATGTTTCACAAAAAAACATCCTCGACCGGGCCTAAAATGTTTGAGTTGTGATTCCCTATTTTTACATGGAGACCAGTGATGGTAGTGATGGGAATGACCTGAAGGTCCAAGACTGTAGCCTTACAGTAATAATGATAATGGGTGTGGGGTAGCTTACCTCATGGTATGGAGCAACAGGTTCACCTAGGATGTTCTCCCATGAGTTCATGCATCCACCAACCCAACGCATTAAGAGGCTAGAGTATTCCCTACTTACGCATCCATCCAAATGCATGAAACATATGCAAGTCACTTGTTCTATAATGACCCCATCCCCCCAATGAAACCTCAATGAGGGGTGAGAAATAATAACCCATGGGTCCCACCTATAATTGGTCTCAGGACACCGAATAGTACCAAGGGTGTACAAATATCACTTTATTGTAGGCATTTTAGTTTTTATGAAACAATATTAGGATATAAGTCGAATCATCCACAAACAACTCCAAGACATATAAATAAGAAAACAAAAAACCATCCCACAATGCATATATAAATAGAACTAATATAATAAAATTTTCCAAACTATATACCCAAAATAATAACTAAGGAAGCAACATAGTAGCTATAAAAAGATCCCAACTAGTACTATCAAGAATAGTCAACCAAATCCTCCCAAAAACTTAAAAATAGTTACATATATGTAGGTGAGAATACAGGTATACTCGATAAGAAAAAAAGTGTCCCATGCACATGTGAATGAGGGACACTAATGTACCTATGAGAAAATAGCAGAACCAGATATCACCTAAACAGGTATAATAACCAAACGTAAACTCACCCAGTAACACTCAATAAATAACCCATGTAATTTAGTATAATATAATATAATCACATTGATAAGGGTACCTTGTATCACTTTCCCACTGGTATACCACTCTCACACCCAACTTCGTTTGTCATGGTTCTCACATTCCCCCTATATACCACACCTCCCCACAAGAATAATCACAGCAGGCCTCACCCGCAGACACTTGGGCTCCTACCCCAAAAGAATGAACACACACATCTATCCTGAATTCACCTTGGATATCACCCCACAAGAATGGTCATGTCTCACAAGAAAAACCTTATGCCATTACACCTCTTCCTAAACACACCTGGGACACATATCACCTTGCCCACACAAACCTGGCCTATCACATATCACAAAAAGACACATGGAACAACAAAAACACCATCTAAACCACTAAAATACATCCATAAATCACAAACTGTGTTATACATACCTCACCTGGAAGATGGAGTAGAAATTATTTGGTAACCATCCATATGTACTCCACATCAGATCTTAGGAAAAACACCATGTGCATGACTATGTCAGTGTTCGACACATAGAATTTAACTTGGGTGGGGTGAATATTGAAATAAAAAAATATAGGTATATATATTTTATAAAACGCTCAATCCCAACCTATGGGATCACAAATAAACCAAACCAACTCACAGCATTTACATTTCTTCCCACCAATAAATTCATAACATTCAACAACAAGCCAAGAACCCCATTTCAAATTTCCAAACAATTCCACTTAATCATCCTATTCTTTTCATTATTTAGCATCAACCACGTTTAGTCACACAACACATCATTTAATTATCCATTCACAGTTATCCCGTTAACCAAACCAAACCATGTTATTTCAAACATTATTAAAAAATTATTCATTTATTTATTCCATCACTACTAAAGAATCTAGCAAAAAAACCACAACATCGCTACCCCAATATTAAATCCCAGAAACAACATCACCACCCCAGAATCATGTCCAACAAACAACATCACCACCCAAAAATCTTGCCCTACAATCTACCACCTCAACTCACCAAAATCACGACCAAACAACACATATATCACCCCACACCCCTTTTCAACTACAAATTTTCATCCCAGAAGAAAGATCTCACATCAACACGCATCAATATCATTTTACAAATGTAAAAAATTAGATTTTATCACATTCCACTTTATTTTAGGGTCATTATTAGACAAGCCAATATTTGGGGGTAACCATTTAATTAGCCTAATATAATTGGTTAATAAATTTTCATTTTAGGGTGATATAACAATAAATACAACCAAAGAAGAAATAACATCACATATATTAAGTGAAAACAAATCCCCCAATGGACATAATTTTTAGTGGGCCATCAATCCCATACAACTCAAAATATCACAATCATAAAAAGGTAGTAAAAATATGTGAAGCATAGCCCTATACCCTTCAATTTCAATTAACCTATTTAATTATCTTTAATTAATCTAGAACAACCAAAATACATAGGTTAAAAAAATAAATACCTCCCACATGATGTATAAATAAAGATAATTGAGGGAAGTCCTACCTAAAGGAAGTTTTTCAACATGTCGCACACCACAGGGTGTGAAAGAACACCCACAAAAAACAACTTAACCATGATGAAACATAGATAAACCAACAGTGTATCCCACGACAGTCAAACGAAACCCAAGGAACACCCAAATCCAAAGAAACACCACTGCAATGCATTCCTGTGAGAATAATTGAAGGAAAACATGGACGAATGAGAGGAGAACTCACCACAGATCAATGAAAGATCACCAATGATCATCCACCAGGATAAAAAAATTAATGATGGATGAAAATTTCTCTACGAACACATCAGGGAACCTAGGCTTCAGCCAAAACAAGAGAAAGAAGAAAGAAGAGATGAATAAATAAAATTTTGGCTAAAAATAATTTTAAAACTGCACTAGATTGGCGTGTTACATGAAATGTAATCCCCATTCACATCATGAAATCCCTGATGTTTGGTTTCCATTAAGAAATAAATCGCCTCTTCATTTTATTATTTATTTTTAAACCCTGATACATTATATGCCTTGAAACCCTTATTCACATCATTTAAAATGTTTACACTCCATGAGACCTCCCTAGTCAAGCTTTGAAACTATCTTTCAGATCATCTAATCCACTTACACAATGTGTAATCTCCCTACTTCCATATCTCAACACCTGAACTCATCCATACTTCTTCCAAGACTCTTTGAACACCTCTAACAATGGAAACTGGAAATTTAATTGACCGGTAAAGCACAAGCCATTACATCATATAAATATCAAACTTGTATTTCCCTCAAGAATCCAAAACCATGACCAGAAAGAATGGGTTCCGAATAACCATCCCATGAGATACCACTCATGTATATATTTATTCCTCAAAAAGCTACCATCAGATAAACATACCTACCCAAATGGTCACAAAAAACACA
Source organism: Viscum album (assembly GCA_963277665.1). Classification (NCBI taxonomy): domain Eukaryota; kingdom Viridiplantae; phylum Streptophyta; class Magnoliopsida; order Santalales; family Viscaceae; genus Viscum; species Viscum album. Next base: position 775,351,559 of record OY728120.1, on the reverse strand, counting down.
TAAAAATTGTAATCCACCTTCTCTCACAAAACTAGACTACCACATCACCATTTTGTAACAATCTAAACCTCCACCAAGCTCAAACAAACAACCACTTCAACCAATGAACCACACCATCCCAGACACATGAATCAGATAATTTTTTATTCCATGTCAAAATAATATCTACTCATTGTAAAACTAACTTGTCCATATGTTTTTAATCACATCGTAGTAAATGTGTCTTGATTAGGAATCAGGTCATCCACCTTCTATACATCAGTACATTAACACACATCACATTGAACACATCACAATCCAAGAAAATAAATTTATCTCATAAAACAAAATGATCCATAAATCTCATAACAAAGACAAAAAATACAAATAATAAACTGAAAATGAATCTAAATACTAGGTATGCATCTGCGTCTCTCTTCCTGGACACCATTCATCCACAACACAAGAACAATAAAAATGTTTTATCCATGCAGTTCCTTCTCTTGGTGATCCTAGATCTCTACTGTCCGTTCAAAAAATGTTGTGTCATCCTAGATATCAAACTATCCCCAGTCAATGATGTGGGATTCATTATGAATATATAGACAATGTTGAGAGGTGTGGTAGATTTCATGTATCCTTTTCAATAGAGGAGTAAATGCCAACCAATATACACCTTATCCAACTTCTCTCAACACCTAAAAGGGACCAAAAAACATAAGAGAAAGTGTACTCCCTCTCCAAAACTACACTACCCTCATCAAAGGGAATCCTTTAAGAACATGTGGTTCCTAACTTAAAGCTCCCAAGGCCTCCTTATCTAAATGACATAAGGCTTTTTCTAGCTCGTGTTGCTCTCATCCTCTCACGAACAATCTAAACATTCTCTTTCAAGATCCGCACCACATCAGGGCCATGAATGGTTGTCTACCCATCCTCTATCCATCATAATGGATAAAGATATGGTATTCCATAAAAATCCCAAAATGGGTCCATGTCAAATGAAGACTGATAAATTTTATTATTATAAAATTGCACCAAGGATAGGTGTCATAACTAAGATCCACTAAAGTCCAAGACGCATGGCTCTAACATATCATCTAATTTTTGGATAGTCTGTTATTCTTTCCGATCTATTTGATGGTGGAAAGAGATGTTGTGGCATAAATGAGTTCTAAAATAATGTTTCAATACCCTCGAGACTCATGAGGAAAAACATGAGTCGGGATCTGAGACAATGGACCGCAGACTCCATGCAACTTCACCACCTCATCCACATGCCTCTTAGCCAAATCATCCATTATTCCTGACTCCTTAATCATTATGAATTGGGTTGATTTCATAAAATGGTCTTCTATCATCCAGAAAACATCACAACCTATCTTAGGTTTGGGCAATCCTTTGAAATAATCCATCATTATTTCATCCCATTTCCACTCGATAAAATCCAAGGGCTGCAAAAATCCACTAGGAACACGATGTTTGGACTTTACCTGTTGGAAAACCAGACACTTTTCTACAAACCATCCCACTAGAAGTTTCATCACAGGCCACCAAAACTGATTCCTTAATCCATAGTTCATTTTGGTAATTCCTTGGTGTACCATCAAATGTGAGTTATGAAACTCATGAAGGACTCCATTATGCATTGCTACCACCACAAACAGATTTCCATGAAACAATATTTGGTTCTAACCATCCTCCAACAATTTCTCTAGAGAATCACCATGGCCAACATGATCCTACACCACCTTGCCTCTGAGTCTCCCTATTGATACTCCTCCACCTATTTCTTCAGTGAAGATTGCATCAACATTAAAAAAAATCAGCCTATACCACTATTCACTATTGCATCTATGTACATGACATACAACTCCTTCATTACTATCCAAGCATCCTCGAACTCCCAAACAATCCTCTTCCATGAGTTCCTTCAAAAATATTCAGATACAACATTTCCCTTTCCCGAGGTGTGGGATATCTTAAAATCACAATCATAAAGAAACATAATCTACATTCAATGTTGCATGTTCAGGTATTGATGAAAAAATATATACCTCAATCTCTTATGGTTATTGGAGACCACAAAGTGTTCCCCAATGATTTAATTCTTCCACAACATATGAAAAAACAAAACTTCCACTGGCACTAGATCATGTATGGAATAGTTACGTTCATGATGGTATAAATTCTAAGACCCATAAGAGATCATTTCCACATACTTAATCAATAGGAATCCCATGTAATATAGGAAGCAACACAAAACAACTCAAACATCAATTCTTCTATATAAAATAGGACCACTAGGGAATTAATAAACATCCCCTTTACGAAACAAAATGATGCCCATAACTGATCACTCCATACAAAATCTTGGTTCTTCCAGGTTAAATCTATCAATAGGGATTCAAATGAAGAGAAATTTGGTAAAAGCCTCCGTTAATACGCTGTGAGTCCAAGGAAACATATAACCTCTGCCACATTCCTGGGTGTCACCCAAGAAAAAACTACTACTACCTTTGATAGGTTTACATCCACACCCTACTAATACACTACATTCCTATGGAAAGGCACCTATCATGTCTATAACATATAGTTAGACAACATTCCATAGTGATAGTGGAATCAAAGATTATGAAAAACTAGTTGTAGATGCTCTGAATGAACCTCCTCTGATGTTTACTAGATTAATATGTCATCAATGAATATGAGGATGAACCGATCCACGAACTCATAGAATATAGTGTTCATAAGTCTAAAGAACATGGATGGGATGTTTATAACACCAAATGTCATGACAAAAAATTCAAGGTGACCTTAACTGCACCTGGATGTTTTCGGCATATCTCCCTCCTTCATCCTTAACTAGGGATTTACATACCGTAGATTGTTATTAGAAAACCAACTCACCCCTCTCAGTAGGTTATAAAGATCATATATCCTTGGATGAAGAAAAAAGTTTTTTACTGTCACATAATTCAACCTTTGGTAGTCTATACAAAACTTCATACCTCCATCCTCATTATTGGAGAACAACACTAGATCACCACATAGTGACCCACAAGGTCGGATAAAACACTTCTTCATCACATCATCAATTTGAATTCTCAACTCTCATAGATCATAAGGTTACATTCGATAAGTACGATACACATAGTCAGTACGATCAGCATGATCAGTACGATTAGCCTGGTAAGTACGATCAGCATGATTAGTATGATCATTATGGTCAGTATGATCAGCATTGTAATATTGGCATGGTCAGTACGATCAGTATGATCAGTACGATACGCATAGTCAGTACAATCAGCATGATCAGTACGATACGATAGACAAGGTTTGTAGGATTTACAAGACATTTGTGTTTTCCAAAACAAAACATAGAACTCAAAAGAGGACTTTTGACTCAACAATCTCCCCCTTTTTGGAAAGCACAAATCACAAAATAAAAACTAAAATAAATACTTATCTACCCCTGAGTTATTGGAAACTCTTCTGAATAAGAAATTAAATACAACTAACTCCCCCTTAAGTATGGACTTTCCAAAGGATTGTATTCGTAGATTTTCCTTAAGAGTGTTGTAAAGAATTCTCCCCCTATATAAAACATTCTCCCCCTTTAAAAACAATCTCTCCCTTTGTAAACATTCTCCCCCTTTGTGATTTACAAAAAGAAAGGGGTGATCTTGAATTGTGTGAAGGAGTTAGAAAATAAACACAAGACAATGGATAAATGAAATTTCATTATGATAACAAACAACACTAAACATGAGAACAAAATACAAGTCACTTGTTTTCTCTTTCATTCTCCTTTTTGATCAACACATGAAGAACTGCCTTCATCTTTTTTATCTCCTTCTTGTCTTAAGAAATAGAATCACCCTGAGACATGAGAGGCTCTTGTTGATTTGCAAAGCGTTGATATTGATTTATGATAGTCTCCTCCAGGACTCTGATTACTTCTTCAAGGGTATCAATTATGTCTTGCAGATTCTTGTTATCTTTGGATAACATTGAATTTAGTTTCTTCAATAAAACCATTTCATCCTTGAAAGATGAAACCTTCGAGAATTCAGATTGAAAAGAATTCATTCTCTCTTGCAATTCTTTCACTAAAGGAACATAGGCTCTTTGAGAAGACAAAAGATTCAACCTTTCAACTGTTTCTCTGTCAAGATTATTGAATGAAACTGCAAGCACATTTGACAGCCTTCTTATATCTTCAATAGCTATCTCATGATCATTTATTAAGCTATCTATTTTGTACGACCACTTGGTCATCTTATTGTAGGCCTACTTATGAGCAACCGAACATTCTGAAAGAAAATTCAAATTGGCTTCAACTGAAGAAACATTCTTCATTAATTCTTTTACAGAGCCAAACTTCTTCTTTTGATTATCAATAAAAAAATCAATCTTCCCTTCTAGGCTCAGAAAATATGGAATGGTCTTTTCAACCCTTCTCAAAACATGGACAATGTAATCACTCTTCTTGAGAGAGACTGTATGTTCTAAATCATTATCTTCATCGAACGAAGCCCGTTCATTTGATCGGCTTGAATCTTCAACTAGCTTTTTTCCATTTGGTTTTTCTTTCTGCTTTCTTTCTTCTTCCAAATTATCACTAATGACAACCACTTTATCAGTGTGAGAGTATTGACCACCTTTCTTTTCGTGAGATGAGATTCTATCCGGAGTTCGTTCTTGATCGGCATGAGGAGTTTGTTGAACACCTTCACTCAGCTTTTGAACCGATTCCTCCCTACTCATCTTCAAACTTTGAAGAAATTTTAAAAGAAAATCTCCTTCCTCTTATTCCACTTCTTCTATATCTTCCATCATTTTTTTCCATTTTCTTTCTCAGGAAGGCTCTGTACGATGGGTTATTGATGCACTTATTCCATCAGTTGAGCACTAGCATCCTCAACCATTTTCAATACTTTAGAGATATCAAAGTCTTGAGCCTTTCTTTTCAAAATAGTTTTGTTTTTCTGTTCATCCTTAAGGGTTTCTTCTACCCTTATTCTTTCTGCAAAAGCCTCAGCCGGGTCAAGACCGAACATTGGATCACCTTCCTTTCTATGTTCCTTATCCTTTCTCCATTTGGCTACATCCTCCTTACTGTACTTTGGCTTCTTCTTAGGCTTTGAACTGGTTTGCAGATCAGATGTTTGAGTAACACAAGTAGATTGAATGTCTTTGGCTAGCATAGGTTCTAATTGATTCTGAGCCAATTCAGCTTCTACATCTCTGACAAAAATTATTGAATTTTGATCAAAACGAACATTGAACTTCTTCATAGTACTTTTTCTAATCCAAGAGGGCTTCAAATCTATCAGGATTCCATTCAAATGAATTTTACAAAACATCATACTTTCGAGAATGAACATTGTAAGGATAGCTGGATAGATAATAATTTGGGACTTAATCCCTCCTGTCTTGACATTCTTAATGGTTTCAAAAACATACCCCATGAGATTTACTTTTCTCATATTTACAAGATATTCATGCATAAATATATCAGAAACTTTAAGAGTTTCTCTATCCCCTTTCCTTGGGATAAGAAAACCATGCATCTATAAAGTCACAAACCGATTTTCTAGAGAAAGATGAGTAACTTTCCTTTTATCTTCATTAATAACAAACAAAGACTTCTCAGCACTTTATTTATTAAATGTACCGACTTCTTCTAGTAGTTTCTGAGATGGTCAGAAAGAATCCCCTTCTATTGGGACATTCAGAAAATGAGCCGCTTGTTTTACAGACATATACAACTTTCTATCTTACACAAAAAAATTGATAGTCATGTATTTGTCGAAAGATATAGTTTTATAAAACTGACAAAATTCATCAAAGGGAACCAGATCATGAGAAACAGGTCTTTCAACACACAAATGTTCCCATCCTTGAAGCAGAATGATTCTTCTGATTGTGGAATCATACGAATCAAAAAAGTCCCGAGAAACTATCCTCTCTCTGTTAAAGTCTTTCTCTGTAAAAGTCTTTGAATACATTTCGGTGGGAGTGTTAGCAGAGGATTGAGACATAAAGGTGATGCCGATGAAAGATCATACGATGATTTAAAACCATAGGAGCAGAGATTCGCCTCAAAACCTGAAAAACCAATGTGGGTTTGGGGAGGGGGGGGGTGTATTTATAGGCGAAAAAGTGGTGAACGTTGATCTTCTACGGTCAAGATTAGAGGAAAATAGATCAATGGTTAGGATTAAAAACGAATGAAAAAAAAAATTAAAAAAAATAGGAAAGTACCTTCCAGAGAATGTAAGGTTACTGTTGGTTTTAGGATTAAAGAATACACAACTGTATGAAGTATAATAAAACTATCAATCGTCATACCGATAGAAATCAAAGTCATTACCATGAATTGACAGGCCGATGGAAAACAATCTTGTTACCATGAACTGAAAGGCCGATGGAAAACAATCTGGTTACCATGAACTCACAAGCCGATGGAAAACAATCTCGTTACCATGGACTGACAAGCCGATGGAAAAAAAACTCTTTACCATCATCGGTCAATACGATGGAAAAGAAATTCATTACCATCATCAGTTGATACGATGGAAAAAAAATTCATTACCATCATCGGTCGATACGATGGAAAAGAAATTTATTACCATCATCGGTCAATACGATGGAAAAGAAAATCATTACTATAATCGGTCGATATAATGGAAAAGAAAATCATTATCATCGGTCAATAAGATGGAAAAGATATTCATTAACATCATAGGTCAATACGATAAAACTGTCAATACGATAAATAGATAGGTAAAAACACATACCAGGAGAGTAAACAATTAAATATCATAAGATAAAAAGAAACAAAGGGAAAAAATGTCCTCCCCCTTTGAAAGGGAGTTATTTAATGTTAGGAGAATTGTAAAACATGAAGTAGATATGAATGATTATTTTAATGTAATCATTCCTAGATTCTGTTTTATAAACTCAAATCTATCGGATGGTAATGGCTTTGTAAAAATGTCAGCATGTTGTTCTTGTGTTCCGATAAATTGTAGAATAATATCTCCTTTTTGTGTGTGATCCCTAAGAAAGTGATGTATAACATCTATGTGTTTTTCACGAGAGTGATGTGATGGTTTCTTACTAAGTGATATGGCACTTGTATTATAACAAAGAATTTGAGTTTTGGAGAAACTCAATCCATTGTCAGTGAGTGTGTGCTGCATCCACAATACTTGAGCATAGCAACTTCCAGCTGCTACATATTCAACTTCAGCAGTGGATAGTTCTACTGAGTGTTGTTTCTTGCAGGACCAAGAAATGAGAGAATCTCCTAAGAAATGACATGTTCCAGATGTACTTTTTCTATCCATTCTACAACCACCAAATTCATCATCTGAGATACTTTTTAAAACAAAATCATTTCCAGAAGAGTAAAAAAGACCTAAATCCATAGTTCCTTTTAAATAATGAAAGATTCTATTTACATATTTTAAATGAGACTCTTTTGGATTAGATTGGTATATTTCACATAAGAATACAGAAAACATTAAGTCGGGTCAACTAGCTGTCAAGTATAGAAATCTTTCTATCATACCTCTAAAGATTGTTTGATCTACTGGTTTCCCAGTTTCATTAAGATCAAGTGTATTTGAGGTACCTATTGGAGTGCTAATACTTTTCGTTTTGTCATATGAATACTTTTTGAGTAAATCCTTTATATACTTATGTTGAGATATATATGTTCCTTCTGGTTTTTGAGAAATTTGAAAACCTTAAAAGAATGTTAACTCACCCATCATACTCATTTCAAACTCAGAATTTATTAAATTTTCAAAAGAATCAGTTATGGATTTCTGAGTTGATCCAAATATGATGTCATCAAAATAGATTTGAACAATCAAAACATTTTTGTTTTCCATTTTTATAAAAAGGGTTGGAATTGCTGTACCTTTTGTATAATTGTTTTGTAAAATAAATCTTGTAATTCTATCATACCATGCTCTAGGGGCTTGTTTAAGACCATATAGAGCCTTAGTAAGTTTGAAAACATGATCAGGATGTTTTAGGTCTTGAAAACCAAGAGGTTGTTCGACAAAAACTTCTACTTGAACAAAACCATTTAGAAAAGCACATTTGACATCCATTTGAAATAGTTTGAAATTGAAATATGTTGCAAAGGCTAATAGAATACGAATTTATTCAATTCTAGCTACATGAGCATATGTTTATTCATAGTATATTCCCTCTTGTTGATTATATCCTTTAGAAACAAGTCTTGATTTATTTCTTACAATGATTCCATTTTCACCACACTTGTTTCTGAAAACCCATTTTACGCCAATCATAGTTGTTTCTTTAGGTCTATCAACTGAAGTACAGACTTGATTCCTCTCAAATTAATTTAGTTCATCTTGCATTTCATTGATCCAATCATCATCACCTAAGGCCTAACTTGGGCTTTTAGGTTCAAATTGGGAAAGAAACGCAAGATGTTCTATTTCATTTCTTAAGGAATCTCTGGTCCTTACAGGTTGATTTACATCACCAATGATGTTATCACTGGGACGATTCCTAAGAAACAATTGATTTGGGTTTTATAAAGTCGGTTCATCAACGTATGGTTGAAAATATTCTGTGGTAAATGTTTCTGGAATACTTTCTTGAACATTTTCCACATCAGAGTGATTTCTTAATAATGGTTGATAAACATTTTTAGAAAACACATCTGAGGATGTAGGATTGGGTTGGTTGAAAATAAAAGGATCAATTTCATCGATTTTTACATGTACTGTTTCCTCAACAGTACAAGTGTTTTTATTGAAAACTCTATAAGCCATAGAGGTTGTAGAATAGCCTAGAAAGATTCCTTTATCAGATTTTGGTGCAAATTTGTGTAGATTATCTTTTGTATTCAGAATGAATACTTTGCATACAAAATATTTGAAGTATGAAACATTAGGTTTTTAGCAAGTCCATAACTCATAAGGGGTTTTATTAAGAAATGGTCTAGTTAAAACACAATTTATAGTATAACATGCAGTACTAACAGCTTCAGCCCAAAAGTGCTTAGCAATTGAGTATTCACTCAACATGTTTCGAGTCATTTCCTAAAGAATACTATTTCTTCTTTCAACAAAACCATTTTTCTGAGGAGTTCTTGGAGCTGAGAAATTGTGAGTAATACCATTCTTACTACAAAAAGTTACAAAATCTGAATTTTGAAATTCACCACCATGATCACTATGAATAGTTTTCAATGGTAGGTTTTTCTCATTTTTAACTTGGGCTCTAAATGTTTTGAAATAGGAAAGGGCTTCAGATTTCAATGTGAGAAAGTAGACCCATGTAAATCTAGTAAATTCATCAACTAAAACAAATAAATAGTATTTTCCTCCAATGCTTCCAGATTTTGAAGGACCAAAAAGGACTATATGCATTAGCTGTAATGCATTAGAAGTTACAACGTCATTAATTGATTTAAAGCTAGTTTTATGTTTCTTTCCAAATTGACAAGGTTCACAGACTTTTGAAGAATCATATCTAAGGTCCGGTAGCCCCTTCACAAGTCTTTTCATGGAGAGTTTACTATGGTTTCTCAGATTACAGTGTCCTAGTCTTCTATGCCATAGCCATGATTGGTCTTCTATTGCACTTAAGCAATGTATGTTTTGGCACCTAAGGTATTCTATGTTAATAGTGTAGACATTCTCTTGCCTATGGGTAGATATAATGAACTCATCCTTGGAATTGTGAACTAGACAATTATAATTTCTAAAATTAACAAGGTAACCTTCATCACATAATTGAATTATATTGATGCGATTGTGCCTAAGACCTTTAACAAACAAAACATTTGAGATAATAAATTTTCCAAGAAAAACAATATTACCTATACCAACAATCTTTCCTTGAGAATTATCTCCGATGGTAACTTTCCCACATTTTGTTTTGATAACCTTTTCAAAGAGATCTTTGTTTCCAGTCATGTGTCGAGAAAAACCACTATCCATGTACCAAATATTCTTTTTGGCACACTTCTCATTTTCCTAAAAAACAAACTATTAGTTTTTAGGAATCCAAACTTGTTTGGATTCAGAAGGGTTAGATAAAAGAATTTTAGGAACCCACATTTGTTTTGAAAAATGAGCTTTATGAAATCCTAAAGATTTAGTTCTGTTAAGAGAACAATTTCTTCTCCAGTGTCCACCATATTGACACTTAGAACAAAAAGCGGTTTTTTGAGGAACAAAATAGTTATTACTAAAAAAATGTTTGGAATAAGTATAACCAAGACCAGAATTATTTATCAAAGGTCTAATTTGAGAATACATCATGTAAAAGTTTTCCTTTCCATGAGTAAAGTTTGACAAACATTTATTCAAGGATAAAATCTCTGACTTTAGTTTTTTAAAAAAATTATTATTTTCCAAGACAATTGAATTTGAACTAGATTTAGGCTCTAAAATATTTTTCTTTGAAATTACAGTTTCAAGATCCTTAGAAAGTTTATCCTTATCAAATTTAACTTTCTCAAGGGTTTTTAAAATACATTCAAAATCAGATGTTTTCACATCAAGATCTTTAGAAAGATCTGATACTTCTTTAGTCATGATTGAAATTCTATAATGTTCTTTCTCAAGCCTTTTCTTGAGTTATGAATTTTCATTTTCAGGTAATTTAGAAAATCTAGAGACTTTTTCAAAAGAAGGTAAATTATCATCTTATGATGATGAGGATTCATCATTTGAAGATTCATAATATCTATTACCATTATAATTTGCATTCAAAGAGAAATTTTTAATAACATCAGCATTATGTACCTTAGCCATGAGACTATGATCTTCAATTGGTAATCTGGCTAAGAGTCTGATATTCCTCTGTCATGAGGACTCATATTATGAAGAATCATATGAAGAATCACTATCACTTACACTCCAGGTATCATTTTCCTTCAAAACATTCTTTGTCTTATAAAACCTTTTCTTTTTTCATTGAGAGTGTTTCTCCTTTATGTATTTCCTTTTCAGTAAAATACAATCAGGCCTTATATGTATTGCTTTCTTACATTCATAACAAGTTACCTCTGAATCTTTCTTATCCTTCCTATCTTTCTTTTTGAATCTATATTGGAAGTCTTTCTTTCCCACCATCTTGTTCATCCTTCGAGAAAGATTGGCTAACTCATTATCCGAAAGATCACAATCTCTTGAATTAGATATAACTTTCTTGGCTTTGGATCTTGTAAGTCTTTCAGGTGTTTTAGCTTTAGATGCAAAGGCTACACATCCATTCCCATTCTTCTTCTTTTTGAAATCAGCATCTCTCTTCATTCTTGTCTCATGCTGTAGAAGAGTTCCAAAGAGTTCATCTAGAGAAATCTGGGAAACGTTTCTATTTTCATCAATAGCAGTCCTTTTTGACTCCCATTAATTTGGCATTATATCTATAATTTTATCAACTAGAGGTTCATCATCAAGAACTTTTTCTCCCATAGATTTTAATTTGTTGACAATTGTCATAAACCTTTGTTGCACTTTACATTCTGGCTCTCCATAAGGAAAAGAAAATCCATTATACTCTGATCAAAGCATTGCTCTCCTTGTTTCTATAACCTTGGACGTACCAAAATGAGTGACTTCTAATTTCTTCCAAATACAGTTGGCTGCCTCACATGAAGATATCTGACTGTATATTTTCCTGGTCATAGAACATAATAAATTATTGCATACCTTGTAATTCAGTTGATATTCTTGCTTCTCTTGGTTAGTGAAAGTACTGACTTCTTTGTCAAGAATTTTGTATCCTCCAGTAAGCATAATAAAATATTCTACGCCAGTATTGATCACAAAAGTCTTCATACGATCTCTCCAATACTCATAGTCATTCCCATCAAAGATAGGTGGTCTAGAAGGATTCATATTGTCTATTGACCCAATATTCATTCCTACCATCTAAAAAAAATATCTTTTCCACTCCACATGTTAGTGTAGTAAGTAGTTAAAACATGTAATATGAAATAAATAAAGGTAGTAATACAAATAAGTGTAAAAAATCCTCTGATACCAATTGTTGGATCAAAAATATAGATATGTTTGTATATTAGATGGAACAATAAAAGAGGGGTGGGGGTGAATTGTAGGTTTAAAAACCTTTGGGTTTTAGTACTTAAGAGATTAGTTTAAAAGGTCTTAAACTAATACAAATACAAACACCTACAATTGTATTGAATATAAAAGGTATGATGTAATGTAATACTAATGAAAAGTAAAACAATTGTATTCAAGAAGAACACAATAATCAGAGTAATATAAAGATGAATGATTCTACTTTAAAGCATATAGAATCAATCAATACAATATGTAGTAGAATGGATGTAATTGAAAAAATTACAAATGTATAAGAGATAGAAAAGGAAACAAAAAAAATTTCCTTTCTAATACAGATAGCATCGGAAATGTAAAATAATTACAATTCCTTTAACCCAAAGAGAAGGGTTATCCTTTCACCTAGGATAAAAGGACTTTCTCACCAACACCTTGGGGAGACCACGATACGATGATCGGACTGTCTGTCTGCCTATCCCTAGCAGCCCTCGATATGATAATCAGAACGTCTGTCTGCCTATCCCGGGCAGCCCTCGATACGATGATCAGAAGTTCTGTCTGCCTATCCTCGACAGCCCTCGATTTTGTAGGTAATCAGCACCTCTATCTTTCAAACACTTGAAAGCCCTCGATACGATGATCGGACGCACAAGGCACACAACATGAGGGATATCACAACATCTCTCTCTAGAATTTTTATTGAAGCAATGTATCACAGTTGTATCACGCTTGTTCTTAGTTTTCTGTTATTCTCTTAGCTTCAAATGGCCTCTTATTTATAGGCCTCGGGTTCCAACGGTCACATCTCCTCCAACGGTCATATTTCTCCGAAAAACTCTGAGGAACTTGGACACTTGGCATCATAACTGTCATATTGAAATAGAAAGCATGACATCATTTTGATTAGTTTGTAACTAACTCAACAACATCGTATTTGCTAGAACAAGATGTATGAATAAGATAATCAAGTGTGCGATGTAAATGAAGCATGTGTTTTTGAAAAAGTACCCAAACAAGTATGTAATAAATGATATGAGAAGCTGAGTTAATGCAATTTCTATATTCATTACGATCAGCATTGTACGATTGGCATGGTCAGTACGATCAATATGATCAGTATGAGTTGCATAGTTAGTATGATCATCATGATCAGTACGATTAGCCTGGTCAGTATGATCAGCATGATCAGTACGATCATTATGGTCAGTACGATCAACATTGTACGATTGGCTTGGTCAGTTCGATCAGTATGATTGGTATGATACACATAGTCAGTACAATCAGCATGATTAGTACGATACGATAGACATGGTTAGTAGGATTAACAAGACATTTGTGTTTTCCAAAACAAAACATAGAAGTCAATAGACGAATTTTGACTCAACATTCTCTACCTACTAGTGAAAGAATGCCTAATAGACAAGGTAACCTTTTTCTGACTATAAAGTACCACACCTCAATTGACATTGAATAATACTCCTACCAATAGGGTTTATCGACCAATTTATTTCACTATTTTATTATATAGTAACACTCCCTAGTTGGATTTTCATAAATATTCCCATAAAATGGTTTTTTTTACCAGCGGTAACATCTACCTCGAGAGAATCCTCCCATATACATGTAAGGTTTGACAAAATTGTGTAGGAACCTTCTATTCAAAAAAAATATCTAGTCATCCCCTACATATTTTTCCCATATAATATCTCATAATCTGAGAACCCCCATGATCATGGTTTAATACTTCCTCCCTCATGTCTTATGTGTGCCCGAATTACCTTGTTCTGGTAGGCCACATATTACCTATTGTATTCATAATACTATGGTCTTAGTTATAGGACCTAAAAATATAGGCAATATGTTTTTTTGTAAGACCTATTTAGGAACACTATTCCCAAATTATTGGGTAATTTTGACTTGAAATGTTCCTTCCGTACTCAGGAACTTTTCATCCACAAAAGCAGACACCGTATCTAGGGAAATCAGAATCTCTATAAGCATGTTTCTACCATTTATAATAGAATGTCGAAATTCTTGATATCTCCTTCTCTTGACTATGTTGTAACATCCCCATGTTTTCCATTCAAAATTCACCCACATTAAGATACAATCATTGAGAGGATTCCACTATTTCACTCTACTTTAACACACCCCATTTGGGTTTTCATAAAGTATCCCACAAAATGTGTTTGTTAAGGAGTGTTAATTTCATCCTTAAGAGATACCTCCTCTATCACCATAATACCTTTCCACATACAACTATTTGGATATGTAGATCACCATATTATAAATTATAGAATCATCCTTCATGAATGATAATGATAAAAAAATCTCAGAAAAAATACCATGAATGGGGAGAATTACTAATCATTGAATTAGTGCAACAGACAGTAAATTGTATCCACTAATGTCGTGAAGAATGATATTAAACATCCTAGATTAACATCATAGTCACAATATGTTCAACTATAAAATAATATCCTCACCATAATATGTTAAAGTATATCGTACTTGTCTTAGTTACATGTCATTAAACTGCATGATGCTTCAACCCTTGTCAGAAAGGGTCCTTCCCCCTAACATCGGTCACTTAACAAAATGTACCCACTTTCACACAATAAAAATTTGTGTAAGAGTGGTTTCTCATTCATTTACAATGCTAATAATATATTCTCTCTTAATTATAAGACATGTTCCATTTGTAAAATCACCTATCATGGTTTTGAGATATCTAAATCTCCATAAACATCCTTTGAACATTGGAAATATATTGTAATAATTTCTAAGAACTCCATTTTCTAACAATGTTGTAACAAACCCTACTTGGATTTGCATAAAGACTCCCCAAAAATAGGTTTATCAACTAGTTGTACATTATTCCTCAAGAGAAACCCCCTTTATTCCCATACGACTGGGAAATTTTGTGCTTGAAACCACTTTTCGAACTTGGTTTATGGGAATTCCTCGCATAATTGTCTCACATTATGTTTTGGTTTTGGAAATCAAAAAATCATGAACCAAAATTCCCCTTGGGGTATCTGAAGATTTTTGGAATATCCTTGGTTAAGAACCCTATTTGGGTCACCATCCCAAAACTCTTGGTCAAATCTATTTGACCATAAACACAAGACACATTAGTCTAGCATTCATGTCTTTAAACTACCCATAATAACAAACATTATACTCACCTAGTTCAAATCCCCCAGAGGGCACTCTGGATAAAATATGAGTCATGTCTCACTATTCCTATGCTTAGTATAGCTTCAGAATGAATTTATAAATGAAAATATATAATGTATAAATCATGTTATGTTGAAACCCCATAAAGGGTATCTAAAGAAAAATCCAAGTCTCTCCCTCTATGTCTTTTTGTAATAAACATTGAATAAAATTAGGGTGATGACACCAGAAGATACAATGTTTTTAGGGTTATCCATATAACCCTTGAACTAATTGAATTATGGTCCCTAGGACCCATGGATTAAGAAAAAAATTGATTATCCTTAAATATTTGAGATTTCTTCCAATCCCACCAATTGATGTAGTAACACATCAATGTTATATATAGATACCATGTAAACTAATCATTTTTATTCTGAATGAATATAATTCTAAGGCGGGGTGATTTTGTTGACATTGTAAATTGTGTTCAATGAACATTTCAACAGAATTCAAAATGTGAACCTCACATAGAAATCAAATTTCAAGTTTTAGTGGAGATATTCATTTTAACAGAAGAAGATTTGATTTCCATGTTTCACAAAAAAACATCCTCGAACAGGCCTAAAATGTTTGGGTTGTGATTCCCTATTTTTTCTTGGAGACCAGTGATGGTAGTGAAGGGAATGACCTGAATGTCCAAGACTATAGCCTTACACTAATAATGATAATTGGTGTGGGGTAGCTTACCACATGGTATGGAGCAACAGGTTCACATTGGATGTTCTCCCATGTGTTCATGCATCCACCAACCCAACGCATTAAGAGGATAGAGTAGTCCCTACTTACGCATCCATCCAAATGCATGAAACTTATGCAAGTCACTTGTTCTATAATGAACCCATCCCCCCAATGAAACCTCAAGGAGGGGTGAGAGATAATAACCCATGGGTCCCACCTAGAATTTGCCTCAGGTCACCGAATAGTACCAAGGGTGTAAAAATATCACTTTATTGTAGGCATTTTAGTTTTTATGAAACAATATTAGGATATAAGATGAATCATCCACAAACAACTCCATGACATATAAATAAGAAAACAAAAAACCATCCCACAATGCATATATAAATTGAACTAATATAATAATATTTTCCAAACTATATACCCAAAATAATAACTAAGGAAGCAACATAGTATCTATAAAAAGATCCCAACTAGTACTATCAAGAACAGTCCACCAAATCCTCCCAAAAACATAAAAATAGTTACATATATGTAGGTTAGAATATAGTTAAACTCGATAAGAAAAAAAGTGTCCCATGCACATGTGAATGATGGATACTAATGTACCTATGAGAAAATAGCAGAACCAGATATCACCTAAACAGGTATACTAACCAAACGTAAACTCACCCAGTAACACTCAATAAATAACCCAAGTAATATAATATAATATAATATAATCCCATTGATAAGGGTACCTTGTATCACTTTCCCACTGGTATACCACTCTCACACCCAACTTCGTATGTCATGGTTCTCACATTCCCCCTATATACCACACCTCCCCACAAGAATAATCACAGCAGGCCTCACCCGCAGACACTTGGGCTCCTTCCCCAAAAGAATGAACACACACAACTATCCCAAAGTCACCTTGGATATCGCCCCACAAGAATGGTCATGTCTCACAAGAAAAACCTTATGCCATTACACCTCATCCTAACACACCCGGGACACATATCACCTTTCCCACAAAAACTTGGCCTATCACATATCACAAAAAGACACATGGAACAACAAAAACACCATCTAAACCACTAAAAGACATCCATACATCACAACCCGTGTTATACATACCTCACCTGGAAGATGGAGTAGAAATGATTTGGTAACCATCCATATGTACTCCACATTAGATCTTAGGAAAAACACCATGTGCATGACTATGTCAGTGTTCGACACATAGCATTTAACTTGGGTGGGGTGAATATTGACATAAAAAAAATATAGGTATATATATTTTATGAAACACTCAATCCCAACCTATGGGATCACAAATAAACCAACCAACTCACAACATTGACATTTCTTCACACCATTAAATTCATAACATTCCACAACAAGCCAAGAACCCCATTTCAAATTTCCAACCAATTCCACTTAATCATCCAATTCTTTTCATTATTTAGCATCAACCACGTTTAGTCCCACAACACATCATTTAATTATCCATTCACAGTTATCCCATTAACCAAACCAAACCATGTTATTTCAAACATTATTAAAAAATTATTCATTTATTTATTCCATCACTACTCAAGAATCTAGAAAAAAACAACCACAACATCGCTGCCCCAATATTAAATCCAACAAACAACATCACCGCCCTAGAATCATGGCCAACAAACAACATCACCACCCAAAAATCTTGGCCTACAATCTACCACATCATCTCACCAAAAGCACGACCAAACAACACATATATCACCCCACACCCCTTTTCGACTACAAATTTTCATCCCAGAAAAAAGATCTCACATAAAAATACATCAATATCATTTTACAAATGTACAAAATTAGATTTTATCACATTCCACTTTATTTTAGGGTCAATATTCGACAAGCCAATATTTGGGGGTAACCATTTAATTAGCCTAATATAAGTAGATAATCAATTTTATTTTTAGGGTGATATAAAAATAAATACAACCAAAGAAGAAATAACATCACATATATTAAGTGAAAACAAATCCCCCGATGGACATAATTTTTAGTGGGCCATCAATCCCATAAAACTCAAAATATCACAATCATATAAAGGTAGTAAAAATATGTGAAGCAAAGCCCTCTACCCTTCAATTTCAATTAACCTATTTCATTATCTTTAATTAATCTAGAACAACCAAAATACATAGGTTAAAAAAATAAATACCTCCCACATGATGTATAAATAAAGATAATTGAGGGAAGTCCTACCTAAAGGAACTTTATCAACTTGTCACACACCATAGGGTGTGAAAGATCACCAACAAAAAACAACTTAACCATGATGAAACATAGATAAACCAACATTGTATCCCACGATAGTCAAACGAAACCCAAGGCACACCCAAAACCAAAGAAACACCACTGCAATGCATCCCTATGAGAATAATGGAAGGAAAACAAGGATGAATGAGAGGAGAACTCACCACAGATCAATGAAAAATCACCAATGATCATCCACCAGGATAAAAAAATTAATTATGGATGAAAATTTCTCTAAGAACACATCATGGAACCTAGGATTCACCCAAAACAAGAGAAAGAAGCAAGAATAGCCGAATAAATAAAATTTTGGCTGAAAATAATTTTAAAACTGCACTAGATTGGCGTGTTACATGAAATTTAATCCCCATTCACATCATGAAATCCCTGATGTTTGGTTTCCATTATGAAATAAATCACCTCTTCATTTTATTATTTATTTTTAAACCCTGATACATTATATGCCTTGAAACCCTTATTAACATCATTTAAAATGTTTACACTCCATGAGACCTCCCCGGTCATGCTTTGAAACTAACTTTCAGATCATCTAATCCACTTACACAATGTGTAATCTCCATACATCCATATCTCAACACCTGAACTCATCCATACTTCTTCCGATCCTCCTCTGAACACCACTAACACCAGAAACAAGAAATGTAATTGACCAGAAAAGCACAAGCCATTACATCATATAAATATCAAACAAGTATTTCCCTCAAGAATCCAAAACCATGACCAGAAAGAATGGGTTCCTAATAACCATCCCATGAGATACCACTCATGTATATATTTATACCTCAAAAAGTTACCATCAGATAAACATACCTACCCAAGTGGTCACAAATAACACATAAAAATTGTAATCCACCTTCTCTCACACAACTAGACTACCACATCACCATTTTGTAACAATCTAAACCTCCACCAAGCTCAAACAAACAACCACTTCAACCAATGAACCATACCAACTCAGACACATGAATCAGATAATTTTTTATTCCATGTCAAGATAATATCTACTCATTGTGGAACTAACTTTTCCATATGATTTTAATCACATCGTAGTAAATGTGTCTTGATTAGGAATCAGGTCATCCACCTTCTATACATCAGTACATTAACACACATCACATTGCACACATCAGAAACCAAGAAAATAAATTTATCTCATAAAACAAAATGATCCATAAATCTCATAGAAAACAAAAAAAATACAAATAATAAACTGAAAATGAATCTAAATACTGGGCATGCATCTGCGTCTCTCTTCCTGGACACCATTCATCCACAACACAAGAACAATAAAAATGTTTTATCCATCCAGTTCCGTCTCTTGGAAGTCCTAGAACACTACTGTCCGTTCAAAAAATGTTGTGTCATCGTAGATATCAAACTATCCCCATTCAATGATGTGGGATTCATTATGAATATACAGACAATGTTGAGAGGTGTGGTAGATTTCATGTATCCTTTTCAACTGAGGAGAAAATGCCAACCAATATACCACTTAGCCAACTTCTCTCAACACCTAAAAGGGTCCAAAAAACATAAGAGAAAGTGTACTCCCTCTCCAAAACTCCACTACCCTCATCAAAGGGAATCCTTTAAGAACATGTGGTTCCTAACTTAAATCTCCCAGGGCCTCCTTCTCTAAATTACATAAGGCTTTTTCTGGTCTCATGTTGCTCTCATCCTCTCACGAACAATCTAAAAATTCTCTTTCAAGATCTGCACCACATCAGGGCCAAGAATGGTTGTCTACCCATACAATATCCATCATAATGGATAAAGATATGGTATTCCATACAAATCCCAAAATGGTTCCATGTCAATTGAAGACTGATAAATATTATTGTTATAAAATTTCACCAAGGTTAGGTGTTATAACTAAGATCCACTAAAGTCCAAGACGCATGGCTATAACATATCCTCTAATTTTTGTATAGTCTGTTATTTTTTCCGATCTATTTGATGGTGGAAAGAGATGATGTGGCATAAATGAGTTCCAAAATAATGTTTCAATACCCTCGAGACTCATGAGGAAAAACATGAATCGGGATCTGAGACAATGGACCGCAGACTCCATGCAACTTCACCACCTCATCCACATGCCTCTTAGCCAAATCATCCATTATACCTGACTCCTTAATCATTATGAATTGGGTTGATTTCATAAAATGGTCTTCTATCATCTAGATAACATCACAACCTATCTTAGGTTTGGGTAATCCTTTGAAATAATCCATCATTATTTCATCCCATTTCCACTTGATAAAATCCACGGGCTGCAAAAATACACTAGGAACACGATGCTTGGACTTTACCTGTTGGAAAACCTGACACTTTTCTACAAACCCTCCCACTAGAAGTTTCATCACAGGCCACCAAAACTGATTCCTTAATCCATAGTTTATTTTCGGAATTCCTTGGTGTACCGCCAAAGGTGAGTTATGAAACTCATGAAGGACTCCATTATGCATTGCTACCAACACAAACAGCTTTCCATGAAACAATATTTGGTTCTAACCATCCTCTAACAATTTCTCTAGAGAATCACCATGGCTAACATGACCATACACCACCATGCCTCTGAGTCTCCCTATTAATACTCCTCCACCTATTTCTTCAGTGAAGATTACATCATCATTTTAAAAAATCAGTCTCCACCACTATTCATGTCACGACTCGTCCTCGGGGCTCGTGCCGTGACTACCCCAAGCCCGCCTTCCATAGGCCAGGGGCTGGCGACTAGCACCAAGGCGTAAATCCCAACAAAAAGGGAAGGCATTGCCTTTGAAAAGTAAACAAGAACCACAGAGAAAGCAAGCAGAAAAGTAAACACTAAGTAAAACTGTACAAGCTATGCTGGAAGTAAAAAGGGGCCGGAAATACAAGCCCAATTGTAAAGTACAACTGAAAGGAAAAACAGCAACTGAAAAGGGAAAACTGCAGTGACGAGCCGTCCTCCGGAAGTCCCACATGAAGGGTGGGTACAGATAGCCTCCACTGCTCCTCGGGTCCACCTAACCGCTCCGAGTACGTCCCGCCCAGTGGTCCACCTCCAGGTACTGTCCTGCTCCGCACGCCTCCTCCACGATCAGCGCTGTCCGTCGTCTGCAACCAACACCACGAAGTGCGGGCATAGCCGGTGCAGGGGTGAGTATAAGCTACTCAGTAGGGACCCCGAGACCCCCGAAGGTCTCCCGAAATCCACAAAGGATAATCCACAAAGGAAAGATACAATCACGAAATAACATCTGACACGGCTTAGGTATATGCCCATACATATACCTAAGTATTCAAATCCCGTTCGGCTCCAACGTCCGAGCCCATGCACAACCCAGTCCACACAGGAAAGCAAAACGTATACCCACGCAGGATAGAGAAACACAATCCACAAAGGAGAGTAAACAGTAAATCCACACAGGATAGCTTAACACAATCCACAAAGGAGAGTAACACAAGATTCAGCTCACACAGGTATACTTCTTCGGATGACGATAAAGATGATCATTGAACCATCTAAGTCATCGGACCCACGAAGGATCGATAGGTACTAACCTTGCAGTGACCCACACAGGATCAGGCCCACGCAGGACCTGTAGAAGTTGGCTCACACAGAACCGCTGAGAGATGACCCACATAGGATCGGGCCCACACAGGACTGGGCCCACGCAGGACCTGTAGGCGCTGGCTCACACAGAACCGTTGAGCGCTGACCCACGCAGGATCGGACCCACACAGGATCGGGCCCACACAGGATCGGGCCCACACATGACCTGTAGCACTGATCCACGTGGGATCGCTGAGTGCAGTAGTCGTCGCAGTCCGCTGAGGATCTCTGCACAGTCGTCGCCGCAGTCCACTGAGGATCTCTGCACGGTCGTCGCCGCAGTCCACTGAGGATCTCTGCACGGTCGTCCCCGCAGTCCATTGAGGATATCTGAATGGTCGTCGTCGGAGTCCACGGAGGATCTCTGTACAGTCGTCGCCGCAGTCCACTGAGGATCTCTGCACAGTCGTCGCCGCAGTCCACTGAGGATCTCTGCACGATCGAAGTAGCAGTCGCAGCCAGCACTAGGGTTCCCGCACACAACAAGCTCGTTCGGGAAGGTCCGCTCCATGAGCCGAGAGGCTGATACATCAACTGACACGAAGTCCGAAGTTGATGTATCCAAAAGTTCCGTATAGTCAACAGGAACTCAACGTCGTAGACGGCGCGTCAATCGGACGCCCGGTCTGAGAGATATTGGCATTTTCGTCCCAGGGGCCCGGTTGGTTTTTTAAGGCAAAACCAACCCGACCGCACTCCACCTGCGTCCAAACCTCGGGCGGAGTATGCCAAAAGATCCGTCTCACTGAGAGGAATTCAACAAAGCTGACGGCACGTCAATCGGACGTCCGTAGCTCAAGATATGAGTGTTTCCGTTCCGAGGGCCCGGTTGGTCTCGTGTACGAACCAACCCGGCCGAACTAAAAGTATTCCGAAACCTTGAGTGCGATATACCGAAACGACCGTCTCAATCCAAGGATCGTGTTTCCGCTGACGGCGAGTCGTTTGGAGGCAGGAAGCTCAAGATACGGGCGTTTGAACAAAAACGTCCAAAGATGGGGGGGTACGGGCCCGGGCCGACCCGGCCCGACCCCCCCTGGGTCGGCCCGAACCGGGTCCACCTGACCCGGGTCCGACCCGGCTGGCCCGGCCAGGGCCGGTCCGGCTCGGCCGGCTCGGTCGGCTCGGCTTGGCCGAGCCGCGCGGGTGGAAGCCGCGGGCGCTGACCCGCGGGTGGAAGCCGCGGGCGCTGACCCGCAGCTTGAGGAAGGACCGCGGCCCGCGTGCGGGCCGCGCTGGCGAGCCACGGACGCGCTGAGCCGCGTCCTCCCGGATGAACCGGACCCGCGCGCCGCGGGTCCGTTTGGCCGCCGCCGCCGCGGCTTCTGCCGCGGCGGATTTCGTCCGGCGGCGCGCCGGGGCGCCGCCGGCAACTTTCGCGGGCCGCCGGCGTCGCTCCGGTGGCCCGTTTTCTTTCCCGTCTGCGCCGTTGCTCCTCTCGGGATCCGTTCTTTACTGCGGGATCGTCAAACGTCCGCTGCGGCACGTTCCGTCATTGACCGTCAAATCCACACAAAATGAAGAACGGCGGAGGGTCGTCGGGCCGTGTTCGTTCGGCCCGCACCCTCCGCATTAGAGATAAACAACCGGGAGAAAAACGATCAACACATGATCCAAAAATTTTAATTAAAATAAAATTGTTCATTGAAAACCGGCTTTTTAATTTTCAAGAACGTTCACGTGAAAAATTAAAAAGGGGTAATTTTCCAAAATGAATACCTACCTTGATGATCGTCGTGCGCGGGCGTTCTTCGCGGAAGAGACCGTCGCGGAAGAGATCGATCGTCGCGTCGTCGCGGGGAGGCGTCGCGTCGTCGCGGATTCCGGCGTTGAGTCGGAGAGCTCAACGAATCAAGAACAACAGATTTAAATTATTAATATTTAAATCTGTGTTTCGTTTAAAACCAACGAAAAGAACTTGAGAGGAAATCCGAAAGCACTCACCTCGAATGGTCGGTGATCGGAGATCGGAGATCAGAGATCGGAAGAACGTCTCGGGCGAAGGCGTCGTCGATTTCCGGGTTCGGCGTTCTTCGCGTTCTTCGCGTTCTTCGCGTTCTTCACGTTCTTCGCGAGGGAGAAGAAGTTGCGAGGGTTCTACCAAATCTTCTCAAGTGCAAATAACCAGAGGTTAAGCGTTGGTCTTATTTTATTATCACGCCAAAGAATTTGAAAAACTGGTTAAGAAACGATCCATCAATTCGTTGAATTAATTCAACGAAAGAAACGACCCATTTAATTCACGAAATAAACCGCCCAATTAAATGGTCTGTTAAGAATTTAGAAAACGCGTCGGTTGACTTTCATTAAGACGGGTTTTCACGGGTGTGTTTCTTAGCGGAAAGAAACGGCGGGGCTCGTGCGGGCCCCACCTCACAAATATCCTACCAAGGGGGTAGGATATTTCTGGATAGCATCCTATCCAGTTCAACTCAGTTCAAGCCTCCTTTAAGTGGCTTCAAGTGGCTTCCAAGTGGCTTAAGTGAAATAAAATAAAGCTATCGCAAAATTATTTTATTTCTTAACTTTAAGCACGAAAATTAAAAACCACACCCGAGCAAACGCAACTCCGGAAGAGGCGTTTCTAAGAGAATACCGGCGCTTCAATTTCATCGGTGCCCTCAGAATTCGATTCCGGGCTCCGGTTCTATAGTTAGAAAAACCTGCTCGTCCGTTCACTGAACGTACCCGAGCCAAACTTCAGAAAATGATTCCGGGCACACCGGGCCCCGGAATCAGGCGCCGTCAGAAACTGCGTTCTTGTAAAATTACAAAGAAAATTAAGAAAAAAATTTCCTTGAAATTTACGGGTCTTTACATTACTCCCACCTCAGGACATTACGTCCCCGTAAAGATACATCAAAAACTAGGGAAACAAATGTGGGTACTGAGCACGCATCGGAGCCTCCCGCTCCCAAGTGCTCTCCTGGAGGTTCCCGTGCTGCCATCTGATGCGCACAAGAGGAATCGATCTCCCTTGTAGGACCCTCTCCTGTCGATCCACTATCTCCACTGGGACCTCCGCAAAAGTCGCCCCATCATCCACGTCTAGCTCCCCATAGTCAATGATGTGCGTCGGGTCGTGTACGTATCTCCTCAGTTGGGATACGTGGAAGATGTCGTGCACCCGGTGCAACTGAGGTGGAAAAGCCAGGCGATAAGCCACCTCGCCAACCCTGCTGAGGACCTAGAAGGGTCCGATGAAGCGTGGAGACAACTTGCCGCCTCGGCCAAATCTCCTCAAACCACGTCGAGGTGAGACCCGCAAGAAGACGTGGTCGCCATCCTCGAACTCTAGTGGTCTCCGCCTCCTGTCAGCATATGACTTCTGCCAGCTCTGTGCTGTCCTCATCCGCTCCTGGATGACCTGGACCTTCTCTGTCGTGGCCCGGACCATCTCTGGTCCCACAAGTGCTGACTCTCCAGGGTCTGTCCAGCACAAAGGAGATCTGCAAGGCCTGCCGTACAACGCCTCGTAGGGTGCCATCCCGATGGTGGAGTGGTAGCTGTTGTTGTACGCGAACTCTACCAAGGGTAGGTGGTCCTCCCAGCTGTGACCAAAGTCGAGGACACATGCACGGAGCATGTCCTCGAGAGTCTGAATGGTCCTCTCCGTCTGACCATCTGTCTGAGGGTGAAAGGCGGTGCTCAGACGTAGTCGCGTCCCGAACGCCTCCTGCAACCCCTTCCAAAGCCGGGAAGTAAAACGAGCGTCCTGATCGGAGACGATGGTCGATGACACACCGTGAAGTCGTACAATCTCCTGAACGTAGAGATGCCCCAAGCTCTCCACTGTGCCCTGCTCTCGGATGGGTAAGAAGTGTGCCGACTTGGTGAGTCGGTCAACAATCACCCATATGGAATCGTGACCTCTGGAAGTGCGTGGAAGTCCAGTCACAAAGTCCATAGATATCCCGTCCCACTACCACTCCGGGACCTCCAAGAGCTGTACTAAGCCTGCTAGTACCTGATGCTCTGCCTTCACCTGCTGGCAGGTGAGGCACCGTGAAACGAACTCTGCCACAACCTTCTTCATGCCCGGCCACCAGTGCTGTCTCCTGAGATCCTGGTACATCTTCGCCACTCCAGGATGTACCGCCAAGGGAGAAGTGTGAAACTCTCTCAGCACCTCCTCTCGTAAGGCGACTGGTACCAAGGTACGTCCTTTGAAAAGGACATTGTGCTCTGCTCCAAGGGAGAAACCATCAGGTGCCTGTCCCGAGGATATCTGTGCACACCGCATCTCACAGTCAACATCCCCATGCTGTGCCTCTCTGACCCACTGAAGAAGTAGAGGAGAGACTGTGAGAGACTGAAGGAAGGCTGCTCCGTCTCTATCCATGAAGGATATCTGCAAAGCGGCTAGCTGCTCTGTCGCCTCCTCAAGTAGCTGGATGCCCGTCCTCCTGCTGAGGGCATCAGCCACCACGTTCCCCTTCCCAGGAGTATAGACTATCTCAAAGTCATAGTCTTGGAGGAACTCGAGCCATCGCCGCTGTCTCAGGTTCAGGTCCTTCTGAGAGAAGTTGTACCTGAGACTCTGGTGGTCAGAAAAGACTTTGAAGCGCTCGCCCATCAGATAGTGTCGCCATGTCTTCAGGGCAAAGACCACTGCTGCCAACTCCAAGTCATGGGTAGCGTAGTTCTGCTCATGCGGCCTCAACTGACGTGATCCGTAGGAAATCACGGCCCGCTCCTGCATCAGGACACACCCGAGTCCGGTCCCTGATGCATCGCAGTAGACTACGTATCCAACTCCCTCCTCAGGCAACCTCAAGATAGGTGCGCTGGTCAACCTCTGCCTCAGCTCCTGGAAGCTCCGCTGACA
Source organism: Viscum album (assembly GCA_963277665.1). NCBI lineage: Eukaryota > Viridiplantae > Streptophyta > Magnoliopsida > Santalales > Viscaceae > Viscum > Viscum album. Next base: position 775,324,852 of record OY728120.1, on the reverse strand, counting down.
TCCGTCTAACCACACGAAGGGTTTCCCCTTCTTCGTCAACACTGAGAGTGGGGCCGCAACTCTGGAGAAGTCCAGCACAAATCTCCGATAGTATCCAGCTAGGCCCAAGAAACTCTGCACCTCTGTCACGCTCTTGGGTGGCTCCCAAGCTAGCACTGCCTCTATCTTCGCGGGATCCACTGCAACTCCCGCCTCAGAAATGACGTGCCCCAAGAAGTGGACCTCACGCAACCAGAACTTACACTTCGAGAGCTTTCCATAAAGCTGGTGCTCTCAGAGCGTGTCTAGTACAACACGCAGGTGGTAGGCGTGCTCCTCCTCCGTCGTCGAGTACACCAAAATGTCGTCGATGAAGACCACGACAAATCGATCGAGGTATGGCTAGAATATCCTGTTCATGAGGCTCATGAACACTGCTGGAGAGTTGGTCACGCCGAAAGGCATAACCATGAACTCGAAGTGGCCATACCGACACCTGAAGGCCGTCTTCTGCACATCCTCGTCTCGAACTCTAAGCTGATGATAGCCTGACCTGAGGTCTATTTTCGAGAACCACCATGCTCCCTTGATCTGGTCGAAGAGATCATCAATCCTGGGTAGCGGATACTTGTTCCTCACTTTCACCTGATTCAGGCGACAATAATCGACACACAGTCGCAAGCTCCCGTCCGCCTTCTTGGCGAACAAAATCGGGGAAGCCCAGGGCGAAACACTGGGTCGGATGAACCCCTTGCCCTGCAAGTCCTCCAACTGTACTTGCAGCTCTCGAAGCTCAGCGGGGGCCATCCGATATGCTGGAGTGGATATCGGGGTTGTCCCGGGGTACAGGTCAATATAAAAGTCTACCTCTCTGCGAGGAGGTAGTCCTTGAACGTCGTCGGGAAAGACGTCCACGTACTGATCCACCACTGCAGGAAAACTGGGACTCCGCACGTCAACTACTCCCAGGATGAGGCTAGCCAACTGATGAGTGATGGGCTGACCTCTCCTCTGCGTGAGTCAATCCTGTGCTGCTAAGGCTCCCTTCTCACCGGTGAAGGTGAACCTGCTCCCGTCGGTGCGCACACATCGCACCTTGCGCCTAAAGCAGTCAATCAGAGCATGGACCGTAGATAACCAATCCATGCCCAAAATGATGTCGTAAGGCCTCGACGCTGCTACAAGAAGATCCCAGCCGAAGCTCTCACCTCCTAGAGTAAGCTCACACTACCGGCACCAGTGCGTAATCGTCGAGTCTGCTCCCGTAGGAGTCTCTAACCGTAAGGATCGAGCCAACGACTCTGTCGGAATCTCCGAGCTCCGAACAAGGGCAGTGGCTATGAAAGAGTGACTCGCTCCTGTGTCTATCAGAACTGCAGCAAGGGTGGAATAGACACAGATTGTACCTCGAATCATCTCTGGCGCGCCGTGGTCGTAGGCCTCCGCTGCCTGGAGCTGAGCCTGTCTCTACACGCCAGCTCCCTGTGGTCGGGGCGGGCCTCCTGGTGGTGGTGGTGGCAGAGCCTCAAAGCGTCGCCCACCACCTGATGCTCGGCCAGCTCCTCTGCCTCGTCCGCCTCGTCCCTGCGGACCGCCACGGTCGACCCTCTGCCTCTGTCTGGGTGGCCCCTCCACCGTCTGCTGCCCCTCGGTATGACGGGTCGGGCAGTCACGAGCCATGCGGCCCTGCCCGCCGCACTCGTAGCACTGTCTGCCTCTCGGAAGGCTGGCTCCGGGCCGGGTGCCCTGCACTGCTGAGCCAGCGTCCCGAGGTCGCCTGCCGGAAGGTCTGGTCCACCTGGAACCCTGAGTCATCCGCCGGCTACCAGCTGTCGAAGACTCCGCTATCTGCCGCCCTGCGGTGGGTCTCATTGTGGACTCAGCCAGGAAGCTCTCGATCAGGAGGGCTCGCTCCAGTACTCATGCCTGGGTCAGGATGCTGAGGGAGATCATCGATGCCCTGATCTCGTGTCTCAATCCCTGCTCGAAGGTCCGGGCCCGGAAGAAGGGGTCCCGTACCATGTCTGTCGAGTACCGAGAAAGGTCGGTGAACCTCACCGCGTACTGAGCGACCGTCAAGTTGCCCTGCCGCTGCTGAAGAAGCTCCTGGATGCGCACCGCTCGGAGGGTGGCCGGGACGAACTCTGAGCGGAAGAGGCTCTCGAAGTCCGTCCAGATGAGGGAGGCATCATCGTGTACCTGGAGCATCAGGCTCCACCAGCGTCCGGCTGCTGCGTGCAGTAAGCTCGCCGCGAGGATCACCATGAGGTCTGCTGGCGTCCTCACTAGCCTGAAAACTCGGACGACCGCCTCCAGCTAGTCCTCGGCTGCCTGGGGGTCCGACTCCCCACGAAACCTGGGTGGTCGCTGGCGCTGGAACTCGTACAGAGCTCCGAGGCGTCGTGCGTCGTCAGCTGCCAGTGCTGGAAGCATCGGGGGCTCGGCGGGTAAAGGTACCGCCGGTGCCTCTGCTGTCAACAGGCCCTGTACCGAGGCCTCGTCGCTCGGCGGGCTGTCATTGCACCCTACTCTGGGAACCCTAGCTGGCTGCTGTCTTCGTGCCATCCTGAAAGGAAACAAGTATTCCACGGTCAGAACAGTATACCTGGTGAGCTGACAGAAGTAATCACAAAGAAAACATGAAACACACATGCAAACAATGTTTTCGTACATTAAGTCGGGAATCAGAAGTCAGGGTCCTGGTGTATGGATACGTCGGCCGCCGCACCAACACTGGACTCCCTGGACTGATAACCACACTCAATAAACTAAACACTTTTGCTTCACATAGAAGAAAGATCAGAGTCTGCGGTAGAACCGACCACCTCTGATACCAATTTGTCACGACCCGTCCTCGGGGCCCGTGCCGTGACTACCCCAAGCCCGCCTTCCATAGGCCAGGGGCTGGCGACTAGCACCAAGGCGTAAATCCCAACAAAAAGGGAAGGCATTGCCTTTGAAAAGTAAACAAGCACCATAGAGCAAGAAAGCAAAAAAGTAAACACTAAGTAAAACTGTACAAGCTGTGCTGGAAGTAAAAAGGGGCCGGAAATACAAGCTCAACTGTAAAGTACAACTGAAAGGAAAAACAGCAACTGAAAAGGGAAAACTGCAGCGACGAGCCGTCCTCCGGAAGTCCCACCTGAAGGGTGGGTACAGATAGCCTCCACTGCTCCTCGGGTCCACCTAACCGCTCCGAGTACGTCCCGCCCAGTGGTCCACCTCCAGGTACTGTCCTGCTCCGCACGCCTCCTCCACGATCAGCGCTGTCCGTCGTCTGCAACCAACACCACAAAGTGCGGGCATAGCCCGTGCAGGGGTGAGTATAAGCTACTCAGTAGGGACCCCGATACCCCCGAAGGTCTCCCGAAATCCACAAAGGATAATCCACAAAGGAAAGATACAATCACGAAATAACATCTGACACGGCTTGGGTATATGCCCATACATATACCTAAGTCTTCAAATCCCGTTCGGCTCCAACGTCCGAGCCCAAGCACAACCCAGTCCACACAGGAAAGCAAAACGTATACCCACGCAGGATAGAGAAACACAATCCACAAAGGAGAGTAAACAGTAAATCCACACAGGATAGCTCAACACAATCCACAAAGGAGAGTAACACAAGATTCAGCTCACACAGGTATACTTCTTCGGATGACGATAAAGATGATCATTGAACCATCTAAGTCGTCGGACCCACGAAGGATCGATAGGTACTAACCTTGCAGTGACCCACACAGGATTGGGCCCACGCAGGACCTGTAGAAGTTGGCTCACACAGAACCGCTGAGAGATGACCCACACAGGTTCGGGCCCACACAGGACCGGGCCCACGCAGGACCTGTAGGCGCTGGCTCACACAGAACCGCTGAGCGCTGACCCACGCAGGATCGGACCCACACAGGATCGGGCCCACACAGGACCGGGCCCACACAGGACCTGTAGCACTGATCCACGTAGGATCGCTGAGTGCAGTAGTCGTCGCAGTCCGCTGAGGATATCTGTACAGTCGTCGCCGCAGTCCACTGAGGATCTCTGCACGGTCGTCGCCGCAGTCCACTGAGGATCTCTGCACGGTCGTCGCCGCAGTCCACTGAGGATCTCTGCACGGTCGTCGTCGGAGTCCACGAAGGATCTCTGCACAGTCGTCGCCGCAGTCCACTGAGGATCTCTGCACAGTCGTCGCCGCAGTCCACTGAGGATCTCTGCACGGTCGAAGTAGCAGTCGCAGCTAGCACTAGGGTTCCCGCACACAGCAAGCTCGTTCGGGAAGGTCCGCTCCACGAGCCGAGAGGCTGATACATCAACTGACACGAAGTCCGAAGTTGATGTATCCAAAAGTTCCGTATCGTGAACATGAACTCAACGTCGCAGACGGCGCGTCAATCGGACGCCCGGTCTGAGAGATATTGGCATTTTCGTCCCAGGGGCCCGGTTGGTTTTTTAAGGCAAAACCAACCCGACCTCACTCCACCTGCGTCCAAACCTCGGGCGGAGTATGCCAAAAGATCCGTCTCACTGAGAGGAATTCAACAAAGCTGACGGCACGTCAATCGGACGTCCGTATCTCAAGATATTAGTGTTTCCGCTCCGAGGGCCCGGTTGGTCTCGTGTACGAACCAACCCGGCCGAAATCAAAGTATTCCGAAACCTTGAGTGCGATATACCGAAATGACCGAATCGATCCAAGGATCGCGTTTCCGCTGACGGCGAGTCGTTTGGAGGCACGAAGCTCAAGATACAGGCGTTTGAACGAAAACGTCCGAAGATGGGGGGTACGGGCCCGGGCCGACCCGGGTCCGACCCGGCTGGCCCGGCCAGGGCCGGTCCGGCTCGGCCGGCTTGGTCGGCTCGGCTTGGCTGAGCCGCGCGGGTGGAAGCCGCGTGCGCTGACCCGCGGGTGGAAGCCGCGGGCACTGACCCGCGGCTTGAGGAAGGACCGCGGCCCGCGTGCGGGCCGCGCTGGCGAGCCGCGGACGCGCTGAGCCGCGTCCGCCCGGATGAACCGGAACCGCGCGTTGCGGGTCCGTTTGGCCGCCGCCTCCGCGGCTTCAGCCGCGGCGGATTTTGTCCGGCGGCGCGCTGGGGCGCCGCCGCCAGCAACTTTCGCGGGCCGCCGGCGTCGCTCCGGTGGCCCGTTTTCTTTCCCGTCTGCGCCGTTGCTCCTCCCGGGATCCGTTCTTTACTGCGGGATCGTCAAATGTCCGCTGCGGCACGTTCAGTCGTTGACCGTCAAATCCGCACAAAATGAAGAACGGCGGAGGGTCGTCGGGCCGTGTTCGTTCGGCCCGCACCCTCCGCGTTAGAGATAAACAACCGGGAGAAAAACGATCAACACATGATCCAACAATTTTAATTAAAATAAAATTGTTCATTGAAAACCGGCTTTTTAATTTTCAAGAACGTTCACGAGAAAAATTAAAAAGGGGTAATTTTCCAAAATGAATCCCTACCTTGATGATCGTCGTGCGCGGGCGTTCTTCGCGGAAGAGACCGTCGCGGAAGAGATCGATCATCGCGTCGTCGCGGGGAGGCGTCGCGTCGTCGCGGATTCCGGCATTGAGTCGGCGAGCTCAACGAATCAAGAACAACAAATTTAAATTATTAATATTTAAATCTGTGTTTCGTTTAAAACCAAAGAAAAGAACTTGAGAGGAAATCCGAAAGCACTCACCTCGAATGGTCGGTGATCGGAGATCGGAGATCGGAGATCGGAAGAACGTCTCGGGCGAAGGCGTCATCGATTTCCGGGTTCGGCGTTCTTCGCGTTCTTCGCGTTCTTCGCGTTCTTCGCGTTCTTCGCGAGGGAGAAGAAGTTGCGAGGGTTCTCCCAAATCTTCTCAAACGCAAATAACCAGAGGTTAAGCGTTGGTCTTATTTTATTATCACGCCAACGAATTTGAAAAACTGGTTAAGAAACGATCCATCAATTTGTTGAATTAATTCAACGAAAGAAACGACCCATTTAATTCACGAAATAAACCGCCCAATTAAATGGTCTGTTAAGAATTTAGAAAACGCGTCGGTTGACTTTCATTAAGACGGGTTTTCACGGGTGCGTTTCTTAGCGGAAAGAAACGGCGGGGCTCGTGCGGGCCCCACCTCACAAATATCCTACCAAGGGGGTAGGATATTTCTGGATAGCATCCTATCCAGTTCAACTCAGTTCAAGCCTCCTTTAAGTGGCTTCAAGTGGCTTCCAAGTGGCTTAAGTGAAATAAAATAAAGCTGTCGCAAAATTATTTTATTTCTTAACTTTAAGCCCGAAAATTAAAAACCACACCCGAGAAAACGCAACTCCGGAAGAGGCGTTTCTAAGCGAATACCGGCGCTGCGATTTCATCGGTGCCCTCAGACTTCGATTCCGGGCACCGGTTCAAAAGTTAGAAAAACCCGCTCGTCCGTTCACTGAACGTACCCGAGCCAAACTTCAGAAAATGATTCCGGGCACACCGGGCCTCGGAATCAGGCGCCGTCAGAAACTGCGTTCTTGTAAAATTACAAAGAAAATTAAGAAAAAAATTTCCATGAAATTTACGGGTCTTTACAATTCACTATTGCATCTATGTACAAGACTTACAACTCCTTCATTACTATCCAAGCATCCTCAAACTCCCAAACAATCCTCTTCCATGAGTTCCTTCTAAAATATTAAGATAGAACATTTCCCTTTCCTGAGGTGTGGGATATCTCAAGATCACAATCATAAAGAAACCTAATCAACATTCAATGTTTCATCTTCAGGTATTGATGAAAAATATATACCTCATTCTCATATGGTCATTGGAGACCACAAAGTGTGCCCCAATGATGTAATTCTTCCACAACATATGAAAAAACAAAACTGCCACTGGCTCTAGATCATGTGTGGAATAGTTACGTTCATGATGGTATAAATTCTAAGACCCATAAGAGATCATTTCCACATACTTCATCAATAGGAATCCCATGTAATATAGGAAGCAACACAAAACACCTCAAACATCAATCCTTATATATAAAATAGGACCACTAGTGAATTAATAAACACCACCTTTACGAAACAAAATGATACCCATAACTGATCAATCCATACAAAATCTTGGTTCTTCCAGGTTAAATCTATCAATAGGGATTCAAATGAAGATAAATTTGGTAAAAGCCTTCGTTAATACGCTGTGAGTCCAAGGAAACATATAACCTCTTCCACATTCTTGGATGTCACCCAAGAAAAAACTAATACTACATTTGATAGGTTTACATCCACACCCTACTATGACACTACATGCCTATGGAAAGGCACCTATCATGTCTATAACTTACTGTTAGACAACATTCCATAGTGATAGTGGAATCAAAGAATATGAAAAACTATTTTTAGAAGCTCTGAATGAACCTCCTCTGATGTTTACTAGATTAATATATCATCAATTGGTATGAGGATGAACCGATCCACAAACTCATGGAATACAGTGTTCGTAAGTCCAAAGAACATGGATGGGATGTTTATAACACCAAATGTCATGACTACAAATTCAATGTGACCATAACTGCACCTGGATGTTTTCGGCATATCTCCCTCCATCATTCTTAACTAGGGATTTACATACCATAGATTGTTATTAGAAAAACAACTCACCCCTCTCAGTAGGTCATAAATATCATATATCCTTGGATGAAGAAAAAATATTTTTAATGTCACATAATTCAACATTTGGTAGTCTATACACAACTTCATACCTCAATCCTCATTCTTGGAGAACAACACTAGATCACCACATAGTGACACACAAGGTCGGATAAAACACTTCTTCATCACATCATCAATTTGAATGCTCAACTCTCCCAGCTCATAAGGTTACATTCGATAAGAATCCATCAAAATTGGAGAAGCACTAGGCTGCAAGTCTATCCTGAACTCAAAATGATATCGAGGGGGTACTGTCAATAACTCCTTGAGAAAAACATAAAAGAACTACCCAATGACCAGGAGAACCTCAACCATCTCTATGACTAATGATTCCACTAACAACTCATCTAAAACGGAAATAATGGGCTCCATATGTTTATTTTCCACCTAACAACCCCAATCACTAAAAAAACCACATGCTGGCCATCAACATATGAAAACATAACTCTCCTCCAAAATTAGTCGATAAAATCGCTTACAGAATACAAAAAAAAATTAGTATGAAATAGAATGAATGAATCTATATTAAGAAAATATCCCCAAAATACTAATGCAACCCCACTATCAGTATACAACCCTAAAAAAAATCAAACAAGCCATAATGGAATTAAAATGATGTACTCAAAAAACATGGGCATGGGAAGCCTCTCTAAGTCTTGTCCTAGTGCATTGGATATAGTGGGTGAAACAAAAGAGTGTGATGATTATAAAAAAATAGTACTAAAAAAACTGGTCAAACCTCTAATGATCTCTAACCCCTTTGGAATTGAGACCTTCACTAGGTGCAACTGACCACACCCTGCTCTTCTACCTCTCTATTGATGACCACCTACCTGACGATGACCATGATAAGTTTGGGTTCCCCGGAGATGAGGAAAATCTTGAGGTCATCTTCTACCTACTTAACCTCCCCTCGGTGAAGCATAAACCTACTACCGCTGATGCTGAAAAGGATTCACTGGAATCTGTTGCTGAGGCTGTAAATGAATATATCCACCACCACCAAACTAAGCTCAGAGAACCACTGGTCACTGTTTCTAGAGAAGGCCATGAACCGCACAACCAAGACCAACTAGCACAAGGAGCCTATGAAAATAAGAAAAACCCACTAGAACCAGAAGGCCAGAAAGGAAGCTGTTGGGGTCAAATCCCTACTAGTCGAAACCTTGATGGTATTGAATCCTAAGACCTAACACTAAAGGCTATATCCCTTGAATAACCCAACATCATCCCATGTTGCAGTAAATCACCTAATGATTTCATCCACTCGATAAAATCCGCGTTATTATAAACCTATAGATATATTTTCAATGTAAAGTGAATAACTACATACTTTATAGAAGGGAGGAGTGACTCCTCAATGCATCTCAAATGAGAATCCCCATCTGGATAATTATCTAGGAAAAAAATGAAAAATTTCATTGAACTTGATTCCTAGATATCATACTAACATGCTCCCCAACTGAAGAGAAAGAAACTCCTTCCAATTTACTTCCTTCATGGTCGATGAAATGATATGTTCTTAGGTCTTCATTTGGAATTTGTCCCACAAAACGTCTTCCTCCTTCCGCTCTCCCAGATATAGAGTCTACCACTAATGTTTAGTTCCCCACATCTAACTATCTACAAAAGTGACACAATACTCATTATGGCCCTAGATAGAACTAAAAGTGATCTATAGATCATTTATCTATATCTCTATCTCCACTTATGAAACACTTCCATTATACTTTTCCAAATCATACTACTACAATGAACCCAATGTCCTCATCCACTGATCATTCTCCTCAACCAGATCAACCCTACAGTGATTAACCAGATCATCCATGTGAGCCTCAACTGCCTAATCCACACATGGATGATCACTGGGATCCATTATTGAAAGGAAAACATGTATTTCTTATTTTCAAGTATAATAGAATTTTATCTTTATTGGTTTTTACTCAATTAGTTAATTTTTTATCCACTTCAAACATCCAAAATAATCCCAATGAAAAAAAGAACACAAATCATTATTATACTTGTTCCTTTCCTAGGCCTCTAACCTACAAGAATGTCTATCTCACATGGTTGTTCAATAAGCTCCAATTCTATGCATTGGATCATGGGGGCCCTAAAATCTTGGGTCTTAGCTAGTCTCATTAGACTATCTCACATCAAGTTTAATTGTAACTATTACTATACAACCCCAAAAATCATTATTGTGCCTAACTCCAAACTCCATCCTATCTCTCAACCATCACCTATTATACCAATATGGAATGACCCCTATAACCAGAGATACAAAAATGATGGGAGAACAATAATTACCCCAGATTCCTACCTCTAGTATGCCCATGGTTTGTGATTAGCACCTAGGGTGAACAAATCTCACAATATGGGAGGCATTGTACTTTTAAGGAAATAATATCAGGAGATAACATGAATCCTACTCAAATAAATCCAATACATATATTAATATATTGGAAAACCAAAAAACAACCCAAAATGCATGTATAAATATAATTGATTCAATAAAAGTCTCCAAAGTAAATACGTAATAGAAAAACTGAGGTAGTGACACAACAATATCCAGATATTTGAGCTAGTTATGTCTAGAAAATTCCAAAAAATACTGCAAGAAACATGAATATAGATTTATATAAGTTGGGTGAGAATATAGGTACACTCAATATGAAAACAAAAGTCTCTCTTACACATGTGAAAGAAGTATACTAAGGGACCTGTGCAAAAACAGTAGAACCAAACAACACCAAAATAGGTATACTAATAAAACCCAACCTCACTAAGAATACTCACCAAATAAAAACATTCAAGTAATATAACATAATATAATCACATTGATATGTGTTCCCCACATCACTTTCCCACTAGTATGATTATCTCACACACATAATTGTCCATCCTAGCACTCTTATCCTTTCTATATACCACACTTCCCCACAAGCACGGTCACAACACACATCACTTAGAGACACTTGGGCACACTGCCACACAAGAAGGGACACCCACAACTCACTCGATGACTCCTTGGATACTACCCCACAAGCACCGTAATGTCTCACCCAAAACACCTTGGTTATCACACATCATCCAGAAGACACTTAGGACACATATCATCTCCCCCGCAGACACATGGGCTATCAAATATTTCCCAAGGACACAGAGTCAATCCCAAAGACCATTTAACCACTAACATACCTATGTAATAACATCCTATTCCTTACATACCTCTCCTAGATGACAGAGCGGGAAAGAGAGTTCACCCAACCATTCATACTCGCCATTAGATGTTGTTAAAAAACCACCCACTAGACTATGTGGGTGTTCTGCACGTAGTTCTCAACATGAGTGGGGTATATATAGAAATCACAAGAATATACATGTATAAATATAGTATCAAACACCCAACCATAGCCTATGGGTTTATAAACAAACCAACCAACTCACAACACTGTCACTTTTTTTCCATCTGTAAATGAATTACATCTCACAATAAGACACAAACCCCATTTCACATCTCCAGCCAATTTCATTTAATAATCCTATTATTTTCATTATTTATCATCAAACACATTTATTCAAGCAACCCATAAATTAATTATCCATTAAAAATTTTCTTCCCCTTAACCAAAACAACAGATGTTATTCTAAAAAATATTTAAAAATTAATCATTTATTTATTCTATCACTACTCAGGAATCTAGAACAAATAAAACCCCACATCATTACCCCAAAACCATGTCCCAAGAACCACCTCACCACCAAAAAATCAAGTCCCACAACCACCTGACCACCCTAAATGAAAGGCCCAAAAACCGCCTCCCCACATCCCCAAACGAACGTCCAAAAAACCTAAAATCTTCCCACATCACATTACAGCCACCAATTTTCTTCCCACATAAATTCCCTCACATCACAAAATGTCACAGTAATTTTAAATTTTTTTAAAATGGGATTTTGTCATAATCTAATTTATTTTAGGGGTATTATCACACAAGTCAAAATACTAGGGAAACGATTCCCGTACCCAAATATAGGTGCTTATCAATTTTCCATTATAGGGTGATATCAAAACAATAAAAAAAAGAAATTATCACATCACATATATCTAGAGGAAACAAAACCCCCAACGTCCATAATTTTATGTTGGGTAACAATCCCATAAAATTCACTATATCAAGATCATATCAATGCTATAAAAATATATGAATCATACCCCTATACCCTTAAATTTCTATTGACCAATTTTTTATATTTAATTATTACATCACTACCAAAATAATTAGGTAAATAAAGGAAACCCATCTCATATTATGCGAAAATAAAGAGAAATGAAGTAAATCCTACACCAAAAAAGCTTTATAACTTTCTGCTCACCACAAGGTAAGGAATAATGCCCATGAACCACAATTTCACCATGAGGAACTACATATCAACCAAAAATACATCCCAATACCATCAAATGTTACCCAAGTCACACCCGAAAGAAAATAAACACTACCATAGTATATCACTAAGAGAAAATAAGGAAAATGGGGAAGAATGAGATGGTAAATTCCATGGATCAAAGAATGATCCCCAACAAGAATCCATCAGGATTAATAGATCAAGGAGGTAGTTAAACATCTTTAAGAACACCTCGGGATGCCTAGGGTTCACCCAATATTATTGGAATAATTTATCATTTCTACCTAAATAATATTTTGGCTGAAAATCATTTTAAAATTTCACTTGATCGGGGAGGGTTATATGATGTGTAATCCACTTTCATGTCATAAAATCCAAATTGTTTGGTTCCCATAAAAAATGAGTCTCCATTTCATTAGATTATTTATTTTTAGACCATCATATATTACACTCTATTAAACCCTTCTTCATGTCATGTAAAATGTTTATGCAATGTGACACCTCCCTGGTCAAGCATTGAAACTGACATTAATGTTTTGAAATCCATTTTCACAATGTGTAATCTCCCTTATTTTAGTTATCAACACCCAAAATCTTCTATACTTATTCTATGACTCCAACTAACACCTCCAAAACTGAAAACTGGATATGTATTGGACTTGGAAGGAACAGACTGTTACATGAGTTTTGGACACATACAGCCTAGATGTTTTTTCACCCCCAAATAGGATACATATGTTGGGTAAATAATCTATAGACCTACATCAGTTAAACCCTTTAACCAAGGTCACATATATTCTTATAAATAGGACCCTAGTTCTTCTCATTTGATCAAGTGGAATATTAGATGAAGCCCCCAAACACTAGTCATGAAGGAACATCACTCAGGTCCTCTAAAATCTCCCAGGTATCCATCTAAAACCCAAGATAAGATAGAATTTAGGGGTATATTGGGATCAATGTCCCTCCAATGTCTGAATCATAGGAAACCAGCTTGAGGAACATTTTACCCCTAGTGGAAAACAACTTGCATGAAGGCCGCTTGCCTAATTAGGGACATATGTGATACCCTTCCGGAGACACCTTAGGAGAACAGTGGAACCCTGGATAAAGCCTCACCCAAGTGTTGTTACCCACGTTATCCATTCTCGTAGGAAAATTATTCTCATAAATGCCTACCACCCTATGTAAATCACTTTCACGTCCACCTAGTCCCTGCACGAAACACTTTTCTCATCAATCCAAGACTTGTACAATCCTCCCTTTAAACCCTATTCTAAACCACCAATAGTAGAGATCCCATTACATCAGATCCCACATTTAGGAGATTAAAAATTGAAACCTCTACCAAATCCTTCTAACATGAAAATCCGTGGTAAAAGAAACACAAATGTTACTCCTATTTGGATATAAATACCTTCCTTTAGAGGTGTCTCAAAATTTTCAAACCTGATGGGTAGGATACTTAGGGTAAATTTTGGTATGCACTCCTTTGGTCATTAGGACCCAGACCTTTGGATTAGTGTCATGGATAAACAAGTCTCAGATATGAGGGATGGGACCATGTTCTTCCCTCATCATCTATAAGACATAGGGCCCTAAATTTTAGGATATCAGGGTGAGGATCATACTTATTTTTCCATTTAAAATGGATTGAAATCCTCCTGTCATCCCCAAGAACCAACTCTAGGGAATACCTCCTAATGTAATCCACTAGTCTTAATTGTAGGAACTCTACTACATAGTTCCATCCACAATCTCCTGACCAATGTGTTGTATCAAGATTGTTTGTCAGACCTGACTATCCCATATACAATGATGGGAGGGAAGGGTAACATTATAGCTTCTTCTTCACCTACTATCACATTTCCATCTCCACCAATAGGAGAAGGTTATTTTAGTTTTCCAAATCTTCCTCTAGTTTCTCACATTCAATCATGAATCAGGTGGGTTTTGAGTTAGGTTACGATCATGAAACCAATATGTCTAGATGCACTTTTTGGAATTGAATCATAATCTCAATCGTCTTCTCTCATTCCCTCAGAGGTCTTCTATTGTTTTTTTCCTCAGATCCATGTATCCAACTAAGGTAATTCAACTTGGTGTAATCCCCTAGTAATTATAGTAGGAGGAAGGATGTTATCTCCTCCTCTCCTTCCTGAATGGTATCTAGATAAATCATCACCTATGACTATCTTGATTAGCAAAACAAAAGAGGATATAGTTATATTCAAAGCCCTTTCTCTTTAACCTTATGATCCAACATTCATCAACCAGAGGAAAAAATAGATTATTCAATTTTCTAAATCTTTCTATTTCCCATGTTTCTCACACCGATAATGATTCATGTGAGATTATAGGTTAGTGGTGATCATGATATCCTCATGATCCCAAACTCATCAATAAATCCACCTATATGGAGTAATCCCCAAAACTAATCTTTGGATCTATCATTTAGTGTAATCCACAACCGTACCCAAACTCACCATGGCATTCTCCTATATAGTGTAATCCCTAAAACACTATCATCTAAAAGGGACTTTTCCCCTATGAGATAAAACATTAGAGGAACTCTATAGGAATGGTTCCTCATAACCAAACATTGTGGGATTTGATTTATATCTAAATGGGATACCTTGGGAGCCTCCTTGAGGTCGAAACCCAATACCCCAAATCAATCCTAATTTTCTCTAGGACACACTCCCAATAGGGTCTTATCCAGCCTATGATACCACACCTCTTATTGGTCCCATATGCCACTTTGGAAGAAGTCCAGCACCAAGATTCAATTAGGCACCTTCAACATATTCATCCTTTCTACATGATGCTAAACCGCACGATTTGGTCCTTATCACATGACCAAAAAAGGTATAATGTGCCTAGTGAATTGGAACCAAACTAAGTGAGGTTTGATTGCTTTCATAAGGGTATATAGGAATCCCATATATTGGGTGTAATGTTTACATAAAAACAACTCTTATCACCCTATATGATGATAAACTCAAGAGTGCCCCACTATGTGGATCAAAACCAACATCGAAATATTAACGAAAAAATAATCTCAAATTGGTAAATAAGAGGGCAGAATTGATGTAGAACCTCATACACACAAATATATATCTATAAATGATGAACCTATGATACCTATATATAATTCTAAATTTCATACATGTTAAAGATTGATTTTTAATTCAAGGTTGATCCCTTTAATATATGGGAATTAATGAAATATTTTTTAACATATCTTAAATATATAAGATAGTCCGAGAGTAAGAAATAATTTCCCCAAAAAATGTGTGATTATATCAACATTCGATACTCTTGACCAATGTAACATTTGAATTTTTTTTGGAGAAGATCCAAAATGAGTACCTGCCATTGAAAAGCTATCGTTGAGTCATCACGGATATTAAACTATCGGGTGTTTATGGTCCCATAAATTAACCCCATTGGAAATAGAAAAAGATGGATGTGGATATGTTTTTGAAATAATGGCTATTCCACAAACTCAACAAAATTCCTTTCGATACCTACATGGAATTAGAGGATGAAACAAAAATAGGGAACCCAACATGGTTGATTATAAAAAATTCATCCCCTATAATCAATTGTATGGCGCCCATATTTTCTTTGAAAATTGTACCTCAAGAATTATATTCCAATTGGGTGATTCCCTTAACTTTGAAGAATCATATATATATATACTTACCAATATTCTATGCACCGCATTTCCAAATCCATTATTGAAATGATAGTGGGATGTTATGAGGATGATCTAATAGTATAGCATCACCAGTATCATGACCACCTTGCAAACCATGAGTTGGTTTTCAAAAAATTATGACAATGCAACATAAATATAACCCCTATAAAATGATCATTCAGTGTATCATCAATGAAATTCAATAGATTCATTGTATTTCATCACAAACTCAATGTTTTTCATGATAAAAACAGGGAAATAGTCAATATGACCATTCCTCAAATTCTATTAATGATTAAAGGATTCCAATGATGTCTCACATACATAAATCACAACATCCCAAACTGTGCTACAATATGATTTTCATTTATGAAATTGACAATGAAATGGGATGTATACCAATGGTATAAGGATTTTTATAAGCATTAAATGATCTTACAAAATATCTTATGCACCCTACAATATTGATGTCACCCATAGATAGAAACTCACTTATACTATATGTTTAACCCATAGAGTAGTCTCTTGGTTCTCCCCTAACATAAAAAATTAAGGATGACATGGATAATAGCCTCTATAATCAAAGTAGAATAATACTGAATGATGAGACCCGATACACTAATATCAAGAAAAACTACCTTTCATTGATTTTTAAAGTAAAAAAAATCTTTAATATTGTCTACATAATCATTATATCAAATTGATTTCCTAGATATAATTATTCATGTATATATTTTTTCATTATATATTTATGAGATGAATAAAAATATGGGTTATCTTACTACCATTGTTTGAAATATTATTTGTATCCTATATAGCTATTGAAGTAAAAGGACTAGAATATTTAAATATAACACACTCTTCCCCTAATAAATTACCATTGGTCCTAGAATTATTTGATGAATGTGTTTTATCTATCCATAAAAATTCCCAAAATAGAAAATTAATTTCGATGGTGATTATTTATGTCCATCTAGAAAAATTATAGAGGATCTAATACATAATTTGGTTGTCTTGGGTATTGGGTTTATTTCCCTAAAAAAGATAGTACTTCCCTATTTATTCCTCTTATTAGTATGGTTTACCAAGAATGTGGTGGATTACCATTATCATAAAACTATCTTAGAACTAGAATTAGAGATTAAAATTATATGATTAGATACCAAAGGATATTTTGAGTTGGGATCACTAATGTCAATGGGAATCATGCCATAAGAAAATAAGATCTAATCCCCCTACTTGACGACATACAATAGTTAATGTCCCAACTTTTAGTTGATTTTGTGATGTATCATATTCCACACTAACATAATATTCATGTTTTTTTAAGAAATGATGCATATTCCTTGACTGATCAAGATCAGGATGAAATAGAGGTCAATGATGTTAGTTCCACATCACATCAAAGAAAATATTGATCCTCAATAATTTATGTAAAAGATATCAAGACGTTTTTATTGTAAATTCTCTTTAAAATGGGGATTCTTTATAGGATCATTGAAAAAAGGATAGTATCCATCGATGAGTACAAAATTTAAACATTTAAATTAGTATAAATTATAATAAAGTCCTCTAAAAATGAGGATTTATTGGGGTCCTTATCAGATGTAATGGTGGGTAATAGGACCACACCATCTTATAGGATGTCCTAGATGGAACCTACAATGCTCATTAAATAGTAACCATGATCTACTACCATATTATGATACTAGGATACTGTCATTAATTAATGATAAATTATTTAATTTAGTACTCCATGATGTTTCATGCTTTTCATATACATTCAAACGTCATTCATTAAACCCTAAATTTAATTAACACTACTAAATATTCTTTTATTTTGGACATATGAGGGATATATGTGATGGTTAAATACACTTATTCTATAGTCATCCAGTTCATTTTAAAAATTATTTATACTAGATATTTCTCAAAATGTGTTGAATTTTCATAAACCAAGTATGTTAAGATAAATTATATGATAACTTTTATAAATTCAATCATTATTTCTATATTCAGAGTCCCTTGGGTAATACTAACTGATAATAGCACAATATTTTGTGCCTCTTATCTGGTAAAGGAATACCCAGTGTACAATATTCAGTTCAATCATTCGTATTACTATCATAAGATGCTAAATTTAATGATATTATAAATAAAAATACCCTATCCAATATTCTCTAGAAAATGGTAGACAATAGAAGGCCTTACCATTAACCATTTAATAATATTGAGTTTTAATTATGAATTCACATTGAGGATATTTTCAAGTTTTTATTTTTAGTGAATTAGGAAATAAATATTACATAATATCTCAAATATTACAATGTAGACAAGTATATATGCTATCAATTATTTCATAATATAAAACATTTTAAAATAAATCATTAATTGTTTTTCATGATAAAAACTTCGTAACATTCATGTTGATTTACTATTTCCTCTTACCCATACTTTTACCCTATATAAAAATTTTCAAAAACTTGGGATGACCACAAGAATATTAGTAAGGAATATATAATAAGTAATAAAACTATTTTCCATGAATATTTTAAACACATGAAAACAGTATCATAAAATCATACTTTTCACCCATAAAAAATAAAATTTTTTACAAACCTCCTGAAATCATAATAATTTTAAAAAAATATTATAAATAATAAACAATAAAGGTAAAAATTGGAATCCATATGATACTTAAATTTTATCTTTCCCATCTATATAGTTATTAAATTTTATAGTTATGTTTGAAATACTTATCACAGTATATTCCATAAATCACATTAGAGAACAATTAATGTTTACATCCATCATGTTACCCAATGAATTAGATATCTATCACAAGCTTAACCTCTCTCAGATTATCATGGAACCGCCCATATACATAATAAATACACATGAACCATAAGATAACCATAACACATAAAACATTCATAAAGGAAAAAAATAACATTTCTACTTTGAAATCGTATTTCATCGTTACAAGTCGAACTCTCATAAATGAAATTAATTTTTTTCAATAAAATTGTAAACCTTTAAAGTAAATGTCAATACATAATATATATATATAATAAATAAATTTAATAAATTTAATATATGTTAAAAACATTCCATGTTATTTAAATAATAAATCTATTTTCAAAACACAGTTAAAACATTTAAAAAAATATTTTTAAAATAAATGTGTCCCATACCACATTGAATCATTTGAAAATAAGTTACACATTGAATAAATATTTTATATATAAATAAATCCTTAAAACCATTTTGAAAACATGGAAATTCAATAGAATTATTTATAATAATAAATCATCAAATCATTAGAACGAGGTTTTGATTTAAATAGTCCCTTAAAAAATATCGTATCATTAGATTTAGGATAAAAAATTGACACAATGAAGTGTGAAAAATATAAATACACTCAATATAAGTGTATATTTAGTTTAAAAAAATAATTTTTCATTCACACATATTCTTGTAACAACAAAACCAATTAAATGGATATTTAACTCGATGAACGGAGATTGGGTTACGATTTCCCTTACCCCAAGTTCGACTTTTCTTGTTCATTATTTATATTTATGAATAGTAAACATACGTTAATTTATACTTTCCTAAAATCCTCTATCATCTTTATTATTCATTTTATATTACTTATTACCAAGTTATAGCATTTATTTAATTATTTGAGTTTATATTGGATGTTTTCTAGATGTTCGGTACATGAGTCAAAAATGAATTTGTAATGATTGCAAATTGTCCATGTCATCTAAATTAAATTATATCCAAAATAATGTTCATTATTTAAATATCATATATATCTAGTATATATGTATTTTTTATAACACATAATATTTGTAGATACAAAATGAAATGCACCGTTAATGGAGAAAGAAGATCGTATGTACACATAAACAGTACTTTTATTTTTTCCATATTAAAGGAATGAAAACTAAATTATAAATTGGTATATTATAATTCCAGACTAATATAAATATAATTTATGTTACATATGTTCATAAACATCATTATTTATACGTTAAATGTATGTCCTGAATGATTCATATCACTTTGAGGGGGCGGTAGTCCACACTTCCTCAAATGAAATTATCATATTTACACATTATGGAAAGCATAAAGGTATGTTATAATAAAAAACAAATAATAGATATAGTATAAATATAATATATTTCATATATAAATACAGTTCCATCATGATTTCCACCATGAGAGGTGGTAGGAGATAACTAAAAAAACATCATTTGGTGAGGTAGTAGTTCACCGTACACAGAAACAATATGTTTTATATCCATTAGATGGAGGTCTGTGTGAGTGTAGTTAAGAATATTATGATAAAAAATCCTATTATATTTATTATAATTTTTTTACGTAATAAAATAATAATAATATCATAGAGAGTGGAGAAGGAAAATAATGGAAAGTAGTTTGTGAGAGTATGTTACCTCTAAATCGGGTAACTCCATATGTTTTGAGCCAAAAGGCTTTATAGAGTTACCTTATTACCAAGTTAGGGCTTTTAGGAGGAAGGTATGGATGTTGTAAACATATTTGAGCATGATTTGGATGAAAATATTAGCATTAGAGGTGTGAGTATGTGGTTTGAGGTGGTGGCCTTTTATAATAGCGAGGAGGGGCACTTTCGGAATATCTTGAATTATTATTTTATTATAAATTTATTTTGTAATAATAATCGTTCCAGGGTGATATATTTAATGTATAATAGGATAATGGATCTAAATCATCTTATCCAATCTTTTTTAGACATGTTTTGGTCACAAATGTAACGTTATTATTTTTTTTGTTTAACCCTTAGTTAAATAAATTAACTCTTACCATGTCTTCTTGTATTTTTAAACTATATAATTAATTTTGATTCTATAAAATGTCAAGATAACCCAAAGTCAATCCATAATGATATTTTTAACATAATCTATCTATTTTTCATAATATTATATTATTATAACTATTATATCATTTAATAAATTATTATTTGTTTAGAAAACTCATTTATGTCAATTTTGACACTATTTAGTAAATAATATTTTGTAAAGTCAAAAAAATGTCATTAATTAAAAAAAATACAATAAATCAAATAAAAAATTTCATAATAATCCATAAAATTAATGTAGACATCAAAATTTTCATACAATATTTATTTTAATATTTATAATATCATTTATTTGAATATTTCATTAATATGGTAATCACTGCATCATCATTGTGTCATAAATAAATTTATTTATTTAATGTCTAAAAATTAAAAAAAAATACAATGAGGTAGGAAATATTTTTATATTTTTATGTAATATTTAGATTAAAATATATCATTTATATAAACCTATATTAAAATTGTTTTAGTAAAAATATGCAGGTTTATGTTTTATTTCACTTTACGTTAAATTAATTATTATAACATGTCATTATCACAAACAAGTAGCTCCGAAATGAAAAAAGTTTGGGATAAAGATTCTTTTGGTCTCCCATTACTCATCCAATAATATTAGGACACATGTTAAGATAGATTTATATTATTATTATATTATTTTTTGCCCATATTTACCTAATTTACCCTTTAACTCACTTTAATAAAAACAGTTTATTAAGTTACTATTTATATGTCCAAAATTAAAAGTTCAATTTTTACATAATTTTGACCTTATAATTCCAAAAATTAAATATCTTTTTAATAGTTTAAAACACAAAATTTTCATTAATTAATTTAAAATTAATTCATGTTGTCAAAACTAGAAAAGGGGTTTTTAAGAAGTAAAAACTATCATAATATTGACATATGATTATGTATAATTTAAATGTGAAATTATTTCCAATGACCAAAATTGGAATAAATTATAAAAAAAAAATACAATTAAAATTTAAAAAAACATAAAAAGATAGTCTAACTATATAAATAAATGTGATGAAATGGTAGTTTTGAATTAAAATGCAGTATTTTTCACTATTCATTAAAAAATGAATTTTCTCATAAAAATAACAAAATTAATCCATAGTAAATTTTGATTACATGATTTTAAATAATTTTTTTTCAAATGGAACATACAAAAGTGATAAAAATAGATTTTACGAGGGTTCATCTAGAAAAGGTAGTAAAACTATATATTTTTTAAAAATACATATTTTATCTGAAAAAATGATTTTGTTCTTATAGAATATATAGAAAAAGTATAAGATGAATTTTAAATTCATCATTGAATATATAAAATATATTTTCCATTAAATAAAAATCCATAAAGAGTGATATGTTTTTATAAACACGGTTATTATCGTTTAAATAGGTTTTTGTAAAAATACATCTCATATATTGAATTCATTTTTATTTCAATTTATAATAACTTTAGCAACCAATAAATCATTATTTAAAAAATTTTAAACCATATTTTCAAAATTTAGTTGTTACAATTCATTCCCTTTATTCCACCAACTAGGTCAAAATTGTAACATTTAAATAATAATATTTAGTTGTTTCTTTAAGCTTGATATAGCGTATCATGTACGCTATTTAAAATTGTGTTTCTTTATTAAAACTCAAGATGTTACATCCTCCCTTGTCATACATTACAAAAATTTGTCCTTGAAAATTTAAATTGGGTTTTTTAACTAGGGTATGAATTCATAAAATACCTTTATTGCAATCCCACATCGGAAAAAGGGTTAATAAAATTGTCACTTTAAAAGAAAGAAAGTAGAGTAAAATGGTCACTCATGACAACACGTGATAGGATTCCATGTATGAAGACATAGATATATAGGGAAACCTAAGTGTTAAGTTCATATGGATAGTTATAGAAAACATTATGAGGAAAAATTTAACTATCAGAAAACCAAAAACATGTGATGGGTTAAATTGTATTTGACTTTGTATGAGTAAAAGTAAAAATAAAACATTTCGGTTTTAAGATCCTATTAATAAAGTTGAGGAATTATTCTACTAATTATAATAATAATTTAATTAAATATAGTTTCTTTACAAGTAGAGTTTCATCCTTTCATAAATTTCTACTGTAAAATCGTCTTTTCTGCAAACGATGAGAATTCAAGATGACTTTGCCACACCTGAAGCACTAGAATCATCTTCTAGAGAATCACATAATCCACAAGAGATTACCTAACTATTTATCCAGTATTGGAATATTAATAAAAAATAAAATAGGTTATGATAAGATTAGTTAAATTCCACCTAAAAAATTATCCATTGTATGAAGAAAAATTAATTTTAATCTCTAAAATTCAATAGTAATATCCAACGTTCAACAAATTCGATTTGATAAATAATTTTCCATAAAATTCATAAAATATATTCCAAACAATTATTGAAATAATTTTTTTTGATGGATTTTATATTATAGTCTTCTAGGATATATTTTGACATTTATCCTCAAATAACATCAATCACTATTAATGTTTTATACCAAAATAAAATTAACCTAATCAAATTTTCTCTAAGATAGGTTATTCCCTACAATAAATAACCCAAAATATCCATATGTGCACAATAAAAACATAGATTCTTATGAAATAAAATCCAACCATTAATCCTCAAATTAAATCATATAATAATGTATATTCTTTAGTCGTATAGAGTTCCCAAAATAGAAAATTTCTTCAAAAATAACATTTATAACATAATCACCAAATCATTTTACTATATTAAGGATATATATTTGGTAAAACAGAAGTTCCCAAAATCAACTTATTAATATTTCATCAACTTTTTTAAATAAAAAGATAAATTCATACTAATGAAGGACTTCACATAGGATAGTGGTAGGTGATCCACCCTTATCACCCTTCAGTTGTGGGTTAGATCCTCACAAACTTACCGAACGCGATGGGTTGTCACCCTTATTGTGGGTTGTTATTTTTCTAAAACTATATCATTATTATAAAATACTCCCAATATGAGATAAAAATTTTCATAAATTACCATAACTTGTTTTAACTCTAATGGTTCACTTATACCTCCCAATTTCATCCCAACTTATAATGACCTCATAATCTCAATTCATGTAGTCTTATATATACCGACTTATTTTTTTAACCTAAAAATGTTTTAATAAAACTATATCCAAAGAAATAAAATCTTACATTGATCATGGTGTCCATTTGGATTCATTCTCATTTTGTTCACATAGATAGATGATCGACACATTGAGATAATGATTTAGATATTCATCAAAATCACATGTTTCCTTTGTCCAAATAAACCATGTACAACTTGGGTAATATGGGTTTTCACAAAAAAATAGTAACGGAAAATTATCATGTATGACATATAATTCCATAACATCATATAAGATCTTCTTTTTATAAAACATTTGGACCGAGTTTCAGTTGAAACTATCAATTAATGATCCTTTTAAAATACTATAAATATATGATGAAAGAAAATATTTTATATTCAAATATAAATAGGTACGCAATGGTCTCTATATTTATTAGCTTTTTCATAGTAATAATATACTTTATAATCTTGCGATAAGGTAAAATATCCAAAAATTCATTGTTAATATTTACCTTTTTCAAATATGATAATATTTAGAAGATAATATTTGTTTAAAAATAACTCATGATCCACGATGGTATCAAGGTATAGTAGAGGTGTTTTATATCTTTAACAACTGCTTGCAAGTGAGTTTTATGTTAAAATTTGTTTCGAAATCAACCAAATAAAACTTTGGAATAATTATTGAAATAAATTCATTAGGAAGAGATATAAATGTTGTTTATGATCCTCCTCCATCCATTTGTAACTAACTTTCCTTGAATTGAAAAAGTAAAATAACAAGGTTGTAACCAAATGAATAGACATATAATGTTACCATATATTTAACCAAAACTCATAATCCCTAAATTTGTCTAAACCGACCCCTTATAAAAACTATAAGGCCCCAGCCTTAAATATTGAATAATATTGAGTTTTAATCAAGAATTCACATTGAGGGTATTTATAGCTTTAGAGTTTTAGAGAATTCGTACATAACCTTTACATAACATCCCAAACATTACAATATAGTCAAGTCTACACTCTCTACAATATTTTATAATCTAAAACAAATTAAAATAAATTATAAATTATTTTTCGTCAAAAAATTATCATTACATTTGTCTTGATTTATTATTTTTTCTTACCCATCCATATACCCTGTGGAAAACATTTAAAAAACATGTGATGATCCCAAAAATATTATTAAAAAATATAAAATAATAAATTAAATCATTAGTCTATAAATATTTTAAACCCATGAAAACATTTCCACAAAATCATACCTTTTACCCATAAGACATAAACTTTTTAACATACCTTAAGAAATCATAATCTTTTTAAAAAAAATCATAGAAATCAAAAATAATTAATTTAACATTTGGAATATATATCTTACATACATATTTGCTTTCAAGGCTACATAGGGAGTAACCTTAATGGCATTTTTGGAACACACATCATAATATATTCCATAAATCTCTTAGGACAAACAATAAAGTTTACCTTTGTTCCATTACCTAATGCATTAGAGATATATCAAGAGGTCACCTGCCCTTGGTTTTTCATGGAACAACCTGTATTCATAAGAAATTACCTTTATACATTACATAATCATAACACATAAAATCTTCATAAAGGAAAAATAACATTTACACATTGAAATCACATTTAATATTTACAAGATGCACAATCATAAATGGAAACACATTATTTTAATGTAAAATGTTAAATTTTTTATTTAAACATCAATAAATAATTGTGACTTAAAATTTAGAAATTCCATTCATGGAGTATATGTTAAAATAATTCCAATTTATTTAAATAATCAATCTATTTTAAAACAAATAAAACAATTAAATAGAATATTTTTGAAATCAATGTGTCCCACACCACATTGAAACTTTTGAAAAGAAGTTAAAATTTAATTTATTCATGTCCATATAAATAAATCATTAACAAAATTTTGAAAACATGGAAATTTAATTTAATAATTTATAAGAATAAATCATCAAATCATTATAACGATGTTTTGAGTTAAATAGTCCCTTAAAAATATTGTATCATTAGATTAACAATAAATCAATGACATAATTATGCATTAAAATTATAATTTCACTCAATATTAGTGGGTATTTATTTTAAAACAATCATATGTAATTAACAAATATTCTTGGAAAAAACAAAACAATTACTTGAATATTTAACTCTATGAATGGAGATCAATTTAGGATTTCCATTACCTCATGTCCAACTTGTATAGTTCATTCTTTATATTACAAAATAGACAACATAGGTTAATTTATACATGATTAATATAATTTTTCATGTTTATTAATCATTTTATATTAATTATTACTATTTTATAGAAATTATTTAATGATATGAGTTTATATTGAACGTTTTGTCGATGTTCGGTACATGAGTCAAAAAATAACTTGTTATGATTAGAAATTGTCCATGTGGTCAAAATTTATATATATTAAAAATAGTATTAATTATTTAAATATCCTATATATCCAATATATATGTATTTATAAGAATCCAAAATATTTGGACATAATAAATTAAAGGCACCGTTCCTGGAGAAGGAAGGTCGTACATACTCCTGAACGCTGTTATTATTTCATTGTAATATTAATGGAATGAAAACTAAATGATACATAGGATTATGATAATTATAGTATAATATAAATGTAATATATGTGACATAAGTTCATAAAAACTATCATTTATATGTTCCATGTATGCAATGAATGAGTCCTATCACTTGGAGTGGGTGGTAGTCCACACTTCCTAAAATGAAATTATTGTATTTACACAAGACGGAAACCATAATGTAATGTTATAATCAATATAATAGAATAAAATAGGGTATAAATATAATATATATCATATATAAATACATTTCAATCATAATGGTCACAAATTTAGGTGTTTGGATAAAATTGTACAATCAACTTTTTACGAGGTAGTATTTCACCATACACAGAAACAGTATGTTCTATGTCAATTAGATGGATGTGTGTCGGAGTGTAGGTATAATTTTTATCATAAAAACATAATAGTTTATTTAGGATACTATTTTTTTATTTAATCATATAATATATTATTATAGGGTGTGGAGAAGGAAAATAAGGGAAAGGAGCTTGGGGAGGACGTTATCTCTAAATCAGGTATCGCCTTTTGATATGAGGAAAAAGGAATCCTTGAGTTTCCTTATGACCAAGGTAAGGATTCTAGGAGGGATGGAGAGATTTTTGGAGCTTATTTAAGAAGAACTTGGATGATAAAATGGGATTTATAGGTGTTAGTAAGTGGGTATAGGTGGTTTTCTTTTATAAGAGGGAGGAGGGGAACTATTGGAAAGTCTTGAAATAATTTTTTATTATGAAATTATTTTAAAATTATAATATTTAAAAATTGATATATTTATAGGATAAGATTATTATTGGTATAAATCCTATCAAACAATAGGTTATACAATTTTAGGTCACAAATTTAACAACATCTTTTATCTTTAACCCTTCGTTACATAAATTAACTCATACTATGTCATCTTGTGTTTTAACACTATATGGTTAATATGGATACTATAAAATGTCAAGTGAACCTCAAGTAGATCATTAATTGAATTTGTAAGATTATATATGTAATTTTGACCAATATTATATTTTTATAACTATTATATCATTTCAAAATTAGTATTTTTTTAAGAAATCATTTCTGTAAATTTTGACACTATTTAGTAATTGATTTTTGTTAATGTAAAAACAAATTAATTCATTAAAAACTACATTAAATAAAATATAACATCAAAAAATCATCAATAAAATTATTTTATAGATTTAAAAAATTCAAATTACATTTATTTTAATATTAATAATATCATTTATTTTAATCTTTCATTAATATGGTAATCATTGAATCAACAATGTGTCATTAATAAATTTATTTATTTAATGTATAAAAATTATAAACAAATACTAGGATTTAGTAAATATTTTTATATTTATAATTAATATTTATAGTCAAATATATCATTTATATAACCCTATATTACAATTTTTTTAGTTTTAAGATACATGTTATGTTATATTTCTCTTTACAGAGATTTATTTAATATACCATGTCAATATCTCACAAAAGTGGCTCTAAAATGCCCAAATTTTAGATAAATGATATATATGGTATCAAATGACTCATTCTATAATATTAGGACATGCGTTAGTGTAGTTTTATATTATTTTAATATAATTTTTTACCCTTATTGACCAAATTTACCCTTTAACCATGGTAAATCAAAATAATTACTGATGTTACTATTCATAATGTCCCAAAATAAAAGGTGCCTATTTGAATAATTTGGAAAATTTTATTTCAAATTTTTTATCCATTTTTCTGAATTCAAAACACATAAGTTTCATTAATAAATGTAAAATTAATTCCCACTATTAAAAACCAGAGAGGATTTTTAAGAAGTAAAAACTATCAAAAGATTGACATGTGTTTATGTCTATTTTAAATGTAAAATTACTTAAAAAGGACAAAATTGGATTAAATGATAAAAACATATTCTAATTACACTTTAAAAATAATTAATAAGATAATCTAACTACATAAATAAATGATTTGAAAAGGTAGTTTTGAATTAAAATGTAGTATTCTTCACCATTTTTTTAAAAATTTAATTTTATCATAAAAATACAAAAATTAAACCAAAGAAAATTTTGATGCCCCATTTCTAAGGAATAATCTTATTTTTTCATACATAACACATAAAAGTGACAAAAATAATATTTAAATAGGTTTATCCATCAAAATGCGGTAAAATTATATTTCTTTAAAAAAAATCATTTTTCTAAAAATATGGATTTATTCATATATCATATATAGAAAATATATGTGATGTATTATAAATATTTAATCGAATATATAATGTATATTTTTCATTAAATGAAAATCCTTAAATAATGATATGATTTTATAAACACAGTTATTCTCTTTTAAATAGGTTATCAAAAAAACACATACCTTATATTCAATTGGTTTTTACTTCCATTTATAATAAATTTGGTAACCAATGAATCATTATTTAAACACGTTTAAACTATATTTTCAAAATTTAGTTGATACTATTCATTACAAACGTTTCAAATACTAGGTTATACAGGTATCGTTTAAATAAAAACATTTAGTTGTTCGCTTAAGCTCTATGTAGAGTATCACTGAACATAGTGTTTCTTTCTTAGGACTATGGATGTTGCAGATAGTGATAATAATAATTTTCTATATTGTCTCCATAACAATTTTTGGGTGTCTCTCACTATGACCGATAGTACAACATAGTTGACCCAATGTTAATTAATATTTGGGAATGAAGTAGTCTTCATTATAAAAGTTAACAATACCTCACTTCACATATACATTTTTAATAAACAATAAGAATATGAATAGCCTCATATATATCTCGATGACAGAGAAACACTAAATGAGAAAATATTATAGACATTTCAAAAAAATTAATTTTATCAAAACCACATCGCATGAGAATTCAACAAAAGGGTCCTCTAACACTGTTAATCAAATGAAATATGTATTATCCTTGATAATTTTAGTGACAGGGAAAAATGAACCCCTAAAATTAGGATAAAATGATGTTTTTATATAATACACATCATTTACTCTAATTTATCCTACTCCCAAATAAGAATGGATTAATAGTGTTTTATTCCCATGAATAATGAAATGTTTTTTAAATAAATACTTCACATAACCCTACGTAATGGAAAAATGTTCCTAATAGTGTCATATTGATCTTAAATATGAAAACATCATCATCGTAGGAACTAAAAATACATGTCACAAAACTCCACACAACATTACATTAAATTTCATAGCACACCATCTATGTCACATGATATTAAATTATATGGAACCTATTCTTTCTCATATAACCCCTAAAACTAATTAGAGTGGTCTTTCTCATATGACTAGATTTCTTCACATGATAATGTGATCCATGTAAGAGACATATTGTACAGTTTCCCACATCTATAGGCCTTTATAAGAAATAAAATGACCACTTTTTATGAATTATGTGTTCCATGATTCCTATTTTTATAGGATACGGAGTGATCCCTACATTTCCTACCCCATTGTAAATAAAAAAATTCATTTTCTTTAATCATCCACTTTATCCAAGTGATTAGTCCATGATTAGTTCCCATCATGTTTTATCTAGTAACCCTACATTAGGATGGAAATAGTTTCCTCCAGCACGTGATCCATATTAGTGAAAATACCTTTTTAAGGGATATGTGTTGATTGATTTCTATTCTATTAAGATATCCTGTTATGATAAGATTGATTATCCATTTTCTATACATAGATATCATTCCCTATATTTCCCTCACTCTGTCCCAGTGTTATGGACCCTCACCCATTCATGTTGAGTCCCCAAATATCCTTGAAAAAATATGGAATAATTACATTTTCCCTAGTATTGAGGCTTGAAGAATTCGTTGAAAAAATTTAACTACTCTTTGTCTCACTATAGAACCCATCCATTTCAGTATAGATACCCTGTGTATGATCTATATCTATATATATAACTCCTTACATGACTTCATGTGTAATGATTCATATTTTTGTAGAATATATAGTAATTTAAAATCTATAAATCTTTGAACCAAACATATATTTTACCCTCTTTAATTACCTATCCAGTTCAACTGTGCAATCCCTTTTCAATTCATGTAGAGCTTCATTCACTAGGTCGTAACTGGGATATAATCATTTTATTTCCCCTATGTGTGTGTAAGATCTTTATAGAGACACATTTATAGAACTATGTGGGGAGTTATTTTTATCCTTCCAATATATATATATTGACACCAAAATAACTTATTCTAATACAAGGAATAAATTTCATCTCTTTAAAATCCACTCCCAATTTATGGTTTCATCATTCACATCATTCCTTTTTACATTTTTCTCCTTGTCGGGATAACATGTTTTCTCTCTAGAAGTACATATGCCTTGATTTATGTTACTTATAAATATGTATAAATTTAAAAACCATCTATCTCAGACCCACATAAAAATTTTCATCCACTTATACTCTACTCTAACATTTTGTAATGTCTCAATATTGGTCAATTTTGGGACAGAGTATTTTATTTACCTTTTTATCATTCTCTTATCATATTCTTTACTTCTTACCTAAAGTATCTGAATCTCCCCAAACCTTACATACATATTGGTAAAAAGTATATATAATTCCAAAATTACACTACAATTCATTGATGTCATATACACCAAATATTTTATCTTCATATAACAAACCATATGTATATCATTGTTCTGTGGAGAATATACTCCAAACTCACACACCCTAAATAGTGTTTCAATGGAACCAGATAATCAAAGTAGATCCCTAGAAATCCTCATTATAATTTTTTATTTATATAATAACGAGACCATCATCCAAATATGGTCAATAGTTTTCTTATCCTATCTATTATAATTATACTATTTCGCGATTCAGATAAATTAAGTCATAATTTACTCTAATCACATTTCATTTTAAAAGGTGTTAAATTTTTTTTATCTCTCAAAAGACCATTTGGCTGATCAAACTTCACATTGTAGTCTATACACAATGACCATAAACTAAATTAGTTTACCCCTTTAGGGGTTGATTGTACTCTCATGAGGTATATCAATTCACATGAGATCAATTTTTCCCTTACTAAAAAACATTAAACCTCATCAACCATTTTAATCAATGATTTGTAACATTAATTTAAAATATAACTTTGGTCAAAGTCAGGTGACCATAATCATAAATCATACTTGGTCCTGGTACTATGACATTAAATTACATTATCCTTTTCCTAAGCTGACCTATATTAGTATTCAGATCTTTATTTGTATCGGGTTTAGGATTACATAATTTCTATATAAACCACCTTATCTTTTAGTCATATTTTTATCACGTTAAACTATAGCCTTATATCAGTCAAATTTATATTAATTTAAGAATCATTCCCTTTGGTCTAAATTTAATGTTTCTATACATTCAAAGGAAAGAGACATAGTATTTTATAGGTTGAGAATATTTACAGGGAACCATGGGAAGAAATAAAGTATTTTCTCACTAGGATTTCACCTTTCATTGTCATGGAACCATTTAGAGAATTATAAAATGGATACAAATATTGTTTGGTCAAATAAATCTAAAGGCTGGATTGAGAAAATTATTTTATCCCACCTACTTAAACATTCCCTTCAAAGGCGTTATAAAAAGTTATGGTTCAATAAAAAAGGCATCAAATCTTGTTGAGGTACCCATTTGGGCACAAAAAAGGCTAATCAATACTCTCTATTTTATCATATATGAGAAATAATTAGATCATTTTCATTTTCCGTAAATTAATTTGATTTAGATGAACCTAAAAAATGTATAAAGATATAATTTCGAGGTTCTTCAACCATCGGTAAAAATTAAACCCATCATATTGATTCCCATTTCATGATTTGAATTATATTGATTTATCACAATTATCATATATAAATACAATAAATTTGGATTAAAATGATGGTAACTGCATCGTGTATCATGCCCACCTATATTCATCCATGGGGAAAATTAGGTAGGAAACAAAAACCTTAAAATCACTTATATAATGCGGAAACATTTTTTATGATGATGGTAGATATGACTCATATCTACCACTACTATATCCATCAAGAAATAAATTATTTATGTATAATTTATTAATTCAAACATTTCAACATTTACTAGAGCATTTTGAGATTATTATTTTTCATATCCATGTTAATTTAGTGTTCAAAAAGATTTATTTTTTAGGATTTTACTTCTTTATGTGTTTCTATATTTAAATCAAAATCATAATTTGAGATGAAATAAAAATTATAAGTCAGTGTTTTTTAGAAACATAAATTTTAAAATAATTCAATAATCTGGGGGATCCACAAGATAGATCCTTCTGATCATTTCCTAAAAAAAATTAAAAGAAATCATCAATAGAAGAATATGATAAATTATGATTAGATTAATTTTTTATATAAAATAATGTTCAGTTAAATGAATTAATTGATCATTGAAGATATAATTTCTTAGAAGTAACTTCTTAAACCAATGGACATTGTTTATTTATCAGTGAGACCAATCCTTAGTATATCTTTTTTATAATTTCAATTATGATTACTATGTTTATCAGTTGTAATTTTAAAATAGAAATTTGAAAATTTCAATTTCAATTTATCTATGTAAAAGTATATGTATTCATTGAATTATTAGGTCTAGACTCACTAGATTTTCATTGATTCAACTACTAAATGATCCACTCCATTAATCCTTTATTATGAATTGTGGATTTAGATGTTTTTATATCTCTTTCTATTGATTTTATTCATTCTTAGATGATTAAATTTTATCAAATAAGAGAATACAACAATTCATAATAAAAACCATTCATACCCAAACCCTATAAGAGCTGTAGAATGAATTTTAATTTATTTTTCATTTACTCTAATAGAGCTACAATAATAAGGTTGTGAACTTGGTATCAATAAAATTTCCTTATCACAAATTTGTAGAATAAACCTTCGGATCATAACCTAAATCATCCAATGATATAGGTATGTTATTAGGAATTAAACATTCCATGGAGAATCATAGTTAATTTGACATGGTTAATGGGGATAATAATTTAATATATCTTTTTTGAATTGATTTTAGGACTGCACTAATAGAGTAGCTATCCCCAATAGATAACACACATCTAAAACTTTAATAACAACAGTGGTGAGGTATGAAAACAGTTCTAGTCACTAAAAATAGATCTATTATACCTTTAATAAAAAAGGATCTAAGTGTAAGGAATCCCAATTTTGTATGTGGTTCTCAGTTAGGTGATATTATTTTTTAAAAATTTGTTCGAAATTAATATTGGTTCATCAACTCTTAGAGATGTGTTGTTTGTGAAACTATTATACTAAATAACAAAATATCCCATTTGGGTAATTCCATATCTTGGTTTGTATCCTTGCACATCTGTATTAGTCAAAATTAATTATTGACTACATGGTCCCATTCATTAAAACCCATTTTGTAAGGTAATAGGGAGACTCTATTTATAAACCCATATTGATATATGAACTTATATGAAGTATAGTGTTCACAAGTGATTAACTTATCAACTAAGGAATATAGGATTACACCTTTAAAGGAAATAATTGAGGAATTTTCATCATGGGTACCATTGGCATTATCAATAATCATCCTTGAGGGAAAATCGTAATAAATAAAGGTACAATTTGGGTAACTCCTTAATATATCAAAAACCTCCATAGTACGTAGAACTAATTTCAAGACATAAACTATTATATGTATCCTTTGGTTATATATAGATAAAGTAATTTTTATAGTACTTTGAAATTCATATCACCAGAAATGCTCTACTACCCAGCTCTGTAGAAAATGAATTGGATTATTGGTCAAATATAAGGTGTTTCCTCTTTTTATAGAATCTATTATATGATATATCCAAGAAATAATATATACATAATGATTGATTTTTTTCATTGTTTAAATAATTCAACCACTATGAATGTGTGGAACCTAAAACCTTAATGGGAATCCCATGTAGGGAAGAGTCACCTACTTAAGAACATTGTTAAAAATAACACAATTGAAAGTATAGATCCTCTACTTGGTTGATTTCATATCCCCACATGGTGTGTTATCCTGCTTCCAATAGAGCCTAATATAAAACCTTAACATTATAATCTCATTGAAAATGGAATCTTTTTTGACACCTACATTTTATCCTCATACCATTTGAATATTGGAAGACATCCATCCATTCCCCCAAACGGTATTTTCGAGTGTATTTGAAGTTATTTCCCCACCCCTCCAAAGGGAATGGTATTTTCTTTACATCCTCTTAAATAGTGTATACTAAGAGAAATTATTCATATATTACCCTAATATATGGGACACGTTCTAGTCTTTGTATTTCCCAAAAGATAATTCATACCACTTTATATAGTTGATGGAAGGTGTTTATGTCTAGAAACCAATGGATGATCAGTTCTAGAAGAATATCTATATATAATACTATTATGAACAAAATATCCCAATCTACTTGTTATAGTTTGATTGCTTATAATTTCTCAGTGAAATTTGTGCGGTTTTGATGAACCTAAACGGATCAAATGCATTCATCTGAAATTTTTTCTCCATGATGGATATCCCATTGTGAGCCCCACCCTCCACTAAGAATATTCAATTAGGAGGACATAATTATTTAATAATCATAGAAAATAGGATGAAGACTCTGGTTTTGATTATTATGGGATAATTGGGAATTATTTAATATATAAACACTCCAATGATTTACATCTAGGATAAGTTGATAATTAGAGGAAATTTTAATTTCAATATAATCAATGGAAGTAATATACTATGTTGATATTAATTTATGGTTATATAGATGAATTTATACTTTAATACGATGTATAATGTTAATATAAATTATTCCATTAGACAATGATGGGGAAATTCACTTTATGGTAAGAGAATATCAAATAAATTCTCACTAAATATGGGGAAAGAGTAATATCATATAGAGAGAACATGATGAAGATAAAATACCAGTCATGATATATATCATTTACACTCCCTAGTATGATTTTCCCTAGACCTTAGAAGTGGAATTAATTCTCCCTATTAATCTAAATTTTTGGGTCAATATATATTACCTCAAATCCAGATGCTTATCTTATGAATGGTGTTATTGTCAAATTAGTTCATTGGATAAGAAATGTTTCTGGGATGCTGTATATTCCCTATCAATAAATAGGGACCCCAAATTAAGAATAAAGTTTGATTATCTAGACAAATCCTACCTAAATGTTTAATATATACTTATTTAGAAAATATATTATTCACCTTATAATGTATAAATTTTAGGTTTGGGTTATTATGAAGCTCTATGCTTCACTCCTATTATCAATCATTATCCTTCATCATGTAATGTAGTTTATAGTTTCATTAACTCAAGTAAATTATTTGGTCCTTAATATAAATATATTATTTTTTTAGTCTAATGAAATCATTTCATCCCTAGAGCTCAAAAAAGATTAAATTTATATGAACAATCGACTGAAAAACTTCTACACCAAGATAATAGAAAGGCGAATCCGGAGGCAGATTTACAAAATGAAAATTCCATGAGAGTAAAACAACTTTCAATGGAAGTAATGTATCATGAGTATAATCTATAAACTACACTACAACTAACTAATGTGAGAGTTACATCCTAAAAATAGAATAGAGACTCAAAAAACTCCGATAGAAACAAAATGGTTATTTACATCCCACAAGTAAATGTTAATTTTTACCTCCACCATTACCCAATAAAACCATAAAAAAGAAATAGAGTGTACCAGTGACCATAAAAAGGAATATTATACCCTATCAAATTGGGTTTCACACATCCCCCTCCTCTGAAAAAGATAGTCATCTTCTGGTTAGGAGTTGATCTATAAGAAGTGACTCGATGATTTTCTCCATGAGCAATTCATGACTCGTCCCCTCCATTAGTATCATGATTAAGGGAGGTTAGTGAGATTTCCAAAGGATAACCTACCATTAATGAGATACTATTTCATCTTAATATGTGTGATACGGGGGGGGGGGGGGGGAATTGAAGCCTCAAAGTGGTCACATGTCTAAAACAATTTAAAAGTATTTCAAAATTGAGGGAATATTGTGATATATACCTCAAAGGATAATTGGACGATGATGAGTCTCCTTACTAATTAAATGAATAATAGGAGATAATTAATTTTTCAAAAAAGGGTTTGTTAAATGTTGTCAACACAAACCCAGAAGATAATGAAAAGCACTATACTGATGAAAAAGTGCACGATTAGTAATAATCTACTCATAATATGGTCCAAACAAAGTGGTGAGATAAAGGTTTATTATAAATACATTAAATGAAGAATTTTGATTTGGGATATACTCTAAACGTCCCACTTCAACCAACTCAGTGAGATTTATACATATAAAAGTGAAAGGCTTTGGCTACATCTATAGTCTACTCACCTACTGAAGGATTCTAGACACTATTTCAGAAAAAAAAAATATTTCCTGATATGATTCAGAGATATAAAAGTTGAGGTACCTCAATTCCATGTTAATTAGAGTTAATATAACAATTGAGTGAGACTCTCTGACTAAAAATAGAATTCCTCATTCAGTTAACCCTCTTCAACAAGAAGGTACTATGTAATCATAAATGGCCGATTTAAGTCATCCAACCAACTTCATATCAAACAAACCAATCTAATTAACCCCAAATCTAGTTGATTATAAGTAGTTTAATCTATTGAGGTGGTATACAAGACTAGTTTAGGCTATTTTTGTTAGGCCTAAAAATTCTTGTTATTGTCCACTAGTGTATACAAGTCATCCTTATCAGGATCCACCATCTATCCTCACTCAAACATCATCTCAGCAAATGATACCACAGAAGTTTCTAGAATATAATGAATCTATTACTACTCAAATTTAATATATATATATATATGTGTGTGTGTGTGTGTTTTTTACTAGTTACATAGAAACCATATTAGAATTTAATTCTTGATTTGGTGGATTTTACTCCTCCTCCACCCAAATTTTGGAACCCATCGTTCCTATGTTTAATGGCACAGGATACCCAGAGAAAAATATTATGAATCTCGTGTCTTGATGCACCCTTATACTTGGAATACCATAATTTCAACAAGTATTTAAGCTCAAATATTTTATACAAACCTTATATTGACTTTAATTTTTCATTAATAGCAATCTAGTGGACCGATCTAATTTTGATTAGGATGATCTATGATGGAATATCGTTTATTAGTTTAGTTTAATATTGAAGAGGACGACTATTCGTAACTTATCGAATTAGAATAGTATAAAAAATATAACACCCTAGGTAAATAAATAATATTACATCTTTATATTTATCCATATTTGTGAATAAAATATTAATATTACTTTAAAGGGGATGCTATGCTCGATGACATACCCAATACGCAACAACGAGTTTCTTGGGAATCTTACATTGCACTCTAATAATAAAATAATATTATATTAAATGGTAGTTAACGCCTAGCCGTTGTAATGTCGGGAATGAACAGAACTAACTACAAAATGATTATATATGTTTGTAAAATATTTTTACTCTTTACAATAAATGTTAGAGGATTAAAAATGCAAATGAATCGAGTTTTTAAGCGTAAACATTCTAATATTCTTTAAAGGGTCGATTAACCGCCTTTTGATGGAGAACCCCTTTTAAATCCCCTTTTTCACAATTTTATAAGCTCTATTTTTCAAAATAAACATATTATTTATGATTGGAACATTGAAATTTACCTTGGGTTAATTTTTGGTATTTTTCTGACAATGTTCATTTTTCAATGAATAGAGAAAAATACTGCATTTTACATCAAAACTGATTATTCATATAATTTAATTATATGGTTATATTATCTTTTTAATTTGTTTTAAAGTGTAATTAGAATATATTTTTACCATGTAATTCAATGATGGTCATTGGGATTAATTTCACTTTGGAATTAGGCATAAACAAGTACCAATCTTTTCATAAATATTGTTTCAAAAAACCCGCTATTTGTTTTGACAATGAGAAGTTTTTTTAAATTAATTATTGCAATTTATGTGTTTGGAATTTGGTAAAATGAATTACATATTTGGAATCAGAAGGTCCAAATTATTTAATTAAGTCTATTTTGTTTTTTATACATTATGAATTGTAACGACGGTAATTATCTATAATTATGTTGATTAATGAGTAATCGGGTAGTTAAAGAGAATAAGATAATATCATAATAATAAAAAATGACCAAAAAATGTGTCCTAAGGATAATTGTTGTCTCATGAACGACCATGGGATTCCTTGTGCCCAACTTGGGGGCCCCATGGAATCACTTTTGTGAGAAAGTGACTTTTTTATCATTTTATTTTTAAAGAATGTTAAATGTAAGAATGAATGTATCACCTAAGTAAAATATTTTTAATTTTTTCTAAATAAATGATAATTTGGACTATAAATATTCATTGTAAAGATAAAAATATTTCCTACATCATTGTATTTTTGTTTATAATTTTTAGACATTAAATAAATTAAATTATTTATGACATCATGATGATGCAGCGATGACCTCATTATTTAACGATATAAATAAAATGGAATGATAATGTAAAATCTAAGCACTAAACATTTCAAAAACCTGTTGGATGGGAGGATTTTGAACCCTTATCACCTTATCCTCTAAACACATCAATGTGGGACCATTAAAATACGAAACTCATTTGAAAATAAAGTTACATTTTATACCATTCCAAGAGTGCCCCTCCTCTCCTCTTATAAAAGGCCACCACCTCTACCTCTTTACCCACACTTCCAAAGCCTTTGGCTCAGACAAAACCTGCCCATTTTGTCTCTCCACATCCCTCTATAACTCCTTTAAGCCTCATGTTGGGCAGAAGTCTTCCCAAGGAAGCCTTTGAGCTCAAACGAAAGGGAGTTACCCGATTTTATGGTAATGTCTTCACTTGTGTACTTTTGTTTTATTTTTCTTCTCCAATCCCCTAAACTCTTTTTATTCATTTATTTTGTAACAACTACAGTATCTTCAATATACTAGGATGTTTTTATAAGAATCATTCGAGCTACACTTACAGACACCTATATCAAATGGTTAATGAACATACTGTTTCTGTGGATGGAGAATTTATGCCTCATGAAATGATGATTGTTCAACACTCATATAACACCTTAAAAGGTGTCCATTAAGATGTCAATATATTTATATATGATATATAATATGTTTCTGTTTCTGTATTTTTCTTTTGTTTCATACCTTTATGGTTTCCATTTTGGGTAAACATGATAATTTCATTTTAGGAAGTGCGGACTACCGGCCCCTCAAAGAGATTTGATTCGTTAATGCCATATAAGGGATGTTTAAAGTATGGATTTAAAGTTATTATATATGATGTATGTTACATATAAATTATGAATATAATTATGGAATTAAAATATACATACCTCTCATTTGGTTGTAATTCCATTAATATGACATAGAAATGAAAGTAGCGTTCATGCGTATGTACGACTTACCGTCTCCATGAACAGGGCATTTAATTTCTTACCTCTAAATTATTATGTAATATTATAAATACATGTATATTATGGATATATATGATATATATGATATCCAAATCATGAATATAATTCTGGATATAATGAAAATTTGACCACACGAACAACATGTAATTGTAAGAAATCCACTTTCGACTTAAGAACCAAATATCGAAAAAACAAACATTATTAACATAAATGATTAAATAATGTTTATAACATGGAAATAAGTGATATAAAAGGAATAATGAACTATAAAAAGGTTCTTAATAAAGTGTAAATTAACTCAAGTTTATTATTCAGGATGTTAAAGAACGATCGAGTCAAGTCGGACCTGAGGTAAGGGATCATACTCCTCTCTTTCTTTTTAAGTACACTCTTTTATGTCATTCCTTTTAAGATCATATTTCTTGTTAATGGGATGTTCATTTATATTACTCTTACTATAATTTTTATGTTCATATGATGAGAGACCCTATTCTCTCTCATCAATCCATTTTGGAAGTTTTGAGTGGCGCTGTTAGGCTGCCGAATTTTCGTAAGAGATCTAATCTCTCTCTTTATCTTTATGTACTCTCCTTTATGTCACTTATTTTAAGATCCTATTTGTTATGATGGGGTATGTTATTTTATATTCCTCTTGCTGTACATTTTATTTTAACGTGATGAGATACCCTATTTGATCTCATCAATCCATTTTTGGATGTTTTAAGTGGCGCCTTTAGGCTGCCGAGTTTTCGTAATGGATTTTTCATCTCACTTTTATTCCCATGAGATTTATTCTACATCTGCCAAAATTTCCTTTGAGTGGTGTATGTACTGAACATTATTTTACTCATTGTGTAATATTATTTCATTTGTGAGTATTTTCATCAATGTTGTATTGTCCTTCTTTCACGGGGCGTATGTTTCGAAAGATACCCATGTCGGTAAGGGAACCTTTCACCCTCCTCTTTTTAAATGAAATATTTTGTTATGTCTTTTAATTCACATAATATTATTTTGGGATATGTTCTTATATATCCTTATTGATTTAAATTTATGTCCACGTGATGAGATACCCTTTTTATCTCTCATCAACTCTTTTTCTGAATTTTGAAGTGACGCCGTTAGGCTGTCTAATTTTTGCAAGGGAACTTATTAACCCAATTTCGATTCGTTGGGATAAACAAGTACACCATGAATATGTCGTTCTATGATTATGTGTGAATGTCCTATGATTGTTTTACAATTAATACCCACTTATATTTTGTGTATTCATTTGTGACACATAGTTATGTAACTGATTTATCCTTAATCCAAGGATATCGTCTTTGTATGGGACTTCATCTCAATCTCCGTTCATTGACGAATATTTTGTTTTATACACAACTTTCTTTTATATGGTGTATAAACCCATTTGAATTTTATGTTTATCCAAAAGGAATATTTTTATACAAAGCGTTTTACTAAATGAAAAAAGGGAATGTTTTTGTCGTACGTATGCGGCAACAAAGACTTCTCCGCCGCCGTGACCATTATTTGAGTTTCGGCTTCATCTACAAGCCATACCTTCTTTTTTAAAAGAAAAATAAATACCATGTTTTACTTTTCTTTTATTTTGGTATTGAAAATAGTTTTCAAAATGTATTTATATCAATGTGTTGTATTGATATCTTGATATTGAAAGGTGGAAATGTTATGTTTCCTTTATGCATGTTTTATGTGATAAGATTATGTTATGGTTCTTGGGAATTATTATGAAGATGGGTGGTTCCGTGATAAACT
This sequence comes from Viscum album, assembly GCA_963277665.1. Lineage (NCBI taxonomy): Eukaryota > Viridiplantae > Streptophyta > Magnoliopsida > Santalales > Viscaceae > Viscum > Viscum album. The sequence goes on along the minus strand of OY728120.1, from coordinate 775,283,042 downwards.
AAGGGCAGGTGAGCCTGATATAGCTCTCTAATGCATTGGGTAATGCAAAGGAGTGAAACGTTAAGGTTTCTCCGAAGATATTTGGGAATATACTGTGGTGGGTATTCCAAACGTAACCAAGAGGGTTACTCCCTATGTAAAAATGTTATGAATGCCTCAAGTTACCTTTATGTCTTATGATTTATATGATTTATTCATGATATTATGAGGTATGTTAAATTTCTTATGTTTTATGGGTAAAGTGTGATTTCATTCTTATGTATACATGTACTCATGTTTCCTTTCCATATTTTTATATCCCTTACTGTGCCTTTTATCCTCATCCCAAGTTTTTTAAATGTTTTTCACAGGTCAACGTAAGGGTACATGATATGATGATAGTGTCAAAGAAGTGTCAAGAAAAAATACATGTTTTATTTTAAATATGTTTCCATTGATGGGAAAAATGAATACTATCTTTTATGTAACCACTTTGTTTAAATGTGGAATGTAATGACATTTTTTTATCTAATTCTCTAAAAATCTAAACCTGAAAAGATCCTCAATGTGTAATCTTGTAGTAACTCAAGATTAAGTAAGGTTTAAGGTTGGGGCCTTATAATTGGTATCAAAGGTCGGTTTAGATAACTTTAGAGGTTAGGGTATTCTTTAAGCATAAGTGACATTACCATAATGGTTAAGATTTCAGAAAGAGTCCTAGTTTTAGATAAAGTGAATGAATAATTATATATTACTGTTTATCTTCCTCATTAGTACATGATGGTTTTGTTGATATACTCACACTGACCTTTTTGGTTTTAGTAAATGGCTAGATCTAGCAGGCACAAAAGTAACAATGGCTGTGAAGGAAACTACGATAGTTTTTTGAGCAAGCAACAGAATGATATGGGAGCTGCAATGAGAACTCATGTGATTATCCTCAACCAACTATCTGGAGTCCTGATTGACCACCTAAACCATGGTGATTTCTCTAAGGCATCATACATGCAAGAAAAAAATCCATACAGAACTACAGGTAAAAATCATAATGGTATGTGTGTTCAAAAACCTTTGTGTCAAAAATGTGGAAAGAAACACCAAGGAAAATGTTTCAAAGGGACAGAAATATGCTATAGATGTGGAAATGAAGGTCATAAAGCAAGAACCTGCCATGGAAAAAGGAAGCATCCAGTTGACTCGAGGAAAGGGAATGTAGTTATTTATGAGGGATTAATTGAATGTTTTAAATGTGGTGTGCATGGTCATTATGCAAACACATGTCCTATGAAGAAGTTTCGTGAATGGGATCACCAAGATCATACAAATGTTCGTTTACCAATACCTAATTCCATTCCGATTGAGGATGAAGAAACTGAAAATGACTAATCAAAGGTATGGATTATTTCATAACTATTGTTTTCCAATTTTGGAATCTTAGGATATGATTCATGATATTGTTTGTAGGAAAGAAGTATTTCCGAATAAGTTGTGAAGGAATGGTTAAAGGGTTATGAAGAATGTTGAATGAGTAAGATGTCAACATATAAGGGCTTCAAGAGTTATGGTGAAATTCTTAAGAGTATTAAGTATCTTTTGATGATGGGGTTACATTAGAAGACTTTTTATAGTATGTGTAACCCTGATGTTTAATATATGAAAATTTTATTCATGGAATAGTTATCTGTTCTTTTGTGGACATAGTTATAAAGAACCTTTTGGGTTTATATGATAATTACTTTTGAGGTAATTATGGGATACTGTATGTTATGATGGAAGTGAAAGGATTGAGATAAAATTGAGGTTAAATTATGTTATGGTTATTTTTGATGATTTTATCTCTTTTTGGAGAATGATTTTAGAATTATATAGTTTTGGAAAAAGGACAACACGCAGACTGTGTGACAACCCGTCGCGCCGGACAAAGCTGCGGGAATCGAACCCACAACCAAAGTGCAACTTGTATTTATCGCCTACCACTGGACTACGTGAAGTCCCTGGTTAGATTAACTGATTCTTTTTAGTTACATGATTTTATGAATTAAGAGTAAGTTGATTGTGGGTTATCTAGGGATATTTATTAAACTATCATAGAGGATATGTGATAAGGTTAATTACTTTTCAATATGAGACATTAAGAGCAACTGATTTTGTTTGGAGATAAATGTTACGATTTAACATGGAAGACTATGTGACTAAATACATCAAATATTTGGGTTTCAATCTTATCTTGGTTTACTTTGAATAATTTTATTGACAAATTTATTATATAATGGTCCTCATTGAACTTTGGGTTTTGTTGGACAAATTTTGGAGATTAAGAATAGAATTTCTTTTTATAAAGGGTTATCCTTTGCTGGATTATCTGATCTTGTACTAACCTTTTTGTTTTTGGTTTTGGTTAAAGTCTAAAGACATGGGAAGTATATAGTTCTCTTTTTTGGATTAGGTGATTCCCTTGAAGTTGATTATAGTACTCTTAATTTGAAAAAGTCATCCTAAATACTCGTCTTTTGGAGAAAATATGAGTTTTTGTAAGGAATCTAATAAAAGTTGAAAGTCCACATGATAAGTGATTATGTTTCCTTGTGAATAAATTCTTCAATAAAAATTAACTTAAAACAAAAATGTTGTCTATTAACTTTTCCTACTGGGGAATCAAATACCGTTTAACCCATCACAAGTTTGTGATTTTCTTGTGGTTACCTTTCTCCTAAACATGTTTTCTATCACTCTCCATCAGAACATGACCCTTTGTTTTTTTTCCTCCATGTCCATATTTTCAAACTTGGAATCCTAGTATGGGGTAACTCGGGTGACCATTATACTTATCTTTCTTTATTTTAAAGTGATTGTCTTACTAACTCTTGTTCCGATGAGTGACTTTCAAGGATGTTTCCAAGCCCAATTTTAAAATTGCGAGGATAAAATTCCCAAAAGGGGGGAAGGATGTAACACCCCAGGTAAATAAAGAATATGACAGCTTTATATTTATCCATATTTGTGAATAAAATATTAATATTACTTTAAAATTTATGCTATGCTCGATGGCGTACCCAATACGCAACAATGAGTTTCTTGGGAATCTTACATTGCAATCTAATAATAAAATAATATTATTTTAAATGGTAGTTAACGCCTAGCCGTTGTAATGGCGGGAATGAAACGAACTAACTAAAAAATGATTATATATGATTGTCAAATATTTTTACTCTTTACAATAAATGTAATAGGATTAAAAATGCAAATGAATCCAGTTTTTAAGTGTAAACATTCTAATATTCTTTAAAGGGTTGATTAACCGCCTTTTGATGGAGAACCCCTTTTAAATCCACTTTTTGACAATTTTATAAGCTCTATTTTACAAAATAAACATATTATTTATGATTGGTACATTGAAATTTACCTTGGGTAAATTTTTGGTATTTTTCTGACAATGTTCATTTTTCAATGAATTGAGAAAAATACTACATTTTACATCAAAACGACTTTTTCATATAATTTTATTCGTTGGTTATATTATATTTTTAATTTGTTTTAAAGTGTATTATAATATATTTTTACCATATAATTCAATGATGTTCATTGGGATTAATTTCACTTTGGAATTAGGCATAAACAAGTACCAAACTTTTCATAAATATTGTTTCAAAAAAACCCGCTATTTGTTTTGACAACATGAAGTTTTTTTAAATTAATTATTTCAATTTATGTGTTTGGAATTTGGTAAAATGAATTACATATTTGGAATCCGAAGGTCCAAATTATGTAATTACCACTATTTTGTTTTTGGACATTATGAATAGTAACGGCGGTAATTATCTTTAATTATCTTGATTAATGAGTAATCGGGTAGTTAAAGAAAATAAGATAATATCATAATAATACAAAATGACCACAAAATATGTCCTAAGGCTACTGGTTGTCTCATGGCCGACCATGGGATGCCTTGTGCCAAACTTGGGGGCCCCATGGAATCACTTTTGTGAGAAAGTGACTTTTTATCATTTTATTTTTAAACAATGTTAAATGTAAGAAAGAATGTATCACCTAAGTAAAATATTTTTAATTTTGACTAAATAAATGATCATTTCGACTATAAATATTCATTAGAAAGATAAAAATATTTCCTACATCATTTTATTTGTTTTATAATTTTTAGACATTAAATAAATTAAATTATTTGTGACATCATGATGATGCAGTGATGACCTCATTATTTAACGATTTAAATAAAATGGAACGATAATGTAATGTCTAAGACCTACATATGTCCAAAACCTATTGGATGGGTGGATTTAGAACCCTTATCACCTTATCCTAGAAACACATCAATGTGGGTCCATTAAAATCCGAAACACATTTGAAAATAAAGTTACATTTTATACCATTCCAAGAGTGCCCCTCCTCTCCTCTTATAAAAGGCCCCCACCTCTACCTCCTTACCCACACTTCCAATGCCTTTTTCTTGGCAAACCCCTGCCCATTTTGTCTCTCCACATCCCTCTATAACTTCTTGAAGCCTCACTGTGGGCAGATGTCTTCCCAAGGAAGCCTTTGAGCTCAAACCAAAGGGAGTTACCCGATTTTAAGGTAATGTCTTCACTTGTGTTCTTTTGTTTTATTTTGCTTCTCCAACCCCATAAAATTATTTTATTCATTTATTTTGTAACAACTCCAGTATCTTAAATATAATAGGATGTTGTTATAGAAGCATTCTAGCTACAATTACACACACCTACATCAAATGGTTAAAAAAACATACTGTTTCTGTGGATGGCGAATTTTTGCCTCACGAAACGATGATTGTTCAGCACTCATATAACACCTTAAAAGGTGGCCATTAAGATGTAACTATATTTATATATGATATATAATATGTTTATGTTTCTGTATTTTTCCTTTGTGGCATACCTTTATGGTTTCCATTATGGGTAAACACGATAATTTTATCTTAGGAAGTGCGGACTACCGCCCCCTCAAAGTGATTTGACTCATTAATGTCATATGTGGGATGTATAAAGGATGGATTTAAAGTTATTATATATGATTTATTTTACATATAAATGATGAATATAATTCTGGAATTAAAATATACATACCTCTCATTTGGTTTTAGTTCCATTAATATGACATAGAAATGAAAGTAGCGTTCATGCGTACGTACGGCTTACTGTCTCCATGAACGGTGCATTTCATCTATTACCTCTAAATGATTATGTAATATTATAAATACATGTATATTCTGGATATATATGATATATATGATATCCAAATCATGAATATAATTCTGGATATAATGAACATTTGACCACACGAACAACATGTAATTGTAAGAAGTCCACTTTCGACTTAAAAACCAAATATCGACAAAACAAACATTATTAACTTAAATGATTACATAATGTTTATAACATGGAAATAAGTGATATAAAAGGAATAATTAACTAGAAAAATGTTCTTAATAAAGTGAAAATTAACTCATGTTTATTATTCAGGACGTTAAAGAACGATCGAGTCAAGTCGGACCCGAGGTAAGGGAAGCTGCTCCTCTCTTTCTTTTTAAGTACACTCTATTATATCATTCCTTATAAGCTCATAATTCTTGTTATTGGGATGTTATTTTATATTAATATTACTGTAATTTTTATGTTCATATGATGAGAGACCCTATTCTCTCTCATCAATCCATTTTGGAAGTTTTGAGTGGCGCCGTTAGGCTGCCGAATTTTCGTAAGAGATCTAAACTCTCTCTTTCTCTTTAAGTACTCGCCTTTTTGTCACTTCTTTTAAGCTCCTCTTTGTTATGATGGGGGATGTTATTTTATATTACTCTTGCTTTAAATTTTATTTTAATGTGATGTGATACCCTATTTTATCTCATCAATCCATTTTTGGATGTTTTAAGTGGCGTCGTTAGGCTGCCGAGTTTTCATAATGGATTTTTCATCTCACTTTTATTCCTGTGAGATTTATGCTACATTTTCCACAATTTCTTTTGAGTGGTGTATATAATGACCATTATTTTACTAATTGTGTATTATTCTTTCATTTGTGAGTATTTACATTAATTTTATATTGTCCTTCTTTCACGGGGCGTATGTTTCGAAAGATACCCATGTCGGTAAGGGAACCATTCACCCTCCTCTTTTTAAAAGAATTATTTTGTTATGTCTTTTAATTCATATAATATTATTTTGGGATATGTTCTTCTATATAGATATTGATGTAAATTTTATGTCCAAGTGATGAGATACCATTTTTATCTCTCATAAACTCTTTTTCTGAAATTTGAAGTGACGTTGTTAGGCTGTCTATGTTTTGCAAGGGAACTTCTTAACCCAATTTCGATTCATTGGGATAAACTTGTACACCTTGAATATGTCGTTCTATGATTATGTGTGAATGTCCTATGATTGTTTTATACTTAATACCCACTTATATTTCGTATATTCTTTTGTCACACATAGTTATGTAACTGATTTATCCTTAATCCAAGGATACCGTCTTTGTATGGGACTTCGTCACAATCTCCTTTCATTGAGGGATATTTTGTTTTATACACAAATTTCTTTTATACGGTGTATAAACCCCTTTTACTTTTACGTTTATCCAAAAGGAATATTTTTATACGAAGCGTTTTACTAAACGACAAAAGGGAATGTTTTTGTCGTACGTATGTAGCGACAACAACTTCTCCACCACCGTGACCATTATTTGAGTTTCGGCTTCCTCTACAAGCCATACCATCTTTTTTAAAAGAAAAATAAATACCATGTTTTAATTTTCTTTTATTTTAGTATTGAAAATGGTTTTCATAAAGTATTTATATCAATGTGTGGTATTGATATCTTGTTATTGAATGGTGGAAATGTTATGTTTCCTTTATGCATGTTTTATGTGATAAGATTATGTTATGGTTCTTGGGAATTGTTATGAAGATAGGTGGTTTCATGATAAAATAAGGGCAGGTGAGCCCGATATAGCTCTCCAATGCATTGGGTGACACGAAGGAGTGAAACGTTAAGGTTTCTCCGAAGAGATTTAGGGAATATACTGTGGTGGGTATTCCAAACGTAACCAAGAGGGTTACTCCCTATGTAAGAATGTTATGAATGCCTCAAGTTACCTTTCTGTCTTATGATTTCTATGATTTATTCATGATTTTATGAGGTATGATAAATTTATTATGTTTTATGGGTAAATAATGATTTCATTCTTATGTATACATGTACTCATGTTTCCTTTCCACATTTTTATATCCCTTACTGAGCTTTTTATGCTCATCCCATGTTTTTGAAATGTTTTTCACAGGTCAAGGGAAGGGTACATGATATGATGATAGTGACAAGGAATTGTCAAGAAATAATCCATGTTTTATTTGAAATATGTTTTCATCGATGGGAAAAATGAATACTATCTTTTATGTAACCACTTTGTTTAAATGTGCAATGTAAAGCAAGTTTTATGGTCTAATTCTCTAAAACTCTAAACCTGAAAAGATCTTCAAAGTGTAATCTTCTAGTAACTCAAGATTAAGTAAGGTTTAAGGGTGGGTCCTTATAAAAACTATAAGGTAACATATTTTATTAAAAAATCTAATGGTCTAACTAATTCCTTGAACATAGAGCTACTACAATAGTAGTTGTTGGACATCTATAAGGATTATAACAACCTGTAACATAAACCACCTATAAGTACATGATTTATAGTAAGGGTTCAACTTTTTTATATTTAAAATATATTTTGGACTTATATTTTTCTAGAATAATATAATACATTACAATATAATGTGGATATTATCTCACAATGTATATTTTTTCCATTAAAATGATTTTAAGTTTACACCCATGTTTCATTTAAGACACATTTTTCTTTGTTTAAGAAGAGTCTATATAGTGGAAATATTGACCTTCATAAAATTTGTACTCATCCTTCTATCATATTAAAAACATTTATAAATTTGAATGAGAATAAATCTCATTAATGAGTATAAATATAAATTAATCATGGTAGCAAAATGATAAACATGGAAACCCATGTGGATGTTTAACTTTTTTTAAAAAAACTTATAACATAGAAATAACATATTTTCAGAAGATAAAATCAATATTTATTCAAATTAAAAAATTTAAACCCATTATCAAATGGAAGAAAAACTATGAATTCATCCTGGGGTATATTAGAATGAATAAAAATATACCCTTAAAAAAGCTTTCACCTTCAAATTTTTTTAGCTCATGAAATCAAAATATTTCCATAAAAACTAATTTTTTGCAAGAAGAATATAGGTAACTAATATAATAATTTTCATAACCAATTTTAACTCATGTGAAAACTATTTTAGATTAATTCAAGACCATCCAATTCTATAGTAGTAAACGTACCTATTATCTCACTCATTTTTTCCTTCAAAGACTACATTATTTCCTAAAATAATTGCAGAGTTGTATCAAGATCACCTATCATCATGAGATATATCAGGCTCACCTATCATCATATATAATGCTCAATTAACATATTATGTATAATATATATATATAATATTTCAGTTTTTCATCATAAAGCCCTTGAAAAACACATTTTAACACATTATAAAAACACATTTATTTTTCACATTATCATGAGGGGAAATATATTTTTTACTTTAAAAACACATAAAAATAAAAAATTGTTTGAATATAAGAAATAGGTTATACATTGGAATCCCATGTTAATGTTTAAAATAATATTTTTAATGAATAATTTTTATTGTGATGGGAATAAATGGTCAATTCATATTTATAAAAAAACAATATTTTAGTACATTTGTAAAATGTCAAAAATAACCAATACAGAAAATGTTGAAAATAATTCTCTATAATAATTTATAAAGATAGTACAATCATAGTCCAAAAATACCTTTGTAAATATTTTAATCATAAATAATAACATTCTTGAAACATTTAATAGAATATTTATATGTTGGAGAAAGAGTTTAAAACATTTAAAACAATGTTATAAATAAAAATATACTACCTTAAGTCTCATCAAGTATTGTAAGTTATATAAATATTGAATAAAAAAATTATATATGTTTTATAATTTATTTATATGCTTTTTCATGTTCATTTAATTATTATCAATCCTCTTATTTCATTTATTACCATGATTTATTTAGATGATATAACAGTTATATTCACATTGGACATTTTGGGGTCATTTGATTTATAAACTCAAAAGGGCATTAGTGTGTTGACCGTGGTCAAAGGGGATATAGTTCCATTACATCCAAAATATTAAAATATTATAATTATCATATTTAAATTTTAAATAAACTTCTAAAACCAACCATTTAAGGTGGTTTAAAAAATTAATCACCTCATTTCACGGAGATGGTAGTCCATGCATAGTTGGGAATGATAATTTCACATTTTACACAATGGTGTTGAAATAGAGTAGTTAATATTTTAACATAATAGAATCATAAATATTTTATAAATTTCATATTTATAAATATTTCAACCATTACTATCTTTATTTTATGGTTTATGTGAAAAATGAAACACATCACTTCGTGGAAGTTGTATTTCACACATACGCACAAGTGACATTATCAATTTCGAAGAGATAGAAAGAGAAAAGAGTAAAGTATTATATTAGATTTAAACAATAATAATTATTTAATAAATATCATTTATATTCATTTTTTATCATTTCAATCATCCATATAATCTAGTGGTGAAAAAAGAAATATATCATTTCATAAAGGTAGTAGTCCACAGGTTTGCATTAGTGATGTTTCCATATCCCATAGGATGAAAAAAGAGATAAATAATAGGATGAAACATAATTTTATTAAAATATATTTATATATCAGATACTGATTTAATTATTTCAACATGATTAATAATGATTTTATTTTTCTATAAGAATAAATATACGTGAAATACTCACTGGAGAGTTATACCTCTTCTTTGAGAAATCTACTTTGGATTACACCTTAATCCTTATAGGTTTTGTATTTTAAAAATACCAATACTTTATGAACTATTGAGATATTGTTTTGGTGACATTTAGGTAGGTATGGACATATATAGAGTTCTAAAAATATGTCTCCAAGAGACTAGAGGGGGTTCATTATTAAATGTGAGGGGAGTGGCACACTTGTAATTTTTAAAAAACATTAAAATATTATAAATTTCTTACTTCGCATCAAGTAGCTCAAAAACTATCCCATTTATAATATAATGTGATAACATAAAAAATACCATGATCCCGAAATATTTAATAATAAATTTTTATCCACATCATAATGTATTTACCTTTGTTAATTCCATTTACCATTTACTCTTATGATATATTTTTACCTTGGTTATTATTCATAATAACCAAAAATAAAATTGAACTGATGAATAAATCTAAAAATAATAATTAAAAATATATAATTCGTTTTTCAATATTCACTTTTTATAATTGGTATAAATTACTTTAGATATACGTGAACAAAATATAACAAAAATGGTTTTTAGATAATTGTGTTTTTAAGCATAAAAATGAACATAGACCAAAATAAAATTAAAAACTAGTTCCTATGGAAATAATTATATTATTTTTAATAAAATGTATCTTGTGTTAATTTCAAAAATCTAAAATATATTTATACATTTATATTACTTTATTAAAAGGGAAAATAATTTGTTTGTAAAAATTGGTATTTTTTACTATTCACTCAAAAAATCAATCTTTTCATACAATTAAAAATATTAACATTAATTAATATTTAATATAATAATATAAAAAATGAATTCCATTTTTTGAATTCAATATCTAAAAATTTTTGAATATTTTTTTAAAAAAAACTTAAAGTTCATGGGGAACTAATTTAGCTAAATAAAATTATTCCTTTTCGATGTAAAAAAACTATAAAATTATTTATAAAAAATTAAAGAATATGAATCCATAAAAAAATTATTATAACATATAATATATTTTAATTATTAATTTCATGGGTTGTAAAATTGTTCCCCATTTTAAAAATTGTTCCATAATATTTTTTCTCATTACATAAACAAGTGATGATATTTTTCTATCGTATAATTTTATGATTAGAGTGATGATTCCTCAATCATGTGATTCATACATAAAACAATTACCTAATATATCATCTTATTTCTTAGTAAATTCTCTTTATGATCCAAAATATGAAATGGTTTTTTCTTTATTGGTATGATTTTCTTCCAACTGTACCACCTGCGGGCTCAAAACATGAGATTAATTACGTACAAAATTTCTTATAAAAGAAACATGAAACACATCATATACATGAGATAATATTTGAGGTAAATCTACCAGATAAAAAGTTACTCAAAATTTTGCATTATTTCATATGGACAAATATACCATGGATTTAATTTATATTTCTTTTTGTAGAATATATCAATTTTCCAAGGATATGATTTGAGAAAAAAATGATCTATTACCTCAAATAGGATATCATTCCACTAGATATCTATATAAATTTTATACCAACTCAAAACTTCCGAAATATGGTGATGAATTGTATTTAACTTATTTATAATTTCTTATACCCGTTCTAGTCCCAATAACATCCTTTCACCAAATTCATCCTAGGAAGTCATAGTTCAACACCGATTTCAATATTATTCCCCGAAATGATCCATCTGAATATTAGAAAGGATTATTTCTTATAATAAAATTCAACTTGTAAAATATGTTAATCCCAACTCCCTTAACAATCCATTGATTATTCCATAAGCATATCTTAAAAAGAATATATTTTTTATTCTAATTTTCCATCATATTGAGAATGAAATTCTATAATGAAATTTAATATTTTACCCAATGAATTTTTAAGTCCATTCCAAAAATTTATGGGAAATATGGTATTATTATCAAAAAAAATAGAGAGAGGGACCCCATTTAATCTGATTATATCATGAATATAATTTCTCTAAATATGATCCAATTATATAATATCTCAAATAGGAATAAAATTCATTGATTTACTTAAAATATAAATAAAACACAAATAATTTTATTACCTAGATATGTATTTATTAATAGAACCATAAAATATTTGGATATATTCTTCCATTTCCATTCAAATAATAGAAAAGGAAGAAGTTTCCCCTTTAGTAGTTATTTCTCCAAATTAACATGTAGAAAATTAAAACATTTCATTGTAAAATTATTAATATATTCATCAATATATTCCCAACAATAATATTATAGATGTTATTTATACATGTTTATAATACTAATATGAATAGAATATTAAGAGCTGCATGCTTCACATAATAATTCCTTTTTCAATTGGGAATCACTAGGAACACATAACCTATTTTCAAAACTAATAATACCATATTTATCAATATTAAACTAATGAAAAATATAATTTTTGACTAATTATACACTTTCTTTAAAACCATGATATTTTTTACAAGCCTCCTAAATTATTTCTGAAAAATATTACTACACTAATATCTAATCAAAAATATAATAAATTTCTACATGTATAATTTCTAGGTCAATGATCATGAAATCATTAACCGATGGATCTTGTTCCAAACATAGCATTGTTAAAGACACATTTTCTTTTCAAAATAATTCATTAGGTAGCTTGTTTTATTTACCATGATGATAGTGAGTTACATAACTATAACAATTTATATGTTATAATCATATTCTATACCTTATGTTCAACTCTTTTTGATTGAATATTTACATTAAAATATTATCCGTAGTATAAATTTCATATTTTTCCCCATATAATACATGCCACCAAATTTTCAATCCAAAAACCAGAGTTATATTCCCAAGATAACATATAGGGAAATTCTAGTCCTTGAGTTTCACTAACATGAGGCATATAAAATTTCCAAATCAAATTTTATTAAGACACAAACATTTCCCCTTAATGAATAATCATTTTAAATAAAAAACCAACCATTTATAGTTTTCAATGATAACACTAGAGCATTAACCAATATAATTTTCAATTACTAGAAACATACATCACACTCTTTTGTCCAAATAAATTTAACACCTATTTATGTCTACTAATTTAGTGGAAAAGATAACTGAGAAACGTTTTCAACAAACAATCTGTAGTAACTTGATAATACAAGAAATCATTATATATCAGTGACATTTTTAGACCATGAAAAATCTTACACCCATTTAGTTTTAGTAGGATAAATAGTTATTCCATGATTATAAACAATATGCCCCATGAAATAAATATGTTGTAACAGAAAATCACATTTACAAAAATTTTTGTACAAATTAAATTAATTTATAGTATAAAAATAGTTATTAGGTGTTTCTCATGATCCTACATACTTTTAGTAAAAACCAGAATATCACCAACTAAAACTACCACATATTTATCCAAATACACATGGACAGATCTATTCATAATATCCATAAATATGACAGGTACATTCATCTACACAAAATAGAATTACCAAAAACTCATAATTAATATACCTAATACAAAACTTTTACCTAGAAATTCATTCCACCTTCACCATCAGTTAATGATCCCGAGACCTAAGATCAACCTTTGAAAAATATTGAGCACTATAGAGTTGACACCACATCATTGGATGTTAAATATTCTATCTTAGTAGTATATAAATAATTTTCCACACTTTTTTCCTTTATATTTTGATGATTCCATCCTTAGGTAAGTAACTTTGGATATTCATTATCATAATGCCCCATCTCATTACAACTAAAACAACTCACTGCTTATAGAATAACTATTATCCAATGTATTGTTTGATCATAACTCTATTCCATATATTCATGTTCCAAATAAATGAGATTATTAACTTAATAAAATATTATTGATCCTATTAAAATTTATTTAAAATTTATTTTACCACATTTGGAATATTTTAGGTGCTTACCTTCTCATTTCTTGGTTGAGTATTTATTCATTTATTACCACCATGACTGCTTCTTACTCTTCTTATCATGAAGTATATAAATTTCATCCAACTCCATTTCAATTTTCTCAACACATGAAAAATCCTCAAAAATTTTAAATTTTAAATTGACCAACAATATAAATAATCATTATTTTAGAACATTTTTAAATCTATAAATTTTACACACATTCTATAGAAATAAATATTCTAAATACCTAGACAATCTAGTTAATGTTTCCTAAAAAACATCATTTGGGTGTTTTTTAACTTCATTCAACAACATATATTTTCATTCCATTCTATTTTAAAAATATTTTTGAAGACACTTCTTGAGAATAATATTTTTTGAATTTTTTCCACTACATGGAATCAATATCATATATTTCCTTAATATTTATAATCAAAGAATTTCATTGATCAATTCCAATTTTAAAATGATAAATATTAAGAGTTTCATTTTTATGTCTTGTACATTCCAAAACATCAAATATATTTTCCAGTGAGTTTATCCATCATATATTTTTCCCTGGGTCATATGATCCAACAAATTTTAAAGGGTATTGTTTTATGAAATTCTATGCTATAGACATGTTCCTCTATAAATAATTAGTTCACCATATTTCATGGGTTAAACCACTAATAACCTATATCTATAGAGTTAAAATGTCCCCAAACTACTCTATTCTAACCATTATTTGATGCTAATTTTAATGGATAATGTCCCCTTTATTCCTTCCTACTCTAACTTCCATGTTTCCTTTTTTGAATACCATTATGAAAAGAAATTAATTTTTATAAGCAACATAGAAATATTTAAAATCTATCTCATGATATTATAACCATAAATTATAGTCACTTTAATGTATATTTTAACATTATCTAAACTTATAAACGTAACTAAACATTTCCATGGATACCATCTATACTGACCTAGAACATAAACAACCAAACATTACCTGATTTATAACAATGGATTCATATTATTAAATTTTATGGATCTTTTCAGTTTGTTGTTTTTGATAATTAGGTAATACAATGCATAAAAAAGTTGATACTTTCATAGTGTAAATTTTTTCAAAATATAAAGATTTATGTTTTCTCGCCTATTTCATTCAAGAAACTTGTTTAATTGTTTTAAACAATACACTATTGTGGGAATCTTGACCATTATATAATTTATAAACATCCGTATATCCTATTAAAAAAATAAATGTGGTATGAGACAAAAATATCTCATTAAAGGATATATAAATAAATTAATCTCTTTAGTCTAGTTAAAAATATGAAAACTAATGAGGATTTTTTTTCATAATAAAACATAAAAAACATAAAAAACATAAATAAGTGAAAATAAATTTTTTCTCAAATAAAATCATTAAAAATCATTATAAATAAAAAGATAAACCATGAATGTATCCTAAGTCATGTGGAAATGCATGAAAAAACTCCTTTAAAAGATAAATCTTTCACCTTTAAGATCTCCTTACATAATGAAATAAAAATATTTCCATAAAAACCATTTTCAAAGCATAATATAATTAACATAGAGCATCAGATTAAAAGCCTATTACTTCTCATGTATAACCCATGTCATAATAACTGAAGTTCATTTAATTCTATTAGAGTAACCATACTACTTATCTCCCTCATTTTTTCTTTGATGGCTACATAATTTCCAAATTCATTACAGATTTATACTAGGCACACACATAATTATGAGATACATTAGGCTCACCCTTCATCAATTGCAATATTAATGTACCATATAATGATAAAAAATATAATATTAACTTTTTAATAATAAACCACTTTAAAAATTCATTTTCACTGAGAATAAAGAACACTTTTAATTTTTTTTGTAACCATAAGTAGAAATATCATTTTTATTTGAAAATAATTATGAATGAAAAATCACAAGAAGAATGACAATGGGATATAATTTTAAAATACAAGTTAACATGAAATATAATCTTGATAATGAATAATGGTTTTTATGGGGGTAACAAATGTTCAAGTCATATATATTAAAAAACATTATTCTATACATTTGTAAAATGTATAAAAATAACCCATGATGAAAACATTAAAAATATTAATCCATAATAATTTTCAATTAAATTAAAAAATATATGAAAATAAAATTTATCAATAATTTGATCATAAATAATAAAATTAATCATAAATTTAAAAGAACATGGATATGGATTAGAAAGTGTTTAAAACATTTAAAATATCATTTTAAAGTAAGATCCATTACCTTAAGTCATGTATGACATTGTACATTCTCAAACTCCTGAATAATTAAATTATATTATTTTTATACTTTATTAATAAATTGTTTCATTTTTTATTTATTTATGTAAATTTATTTTATTTAATTTTTTACCATGTTTTATTTAGTTAACAAAATGGTTAATTTCATGTTGGATGTTTTGGGGTCATTTTGTTTTTAACCACAAAACTACACTAGTCTATTGATTATGGTAAAAGGGGTTATAATTAAATTACTAAAAAAAATATTATAAAAATTAATAATTATCATATTTATACATTAAATACACTTTTAAAACAAACCATGTGAGGCGGTCATGAAAAATGAAACACGTCGTTTCAAGGACACCGTGGTCTGTACATATGCATGAACAATGTCGTCTTTTTTTCTTATTGGAAAAAATAATGTATTTATTATTTTAAATTTAAATAATCATAAATATTTATTCATTTAATATTTATTATGTATTTATATCATTATTATTATCCTTCTACGTAATAAATAAAAATGAATCACACCACTTCCGGGAGGTGGTATTCTACACATACGCATAAAAAAAGATATAAATTTACAATAGATAGAAATTGTAAGGAGGTAAGTAATATATTATCATTAAATAATGAAATTATTTCATAAATATAATATATATTCATTTGATACATAATTTTAAATAAGCGTATAATTTATTGGTGGAAAATTGAAAACCATCACTTTTTGGAGATTGTGGTCCACATATATGCACATGCAATGTTTCCATTTCCAATGGGATAGACAAGGAGATAAAAAACGGATGCACCACAATCATAATAAAATTTAAATATTTTTATGTTTCTATGTTTTTATTTTATATTAATAAAATAATATTTAAATGGGTATAATATTAAATAAACCTGAAAAATTTAGTTATGAGTTATAACTCTACTATGGAAAACTATCATTGGCTTATGATTAAGAATTATAGGTTTGGTATTTTGGAAATACTATGACATATAGGATGTGGGTAGGTCCGACATAGAGATATTTAGGTAGAGATTTTCAAAGCTATAGTTCAAAAAATATTTGAGAAGTATAGGTTATTAGGTTCCCATTTATATGTAAGGGGAGTGGCATATTAGTATTTTTTTATAAACTTTTAAATATTATAAATGTCTTACTTAGGGTCAAGTGGCTTATAAACTATCCAATTTCAATTATAAGATGATATTATTCAAAATAATAGTATCTAATAATAAATAATATGATTTTTTTCACTTATCAGAAAAATGTTACCATAATTAACCTAATAAACCCTTTACCATAGTGAAATATTTTCACCATGGATACTATTCATTATGAACAAAAATTAAATTGAACTCAATAATTAATTTTAGACTCTTAATTTGAAATATGGTATTCATTTTTTAGGAATAAATTTATATAATTGTAAAAATATACTTTTAATATAACTGTGAAAAACCCAATGAAAAATAACTTTTTAATAATTACATTTTTAAGTGTCAAAAGGAACATATTCCTAAATAAAATAAAATATTAATTAATATGGAATTAATTAATTTTTTTAATAATATTTATCTTATTTTACATTAAAACCAAATATAATATTTAATTATACTTTAAAAATTATTAATTTAATGAAAAAATAATATTTTTACAAAGATCATAATATTTCACTATTCCCTCAAAAATAAATCTTTTTAGAAAAATCCCAAATATTCACCTTAAAATTCAATATGATGGTATTGAAAATCAGTTCATTTTTAAAATATTCAATTTATAAAATTTAAAAATTAATGTTTAAAACAAAACCATGTAATTCATGGAAAAAATTAGTTTAATAAATATCTTCCATTTCCAATATAAAACATTAACAAATTTTTTTTATAAAACTATGATGAATATGAATTCATAAATTAAATAATAATAAATAAAAATATTTATTTATTATTAACTATAATTTTTTCATATAAATAATATTTTATGTGGTCTATAAACATATATCAACCTGTTAAAATATCCTTGTGGATTGGAAGAGTTTTTTATGGAGGAAAATTATATAAAAGATTCACTTTAGAGTTCCAAAAATAAATCTAAACCAACATCTCTAATGTTGGAGAAGTAATTTAGAAAGGTGAAATCTATGACAGTTACTCTTAGTACATATTTAATTAATTCCATTTCTCTTGATCATATAAAAAACTAATGTAGTTCCACCTCCTAGATAGTAACACAGTTCCCCCTTCTGGGTGTAAAGATGGAAAAAAATAAAAAAAATAAAAACAATAAAGAATAAATTATATTTCTTCAAAAAAATAAGTCCTTTTTATAAAACCATACGTTCTTATTTATCATATTTTTTAATTAATTAAATTCCTTGGTTATCTTGTGTTTCATGAAACAATATGTTATGTTTACACATAATGAATCATTGGGTTAGCTTGCATTACACCATACACTAAGTTTTAACAAAATCAAAATATATTATTAATATTATTCAAACATAACTACTATAAACTAAATGTTAAACATAGAAATATTAATATAAATAAATAATTTTTAAATAATATGTATAATTGTCTTATGTAATGAAAATATATTTATTAAAAATACATAATTTTTTAATAAAGTCTTTACATGTTTCGAAAATACAAATTTTTCAAAAAAATGTTTTCTAATTAATTTCGTGAGAAATAATAAAATTATTTTTAAAAAAATGAATAAAATTAATTTTATAAATTAAATAAAATTTTGTAAATAATTATTTCAAAATTATCTTAGCGTGAAATTTTGAAAATTTCTTAAAAATATTAATTTTCAAATGAATAGTGAAAATACTGAATTTTAATTGAAAATTGTCTTTTCATTTATATTATTTAAAAATTTTAAATTATTTTTTAAATTGAAATTCGTTCAAATATATATCAATTAATACATTTTAGGTCGTTGGAATCAATTTTATGTTGAAATTTGATATCAAAACATTGGAAACTATATAACATTTTATCTTAGAAAACCCATTTTCTCATCGCGTCTATGGGATTAATTTAAAACTAAAATTTACAACTTATGTGAATATAATTTGGAAAAATGGATTCCTTATTTTAATCATAATAATGTATATTATATAATAATTTTCCTTTAATTCTTCACCAAAATTAATAGTGAAAATAGTTAAAATCAAATACATCGATTAAGGTAAAAATGGGTTTACCCACGGTTAAACCAAAAATATAAGGGTTAAAATAACATAAAAACCATTATGAAAAATATTTTATTGGACTATTTAGACACCATAATTTATAACGATCTATTATATACTATTTTGGATACTTTTTCATCTAAAAAAGATGTGTATTTATTTTTCTTTTTAAACATTACAAGTGTGTCACACACCTCACTTATAGAAGGTCACCACCTCTCATCACCTCTTTACAGCTTCAAAAAATTTTGATTCTGAAAATGCATACAAAAATAATTTAAAAACTTCATTCCCCTCCTCCTATAAGACTAATTTGTTCTAGAAAACCACCCTATTAATGCTTTTTGTGAAAACCTAAGGAGGTTACCCGAAGAAGAGGTAGCATTCTTTAATGAGGTTTTTTTTCTCCCTCAACATCATTTAACTATTTTCAATACATGATGATAAAATAAAATAAATCTATTATATATAATTAGATGTTTTTATGTTAATTTCATGACCTAAAACCATATCTACTTCCTTCAAATGAGTTACAAAATCATCATTCATGTGTACGACAGACTACCACCTCACGAACCGAGGTCCTTCATTTTTCCATTACCACCTATCAAGGGTGGGTATGATGATGTATATAAAGGATATATATTATATTTATAAAATAATAATACCATTTGAATCATTATACCATATTTTCCTTTTTTTAATTCCATTCTTTAGGGGATACGATAATTCCATTCATGTGTAAGGAAGACTACTGCCTCGCAATGTGATGTGATTCATTTTTAATAACACTTTACATATAAGATAATAATGATGATTTTATTAATGTATGAGATACAAAAAAATAAATATGCTATCAATGAAATATTTATTATTATTAAAATATAATACATCATTTTATTTATTACCTATTCAATCACTAAAAGATGATTATGTTGTTCATGTATGTGTGGACTACCGCCTTCATGAAGTGATGTGACTCTCATTTCATCACCATGCTCATGGATAATATGTATAAATATCCTTAAAGAAATAATTTTATATTTTTGATATTATTATAGTTATATAAATATAATATTTTACTTTTCTTTTTTCCGCAATGGTCTTTGAAAAATGGAATTGTTACTCATGATTATGCATGACCTATCGTTCCCATTTCAAAACGAATTTCATTTTTCAAATAAATATTTCATGATTAGTATTAAAAGTATAATTGATGTATAAATATGATAATTAATTCAAGATTATTATTCTAGATATGGTATAGCCTTTATCAAATTAAGGTGACCAAAAATAAAAAATCAAATCGTATACAAAAAAATAGGTTATTGCCCGAAAATGACTTTAACATGAAATTGATAATCAATGGGTAATAAAAGGACATTGGTAAAAAATATGGTATGATATATATAATTTAATTTATTTAAAATAGTTATAATAAAAAAATATTTATTATAAATGACTTTTTAATTACTATGAAGGAAGTTATAACTTTCGGTAAGGGATTACTAGTCTCTCTTTTATTTATGGGAGGCATTTACAAATTCACCTCTTATTTATATTTTGTCGTGTATATACTTCCCATTAATATATTTTATGATGATTATACTTATTTTTTTTGTATTTACATATCCATTTTATTATCTATTTTTCTTGTGATTTATAGTTCAAAAGTTACTAATGTTATTTTTTTCTAATATTTTTATTTGAAATATATGACTATATTATGCACTTATATTCTTATATGAGGGTTATATACATCCCATTAGAGATTTCCTATCATGAATTTATTTATCCTAATTATATTTTATGTTTATATTAATTATATTCTTTCATGGGTCATACATTTCAAAGCTAACAAAGTGGTAAATATTTTGTGTTACAATATCATCATTTATCCAGATTGTTTATATTTATGTTTCTGATGATAGAATATTATGATCCATCTCTCAAGAAACTGAAAAATTTTATTTTACTCTGGTTTTGTAAGGATAATACATTTTTCCCCTAAATTCTTATCTTTATGTACTCAATATATATATATAAATATATTTTAAAAAAAATCATCTTGTTTAAACACTTTTTCTTCCAAAACATTATTTCCAAAAAAAATTGAAAAAAATTAAATGATTTATTAAATTCATCTTTAACCATGTTCATTTTTTAAATAACATGTGTTAAAAGGAATCCTTGTGTCCTTTTAAAAAAATAATTCTTGTTTGGATTTTACTAAAAAAGTAAATGTAATATTTGTGTATTACATGAATGTAATTTCCCTCTATCATGACCTTCATTTTCATTTAACCTTTATAATTTTTCATTTTAATTTTTAATGGAAATTATTTTGAAAATGATTTTTGTTGGAAAAAATAAAATTCGAAATGATATTTTCTTTAATAAATGTTTTTAAATGATTTTTGAATCATTATTTATATGTTTTTAAGTTTATTTTTGAATAAAATGATTCAAAAAATGTTTTATTTTTTTAAAATGGGTTTTTAATGTATAGTTAAATTACAAAAAGAAATGTTCCACATGATATATATATAAAATTATTTTCCATCTAAGAAGATTTCCTTTTATGTGACTTATGCTTTGTTGGTAACATGTCCCATGGATTCTATTCTTATTATTTATCTGAATGATTTATTATGAAAATATGTTTATGAATCTTATTTCTCTTCTTTGGGTTATACCATAAAAATTATTATGAAACTCATTTCTTTTTCCATGGGTTGTTATTTTATAATATGCTAAAATGATTATGAAAACTGTCATTTTTCCACAGTTTATGATATGGTTAAATTCTTATAAAACCCATATATTTTTCATGGGTTATGTTATGATGAAATGATGAAATGATGAGATAATCCTGAAACCCATTTCTTTTACATGGGTTATTCTATGATGAAATGTCATATGAACCCCTTCATGGGTTCTAATATGATTAATGTTCTATAGTCTTATAGCACATTAATGTATGGATTGTGTGAAAAGTGGGTTTATATCTCCATACAATGAATTGGGTAATGATTATTATTATATGAGCTCCAAGGGTACATGAGAGGTTATCCTAATCCCTATATAGGGTACATAGGAGGATCTCTTAGTCCAACAAAATGTACATAGGAGGTCATCCCATGCCCAATGTAGGTTCATGGTTGGTAATACCATTCCTAATATGTTATGAATTTCTTTTTCGATATCATTTACAAATATTTTATATAATAGTCTATATTCCACAATTATAAGCCTTATACCAATGTTATTCTCTCATGGATTATGTTCTTTAAATTCCCAATGATTCTTGTCTTATAAACTATCAATATTTATGTCACGAAACAATGTTATGATATTTTATATATAGGTTATTATTTTAAAATATTGTACTCATGTTCTCATACCCTTATGATTAAGTTATGCTGATATATCTCCCTTTATTACCCTTACTGAGAATCTGAGATTTCCCTTTATTATGTTTTCTTTCCCTAGGTTGTAAAGAAAGGTTTTAATAAGGGTATATTTTTGAATTGTACTGAAGGCGAAGATCATTACGAATTATTTTGAATATATTTCACCAAATTAGATGATTATGTTCATAATATCAAAATAAACTAAACTATTACAGTTCTAAACCATTTTTTGTAATGTATTGAATATTCATCTAAAAAGATATAATATCTATGAATAAAAATACTTGGTCTCTATAGTTGATATAAGAGGAAAGGTTTAGTAAACCGTTGGGAACAAGGATGAGAAAACATTAGTTATATTCCAATGGATACTATAAGGATGTTTCTAGAGATGTCTCTAAAGATGAGTCAAAGGATGAGTCAATTTTTATAAAAAAATCCATTTAATTGTGGTAAAGGATAGAGTTAGTGGTTCCTAAAAAATGACATACCTATATAGATACTATATGTTGATGTGGATCTAGAAGAAATGTACCTAGAAGAAATAACTCTAAAAAAGTAACATTGATCTGGACTATATCATTTCTTGGTGCATGATAACCCTCTTTTCTTCACACATTTTTTGACAGTCCTAGAGGATATTCTTTGTAAATATCCATTCAATTTATGAACCATTATGAAATATTTAAAACATATTGTTATTATAAATTAAATTTATGAAACTATTGTTTCATAGATTAAAAAGAGAATGTTATTATTTCGACATACTTTAAGTTATTTTTTATGATTATCTGGTTCCCTGCTATGATTAGTGTTTCTCATTCTATGATTTTGTTTTTAGTCAATGTATGGAACCCATTTAGATTGTTTTAATGTTGAATGTGATGAAAAATACAATGATTTTCAACCTAAAAGGAAAAATGATACGGTATCTTGAATAAAAACATTATTTATATTCTAAAAAAAATCTCTAAAAATATGAATCATGTTGGACTTGCAATTGAGAAAACGAGGGAAAAAATTTTCTGGTTCCATTATATGGTAATTTCAAACAAATTTTAGTGGGTATTCTAATCGACTAGTTAATGAGAAATGGATCAACACCACTAAAAAGATATTTTTCATCCACTAATGTTCAGATAATTTGAAATTATTTTTGGATATCTACCATTTTTAGGATGAAACAATTCAACGGTGAACTCTTATCAATAAAACAAGGAATTTTTTTATAATTGAATCTTACGATTGTGATGATTTTAAGAACTTCTTTTTCAATAGATGATTTCCAAGTATTTTTTTATACAATTATGGAGAAGGATTTATATGAGATAAAGTAAAATTAAGATGAATCTTTTGGTACCTATGAGGAAACTTTTACATGACTTGTGAGATACATATCTAGTATTATCATCCATACCGATCGAATGAAAGGTTGATCAATTCTTTATTGTCTTAAAACCATGTCTTTAAAGGGTATTATCAATAGGAGACATTAGTATATATTAATCAGTTCTTCTATGTTCTATCAATTTATAAATTAAGTTAATAGTTATGTATCAATATCTTGGTTATTATAAGGAGATAAATATGTCATACATAGAAAAATATAAAAACCATAGAGAGAATAATATGAGAATTATTTAGTGATAATTGTATGGAAAGAAGCATGGAGGAAATTTTATTAAAAGAACATGTAATTTTTTAGTTATTAAGGGAATTTCCCCAAGAAATCATATGCTAAAGTGACATGAAGAAGTTGGTTATTAGTGAAAATTGAGAGAAATATATACAGAATACACCAGACTGACTCCAGTGTTTTAAGTGCAAGGAGAATTATTTTTATAACCATCGAAATACAAGTTATAATATGGATTCTAAGCCACAGTAACCTCTAATGGAAAAATTAAAAAATGAAATTTTATGTAATAATAATGGAATAAGTGAATCCTCATAATTAGGGTATACTTATCCTCCCCTCTTTATTTGGGAAATTCATATCTAATTTTGTATGAATGGGCCTTATGAAAATATTATTATTCATCCTTTAGTGAAATTTCATGTATTTATCTTGCTCTTCATGGAATATATATAAATTAAATCACGTTTTATATTCTATCAGTGAAAGCATGAACCTAAGATGCCAATGATTTTGTTTTGTATAATATAAGATCATATATAAGGTAACATTTGAATTAACTTTTGAAATTGTATATGTATCTAAGTAATATTAATTTAATAATTATGGATCCCATCATAGGTTTATGATTTTTAGGTTGATCATAAAGATCCAAGTTATTACCACCGCTTTTGAGGTTATATGTGATGGGAGTTTTTTCATGATTAAGGATATTTTAAGATAATTTTACTACAATCCACCCCTTTATTTTTTATATAGTGATAATGTTATTTGAGTAGGAATGGCATTACACATTTTTTATAAATGATTAAAATTACATGTAACCTTTATGGTTTATCTTATCTATGATTTTGAGATAATTATGCGTTATAGTTGATGACCTTATGAAGTCAGTAAAATTTATCACTATCAAAGAATATTTATCTTTTGTTATATTATCTAGAATATGTATTATATAAGTTGTAAGGTTTAATGGAGAACATCATTCAGTTGTATTTGTTTAGGATCTAGAGTTTACCTCAATGTTTTGTTTATATCATTAAAAAGTTATAGATATGAATTTATGTTTCAAATGTATATATCATCCTCAAATAAATGCTCCATATGAGTGAAAAATTCAAAAACTATAGGATATACAATGATATTTTTCTTTAGATTCTAATGTTGGATTGGATCAAAACTTTAATCTAGAAAAACATTCATATGAAAACATATTTCAAATTATAATTAATTTATCTCCGTTTAACTCCATTTAATGAAATGAAGTGTAGAATAACTATATACAAGAATATAGTTGTATAAATAATCTTATTGGGAATTGATAAAGGGGATGAGGTGGAAGTGAAATGTTTTGCCATTGATAAACATGTAAGTATAAAAAATGAATACATAAATTTTATAAAGATAATATTTGACATGATATACAATTTTATGTTGGTCAGAAGATATTTCTATGAATTTATTTATGGAATACAGAAACGAAAACAAATTTGTTGAAATATTAGTCCCTTTAAAATACTTGATCTTATCAGGACTGTAGCTTATTTTTTGGTTCTTCCACCAAACCTATATTAGGTTTATCATGTGTTCCATGTATCTCTCATGAGGAATTATATACATGACCTATCACA
Source organism: Viscum album (assembly GCA_963277665.1). Taxonomy (NCBI): domain Eukaryota; kingdom Viridiplantae; phylum Streptophyta; class Magnoliopsida; order Santalales; family Viscaceae; genus Viscum; species Viscum album. Next base: position 775,256,981 of record OY728120.1, on the reverse strand, counting down.
TGTACTTAACTCAGAGGTCATACCACTAGAGCAATATCTTTCTAATGAGGAATAGCCAGTGGAGATTATGGATTATACGTAATAAGTTCTATAAAATAAGACCACTCACTCAATAAAACTTATATAGTGAAAACACTATCTTGAGGGAGCCATGTGCGGACCTCAGGAAATGAAAAGGTAAAAGTATCCCTATTGTTTTGTGTCATAGTGATGAATTTTAAGGGAATAAATAATTTTAAGGGGGGTATAATGTAATACTCTGAGTTTTTATGTATTGTTTTTTTCTAATTAATTTAATATATTTAATTTATTATTTTACACACAACACCAGGTTAAGATTTCATTTCATGCAATACTGAACAAGCATGTGATACACATGACACAAAGTTTTAACAAAACAACGATATATTATTTCAGACTCGACTATAATAACATAGTGGTTAAACATTATGATATAAATAGTTTTAAAAAATTAAATAGTAATTATAATTGTTTTATATAATGAAATTATATTTATAAAAATTACATAATTATTTCATAAAGTCTTTATATATTTTGAAAATACTAATTTCTGATAAAAATGTTTTTTATTACATGTAGTGAACAACAATAAAATTAATTTTTAACACTTTTATTAATTGAATTTGAGATAATAAACATAATATTTTTAAATAATCATGTCAAAATTATCTAAGGGTGAATTTTTGATAATTTTCTAAAAATATTAATTTTCTGATGAATAGTGAAAAATACTAAATTTAATTGAAAACAAACATTTTATATATATTATTTTTAAATTGAAATTGTATTTCAAATATTTTTTAATGTAAAAAAATTTCAACTATATATATATATATATTAATCCAATTCAGTTCATTTTAATTAATTTCATATTGAAATTAGATATAGAAACATTGCAAACTTTTGAACATTTTCTCTTTGAAAATCAACTTTCTAATCACTTCTATGGGATTAATTTGAAAATAAATTTATCCACTTCATTGAATAGAATTTGAAAAAATGGATTCCATAATTAGAATCGTACTAATTAATAATATCTAATATGCTTAATTTTTATCCAAAATGAATATTGAATACAATAAGAATTAATTATCATAGTTATGGTACAAATGGGTTTATAAGGGGTTAAACATAAAAGGTAAGTGTTAAAATATCCGAAAAACTTTTATAAAATCTATTTTAGCCCATATTTAGACCTTATAATATATAATTATTGATAATAATTAATTTTGGACTCTTTTCTCATTGAACAATGTTGGTACACCTTTTTCTTTTCAAAAATTACAAGTGGGTCACTCACCTCACTTATAAAAGAACACCCCCTCTCCTCTCCTATTAACACTGTAAAACCCTTTTTATTTGGACTCAAATAAATTAAAAAATTCCCTCATATAATCATATAAGTCTTAGTTTTTTCCTAAATCCAACCTATGAATGATTTTGGTGCAAATCAATGGAGGTTACTTAAAGATGATGTAATGATCTTCAACATGCATTTTTATTTTATTTCTTTCTACAACTCATAAGTCTATTATTAAATATTAATTATATAATAACATAATTATCCTAAATATACTTAGATTTTTTATTTTAATTCAATGACCTAAAAACATATATACTTCCATAAAATGGGTTATAAAATCATCATTCTTATGTATTGCGGACTACCGCCACATGAATCAATGTAATTGTTTTCAAATACCACCTCTCATGGTTTAGTATAATGATGGTTCTGAAGTATATATATATTATTTATAATATTTATATACCAATTTATTAATTTTATATTATAAAAATTTTACTTTACATTCTGTAGTTGATATGATAATGTCACTCGTGTGTACGGCGGACAATTGCCTCTTGAAGTGATGTGATTTGTTTTCACTGACACTTCACATGGAATATAATGAGGATAAATTTAATGAATATATGGTATATAAATAACATATTTATTATATTAATGACATATTTATCATTTTATAATTATTATATATCTTTTTCATTATTTCATTTTCAATCACTCAAAAATGATAACATTGTTCGTGTACATGTGGAATACTGCCTTCATGAAGCGATGTGACTCTCTTGTCATCACCACACCGAAAGTATGATATGTATATGTATATTTAAAATAATTATATGGTATTTATGATATTATTATAACTATTTAATGATAATATATTAATTACATCTTTTACATAATGATCGTTGAAAACTAGAAACATTACTTATTCTTACGTACGTCTGACCATCTCTATGATCATAAGGTACATAATTAATCTAAAGAATCATTAATTATTGGTATTAAAATTAAATTTATGTATAAATATTTAAGTTATTTCATTATAATTTTGTATCTTATTGAACCATGATCATATTAATAGTACCAAAAACAAAAAATCAAAACATATAAAAAAAGAAAGCGTCTATTACCCGAAATGTCACATTAACATGGAATTGTTAATAAGTGGGTAATAAAACAAAATATGTAATCCATATATGAATGATATAAGTATGTTTTTTTATTTAATATATGTATAAAAATTAGATTATTTATATTGGTGGTTATAACAATTATGAATGATGTCGAGACTTTGGATAAGGGATTTCTAGTCACTCATTTATTTCAACGAGAAATATAAAAAGTCAACAATCATTTATTTTGTGTGATTTATATATGTTACATGAATATATTTTATTATTATTTTAATTAAAATAATTGGTATTTAAATGTACATTTTATTATCACTCTTTTATGGGGATTATGGTTCAAAATTTAGTAAATCAGTAAGGGTTTGTTGTCACAATTTTCCTTCTATGTGATATATGGTTTCTTTCTGAACCTATCTTCTTGTAAGAGGATTATATGTAGAACCTTTGAAAATTATTATAGTTAATTTATTTATCCTCGTTATATTTTAAATTTTCTTTAATTATATTCCTCCATGTTTTTTTTTTCAAATTTTCAAAATTGGTAAAAATATTATGTTGTAATCTTATAATTTATTTGGATTGTTTATGATTATTATTTTGAAGATACAATATTATGATCATTATCTATATAAACTCATAAATTTCATTATCCTATGTTTATATCATTAGAATAAATTTTTTCTCTTCATTTGTTCTCTTTTTGTACTCAATAGTTCAGAAATAATTTTTTAAAGAAAAATTATCTTTTCTGTCAAAACCCTTTTTTCATCCAAAACCATGTTTCCTAGAAAATAAAAAAATATCATTTTTTAAAATAAAATTTACTAAATAAGTATTTAAAAAATTTTACCTTTTAAAAAAAGTGTTTTAAAATGAATATTTTGGTCATTTTAAAAAAACAAAGTTCATTTGGCTATTGCTAATAATTTAAAAAGATTCATTATGTAAGGCATGAATATAATTTCTCACCATAATAACCATTATTTTATTTTATAATTATTTTTAATATTTTCAAGGTTATTTTAAAAAATAATGGTTTTTAAAAGTATATTTGTTTTTAAAAACATTCAAATTGGAAATGTTATTTTCTTCAAAAAAAAATTTAAATAATTTTTAAATCATAATTTATATGTTTTCAAGATTATATTCCTTAAAAAAAGCATCCAAAATGTTTTCTGGTTTAAAAATAGTTTTTAAAAAAATTATATTACTCAATACACTTTCCAAGTGATTTATCATTCAAAATAATTTTCCACATTATATTACATCCTTTTATTTAGCTTATTATTTATTGAGGATATTCACCAAGGTTACAATTTTTATTATTTATCAGGACGGTTTATTATGAAAATATATTTATAAACCCCATTTCTCTTCCATCGGTTTTACCATGAAAAAATTCTTGTGAAACTTTTTTATATTTCAATTGGATATTCTTTAATGATATGATTAAATGATTAAGAAAAATATATATTTTCCATTGGTTATGACATGATTAAATATTTATTGAACCACTTTTCCATGGGAAATGTTAGGATGAAATGATGAAATGATTATGAAAGCCATTTATTTTTCACGGGTAATGGTGTGATGAAATTTTTTCTCAAACCCATTTATTTTTAGGGGTTCTAATATTATGAAGTTCTATTGATCTTCTGGTGCAAAAAATTATGGATTATATGGTGGGTGGGACCTATATCTCCTTCTAATACATTGGTTAATTATTAATGTTATATGAACTCAAAGGGTAAATGGGAGGTTATCCCAATCCCTAAAGAGGGTACATGGGAGTTTATCCAAATCCCGAAAGAGGTTACATGGGAGGTCATACAAATCCAAAATAGTTACATAGGTGGTTATCCCAAGATTAACATGTTATTAATGTCTTAGTGGGTATCCATCACATAATATTTTATATGTTTATATGTATGACATAATTATATGCCTTACGTTAATCATATTCTCTCATGGATCATATTATTTTATTTTTATATGAATCATCTCATATAAACTACCAATAATTATCTCATGAATCAATATTAGGATATTTTACATGCATGATGTGGATTTAAAATATTAATCTCATCTTATCATAACCTTATATTAATGTTATTCTTATATATCTCCCTTTTTTACCATTGGTAATCATCTGATATCAACCTTTATTATATTTAATTTCCCTACGTTATGAAGAATGGGTTTAAGTTTGGTATGTTTGTGAATAGTACTAAAGGGGAATATATTTATGGGAGATGTTGAATATCATTCACCAAATTAGAATATTTTTTACCTAGTCTTCAAATACACTAAACTATTATGGTCCTTAGGTGTTTGTTACTGTAATGTTTTATATTTTCATCTAAAAAGATATTATATCTATGTATGAAAATAATGGGTCTCGATAATAGGAGTATTTAATTTCTAATCCTATGGAGTAATTGTTCACATTGTAAAAAATAAAGATACAAAATGAGGTGGCTTTAAATGATCACCCAAATTACTACCCATACTATTAGATATTAGAGAACCAAATATAGGGCATTTTAATATTTAAGGAATTCCTTTGGAAGATGACATATAATAGGATATTAAATATAAGTAGTACCTCACCTCATTTGAATTATCTCTCTTATTCATCACCTAAAGAATAAGGAGGTAAAATGTATTCCCAGAAAAAAAATGTGTATAAGTTTGATGATTTAATGACCATAAATTTTTTCATCTATTAATATTTCATCATGTAGTCATGAATGAAATAGATATTCACAACCCAATTTCATCCATTAATACTCGATGCAACATCTTATCTACCTGGTCCTCTAAAAATCAATAAAACTCTCTTCGATGGAGAAAGTTGTAGGGAGAGGATCACCCAAGTGAACTCAAGTTGATCCAATCCCTACCATATTTCTTTTCCCCATCACTAGAATAATGGACAACAACCCCATCAAATTGAATTTTTATCTAATAAGAAAAAAATATGGTATTGTTAACATCATCCATTTTATTGTCTACTTAATTGAAGAATAAGGATCTTATATTTTAGAGATCCCTACCAAATGTTATGGAGAAGGATGTAGAGGCTCAGGAAGGTATTGATATAGTGGACCCTTTTTTCAGGTGTCAATACCATGAGACTCAAAATCATGTTATCTACTTAGATCAATGTGAAAGTACATAGAACCCTTACTCTTATATGACTTGTTCCAATTCAATCATATTATTAGAGTGATTAGTATGAAAGTTTTTAACTTTTCATCCATGAGATATGGTATGTCTAGTTCAACCTAAACTAAAATAACAAATATACCCCTATGTTTTGATAAAGGGAAGGGGTTATCATAAAAAGAATATTTTTACCCTAATAACCAAACTTAAAAAAACCATATGGTCAGATTAAATGGCCTCTAGATCAAAATTATATTGTATTGAAACACCTCTATATCATCTATATCCTGCTTTCAATTTTTTATTCCTTTTATCTCTCTAATGAACTCATGAAATCCTCTATTAAGGCCCTTTCAAGACCAAAGGAATTTGAGATTTTATTTTTTTAGAACTGATACATATTATTCAGAAAAATACTCTAATAAATGTCACATGTTATTTTATTTCTCCAAAAAATAATAGAAAAAATTCCTAAAAATGTATATCAGGCCATTATATGTACATTAAAATATTTATTCTGTCATAATAAATATATCCCTTGACAAAAATGGTTCTGGAATTAAACCCATCATGATATGGACCCTCCGCTATTTGGGCTATAGTGATGACGACTTGTATCCTTTTAACATAATGATCTAATGGTGTGATAAGAGTGAGTAGACACCCCATGGGAACATCAAGCTGATTACATAATTTTGGGACCTTGTATTTATCTCAAATTTTATAGTATTCTAATAGAATATTAATCTCAATAGATTATTTTTTAATTTAATGGATTAAAATATATCAATTTGTTCCCTATTCATATCATAAATTCCTGAAATACTCTATATATAGGATGTTTCTGATACTCTATAGTGATAGATCCCATTTTTAATCCTATGAATCTTAATAAATTGTTGTTGGAGTATTACTAATGGGAGTGATATATTCCTTAATGGATGATGCAACACAAATTGGTTCCCCTAATGGCCTAAAATTTTCCCTAGGGAACCATTGTACAATTAGGGATTAATAGGGCCATTTTATCTAGCAAAACATATCCTCTGATTACCATTCTCTCTGATAATGGTTAAGAATATTCTTTAGTTGGAAAATATCCATCGATAAAGAAATACATTCCAATAAAATTTATGTTAATCATTATATACTCTGATCACCTATACATGGACATGTTCCTATTTAATATTTGGTCAACATGTTCATGTATATTTTATTGGCTATATTTGAACCCCTAAATAAGAACACGAGGTTTAATATCCTTCACCGCTAATTATATGGTGTCAGTCATGACGGATGAACCACCATACACTTTAGATGATTGTGATCTCATTGGATACACATTTGTATTATCTCCCAAATATCAAAGAGTAAATCCAAATTAAACATTTCAGAATTAAGGGGAGTAAGAGATCACCAAAACTTCTTTGGAATTTGAGGAAGGTGTATTAACTATAACACCATGATATTTTTGTATATTTTTATCTTTAAAAAATTTGATGTGTTTGAAATATTGAAATGTATACAAAATTAATATTTAATAAATATTGATTTATTACACTAGAAAATTAAATATAAAACAATAAAATTAAAAAAATATTAGTTAAATAAATTAATTAATTATGAAAAGTACTGCTCTAATTATTCGTAGTTAAACAGAATTTTATTTTTTACAAAAAAATATTGTATTTTATATACTTTTATATAGATTATTAAACATAAGTAATATAATTTTTTAATAAATTATAAAAACTAATTATGATTTATAAATTTATTATATGATGGTTATAGATTATGATTAAATAATTTGAAGATAAAAGGGATATTTTTTAGAAAACTGTTTCTTATGAGCATAATGCATTTTGTCTTAATAAATTAAATTAAAAAATATTGATAAATTATTTTAATTGAATTTTTGTATAATATATTCAATAAAATAAATTAATATTCAACTATTTTTTTATATGAAATTAATAAGAATAAATTCATTTTATTATTCAAAAATATTTTTTTAAAATATGGTTTTTACATGTTTCAGAAACTGATATTAGAATTAATTTCTATCACCATTATATATTTAATATTATAAAAATAGTTTTTATATTTGGAATAAATATTTCCATATTTTTTATAAGGATAAATTCATTTTTTATCATAAAACTAAATTACCTTGTTAAAAAAATTTCCTCCATGGTAAAGGAAAAATGGGTTTAAAGGTTCAAAATAATGGTATAAGGCTTCAACATATAATTACAAAATTTCATTAAATTCATTTGTTTTGTGTTTTTTTGACCTATCTCACATTATATTTTAAAATTATAATTTTTGGATCCGCTTTCCCTTGAGAGTTAGATTATTATATTTTTTATCTATTAATATTTATAAGGGTATCACTCCCCTCTCTTATGAAAGGGAACCCCCTCTTTTCACTTCTCCATGCCACCTGAGAACCATATCGTGGCCAATATCTAACAAAATACGTTCCATACTCTACTCCTCGAATCCTAGAGGTTATTATATTACAAAAATTCTCATCCAATATTCCTTTTTATTGCTTTAATAGTTAATTGCCTGTACATATGATTTCATTGTTGGAGGGAATGGGTAGTGATCCCCATCAATGTTGGAATTTTTCTACTGTGATAGTATGTGTAGTTACCCTAGAATTAGGAAATTATTTTATATGATTAATTATATTCCATAGTTGTATTCCAAAAAACATATGTCTTATGATTATGATATACAGTCATAAATTATGATTTATTATTGATTATTCTTCACTCTTATAACTCATGTCTAGTTTTTGAAAAATAATTATTCCTAACTCATGTTTTATAGTTTATAAATTATTATGTATTATATTTTATGTTTTAATCATGTTATCATACAACTATGATTAGCTGAGGTCTAATTATGATCATCAATTTATATTTCTCATCTTAACCCTAACTGATTATCCTACCTCACCCTATATTATGTTTCTGTTACCCTAATTAATTAATATTTGTTTTATGTAAGAAATACATAATAAGGGTCCTACATGAGGAGATATTTATTGTAGATGATTAAAATCATTTTTTAATAAGATGATTATTTATCTAATCTCCAAATACAAAAAATCATTACATTTCTAGGTCATGTATTTTTATTATATTTATTTAATATTAACATATAAATATTTAATAATTAGGTAAGTGATTATCTGGTTACCTTAGTTCATATAAGTGCAGGATTTAGTTATTTTTCATATTAGGTAATGATAAGATATAGTAAAACACTTTATAAGACCAATGAAAAATGGATGTGATATAGGATGATGTTAAAGATTCATAGGATTATAAGATTATGTTATCATTTAGGACATATTATGAATGATTTTTATAATCATATGATTGATCATTATGATTAATGTTGATCAATACTCAAACTAATATTTTTGGTTATATTCAATGTCTATAAATAAGAGTAATCTTTTTAATGATGAATGTGATTTCCAATACAATGGGCATCCTCATGAGAACCCTTATATGATGGGAGATATTATGAAAAATATTCTGGTTTTGTTCACTCATCTCTCTCAAGTTATGAACGGTGTCATAAATTATGTTGAACTTCCAAATTTCAAAAATTAAGGAACCAATAACCATTGATTATTTTATGTGGAAACATTCACCTTCAATTATTGGGCCCTTTTTTCCACTTATTACTAAGAAATGAATTAATTCTATAGATAATACATTATATATTTTCTAGTGCTCAATGATTGAATAAATTGACTTGGTTTTTTATCATTTGGAAGGTGAAGCAGGTCAATGGTGGGATCTTACTAATAATATGAGGCATGATGAAGAAATTTAATCCATATAATTGGATGAGTTTAAGAGGGTATTTTTCATAATGTACTTTTTTTGAATCGTTACATGAAAATGGGAAGATAATTCATAGATAAACAGAAGAAGGATGATGGATTTGTTGGTAATTATAAATAAATTTTCACCAAACATTCAAGGAATGCTTTTTGGTTCATAATAAACCCTGAAATAAATATTTATCAACTCTTTATAATCATAAATCTAATTATAGGAAATTAGTTTTCTATAATAGATATTGATATCGATAAATAATTCATCTTATGTGATCTAATGGTAGATATGGAGAGTATAAACTCTCTTTGTTCTCATGGTTTTGTGGAAACTAAAATAGAGATATAATTTCAATGAAATTCCAATAATATTTTATAGAGTAAATAAAAATAAACATTCATGATTTAAAATGTGTGGAAAGAAGTGTTGGGTAAATTTATATAAGGGGACTAATAAATTATTTAGATTTTTAAAAAATGACCATCGATTAAATGTGTGTTAAATGTATATGAATAGGCTAGTTGATGAAATGAGTTGATATAAAGTTTAATTGAATAAACAACCCAAACTCCAAGGAATCAATCTTAACGAGTATTGGAATTATACCAACCAATCATGAATATCAGGGTTAATAATGAAAATCATTGTTATAAACCTCTTAATCTATGAGGCAAAGGGAAAGCCTATACAATCAAAATCATTGATGTGGGTCGTGAGAATAATGTCATCAAAGTTACACTTATCAACCAATCAATAAATTGAAATGTTGTATTTAATTCTTATCTACCCACACATTTATATCTGAAGAATTTGATAAGAGTATCACACACCACCATAAAAATTAGATGTTGAATTATCAGTGAAAACATTTAATAGTGTGATGATCATGTCTCATATCTATAGCTCCTCTCTAATTTAATTGTGTGGAAATGCACTTCCTGAGAATCATGTTATATTCATCTAGTCAAACTTGATGTAATTTGTGGAATGGATTGGCTCCCTCTATATAGATCCTATATCTATTTCTGAGGAAGGGATGTGTTGTAAAATAAAAAAAATAAACATATTTTCATTTATTAGTGTGAGGATAAACATGAACATACCATGTAAATTACTTTCATTATATAGGTATTACTATATATTCATAAATGTTATTTATCTGAAATAGTTATAAAAACACAACAATGAAGATATTAATATTGTTCAATAATATGCTGATGTATTTCTTAAAGAGTTTTCTAGTTTTTCATAAAATAATTAAGTTGAGTTTTCAATAGAACTCGTACCTGATGTTATAACTATTTTAAATACTCTTTATAGAATGGACCTGAATGAGTTGTAAGAATTGAAGAAAAAACTATAATTGTCTTATGATAAGGGATTCCTTTGGCCAAGTGCTTCTCCATTAGATGAATTTAAATTTTTTTTAAAAAGAAATATTGTTCAATGAATCTCATCGATTATTATCATGAACATAATAAGATCATTATCAATAATAATTATCATCATACTCATATTTTTCATTTTTTGATCAACTATGAAGAGGTAAATAATTTTCTAAGATTGAACATTTATATAGATATAATCATTTAAGGGTAAAAAGAGTGGATATACCCAATATATAATTATGTATAAGGTATGGAAAATTTTAATTTATAGTAATAGCATTTAGACTATTCAATTCCCATTTTATCTTAAGAGATATAATGAAAAGTCTCTTTAGGGATTACCTTGATTGTTTTTTAATAGTTATAAATGATATTATTTTATATTCCATGATCAGGTGAGGGAATGAATACAATTTAAGGAATGTTTTAATGGCATCAATAATATATAATTTTATTACTAAATTATGAAATATGAATTCTGGATGAAAAAATTATCATTCATGGGTCACATAATTTCAAGTGAAGGTATATCAGCAGAACCTTCAGAGATAGAAGTTATTGTGAAATGGAAGAAACCAACTATTGTGACTATGAGCCATAATATGTTTTTCTACTATATGGATATTATTTACACAATTAGAGGTATTTCTCATGGATATAAAATCCACTAACCAACCTAGAATAGAAGTGTTCCATGTTCATTTGGATGGATGAATATAAAGAAATGGATCTGAATAGAAGGTTGTAAAGTACACCTATAATTATTCTAACCATGAGTAGATAAGGTTTTTAAATATATAGTGGTGAAATAAAGAATGTATTTGTATGTGATCTCAGGAATAACGACATGGTAATATCATATGCCTCACAACATTTAAGGGTTCTTAATAAAAATTACATGACTCAAGATTTAGAGCTTCTGGTGATTTTTTCATTGAAAATATAGAGGCATTATCATTATGGAGAATGTGGTGATATATATATATATATAAATATATATAAATGTATTAAAATATATAGTCACACAAAATATTTGAAAATTTACCATGGTATGTTGTTGGAGTTGATTAAATTTTATGACTTCTCAATACATTATCACTTTGGGAACGAATATAAGATGGTTGATTCTTTGAGTTGAAATGACCATTCTAGTTTGTACCCAATGATAATTAAATGGGATCCATTACTTAGGGATTTGTAGAGGATGGAAGTAAAAATATTTATTGAAGGGGAGAAATAATTTCTTGTTCAAATTATTATCCAAAAATCCATCCATGAGAATGTTAAAGGAGATAAGAAGAAGGATTTAGAATTTTAAAATAATGTAAAGAATTTTTTGGTGTTCAGTTGTTACTATAATGGAATGATAAGACACTAGAACTAGATATGTGTCCCATAAATAAAAAAATAAATAATGACATATTGTTTTATGCACGTAGCTCATCATTATCTATCCATCCAATAATTAAAAAATATGTAATAATATCTCAAGAAGAATTCCAGTGGGATAACACTTTAATGGTTATTGTGGAGTGTGTTTCTCGATACATGGAATGTAAGTAAGATAAGGGAGAATGTAAAAATTTTAAGGGGATAATGTAACCATTATACATAACTACATAGAAATAAGAAAACATCACCCGAAATTTCCTCATTTGTATTCCCAAGACATCCATTATATATAATTCCACTTGGGTTGTAGTTGATCACATTATAAAGTCGTCACATATTATTTCTATTAGAGAATATTTATTTCATGACCTAATGTACTAGATATACATTAATAAAGTTTTATGTTTTTATGGATTACCAATAACAATCATATCTGATTGAGATTTGAGGGTTACCTCAATGTTTTGGAGAAGTTTTCAGAAATCATTGAATATGGAGTTGAACATTAGTAATAAAAAAATCCTAAAAAATATGGTTATTTAGAGAGTAATATTGAAACCCTAAATAATATATTTGTATATTTCTATATATATTATAAAGGAGATTGGGATTAGTAACATCCTATAGTTAAATTTTCTTGTAAGAATTGATTTCACTTGAGCATTCAGATGGATCCTTATAAATCCCTCTCTATAATTAAATGTATAAATCCAATATATTGAGAAAAACTTGAAGAAAGAAATATATTAGGTCATAATATTTCTACTAAATTTTGAAACCAAATTTAAATCCATTAAGAAACATATTAGAGTATCATACAGGCAATAAAAAATGTTATTTTTATGACCATTCCTTTTGTGAGGCAAGAAAAATTATTTTCCCTCACTTTACTATAGAATCAATGTATGGAGGTCAATCTAGAGGGAACAAGAGAATAGAGTTTAGTAGTTCATCACCTTTTCATAGTTTTTTATTTATTAAAATATGGTGGGGAAAATAAAAATTATAAATAAAAAAATGAATACAAAATGAGTGTCGAATAAGAAGAAGAAATTGTAAAATCATAAAGAAATGTAAAGAAAAATGTGTTAGGTTTTCATTTCTAACTAGAGTTAATTACAAAGATCGTTATTTAGTTTTTAAAAATATTGATGGGAATAATTTTTCAAGGGGATTCAAAATTAACATTTCTTTTTAGTATGATAATTAGTGGATTCAAGATTTAATAATTATTTGACAAGTCTTGTTATTAAATTATTTAAAAGTGTATTTTTAAATCAAACCCCAAAAAATATTGGCAATAGGCCAACACAATTTTCATGGGATAACTCATGGAAACTCCTCTAGTTTCCCCACTAGTGTCCATTTAGTCAAAAAAACACCACCAGTGGATTTGGAATTAAATTTAGTAAATTTTATATAAAATAGATATCATTATAATAGAAAACACTATATAATTTCAATGAAAACACACCCAAAGTCACATTACAACATCAAAACAAAATACTTACCCACTCATGAAAATGTTAAGGATCCAATGATTTAGCATAAACTCAATCATTCCCCAGAATATAAGAAGAAAAAAATTTAAAATAGGTAAAAAAAGAAAAACAATATGGGAATGAAAGGATAACACATATTGGATTTAATGGAGTATCGGATAAATAGAGTCTCAACAACACCCCCTAAAAATAGATAACACTTAATTTAGAGTCCAACATATGAAATTATTGAATACTGAATTACATGACGTGTGGAAGAATATCCCTCCATATACTACATTGAACTAAATATTCCTCACATTATTCGCTATTAGGTGATCAACCATACTGTTTGTTTGAATTATAACTCGTCGGTTGTTGGTAGGGGAGAGTATATGATTTTTTATTTCATCCTAAATGGTTTATAATGTCTAATTCCCCACAAAAAATTTAATAATGGGCATACATAATATACCTGATTCTAAGAATGGCTTGTGAGATCTGGTTTAGAACGAGGTTGTGTACTCTGGCCGACCAAGTCATTCCTCTTCCATTTGTACATGGTGTTTGATTATTACCTAGATTTTGTTTAGTATATAATTTAGATTATAAGATTTTTTATTCCGGTTATTCCACAAAAAAATCCTAAAAATATTCCATAAATATGGCAATAAAGAATTTAAACCATATGAGGACAAATTACTTGAAAAAATTGACTTTTTATTCAATAAAAGAAACCCAAATTATTTTTCACAAATCGAGATCATAAATTGATAATTGATAGAGAGATATATAGTTCAAAGCTAGGGAAGATGTATTTATATAAATAACACCATTGAATAAATTTATAAGATTAATAAATGAGGGTAATATAAACACCAAATATATCAATACCTATGATATTTTTGATCTTATTGGGGTGGTGGCTTATCTCTTGGTGCTCCCACCAAACATCTCTCAAGTTAATGTTGTGTTACAAGATACCTAATCCTTCATATGTAATGAACTCATAGTCATTATATATCAATCATTGATATTTATTATGGGGAATAATCGATAGTGATTTTGGATCAAGGAGATAATGTGTTGTGAAACAAAACCACTCAACTGGTAAATGTTTTGTGATGAAACCATTAAATTTTGGATGAAACGTGGGAGCTCAAATATATAATGATAAAAAACTGTAATACAATTTTCTTCTTTAGATTAATGTAATTTTAAGGATGAAATTCTTTTAAAGGGGGTTGATTGTAACACGCCAATATTTTAGAATATTATTCATTTTAATAGATTGGATGTTTTTGATAGCTTATGATTCATGAAATTACAAATTTGAATTATTAAAACTTTATTTAAATATAAATGAGATTTTTTACAAGATAATTAAATGAAAATTAATTATTTAAATCAATAATGTAATTATAATAAGTACGTATTTAATTATTATTGGTTAAACAAAAATGTATTGTTTGTAAACATTATTTTATTGTATATATTTCAAATAAAAGTTAATTTATCTTTTATAAAGTATAATATTTTTAACTGCAATTGATGATAAATTTATAAAAATAAATTATTACACAGAAATTTTTAATATTGGTTATAAATTAAAATAAAATCAGTTGAAGGTAAAAAGGGATGTCTTTAATAAAACATTTTTTAAGTGTGCAATACATTTTATCTTAATAAATTAAATTATTGACAATTGATAAATAATTTTAAAGAAAAATATTTATAAAATATTCAATAAAATATATTAATATTCATATAATGGTTTTTAAGTGTTAAAGAATAATAAAAAATTAATTTTATTCTTATAAAATAATTTTATTCTAAAAATGGTTTTTATACATTTTGCGCATATGTATTGGAATTAATTTCATACAAATTTGGAAATTAAATATTCTAAAATTAATTCTATATTAGGAATCCTCTTATAAAAATTTTATTATATGTTCAATTATGTTATTGGTCATAAAAATAAGTTACCTTTGTAAAAAAAATCACCACACTAAAGGTAACATGGGTTAAAATAATAGATATGGCTACAGGATATCAAAAAAATTATATTTAATTTCACATATACATACCTACCCATATATTCTAAAATTTATTATTTTTTAGACAGTTTCCCATTATATTAATTTTATTATATTTTATATTTTTTAATAATTACAAGGGTTTCACTCCCCTCACTTATAAAATAAAACCTCTTCTATTCAATTATCCACAGCACTTGAGAACATTTTCTCAACCAGGATTTTTTAAATACCTTTAAAATTATCCACCCCAGGTCTTATAAGTTCTGGTCTTCACAAAATATCAATCAAATAATCTATAATGTGTTTTTAAAAGGCTATTATTTAAGAAATAAGTATATATTCTTACCTACCTTTTTAAAGTCTTGTTCTTTTTAAAACTCCTTGAAATCATCCATAATCATACTGACTTAATGAAATTAGTATATTTAAAATACTAAAAAATTATTTTAATGGTAAGACTATTTTATATCTCATTTTCATCCAATGTAAAATTAAATCGTTGATAATGTGTGCATACAAACTGTCATCACCATGATAAAATGTGCTTCATTTTTCATCACCACATCTGAAGTATGGTTATATAAATGAATTTATAAATATATATGATATTTATAACATAATTAAGAATATATAAAGATATATTATTATTTATATTCCTTTATTTATTCCTATTTATAAATAAAAATATCACTTCTGTGTCTGTATGGATTACCATCACTATGAAGTGATATTGTTAATTTTTCATCACTCCCAAACATGTATGGATGTAAAAATGTACACAATGAATAAAAATAATATTAATGAAATGATTAAGATTCTATATTTGATGAAATCATGACCAAAGTGAAATTACTAGAATTCCCAATTTGAAACATATATGGAAAATAATACTTTTAACACTCGAATAAGAATTGTTAAAACTCGAATATTGATTTTCAAGAAGAATTATTAATAAATTGATGGTTTTCAGTTATAAAAGAATTATATAAAGTAATATAATTATGAATATAGATCATTTTTGGATTTATTATAAGTTTAAAATATTAATACCAAATTTTAGTGCATGTATGGTGAAAGTTAGGACTTTAGGTAAGGGATTGTGTGAAAATCTCACTTTTTATTAGTATTTTTTTATTCAATTTAACTTATGAGAAATTAAATCATATTTTTTTATTAAACAATTTATATTTTATTTATCTTATGTTTATCTCAATATTTTTTAGGTATTATTTAATTATTTTTATTTTTGGAAATCAAAAATACAAAAAAAAATGTTTTTAAGAAAATCTAAACATATTTATCCTTTTTGGTAGAGAATCTTTCTATTGTATATATATATTCTTAATAATTGTTTTCTAAATGTTAATATATAATTTTACATGATTAAAAATTTTATATTTCCACTACTTTTGTATTTATTAAAAATATTAAATGAAATATTTTTAAATTTTTTCCACACGACACAATTCTGAAGTTTTATATAAGTAATATGCTTTTTATGGTTATGGATCACCCTTATTTCCCATTTTCATGAATATTATTAATTATTTATGTCTCATGAAAATTTTACATGTTTTTAATATAAATAATATATATATAATTCTAATAATTTTTATTTTTCAAAAATTTACCAAATGAAAATGATATTTTATCTTCTTTTTCAAAGCATAATTTTAATGACTTTATAAAAATATTTTCATCTATGTCAACATCATTTAAAAAAAATTATCCTTCACTAGGGATATTATTTAATTATACCATAATTTTTTTTTCTATGTATGAATTATAGTGATGAAATTAAAAAAAAGATTTTATAAAACCCATTTATTCCCCATGGATTAGTATAGCTGTGAAGAAATAATGTGTGATTTTATGTTATTATGGAATATATATGAATAGTTTGTTATTATTTTAATGGTGGGTTATTTATATCCCTCCTGTTCATTTGGTGATGTTTTATATCTCCAGATATCAAAAGGTTATATAAGCGGTTTTCCAGATACCAATAGTATGTGAGAGTTTTTCCTAATCCAAAGAGGGTACACTGATAATTAACACATGCCCAAGAGGGTACACACCTATTTTAAACAAGAACAATAATGTACATAGGTATTTATCCCAAAAATATTATGTGATGATTGTGAGGGTGGGTATCCTAAACATATGATTTCTTTGTTTCTGGAAAATGGGAGTGAGAAAAATCAACTATGGGACTCATTCCACTATGATAGTCTTGTAAGTGAGTCCTGGATAAGGAAATGATTTTCGATTCTTACATTTGTTCTAAAAACTAATGTCTTATTCTTATTATATACTCTCATGGATCTTAATTTATTATTAATGATTCCACCCTCTTATGACTTGTGATTATTATTATGACGAAGCCTTATCTCATGAATCTTGTTTTATGTTATATGACTTACTTGGAATTATATCATAAACTATGATCATTTCATCATACCCTTAATCTTATATTATGATCTCATATGATTATTGATTTATTTCTCCCATATTTAGCCTTATTGATCATTTGATCTCACCCATTATTATGTTCCCCATTTTTATGTCTCTATTCCCCCATGTGTTGGATATTCATAAAAAATGATATAATATTTATATAATTTATGACTAGGTCACCTCATAAACCACTATTGATAAACTTCTATAAGGGATATAGGGAATTGAATAGGACCCACGACCAACACCAATTAATACAATCATGGATCCAAAAGAATGGGTGGAATACATCTCTTTCCATAAGTATCATCAAGACTTGTTTTAATGGAATTACATGAATATTACTATGTTATATCCCTAGGTATCTACTCAAAAACTGTTTTAAACAAAAAAACAATTTTTTTTAAATATTAAGTGAATATAATGTATCTGACACACTCTCAAAAGGTAGAAGCAACATTTGATGATTTGATCAAATCCAACATCATCCTTGAGGTTCAATACCTTAATTGACTATCCAACAATTTTCATGTCAATAAAATTATTCGAAAGTAAGTGTATGTTTTGATTTTAGGTATTTCAGTTACAAAAACCCAAAAAATTATTTCCCATTCCCAATCACTATGAAATTGATTGATGAAATGGTCAGTTTTCATGATATCATATACTTATATAGGTATTTCAGTTATAACTAGATCTAAATGGATTTGAAAAAAATAATACATTTTCCTTAAGTTAACTTAACGAGTATATTTATACTAGTTTATATACATTATTTTGAATAATTGTTATTCTATTTTACAAAACTCCATGAACCAAAATTTCAAAAACATTTTTAGAAACTTGGTTGAAAGCTATGTGGATTATTTGGTAGTTAATTATCTCTAATGTCAGGGTCACATTGTTGATTTAAAGTTCAGTTTCGAAAAATTATGATTGAAAAACCTGAATATGAACTCTATAAAAGGTTCATTTAGGGACATGTTTTGTAAATTACATGACTTTGTGGTTCATTATCACAATATCAAATTTGGTACATAGAAATCCAGTAAAATAATCTATATACCCCTTCCTTGAAACCGTTGAGAGTTGAGAATATTTCAAGGGAGTATTTAAAACATCAAGAGCTTCATATAACACATCTCTAACAATTATTTCCTCTTTATGAAATTTATAAATGAGTATCTTTTTTTTGGGATAAATATTTTCAGAAGGACATTGAAATCCTAAAGTAGTATTTTCTACACCCACCCCCTAATGTTAAATAGAAAATTTATATATACATACCATGAAAGGATTTTGTTATATGTAGATATATAATTCAATAATATTAATATTTATTACAATTTATTCAATGGGGGAGCCATAACACCCTATATATAAGGGTATAGGTGGTTTTCAAGCATTAGGTTTATGTGGTTTATGAGAATTTTATACAGATGATCTATTTTTTCCTACAATTAGATCATTTCTATTCCAAATGGATCCAATTATAAGGTGTTGGTATAAAATATTAGAAATTTTTTAAAATATTTTCCATGAATATTAGAATTATATTGGGTAAAAATAAACTACCCATCATAGAAAATTTGATCAACTGCATAAAGACTATAAGGGTTACATAAAATTCAGATGTAGAATGATTCATTCATGAAAAAGAGGTCGATATCCCTTATCCCGGCCGTAATCCTTTTCATGATGGCATCATTTAAAAATGGGTAGGTGTCCCTTTATATAGTTATGAATAAGATTTTTATTTTTTCATTCCTTTGTGGTATGAGATCAATGATACAATGAATCTATGGAAAATTCGATGAGGTAGAAATTTCACAAGACGTGGGATAGGAGGATACATGTTATAGACTATAAAAAATACCTCCAGTAAACATTTCCAGAAATATACACTAACCTGGACACTTAAATATTTTTTATTATAGATTTTAAGAAATATCACATATTTTTTAATAATTTTTTCGGTGGATACATTCAAAATAATATTATAGGTAGACTCTAAATCAATGTACTAATAGAGATAAAATCCACCATATAAAAAATATTGAGGGGATCTGTCTTTTGTATAAAAACATTTTAAACCATCCCATATAAATACCCATTTATGACAGACTATATGAATCTTTCATATCTCACCGTAAGATTCTTTTAAAAATATTTTTTTCTTATGTGAGTATTTTTTGGAGGGATTCACACTACACAAAACATGTATAGAAGTCAACATTAAATCGTTATCTTCACTTATGAACCCTATAAATTTAAATAATTTCATTTTTATACAGTCTAACGGAATATTGAATTGTATCATCCCTTCATTCAAATGGTTCTCTATAATATAATATTTGACTATGTGTTCCCCTTTTTCAAAAGATATGTTATAGGCTGTAATAAAATAGATCTAAATAATCTTATGTGTAAATTTATACCCATCCTTTCAAATTATACTTCGATACCTTATTTTATTTTTTCTCCAACCTCGGTTGAACTCAATACCTTCACCTTAACAGATAAAATGACCTTCTCAACTTATTATGACCCATAGAAATACCATGATAGTCCAATTCCATTGAGGCATCCTCTAAATCCACATAATACATGTGAATGGGTTTTAATCTATGTTGGGACCAAGCTGATAAAGAATATTATAATATTTATGTATTTTATTTTTTTCAAGGAAGTTTAATAGGTTAATAAATCACCAAAATGTTTAAAATATGATGATCATATTGACTAACATATTCATGAAATCATTCCCTCATTTTTTAAGAAATTCCATCATATTCGGAAGATGTTTTCTAGAAAAAATGTTTCATCAGAATCACATCGGGTATAGATGGTAAGGAAGATCATAATGTGGAAGATAATTTTATTCATCCTAGATCCAAATTTAAATATGATGATTATTTTCAATTTTTTCATTCCAAAAAAATCATAATTATGATGATAAACATGTGATGATTGCTTGTTAAAATAAAGGGGTATAAAAATTTCTTGTTATTGTATTGAGAATCAGATTAGAAGAAAATAGGTTCTTCCAATCAAATTATGTCCAATCATAATTAGGTGGTTAGAAAGAAATGTATTTCTAGAAGAATGGTAAGCTATAATAATTTCTATTATAATGTCTGATGATGTCCAATCTGATCATCAACATTATAAAATTCATGATGAAATTCATTTTTATAACAAAAACACTTGTGAAAAAGGAATAATATAAATTAAATATTTATACTCCCATATAATTTTATTCGGATTTGTTTGAAGGATGAGATAGTTTTTTTCATCACGAAGAGAGAAATTGATGTTGTTTGATTTCATTTATACCAAAAACCAAAAGATTTAATTCCTCTGAGAATGATGTTAATTGGTATTTTAATTAAATAAGGGTAATTATTTGAGTGGTAAAATATATTTTTTATTGTATTGAATATATAATAAGTTGAAGTTGATGAATATGGTTGAAATAATTTTGTGTCTCCACTATAATGAAGAAATAATAATGAGAGTTATATTCTATGATTATAATGAGAATATATTTGTTTTCCTTTTTATTTTTGGTGTATTGAAATGTAATGAAATATCTTCAGTTCTGATTTGTTTTCAAGTTGCTCAACAAAATATATGTGACCAAAGTCGGTTATTGTAATGAAAAAAATATATTTTGGAATTATAATTGGAATTGGGATAATGTTTATTAAGATGTTTTCAATTACATATTTACAAGTGCTTAAATAATTCAGGATGAAAATCATAATACAGAATCATAATAGGAAAATCAGATAGAAATATAGGAATCTGGTTGAAAATTTTTTAGGTGGAATAAAGGGATCTAAAGTCAAGAGAATATTCAAATTTCAAAGAAGGTGGAATAAGTCAAAGAAATATCTAGATTTCAATAGGCATTAAATTACTGAATAAAAGATATGTATTTCAATAGAAATTGAATGATTAAAAGAATGATCAGAGATTGAGGGATGTTTAATGATTCATGAGTTTTGGTAAAGTGGGAAATCCTTTTTAATATCCTTTTTATACCATTATTGTGATCATATAAAGATGAGAATAATTTATGTATTTTGTGACTTTCATTTTGATAATATATGAGAGAGAAGATTCACAATTTAAGTAAGAATAATTTTCCATGTTTTCTTTCATAAAGTGGATTTCCATAGAGAGGTAGGATAACAAGAGGAAGATCATTTTTAGTTTGTTGCATTATTTTGATGAATAATCATACGAGGAAATTAATAATGTAATTTATGGGATAAAGGAGAATTAATATTAGATTGATTCTGCATTATTTGGAAAAATTATTTTTTTTATTGAGAAATCAAATTGAAAAATCAGATTGAGTATCATTACGAAGTCCAGAAAAATCTTACTAACATTAAGGTAAGAGAGTGAGGAATTGTTTCATAATATAAAATTTTTTAGTGTTAATAAAAATGAATCATAACAAGTTTCATACAAAAATTTTATTACAACATTTTTTTGTACATAAATTGCAGGCACTATTGTGTTGAACATAGTGATACACGAGTTTAATGAAATATCCTACTCATTGTATTCCACATAAAAGGATTTTTTTTCTAGTTTATCATGTGGTATATAATAATTTTCAAACCATACCATGGACTATCAACTCATATTGAGTAGTAAACACTGTAAATTATTTTGTTCTTGTGGTTGTGTGTTTTATTTGTTTCTTTTAGAGAAAGAAATCATTAATAGAATTATAATGTTGTTTCTAATGGAAGGAAAATTAAAATAGAAATATATAACTGATATACCCCCTCCACTTTTTGTGAAACTTGAATCATGGATTGGTAATCTCAATTGGTATTAGAGGTATAATCCCCTTCATTTAATCCTTTTTGGAGTTTTTAAAATAGAAGTTTTGATGGAGAATTTCAACTGTCTCAATAGAAAATTAATTCTAATCTTCAATAATAATAACTATCATATATGGAATGATATATTGTTTCCTTATCTTTTATCTCTTTTTTATGATGTTATTGAAGTTACAATTGAAGGATTTACAACTATAAATGACAAGGATCCTCAAACTCTCTTTGACAAGAATAATTGAGAGAATGATGAAAGAGGTAAAAATACTTACTCTCATAACATTTTGAAACTATGTTTTCAAGAGTGAAAGGACATTACACTACCAGAGGTATCTAGGATAAGATAAAAAACATTTACAAAGGCAATAAAAAAGTAATGAAGGAATATTTGAAAATATATATGTAGAATTATACATATCTCAAGATGGGTGAATATGAATTCTTTGGTGTATTTTTTACAATGTTAAATGATAAATTAACCACTATTAGATGACTTAGTGAAATTATTCAATAGTATATAGTTGAAAATATCATAATAATCCTTTTACACATGTTTGATTCAATGTTTTCCTCATTGTAATATGGAGATCATGAAACTTTATCTATGGATGATCTTCATAATACTATCATTTCTTATGAAATGATAATGGAAATTCTATGAAGGGGAAAATAAAAGGTGATTGATAAATATCATTCAAATCTACCAATAAATAAAATTATAAGAGGGTTATTAATTAATATGGAGAGAATAGAAATAATAAGATGAAACTATAATATAATTTCATTTTAAAGAAGACTTTAAAGAGTGTATGGGAAAGAATGGAAGTCAATAGAATGAAATAAAGAAACATAAGAATGAAAAATATTCTATAAATAATGAAGAATATTTTTCTAAAGGAAACTTCAATATGATAAAATTGATTGATGATTTGGATAAATATTTTGAGAGAAAATTTTATTTAATGAGTGTCTAAAAGTAAAATTGACGGGAAAAGAAGAAGTGTTTGAACTTGTCTGAAAAAAATTAATAAAGTCGAATATAGAGGTATAGGTTTAAAAATATCTATCTCTAAATTTGGTGAAATTTATCATAATGACAAACCTGAGAATGATCAAAAACACTACCCCACAAATAATGAAATGAATGTTTGAATTTTTCCTAAGTTGAAGAAATCTTTGAAGGTTAGGTACATAGCCAACGTTAATCAAGATGAATAATCAGAACATTCTAAAAACCCTGAGTCTAAAAATGTTAATAAAAATTCAAAACAAGGAAAATTTCTTACAACTTTTGGTTCCAATAAGTCTGAAATTCAAACAAATCTAAGAATGAATAATCTAGATGAAAAGGGAATGGTTGGTTCCCAATAAAGTAATGATAAGATGGTTTTTGAGATACTTACCCACAACGCTAGTCAATCAAAAAGGTTTAGAGGAAAATTCTATTTATATGGATAATTATGGTATTTTTCTAGATTCGGACATATGAAAAATATGTGTTGGTTTAACCAACAACATGATTACTATTTCATAGGTTATTAAAGGAAATATTTGAGGTGGACTCAATCCTATCAAGAGAATAAGTAAAAGATGGAAGATTAGAAGAAACTTTAGAAGGAATGTATGAATAATGATAATAGGTTCCCACCTCTGGAAAATATATTTGAAGGATTTAAATAACATGGAAATCATGATAAGTTTTGTATTATTATGTTATCGGCAAAAAAAATGTTTCTTAACAATTCTCAGAATCTAGCGGTGAAGACAGAAAATGGAAAAGAAAGATATCTTATTTTTTAAACTAATTTGAAATATATAAAAGGAAAATGAAATTAGATTCCTTATAGTGAGTGTTCTTATCATATGATAGGAGATATACTATTTTTGATGAATTCGAATGACTTCAAAGAATGAATAGTGACATTAGGAAATAATGATTCTCTGAGAATCAAAGGTAACAGATCATCAATCATTGGAAAAGAAAAGATAAAATCCATGAAAGATTTGTATGTTGACAATTGGAAACACATACTGATGATTATTTTAGATCTTTTTGGTGAGGTTAAAAAATTTAACTTTAGGAATTATTGGTTTTTTTTAAAATTGAGGAATATGAAAAGAGAGTTATAAGGCGCCAGTGTGAAAAATGAAAATAACATCATGTTGGGGAAATACAAAACATATGTTACTTGGTTATGGTGGAATAAAATTAGTTGTTTCATAAAAGTATAGGACAAATGTGTCAAAGGAACATGAGCATGCTATCAAAGAGAGATAATTTTTGTTATATTAACGATATGGTAAGAAGAATGGATTGGTGTTTCACTATCTTTTAGAAAGAAAAAAAATACAAATTCAGTGAAAAAAAAGATGTGATTTGATAAAATCAACACCTGAAAGTCATTCATTATGATATATCTGGGACAATTATCTAAAAATAAACTAATAGAGTTAAATTCTTCATCACTTTAATTTATTAATTTACTCACATTAATTTTTTTTATATATTTGAATCATAAGTTGCATACTCTGAAAATGGTTAAAAGTTTCAGGAGTAAATCTGTGATGTAATGTGAGTACTGAGTAAAGAAGATTATAATTGAAAATTGTGGTGAGTATAATAATAAATTGTTTTAAAATTAACTTAGGTAGTGTTTAATTTATCAAGAATTCATTTCACCATAAAAACCTCAACAGAATGTTATTGTTGAAATAATGAATAGATGATTGGTGGGAATGGGGAGAAGTATGTTACATGAACATGGACTTTCACATTAATATTTAATGAGAGCCATGAGTACATTTTTATATAATATAATGAATGTTTCTATATATGAAGGTATTATATGGCTCCATATAAATTTGTTTATGGAAAAACTATAAGTTTGAAACACATAAGAGTTTTGGAGATTCCAGGCATCATAAAGAAGAAAGGTTCAGACCTTTGAATGTTTTATAAAAGAGGTCAACACAAATTTTTTAATAGAAATTCTCTAGAAAGAAGAGGTTATAGGTGTTTAAATAAAGAAATATAAGAAATTTTTTATGTCAATGTTTTTGGAAAAGGTGATCTTGAAAAACAGACTTATGATGATAAGGAAGTTGAGTGGGATAAGAAATGATTTGTTAAAAATTCTGATAAGGTTATCAAAAGTGGTAATCCAGCTCATGAAGAAGAATCATACTCACCAATTTCAAGTGATTAGTATAAAGTTAAAATAACTCATCCTAGCATAAGGAATCTAGTATAGGCTTATAACATTATTGGTTACCAACATCTAAAGGTTCAAACAATAAAAACATCAAAAATTATTACACATACTTCTTTGTATATAAAATTCAAGTCGAAATATGGGAATGAAGCTTTTGAGTCTATTAAATGGGTTTAGGGTATGAATTTATAGTTATATCAGATAGAAATTAATGAAACTTGGTAAATCATACCAAAACTAGAAAACAAAAATGTTATTGTTACAATGTGTGTTTCCTGGAACAAGAAGAATAAATAAGGTGAAGTGATGTGGAATAAAGAAAGATTAGTAGAAATATGTTACTCAAAAATTGAAGGTATTGATTTTGTTGAGACTTTTTCTCTAGTTTCAAGGATATAAATAATCTGAATTTCTCTTTCTTCTGTTTCACAAAAAAGTTACAAAATTTTTAAAATGAATGTAAAGGTCGCATTTCTGAATGGGGATCTTGATAACAAAGTTGACACACAAAAAATTGTGTCTTTTTTGTTAGTAAAGATTAAAGATATGTGTGTAAGATAAAAAATTATTGTATGGTCTAAAAAAAGATCCCAATGTATGGTATTCCAAATTGGATACTTTCTTGAAGAAGATGAGTTTCATGAAATGATGATTAGATATAAATCATTACATTAAATAAATGTAGGAGTTTTTCCCCATCATAATTTTTTATATTGATGTCATTATATATGTTTAGAATGATACTAGAACATTTGAAATATTTTTTGAAGAGATAAAAAAGTTGTTTCATAAGTCCATTCTGTGAGAAATGAAATACTTTCTTTGTTTACAAATTCTACAGAATAAAAAACACTTTTTTCTTTCTTAATAAAAGTATGCTAATAAACATATTAAAATGATTGGAATGGAAAATGAAAAAATAGTTTCCACACTGATTTTAGTGGTAACAATGTTTTCTAAATATGGATATAGATATTAAGTTGATCAAAAATAATTTTAGTAGCCAACTAGAATATTGTTATATTTGACTATCTGAAGACCTGACATTGTTTATGATATTACCTTAGGTGAAATATTTGAAATGTACCCTAAATAATCACATTTAATTTTTGGAATAATAATCCTCATATATATAAATGGTATAATAAATTTTGAAATCATGTATGATAGCTTAGAAAATATTTACTTGTTTGGGTATTTAGATATTGATTTAGCATGAAATGTTGAAATAGAAGATCCACATTTGTTAGAGATTTATTTTGGGGTAAAATTTTTGTTGTTTTTCATAAAAAGAATCAAAATTCAGTAAATCTTATCATGGTTGAATTTTAGTATGCTTCTTCCACTCAATCTACAACCCAACATATGTGGTTGACAACCTTGTTGTAAGACCAACTTGTTAAATTAAAATTACCCTTTCTCTTGGGATGTGATAAAAAAAGTTTATTTTACTATACAATGAATCCATTATAATATTATAATTAAAAACATATTGAAATAATGTACCACTTCATAAAATACCATGTGGAGAAGAATTATTTGAAGCAAGGGTATGTTACTACATTGGAACAAGTTGCTGGCATATTTATAACTTGTTTACCAAACAAACCTATTTCTAAATAGGGCATGAACATGCGTTCCCATCAACTTTCTCATCAAGGTTGAGGTGTGTGTTTTTTACCTCTCTCTTATTATTTTTGGATTGTATTTTGAATGGTTATAATTGTTTTATAAATCTATTCTTATGGAAGTATGCATTAATGGGCAGTTTTGGGTATGTTTTGAATCTAACATGTTTGTGTTTGAAGTATTCAAACTATATGTTCGTGGGGTTATTGGAAACAAGTTTTTTTTATTCTAGGTATGTTGCAAAAATGCAGACACGTTAAGGAAAACATTTTGTGAATAAAGGTGTGGAATAAAGTTGATAAGTTACTTCATGCGTAACTACTTTTTGATAGCATGGTTTTATTGTCATCGATTTTTCTTTCCAAAAAAGAGATAGCTCGTGTAGGACTATAATTATTGATAAGTAATGTATTTCTTAAGGTTAAAAAGTTATTTTATTTCTGAACCTTTTTTATCAACAAAATAAAAGGGGTGTTATATTTAGGACTAGGGTTATAAGTAATTTTATTGTATTCAGCTATTGTTTTTATTTCAAGGATGTATAAGAAGGAAATAATTCCCAATTTATAAATGATAATGATCGAACTAACCATCATATTTAGTAAATTGAAATAAAATTTCTTGAGAAATTCCATCATATTTTAAATATTTTTTCTATATGAAATGATTCATTAGATTAACCTCAGTTCTGAAATAAAAGGAGTGTCATATTAAATAATTTAATAGGATTCAACATGGATCCAAATTAAAACAATAATGATGATTTGTAATTTTTTTATTTCCCATAAATCATAAATAATTTTTAAAACTTATGATGAAATCTTGATAAAAAAAATGTTGAAGATTAACTATTTAAAAGTGTATTGTGCGTCTGATTGGAAAAAATGAGGTGCTTCCAATCATATTTATGACAATCATATTATGGTGGTTGGAAAGAAATATGTTCATGTAATAATGAGAAGTTACAATACTTTCCATTTTAAATTCAAATGATGCTCAATCTAACCATAAACAAAACAAAATTATTGAAAGAAGTCATGCTTACAATAAATTTTTTTCAAAAGAAGGATGTTGATAAAGTAAAAGCTTTCCGACCATAGATCATCAGATTAATATGTTTTTGAAGAATGGGAAGGATTGATTGATCATAATTAGAGAAACCAAAGTTGTTAGTTTTCAATAAATCTAAAAGAAAAAAATGTTAGTATTTAGAGAATGAATTGGTTATGTATTTTAATCATAAAATAGAAATAAGATGACTACTGGATGATAATTGGTATCATATTTAGAAAATAAGTAGTATAATGGGTTGAATATGTTTAAAAGAATTGGATTCCCCATAATAATGAAGAAATCATAATGATAGTTGGTTTCGATAATCATAACGAGAATAAATATGTTTTACTTTATAAATTTTGTGCATTTAAACGTAATGAAATATCTTCAATTATTATTATTTTTCATTTGGGTCAAAGAAATCAAAGTGACCAAATTCCTTTATTGTAATAAATAAATCATATTCAGCAATCCAAATTGAATTCTTACTAATGTGTGTTAATAATTTTTCAGTTCCAGATTTATATGTTGGTTAAGAAATTTGGATGACCATCAGAATGGTGAATCATAATGTAAAACAAAATGAAATATCAAAATCAGATTGATGATTTGTTTGAATGAATGAAGGGATCAAAATTCAAGTGAAGATAGGTAATTCAAGGAAGGTTATTAATTCAACGTATGATCCTGATTTCAAGGGTAATATAATGATCCAAAAAAAGATCCAAATTTTAATGGTAATTGATTGTGTCAAAAAAAATATCTTAGAGTGAAGAAATTTTTTCAAATTTTGGAGTTTTTGTAAAGTAAGAAAACCACTTCAGGATCCTAATTATACCATTATGGTGAGCCTATAAATATAAGGAGAATAATTTTTTTATTACGTGACTTTAATTTTTTTAAAGAGGAATTGGAAGCTCTGCAGTTTAAGAAAGAAGAATTTTTTTTTGTTTTTGTTTTAATAAAGAGTATTTATGGATAGAATAAGGAAAATAATATGAATATAATATTCAGTTGGTTGCCTTATTGGGATAGATAATCTTAGTGGGAAAATAGGATTGGGATTTTCAGATGAATAACAAGTATGTTCATATTTTTTCACTGGTATTCTGATAGAGTATTATTTCCATTGTGAGAAATTAGACTAGTAAATCATATTGAGTATCATTAAGATGTATATGAAGTTCATACCGTCTTTTGGGTAATAAAGTGAATAATTTTATTATATGATCATATTTTTGAAATCTAATCAAGAAGCACTACAAACTATTTGTTACAAAAATTATATTACATCATTTTGTGCAACATGAACACATAAACTATTATATTGAACATAGTTTTGCATGATTGTAATAGAAAATCCTACTTATTGTGTTCCCCAAAAAAATATTTTAATCTACTGAATTCTGTGGTATTAGATTAATTTTGAACCATGCCAATAAATAGTTACTCTTTTTGATTAGTTATCCTTTTAAATTCTTGTGTTCTTGTGGTTGTGTATTTGATTTGTTTTCTGTAGAGAATGAATTCATTAATAGGAGGTTGAGTTTTATTTTAAATTACGGAAACATAAAAAATGACATGGATTCACCCCCTCCCCCTTTCATTGGTACATGAATTAAGGCTAGGTAATCTCAATTGGTATCAAGGGTAAGGTTACCTTCCTTTAATATTTTCTGATTTTTTTGAAAGACAATTTGTGATAGTGAATTTGAATTGTGTAAATAGTGAAGGTGTTCCAATCTTCGATGATAATAACTATCATACATGGAAAGATAAATTCATTCCTTATCTTACTTCTCATTGGTATGATGTTACTGATGTTACAGTAGATGAATTTCCTATTATTGATGATAAGGATCATCTCATTGATATGAAGAATATTTAGAATGATTGATGAAACAAAAATGCTTACTCTCATCACTTTATGATACAGAGTTTTTAAGATTGAAAATAATTTCCACATCTAATGATATCTGGTATAAGTTGAAAAAAATTTACGAAGGCAATAAAAAAGTAATGAAAGAAAATTTGAAAATATGGATATTGATGTATGAAGATCTCAAGATGGGTGAATAGAAATGGGATGGTGACTTCTTTACTAGGGTAAATGATATATTTAGCACTATCATATGTCTTGGTGAAAAGTTGGATGATTCTATAGTTTTTTTAATATATCTTCATAATCTTTCATAACACGATTAAAGCCATAGTTTCATCATTGGAAGATAGTGGTCCTGAAACTCAATCTATGGATGATATTCATCATCCTCTCATTACCTATTAAAAAATAAGGGGAATGTTGTGAAGGGAAAACAATATAGAAGAGAAATTTATTTCAATGAAATCAATAAAGAACATTCTAAGAATGTTCTAGAATAAGATGATATTTTTGAATCTATCTTTGAAAATGAGGTATGATGAAATTTTATACATGTTTTCTAAAAATGTGATACGAGTAATAGGAAAATACAAAGGGAAAATTCCCTTGATTGTTTTTGAATGTGGATTCGCTCGAAACATTGTAGCTAATTATTCTTAAATAAATAACAAATAGGATTCTAAGGAAGAAGAAAGAATAATAATAAGTTCATGGAATAAATATGGTGATAGGTATAAATATTTTTCTAGATGGAAAGACAATAAATTCTAAAAATAGAAAAGAAAAAGTTTCTTATCTAAAGATGATGATGAAGAATAAAGTGAATCTCAAGTAGAAAAATATTCTGAAAAACCTGGAGAGAATACTTTTATAACAATATTGAATAATTAAGTGTTTGGAAGTATCAATTCTAAATAATATGAAGAATAAAAATAGTAAACTCAATTATTATTTAATCTTAAAAAATAATTTAAAGAGAATCTTGGAAATATTGGAAGATAAGAGAAATAAATCGGGAAAAAAATAATGATAAATCCTCAATAAATATTCAAGAATGTATTCATAAAGATAAAGTAAATATGATAAAATGGATTAATTATTTGAAGAAATATGTTGATAATTTTAAAAAATAAGGATCATGTGGAAGTAATATTGATAGAAAAAAAAGAAGAGTTAGAACTTGTCTAAAAAAATTTAAATATAAATACAGAGGTATGGGTTTTAAAAACTCTATATCTAAAGTTGGTTAAATTTATCATAAGGATAAAATGGATAATGATTAAAAAAATTCAACTAAAAAGGATTAAAATAGAGTTAAAATTCATCAGAAAAAGTATAATGTTTGGATTGTTATGTATTAGGGCAATGTTAAAAAAGTTGAAACATATCAAGTTTCCAAAAAACCATGTATAAAAATGTTAATAATCATTTTGAATATGGGAATGTTCTAAAAACTTATGGTTTAGATAAATAAAAAAATGAAAATTTATCTAAGAAAGAATATTCTATTTGAATATAGAAATATTGTTGATCAATAATGTTTTGTTAAAAAGGTTTTTAAGAAACATCTTCAGAGCATTGGTTAATGCAAAATTTTCAAAGAGAAACACTATTTGTATGGATACTACTAGTATTTTTTAGGATTCATAAATATGTAAATATGTCTTGGTACAACCAAATACAATACTATTATTCCATAGTTCATGAAAGGAATGTTTTCTAGGGAAGTCAATCCTCTCAAAAGAATATATTTAAGAAGAATATTAGGAAGAAACACAAGAACATTAGTGTGAAAACTGACAAAATGTTACAACCCCTAGAAAATATTTATGAAATATGGAAACAACCTAGACATCATGCTATGTTTTATCTTATTTTTTTTCTATTATAAAAAAATCATTAACAATTATCAGAAGCTAAAGTTGAAGAAATAAAATAAAAATGAAAATGATATTATTAATGAAACATCTTTGAAAGATATAATAAAAGAAGAACAACCTTAAATTCATAAAAGTGGGTGTTCTTCTCATATGTCAGGGCACATAATGTTGTTTAATAATGTGAAATATCTCAAATATGGAATGGTGAAATTTGGGAATGATGAGTCTCTGAGAATCAAAGGTGTTTGATCAACCATCACTGGGAAAGAAAAGTTTAAAATGAAGAAATATTTCTATATTGATGGGTTGAAAG
Source organism: Viscum album (assembly GCA_963277665.1). Classification (NCBI taxonomy): domain Eukaryota; kingdom Viridiplantae; phylum Streptophyta; class Magnoliopsida; order Santalales; family Viscaceae; genus Viscum; species Viscum album. The sequence continues at coordinate 775,223,905 of OY728120.1, read as the reverse complement.
ACAACATGATGAGTGTTTCACAACTTTTTAACGAGGGTTAAAGAGTTATCTCCATGAAATATGGGTTTTTAAAGTTATGAAGATGTATGGATATTTATAAGAGGCCAACATAAAAAAGGAAACTAATTTCAAGTTTCTGAGATAAAAAACTCATGTTACATGGTTATGGGGGAAGAAAATTAGTTATGACATAAAAGGGTAGAAAACATGTTTCAAAGAAACATGATAAAGACTTAAAAGCAAGATAGTGTCTGTCAAATTCTTGATATGTTCAGAAAAATATATTGGTGTTGAACTATTATTAATAAAGGAAAAATTAGAAACTATGTGCATAAGAATGTGGAGATTTATTAAAAAAACCTCAATCATATTCATTCTGATATTTGTGGTCAAATTATCAATCAATAAACTAATTTAGATATGTTCTTCATCACATTACTTTTTGATGATACTTAAATTACTTGTGTTTCGTATATAAAACATAATTTATATTCTTTGAAAATATTTTAATGTTTTAGGAGTAATGTTGAGATGGAATGAGAGTATTCAGTAAAGAAGTTTGGAATATATAATGTATGTGAGTATAATAAATAATCTTTTGAAAATTATCTTTAGAAGCATGGAATTCAGCCTAAATTCATTTCACCATATATGCCTAAACAAAATTTGGTTTCTTAAAGAAATAATGTAGTTCTCGTGGAAATGGGGAGTACTATGTTACTTGATCATGGTCTTTCTCATTACTATTGGAGGAAAGCCATGAGAACTAGTGTGTGTATATATAATTAATGTTTCTAAAAACCAAGTTATGATACGACTGATTATGAAATGATTTATGGAAAAATTCCATGTTTAAAACACAATAGATTTTTTGGGAGTCCATTCATAATAAAGAAGAATGGTGGAAACCATAAAAATTTTGATCAAAGAGGCTATCATGAAATTTTTATTGTATACACTCTGGAAGAAATAGGAGATATGTGTTTAATAAGGAAATATGAATAATTTTTTATTATATTGATGTAATTGTTTTTGAAAAAGATGAGGAAGAAAAATAGACTTTTGATGATAAGGATGATCTGGAGGCGGTACAAAAGAACAGATACAAGGTGGCGCCGTTTTCCAGTGTTTGCCAAATTTTTGGACCTGAAAATCGGCAAATGAAGAAAAGTGTTTTTGGCAAAGGGACTTGCGCGCCGTGGACTTGGAGTATAGGAAACTTGCGCGCCATATGTTTTTCAAGATCAGAAGATCAAAATATGGCTAAGGAGATAGGTTCGCGCAAGGTTGGGAGTTGGTCGCACAAGTGTCTAAAAGGAGAGAAGACTTGCGCGCCGAGATTGGGTCGCGCAGGTGACTTGTGCGCCGTCGCGCAGGGTGGTCAGATTGCCTATAAATACCGGACCACCCCTCCTCATTTCTTACCGGAGTTCAAGACGAGAGCTCCCGTCGCGCAGGTGTGGTGGTCGCGCAAGTGGTGTGTGTGGTCGCGCAGGTGGGACTTGCGCGCCAGTGGTTGAAGTTGTGCGCCGGTGTTAGAAGGTGCGCGCTGGTTGGCAGTTGCGCGCCAATAGTGGTCTGGGCGTAAAAGGCAGAGAGACGCGTAAGTTTGGAGTTGTGGAAGCTTGTGTCGTGCAAGTGTTAGAGGGTGACTTGCGCGCCGATACTTGCGCGCCGAGGTTGACTTGCGCCCCAAGTAAGGTTTGTTCCAGCAGTGTTTTTCGGGCTGCGTGGAAGCTGGAAGTTTGCCCGATACCTTCGGTGCAAAGAGAAATTCATCAACGGGTGAAAGTTAAACTTCAACAGAGCATCTATATACAATGGAAGATGCATTCTATCATGAAAATGAAGAGACCTACAGGTCTATAAACTGTGAGTGGATTCCATCCAAAAGCAGTGAGCTCAGGAAGAGGAAGAAGGTGATCCTCTCCACCGGCAGTGAGCCAGAGAGAGAGAAACAGGGAGTGACCCTTGGGAAAGTAGTGAGCTGACCCTAAACATTGTAAAGGCAGTGAGCCTGGGCATAGAAGTGATCTAGCCCGAACCTTGTAATCCACAGCTAGTGAAGATTAGTGGAATTTGGTACGACCGGCAACCTGTCGGCATATGCTCCTTGGACGTAGCCCTTAGCGGTGAACCAAGTAAAATTGCTGTGTCCTGTGCTTGCTTTACATTCTGTTTATGTCGTGCAGCAGGAAAAAGAGAGAAGAGTGTTTTTCTTAACAGCAAAACAAGATCAGAACGGGCATTAATTTTTAATTAGTCATACCCTGATTCACCCCCCCTCTCAGGGTATCCAGCCTAGTGGACCTAACATGTTTCTAGAATAAAAGGTTCATTATGCTCAACTTAGGTATGAAATGAATGAAAGAGAATCTGATTTAGCATGGATCGAAATTCAAATGTAATGATTCTTTGTTCTTATTTTTTCACATAAATCATTAGTATGGTATAATAAAAATTATGTTTTCTTGATAAAATAAATGGGGAGAAAAACATATAACAATTTTATTTCTCATTTGATAGAAACAATTTGTTCTTATAATCATATTCACTCCAATCGTATTTAGGATGTTGGAAAAAAGATGTTGTTATATTAATGGGGTATTACAATACATTCCATTATAATGTTATACTATGAAAAATATTATCCTCATCATACTAAAATTCATGAAGGAATTCATTATTATATGAAAAAAAATTGAAAGAATGAATTCTATCACATAAAATCTTTCAGGTTTCAAATCATTATATTTATATTTGTTTGAAGGATATGAAGGTTTGATTGATCATAATGAGAGAAAATAAATATGAAGGTTTTCAGAAAACCAAATTTAAAAATATTTATGTCTTCATAGAATTAATGTTCTAAATATTGTAATCAGAAAATAAAATAATTTTGAGGGATTAAATATTTTTGGTATCGTATTCCAAAAATAAGAAGTAGAAGTGGTTGAAGAAGTTTGAAAAAAATCCTTTTTCCTCATCGTAATGATGGAATCGAAATGATAGTTGGTTCTAAGAATTGTAATGAGAGTAAATATGCTTTCATTCTTACATTTGGTGCATATAAACATATTGAAATATCTTCAGTTCTGATTTTTTTACAAGAAGGTCAAGAAAATCAGAGTGATTAAATGCCTTTATTGTAATGAAGAAATCATATCCAGCAATCTGAATTATAAAAATGATAAATCATTTTAATAAGTTTTTAGTTCCAAATTAATAGGTGGGATAATAAATTACGATTTCCATCATAATGGATAATCCTTTTTTTAAATGAAGTTCAAGAAAATCAGAGTGATTAAATGCCTTTATTGTAATGAAGAAATCATATCCATCAATCTGAATTAAAAAAATGATAAAGCATTCTAATAATTTTTTAGTTCCAAATTAATAGGTGGGATAAGAAATTACGATTTCCATCATAATGGAAAATCATAATGGGAAAATCGGACTGAAAATTCAACATTGAATTGAAGATTTTTCAGAAATTTTGAAGCGATATGAAGTTAAGAGAAGATCTAAAATTTAAGGAAGGTCGAATAATTCAAAGAATGATCCAAATTTCTAGGGGAATAAAATGAGTCAAAGAAATATTTGAATTTCAATGGGAATTTAAAGGGTCAAATAAAGATATGATATTGAATTATTTTTGTTGATACGAGAGTTCTTGTAAAGTAGGAATACTTTTTTAGGATCCCACGAAATTGATTATTGTGAGTCCATAAATTGGAGGAGAATAATTTATGTATTATGTCACTTGATTTTTTTTTAAATAGGAGAAGTAATCTCTTTATTTTAAGAAAGAATAATTTACATGTTTTTGTTTTCTTGAATAGGATTTCTTAACAGAAGAATGAGAAGAAGAGAAATATCGTATTTAGTTGGTTTCCATATTTGGCTAGATAATCATATCTGGAAATTAGATTGTGATTCTAGACTGAATGATAAGTAAGTACATGTTTTTCAACGGTATTATGATTGATTATTATTTTCATATTCAACAATAGGAATAGTAAATAATACTTAGAATCATTAAGAATTTTAGGAAGCTCTTACGATATTTTGGGTATTAATGTGAAGAATTGTTTTGATAGATCATATTTTTGAAATTTTATCAATAAGAATTGTAACATGTTTTTTACCAAAAAAATTATTCAATAATTTTGTGTTATATGAATTGCATTCATTATTATATTGTACATATTGCTACATGAGTGTAAAGGCATATCCTACTCATTTTATTCCATAAAAAAGGATTATTTTCTATTGAATTGTGTGGTATTGGATTATTTTCAAACCAAACAAAATAATATATACTCATATTGAGTAGTGAAACTTGTAAATTATTGTGTTCCTCTGATTTTGAATTTGATTTGTTTTCAGCAGATCAATAAATCGTTAATAGGAGGTGATGGTTGTTTCTAATGTAAGGAAACATAAAAGAATAACATATCACTAATTCACCCCATCCCCCTCCCTGTGATACATGAATCATGTCTAGGTGATCTCAATCTAGTTTAATGATATAAATTCAATCAATTATTCACTTAATAATGAGATCCACCTGGTTTTTCTCTCTCACTAATATGATTAATGGAATATATCCATTAATTTATTACATTAAAAAATAGGTTCTATATACTTACGTAATCGATGAAACCATATTTATCCAAAAACACTCATCTTAACTACTTTTAACTAACCCTCGAGTCCTCATGCATCTATTCAACCTCCTTTTGTCCACTTAATTATCCAAAAATTAAAATGGGCCTCCAACCAAGTGTAATAAACAAAATTTTCCATCTGGTTCACATCACACATGTTTCCATTCAACCTTCCCTATCGAGTTTTTAATAAATAAAAGATAATCATAAAGGGCCTCTCATGTCTATGTTTCATTGCAAACATTTTTTGGTACTTGTTCTTTATAGTCCATTTTGAATGACTCTAAACATATTGAAAGTGTTTCATATCATATGTACATAAACTAGAAGACACTATAGGTCATTAAGAAATGATATTAATTGTTGATTCATTAATCTTAGATGAATAAACAGAAAATGCATACAATTAGTCTTGTTTTCATGACCATAAAATTCAATTCATTGGTCTTAAATGAATGACCAAAAATGACAATTCATTTCCCATGGATTCATACAAATAAAAGTTTCATCATTTTACCAATATGAAAGACCATTGAATTAATTTAATTGGAAATTATATCACAAACATAAAATCCACCATAATGGTTCTTATCCCATGACCTTAAATGATAGGATGTGCTTAATCAAATGGCACCAAACTATATGGGTTTTGATTACATTCATAGTGATGTATAGGTATCCCTTCTCCCAGGAACAACCCCATATCTACAACACATACCACCTCTTTGAATGATGGTGAAATCCATAGTTCCTGGATTTAAACTAGATCATAATTAACTTACATAGGGTAAGATACAAAAAATTTAATTTATATAAAGGTTTTCACATAAATTCATCGTATCAATCAAGCACATTCAAAAAAAGGGTCACTAGTATTTTTATTCTGAATGATTTCATGGATACATCTTAAATCCATAATTAAGTACCAAAAAATAGAACAAGACCCTTCATGCGATGAGGTGGCCTCTCATCCTATAGATACTAATACACAACACGAAGCATCATTGGTTCATCCTTATAATATCCTGCCTTTGGGGAGGTAGTGAATATCTAAATAAAATAAGTAGTAATAAATGTTTTAAGGATAATAGGATACTAAAGACCTTTAAATTCTTTAAATTTGTCTTATTATCAAACTATATCTCACAATTCATGCTAATGTAATGTTTTAAGGTAAATACCAATTTTGAACATACATTGTAACAACCACGAATCCCGTAACTCCAAGCCGGTGGTTACCTTACTAAATTGGTAAAAAATACAAGATATTTAATTACATGGGATAGAATACTATATTAGTATTGGGTGACTAAATTCATACATGATTCTGATATTATATTCTTAAAAATTAATTAAAACCTAAAATTCAAATGATAGCATTGTTAGATATTTTAGTATATCCTTGAAATCATTATATGTTCACTTCTTGGTACGTTAGGGAAATGAAAAAATAATAATGGGTGATCTAGGATGATTACTAATGGAAGGCATAAAATGGAAGCTATAATAGAATAAATAAAATAAGTATAATATGGTATAGATAAACAATATTCAAATATATCATATAAACAATATCATAAAAGGGAAACATATCCATGGATGAAATAGAATCATAAATAATCACATTGATAAAATATAATTGGTTTCATAATGATATAATACATAATGTATGACATCTTAATTTTACCATGAAGTCCTCAATCAAATAAATCATACATTAAAAAGTTAATTCATATGCCAAATACCCAAGATAGTTCATCTTATGAGACCTACTATTACATTGAGGGGAAATAAAATAGAAGGCCCAACCCATTCATTTAAAAAGTCCAGTGCATCAATCATATGAAATAAATAAATTATAATAAAATACATAATCAACATAGAAATTTGTATTGATAAAATAGAATATGATATGTTAATATTTTCCACAGTTAAAAAATAGAACAATGTGGTCATAAGTTATTCAGATAAGAAGTGCAGGTGATATCATTAGACTATATCTACAGATAATTATAATAATATTTAAATGAAATTGAAATCGATGAGAAAAAAACATTATAAAAAAATATAAATTATCATATTATTTTAAAACATTTTAAAACTTTAAAATAGGATCCATAACCTTTCTAACACATTACTTTTCCAGTTCTAGGTGTCGAGGACCGTGAGATGGGTTTTATGAAGTATGAAGAGGAACATGATTCAAATATACAACTACATATTGTAATTCACAATGTGAATCAATGTTCCACAATGTGTAAAGTTTTGTAGGGTGGGTTTACATCTTTTTGGAGTTCTGGATTAGTTTTATTCATGATGTAAATTTATATTCACTTCATGAATGTTTTTGTAAATTTTTGGGAGGTTCATCCTTTGAATGTTTCACATTGTGAATTTGAATATTCACAATGTAAAACAATTCTATTTTATTATCTGATGAAATGTTTTTAATTTGATGTGAGATATGTGAGATTCATGATATGAACTAGGAATTCATGTTGGGAATGGGCCAATTTTCAAGTTTTCTTTAAATTCTAGACTCTCTTTGATCCGTCTTATTCTCCCTTTGGTTATTTCAACTTTTAAGAGTTTTCTAAATGAATTTGGGGGCCTCAAATTCTACAATATTTGGAATTCACCCTTGGCTTCCAGAGATTCAATATTAGTGAATCCGGATGAGTTTTTTGTCTATTTATCTTTGATTTCATCTTTGTTCATTTAAATATCACAAATAAACTTGTTATTTGGAGTTGCGGGTTTTTTAGGTTGTGATTGTGATGATATTTCATTGTATTTCATATTGACATGTGAATCCTTTGTATGGTTTTGGACATACAGTTCATCATTTCATACTTTTTCATTGAACAGCGAATCAACACTATTTTTCAATGTGGGGAATTTGATTTTTCTATATATTATATGAACCTATGATATTATCATGATTTTATTTCTCATCGGGTGGATGTTATGAATTGGAATAAAAATATATTAAACTAGAATAATGAAACCAAATGGGAATTTTTTGTGGAATGTTTGGTTATTAGTTTTCATGATGATTATAATGTTCTTAATGTTATATGAGTATTTTAGGAATATGAGTTGTAGTGATGGATTGATTTGAGAATACCCTTTAAATGTTAAAATATTTAAATCATAAAAATGGAAGTACTAAATTGATATTATTATCTTATTAAAAACAAATTGTGTTCCGATTGATGGACTTGGTTATGTGTGTCTTGGTGGGATTGGTGGTGTGTGGATTGGTGTCCTTGGTTTCATGTGTCTTGGTGGCCTTTTTTTGATGTGTTAACTTTACATAGTGGTTTCTTGATAGTTCTTCGGTAAAAATGAAATGATATCAACATATATAAATATTTTTATATATAAAGAGAACACGAGTTTGAGTTTAACCAAATAAATAAATGAAAAAACATCAATGGATGATTGGTTAAATAAAATAATGTGAAATGGATCAAGAGATTTGGCCCTTTTGTGATTATTTTGGTTGGTTGTTGAAGAATAACTTCGTGGTACAATATTACTAGTGACCTGGTGGTGGTTATGGTAGAATTTCATTTTTGAGTCCAAATGTTTGGTCTTGTATTTGATAGAAATATACTTGTCTAAGATATCATCTTTTTCTAGGTACATCTCTCTTTATGATTTAGTAATCCTCTAAAATTCTGGTTATTCTTTGTTTAATCATTAATAGTTAATCTTTGGTTTGACAAGAATTTTGTCATACAGTTTTTATAAGAGGTGAGAAATTTTTTTGGCTTCATGAAATTTACACCATAAATTTATAATTTATGATGTAAATCTAGTGGGTTGACCTAGTAAAACTATACAAAGCCATATGTTATTATGGTAAGCCAGAAATCCAATTTTTTGGCATAAAATATCAATTTATATTTTAATATTTTTATGTATATTTTATTTCTAGATTATGGATTTATAATTTGATATATAAATATCAGAACTTTTGGAGTAAATTCTCTTTTTACATCAAAATCAATACATGCTCAATGATTTAAAACAAACACCCATAATTATGATAATGTGTCACTCCTCTCTCATTTGAAAACCCTTTGATTGGAAACAAATGTGAAAGACCTTCAATATAGAGGCTTGTTATCATTGGATTATCCTATTTAATATCATGAGGATGAATTTGTCGATGATGAGAAGGAAGAATGAGTATAACATTACCTTATATGCCTATATTTATCACCAATCCTCTCCTCTTATGATGTGGGTTTTCTAAAACAAATCCCTAATTTTTTGTTTTAATAATCCTAGTGTGGTTAATATTGGAGATCATACTAGCACACCATGGGCACAAACTAAATAATAATGTTATTGCCTATTTGATGAATTATACATGTATAAACCTCCCATTCAATCATGTCAGGTCCATTGGGTTCAAAAATGAGACTTTCTACCACACAATTAGTGTTCCAGTCTTTGATGTTTCTAGAGATTTGGATAAATTTAACAGAGATCCCTGATTTGATATAGAACATTGATGATTTGTGGATTGATATTATGATTTTTTTATAATATGTTAATTGTGGTAATTATTTATTTTAGTGACGTCTTCTTTCATACTCAATGCATGCCCTTGTATTATTTTTGCTAGAATTAATACTGCTAGGATTTTTAGTGATTCATCAATACATATTGGTCTTGGATCAGTTATGTTGTAATGATTATAAGGAATCGCCTAGTTATACTGTATATTTTATTGGGATTTTCCCAGTAATTTTTTGATTATTATATCACATGGCCTAGTTATACTATAATGATTATAGGTCTTGGATCATACATTCAGTAATTATAATGTCTCGCCCAGGGTACACAATATTGGTGCCCTGATCTAGTTGGTTACATGTCCTCAGATGCACCTTTCCATATACCAAAGGCTTCCTACAAGCAGTGAGGGTTTAATATATATCATGGGGATAATATACCCCCTTTATCAATGCATCACAATAATGAAAATTAGTAAATAGTTACCAAGTGATAATAATCAATATTCAGGATAAAAATATAATTAATAATACCAACATCACATGATGATCCAAAAACATGGATAAATGAACATAAACCAATGTAGTAGATATATCATGCCATATAAATTTCAAGTGTCAAATTAAAAAAAAAATTCCCACTAAAAAATACCCAATATGGTCCTAGAATCATGTATGGTTCCCTCATCCATGCATCAACCTGAATCCCAACTCAACCATCTATCATAGGGATCTATCCCTTATCATGTCGTTCAAACATGTAGTCTTTTATGAAACCATTCTGGTATCCTTAGAAGAGTGTGAGTAAAACTTAGCAGGCCACCACCAATGTTGTATAAAAAATATTCATTCTATAACAGTGTATGAAATTTTATAAAGAATAAATTAAAATAGATAAGTAAATAATTTCTATATTAAAATATTCTTTGATTAACCATATAATCGTTGGGTTCACGGTGACACCTGAACCAATAATAATTTCTTCATCCCATGATGGATTCTGAACCATCCACAAAATGGATATCATGTTTCATTCAATAATTGTTTTAATTAATCATTTAATTTCCAACATAATATTCAAACATTGGGGGCCTATAGAAATAGTCTGGAACCACATGGGTATTTGGAGAATCAATCTATGCACCAAAACATCATGATCACATTAAATAAATATATATAATGGTGTCCTAATGTGGAAGTCTGGAACCCCATTGGTATTTGGAGCAGTAGTCCCTATCCCACAACTATTTGTTCACATCATACACAAATATCACATACCATGGTTTCAAATTCATAATCCCATTTATCAACCAATTTAATCATCTTTTTTATCAACTAATTTCATAATCTGATTTATCCCACCAATTCCATAATCACATTATTCCACCAATTTCATAATCACATTGGTATAAAAATTAATTATTTCAATTTATGAAATTTTCTAATGCGGAAATTGAAATTTCACAATTATAGACACCTAGATACAATCAAGACTATGGGAATTGACATTTATATGACCTACTCCATGTTAAATGATGAACATTCACCAAACTAAAATCCCTAACTTGATGTGGAATGATTGAAATCACAATAGCATGGAATATCTAGGACCAATACCTAATATCACAATACAAATAAAAAAATCCATTAAAACCTAGATCTAAACCATTGTTAAAGTAGGAAAAATAATACCTCTTCATAAAAAAAGTGAGATGGCTGAGTGGGAAAACCAAATGGGGAAGAAAACAATTGCCAATGAGGAGCTCATCCTTCAACAAGATCATTGATTGACAAAAAATTGGTTTTTAGAGCCTTGGAATTCTCTATGGGACCATAAAAAATGAAGGAAAATGTTTATAGATGAAGTGGGGAGATTTAGGGTAAAACCAGGGGTTCAATATTTATAATAAAAAATTGGGGGGGGGGACTAAAACCCACATGCACAGTTTTATAGGATGAAGTTCATGGTTTTCCAAACTGTGCACCTTAACCATGTTCCACTACATAAGGGGTACACATTTTATCCTAAGTGTTCCATGGTTTTACAAGCTATGTTCCAACTGTACAATCCCCTATTATCATGGGGTTCATGGTTTTGGGAGGGTGGTTTAACAGTTTGGAAAAACATTGAACTGACCATGATCCACCACATGTAGCTCCAAAACCAGGCACGTGGTTTCTTGGGGAATACAATATGGTTTTCCATAACCATGTTCCAATCATGATCCACCTAATGGGCTTTAAAATTTCTTAAATATCTCAAGAAAAAACCCCAAAATAATTTCAAACTATAGTATACCAAAAAACATGGGTAAATATTTTCCTTAAAAATAGCATGAGGAATCTTAATAAATGTAGAGATCTTAAAATCTCCCAACATTATAATTGATTATCCTCAAGATGTAATCCTAGGAATCTCTATGATTCCATGGTAAAAAGGTAAAGCCACAAATCCTGAATATCTTATTGTCCCTCCCATATTTCCTCTTGATCACGACTATGTTTCCACAACATTCATACTATCAGCATGGTATTTCCCAATAACACTTTATAATTGAGATCCATAACACAATTCATATTCTCCACACATGGTTTCATAGTCTCAAGATCAACATCATAAATTTCGTTCACATGAGAAGGGTTTTGTTGATACTGTTAAAGGTGTGGCACATTAAATACATCATGCATATCACTATACCTCTGTGGAAGATCTAATCTGTATTCCACCAATCTAATCCGCTCCATAATCTCAAAAGGTCCTACAAACCAAATCACCAAATTTCCCTAAATCTAAATCCTATAGTGACCAAATATAGGTGACACCATAAGGAACACATGATCACCCATAGCAAACTCAAGGGGAAATCGATGTGAATCAGTATACGACTTATACCTTTTCTAATCCATATCCATACATTTCTGATTTAACTGAACCTTGTTTGATGTATTATGAATGATACTTGGTCCCAAAATCTCTCACTCACCCATGTTCGTCCTTTATAATTGTTATCTTAATTGATTTCTATAAGGTTCATCATATGGTTCCATCTAAATAGTTTCCTAATAAATATTTAAATATGAGAAATCAAAAAGCACTAAGTACTTCTCCCATGACCCACCAAAGTTAGGATGAATGCCTGTATGATATCCTACAAAACTTATATAGTAAGTTCCAATTGTACATGTATCAATGGGTTGAAATCTGTACTCAGAAATACTAGGGTACCAAACCATTTTGATAATCCCTAACGGATGTTTAATGTAAAGCATGTATTACAGCCTGGAAAAATAATCCATGGTACCTCATCTAAATTGATTATTTCCCAAAAAAACATTCCCTCCAAAAAATCCATTGTGAATTTGTCCCGGATATAAAATAAATGATATAAATTCATCAATTATTCCAAAATCACCTATATTTCATCATTATATTAATAAATCTTCAGAATACCTACCATAATATCCATGGTAACGTCATCCCACTTCCATTATAGAATGGTAAATGGTTTTAGTAAACCACCATTTTTTTGATTCATTTCCTTAACCTACTGATAGGTGATGAATTTTATCAAATCCCTGAAATATACCTTTTAATTCCCAACTGTCAATACTATCGACATAGTTCATAGAACATTTTGGTCAAACTAGGATGCACTCTCCACTTAGATGCATGAAACTCTAACATCATATCTTCTCACAAACACATAGGCATAAAAACCTCATTTATATCATTAATTATCTTATCCTCATATATATTTCAATTAGATGGTGACTCCCCACCTTCAGGGTGTACCCTTAATGTCAAACAATCTAGATCCTCACATTGGCTCTCCCTAATCTAGCTTATATGTTTGAACTCAACAGATAAGGATACAAGGGTCATCTTCTCCTAGCCCCCTTGAAACTCAATAAGAATCTTAGTCAGAAAAATAATCATATTATACTCAAAACTGGACTCTTAAATGCTTGAGTCTATTTCTTCTTGCTCAAAGTTTGAGCAACACTATTTTCCTTCTCAGATTTATATGATAGATCAATGTAAAAAGATTACATATACTCAGCACATCTCTTCTTCCAAATATTTAAATCTCACTTCAAAATGATATACTTTAATCTTTTTTGGTTGGTATACATAGTAAAATATTATCCCAATAAGTAATTCTAACAAAAAAATAAGGGATAAAAAACTTTATCTAAATCAAGGTAATTATTTGGGTAATTTCATTCATGTGGCCTCAATATTCATGACCCATACAACACAAATCAATCACCCTTCTTCAACACTACTCCAATTCCAATTTTGGACACATCACAAAACATGTTATACTCTTCACATAGCTCTAGTAGGATCAAAATTAGTGTGGTACTCAAAAACATCTTCAACTACTGGAAATCATTCTCACATACTCAAAGTAATTAAAACTTGATCCATTCATGTTCATGAATGAAAGTGGTGCCCCCAATAGGGTAAAATCCTTGATGAACTTACAATAACAGCATGCCAAGCCCAAAAATTATTGGATATGAAAAATATTCTCGGGCCACAACCAAGAAACCACTTGCTTCACCTTATTTTGGTCTACTAAAACTCCTTCCTTAGAGATGATGTGGCCCACTAAATTTAACATGTTGATTCATAATTAACACTTTGATATCATAGCATATAATTGATGCTCTCTTAATGTACTAAGGATGATTTCAAGATATTGGGAATGATTTTAATGCATTATTTAGTACACTAATATGTCACCCAAAAAATAAAAAATTGATCTAGGAATGAGTGAAATATTTGGTTAATCAAGGCCGTAAATAATGTCAGGGTTTTCATTATCCTGAACAGCATCACAGTGAACTCGTATAGGTCATACCTTCTTCTGAAGGCAGTCCATAGTATATTGGTGTATCTAACTACCAACTGATGATACCCCAATATCAAGTCAATCTTATAGAAAAAAAAGATCCTCTCAATTGTTCAAATATATTTTCGATATGTAGAAAAGGATACTAGTTCTCCACAGTCATCTATTTCAACTTCTGATAATCAACACATAATGACAAGGATTCATCAATCTTCTTACCAAAAAATAATTCAGAACCCCAAGGTTACATTATTATATGGATACATCCCTTATACATAAACTATTAAATATGATTATTATGTTCATTAATCTCTATTGGTTCCATTCTATAGGATAGAATAAAAACTGGCTCATCTATATGAATGAACTCAATTATAAACTCAACATACCTTGTAGGTGGTACCCTTGAGAAGTCATTTGGAAACATGTCCTGGAACTATTCCACTATGTGTGGAAAGACATCATGCATCACACCCCCATCATCTTGTAGATGACTTGAAAGCTGGGTGGTGAGTTCCCCCATTTTTTGATGAACTAACTCTACTTGTCCTGTTAAAATATCAAACTCTCCTTAATGAAGATAATTTTTACCCTCATGAGATGTATATGTCATTATCCTATGGTAACAATAAATGTGGTCTTGGAATGATACAATCCATTCCATAGCCAAGTTCATGTCCAAAAAAAACATATCCAGTATTTATTTATCTCTAAGGAATTTATACACACAAACCTCGAGAGAACACCCCTTTCATAAATAGATGTCCCTCAACCGCCCTCCAAATGGTTTTGATCATCATTACATCACTCACAAACTCCATTTCTAGACTCAAAATATTCACTATTCTTGCAGATATAAATGAATGGGAGGATTGTATATCAAATAAGGCACTAGAAAGATATTAATCTACAAGAATAGTACATATTAATATTGAAGGTCCAACCTCACTATCCACATATTCAGGATGAAATGTATGCAACCATCCTTCCTATATTTCCTATGCCGCAGTCTGAGTCCCCTGATCTACACCGCTCTACTAATATTGGTGCTCTTGGCCTAACATAACATGTCCAATGCCTCAACCTCCATGTCCAGAAGATCTCCAAATGACATGCTAATATGGGATAGAAATCCCCTTATAACACTCTGATTTGGCCTGATTCCCCAATCACTAACCATCAGTTGGTGGTTCGTGTAATACCCCTGTAATTAACCTATACATTCATAGGATCAACACTCCACTAGTGGTCATAGAAACTGTATATTAATATGACCCATCCTACCACATTGTTGGTATTATATTAATTTAATACTCTAATTAATTGATCCTTATCCCTCGACACTCTATCTACCACCACCCTGGTTAAAATTCTCAATGAGTTGCATCATAATCTCATAAGATGTACCTCCACGTTTTCCAATAGAAAAATTATTCATTCCACTGGAATCCCCCTTTAGTATAACCTCAGAAATGAGATCCCAATTCACCACTAAAAATAACTTCTTCACCTAAATGATGTTTACTTTTTACTTAATATCACATTTAATCTCATCCTAGAAACACTTTGCTACAATTCCCTCTTCTCATTCAATCTATGGAAAAAATGATTCAAATCAATGAAGAGACCAACATAGTCCATCACAGACATACTCCCCTGGGTCAACCACATAAAATATACTACTTTCTATTATCTGACCATATCTTAGAAGAAGTGTTCCAAGAAATTCTCCTAAAATTATTTTCATGCCATTTTATCAAGTTGATATTCCTGAGTCTGAATATCCCACCAGCGCTTCACCGATATTCTAAGAATATAAGAATCCAATTTAACTCTACTCTCTATAAGAGTATCTAAATGGTAAAGTATTGTTTGGATAGACTCAATATATAACTCAGTTGCCTCAGGTCCACACTATTTAGTGAATGTAGGAGGGTGTTGTAACTAGAACACACATATTAGGACATACATATTCCACACAACCCACCCTGGATATCGTTTCATAAATTGTATAAAGTGATTAAAAGTTATCACTAAACTTCTCTTCAGCTCCTTCTCCTAGAACTATCTGATCCTCTGTCTCCACTACCTGAAGCACATTTCTAGTCATATCATTCTTTCATACTATCAACAAGATTCATTATGGAGGTATGTCTTTACATGGTCAACCACTTATATTCAGAAACATAACACATCAAGAACACATTTTAATGAGAGGTATTCACATAAATCATTAACAATTAATCCCCAATAACCTGCCACACAGTCAATACCAAATCACTATCACTACCCTCAACCATCCATTATCAAGGTTATGGATAAAATAGGATAAACCACTTTCATAATTTATATTTTCCCATTATTCATCCATTTTTCAATTTTAAATTACTGTAATAGAAATCATCTAAAATTTTTAATTTCTTATTATGCACAATTTCATCATTAAAAAAATCATTGAAGGAAACATATTTTCATGACAACAATTACCCAAAACACGATTTTCGGTACATGCCTAAAATGATGCATGTAAAAAAATCATATGTTCCTGGAATGATACATTTATACTAAAATTTTGTGTGATACCTATGCATAAGTAAAATATTAAAAAAATACCACCCAACAAGTACATCACCCAAGGTGAAATAACATCCCATTATAATAGTAAACACTAATAACAACAATACCACCCTAGGTACTTGGGTTTTCCTCACACATGGGTGAGATACTCACATTAAAGATCTCATGACCAAGGCCCAACTAATCCTAGTCTCTTTTATACCATTCCCAAATAGTAATACAATTGAATGGAAAAAAGAAAAATCCTTTGATAACACTTTGTAAATCCCAACTATGGTGATAAAAGTTGGGGACTCATGCTGGTTAGTTTCATGACCTCAGGAATTCCTCCCACTATTTTAAAGGATTCCGACTTATAACAAGGGTCTAATATATATCATGGAATGAAAAAACCATCTTAATCAATGTAGTACAATAGTGGAAATCAGAAAAAAATATATACAAGTGATAATAAATAATAACCAGAATAATATCATAATCAATAAGAATAGCATCACATAATAATATGAAAAAAAGATAAATGAATATAAATAAAGAATTAGATTTTTCATGCCATATAAGTGTCAATTTTCAATTGAAAACAAAAAATCAATCCATGTTGATAACTCCAAAACAGGTAACAACATCATGTCCAGTTACCTCATCCATGATCTTTGCTAAATCCTAACTCAGTCATCTAACATAGGGATTTTTCCCTTATCTTTTTTTGTAAACATGAAATCTATTATGGTACCAAGTAGTAAAACTGAGTAGGGTGTGAATAAATCTCTATAGGCCACAACCAACAATAACTATAACAATATCCATTTTATAACAGTGTATTCAATTGTATAAATAATAATGTAACAAATATATGTAAATAGTTTACAAATTAAAATATTCAATAATTAACCACATAATACACGAGTTCATGGGTAAACCAAAACCAATAATACCTTCTTCGGACCACGCAAGAGTCTAAACCATCCTGTAAAACGATATCAAATTTTATTCTATCATGGGATCCATTAATCATTTAGTCATTAATTTCAAATTCATAGATTAGGGACTAGAGAAATAGTCTGGAAACTCATGGGTATTTGAGAATAAGTCCTTGTCCCACAACATAGTGATCACAAGAAATAAATATATATTTTGGGGGACTAGAGTTGTAGTATAAAAACCCATCAATATTTGTAATATTAGACCATTTACTGAAACACGTTGTTCATATCACACAAAAATATATCATACCATGGTTTAAATTTTATAATCCTATTTATCATCCAGTTTCATAATCCTATTTATGAAAAAATTTCATAATCCCATTTATCCGAAAAATATCATAATCATATTATTCCACCAATTTCATTATCACATGGGAAGAAAATATAATTAAATCAATTAGATATTAAATTTTTCAATGGGGAAATTGAAATTGTATATGTACATAGAGCTAAATAAATTCAAGACTATGATAATTGACTATTATACCACTTTACTCATGTTTATTGATGAATGTTCATCAAAACGAAATCAATAATTTGATGTGTAATGATTGAAATCACAACAACGTGGAAGATCTAGGACTAAAACCTAAAGTCAAGATATAAAGGAACAAGATCCATTAAAATACAGATCTAAACCATCACCAATAGAGTAAAAATCATCTCTCTTTATCAGGAAAGTGATATGGGAGAGATGGGAAAATATATCGTGAATAAAACACTATCCAAAAAGGATCTTATCCTTCAATTGGATCATTGATTTTCCAAGAAATAGGTTTGGGGAAATATGGAATCCTCTCTAGGAACTCCAAAATGGAAGGAAAAGAGTAAGGGCTGAGCTAGGGTGATATTGGGTAAAACCGAGGGGTTATGAAATTTTAATAAAATTTCTGGGGGATTAAAACTTGCACGCATGATCTCATAGAGTGAGGTACACATTTTTCTAAATCGTGTGCCTTAACTATTTTCCTCTACTTAGGGGTTCATAGTTTCCCCTTAGTCATTCATGGTTTGAGAAACTGTCCAACAACCATCAAAATCCCCACTATATGAGGGTGCATTGTTTGGGGAGGGTGGTCGCATGGTTTTTTCAAACAATGTTCCAACCATGTGCAACTTAATGTCCCTCCAAAAATGGGTACATATTTTCCTGGTCAAAACATTATGGTCATCCCTAACCATGCGACAACCATTATTAGCACCAGGGTCATTAATGATTATCAAATTTTACCCAAAAAAACTAAAAAAAAAAAACCAAACTGCGATATATCCAAAATAAGGGTAAAAGAATACCTAAAAATGAGCATGAGGAATCTATATAAAGGTAGAAATCTTATAGTAATGTGTATAGTTCTCTTCTGGGTTCTCTTGTGCTTTATTTTATGAGATATACCATGGGAGGGTTATTGACAAGGTTGGAATGAATTTTTAACATGATAATAGATATCTAAAATTTTACCAAAGCAGGTTGGATTGGCCCTAAGTTTCATCCTAGAACTTGAGGGTCAGTGGGTTTATATCTTGTACAGTATTAACTGATTAAAATTAATGCATTTTTGTTACCTTATTTAATGCACTAAATTTCTCAAACTATATTTGATTAAACATGGTGGTTTCAATATACTGATTTGTACTAATACCATAGACCGGCCTCCATTTGGTACCTAGATAGATTTCATAGAAGTTGGATTGGATAAGGAAAAGGGAACTTATTGTTTACTATTTCTTACTGGATTGTTTGGAGTTTGGAAATAAGATTAACATGTGGTTTGGGACTGGGGTCATGGAGTATTTATTTGAGTAAAAGTCTTCTTTTAGTTGTTTTACATTAAACCCATCATTTAGTTAAATTTCATCCTATCATTACATTATTCTGTTATTATTGAGCTATTTCCGAAGTTCTTAAATCTTTTATAGATGCATATTTGTGGATTATATTTTTTTTAAATTTTATTTACTCTTTTTCTATTATTTCTTCATATATTATAAATCTGTTATGTAGGTTATAATCTCCCTAATATGTTCCATAAAATATCCTTTTTGGTACATAGCCTTTGGATTTTAGGGAGGCATGCCTAAGGTCATGTATCCAACCCATCTTAGTCACTTGAGGGAGCACTGGGTCGGGGATGTTACCAAGTGGTATCAGAGATCAATTTTCATTTATGTTTCCTTAATAATTGGAAAATGTATAATGAATACTATGATGTGTTGGGAGTTTTTAATGATCTCATCCATGGGAGTAACTAACCAATGTGTGGTGGAAAATATGAGCTCTCAGGGATTGTATTATTCCTCATATTTTTTCTTATTATTATTGATGTTATTTAACAATGGTAAATTCACTTATTTCATGATGTTACTACTTATTTAGGTTTTTAATCATATAATAGTATAGAAAAAATGATTATACTTGCATAATTATAGGAATGTAGGGATATATTTTTATATTCATTTCTCATGTTAGGTACATATCTATCGCATGTGTCATTTCATCCATATAAACCATGATAATAAATCCTTTTTATCTCAAATATATTAAATAAACAGTAATATTGTGTTATACCTATTCACCTGTTAATACTATTATATAGAATGCTTGATTTTTTTGTTTTTTGGTTTTATCACCTATAAAGGTTTATTTTTTTCTAACATGTGTTTTGATGAGTGTGTGAGCCTTTGTATAGAAACTTCATCATCATCATATTCAAATTTAGCATCGTGAGAGTGGATATCATCATAATCCAAACATAGTTAATCCAAAACATCCTATACATGTGGAAAATATGATGGAAATAATATTCTGGATAGCTTACTAAGGGTTATTAGTTTTAAGTATGGAGAGATTCTTTGTACCACACCTTTGATTTCTAATCTTATTAACATAGTTCAAGCTTTAGGATCCTCATGAATTCACTGAAGATAGAGGACCCTAGGTAACTGGTTTATATATCGAGTTAGTCCTGATGATCTTCAAGCATATAGATAATCCTACAGATATGATGTTGAAGCTTGCTACTTACCCGTTATGAGAGTCAGCCAAGTGTTCATGGGATATCCTAGAGTAGGCCGTATAGTATGAGATTTATCCTAGAAGGACTCTGTTGAGAATTTTCTAAGCTACGACAATACTGAGACATTAAGGGATTAGAAGGATCATGAGTTCATTAATCTGACATAAGATTTAATGTTAGTGAAGGACTATATAGATTTCATCACCAACCTACAGTTCTTGGATCCATCCATTGATAATGATGAGGTCACTAGGGAAATAAGATTTTAGGATGGGATTTGTTATGAGATCAAGTCACAGGTGAAAATATTTTGATTGGGACGCTTTAAAGACATAATAAATTAGGCACTCATCCCATAAGGGTACCTAATATATGCCTTTCGTGATGACCAGGCAGTTACAATATGACAATTTGGGAGCTCTTCTTATGGTAGCATGAAGCTCCACTACAATAGTTACTGTTAGAGAAATAACAGGTAGAAAAGATAGGTTTGTGAAAACACATCTCAAAAACATGGTATTTTGTAGTGATTTAAGTGTGGAATGACTTGACACTAGTTACCTTAGTGTCCTTACCCAGTTATGGAGTGTTTCTTTGTGTATGGTTGGGTCATGTTTAGAGGTATTGGGGGACCTCACAGCAGTACAATAATGAAAGGGGGTCAGGACAATCACCTAAGTATAGGAAATAATTAGCTATCTCTTAATAGATATGTAGATGGAGTTCTGTAGGGAATTCAAGCTAAGGAAGGTGATGTGTTACCCCAGTATAGGATTGAAAATACTATTATAGGGAATAATATAGGGGAGGGAAACTAGATCCTAGGGTCGAGTGGAGAGTTTGATACATGTTATGTTGTCTACTCCAACTAGTTTTGATCCAAGATATTATACCATCAGAGGTATGATTATGGTATCATATACCCTTTCTTGTGTTTTTCTTGATATAGAATCATCATATTCCATTTTATATGTTGTTTTTTAAAATGGTTTGGGCTTGGTTGTGTAGATATTGGATTGGGTATGACCATCAACACAATGTTGGGAATGTAATTGGAGTATATCATGCATTTTAAGGATTATTCTCTTGAAATTGTGTATACTATTTCCATTAGGATATTTTATTTATAGAGACGACATGATTTGATTTGATCCTTAGTATAGACTAGCTAGTTTTATACCAGGTTCATATCAACTATTATCATAGGAGAGTTACCTTTCAATCTCCGGAAGCAGATGCTATTATAACTAGGTTTATGGTATCTCTAAGATATTTATGTAGGACCAATTCAGTGTAGATTCGATTGTCACATGGATCAGATATTAGACTTTTTTCTAGATAATGGTGGAATACAACAAGATACTTTTACTCTATTGGTATACCATTTCCAATATGTTTTACCTCAAGGGTTATATGCATTACAACCAAAGTGGGAGATCAATTTCACAATAGAGATAGTTCCAAGTGCTCATTAATTTTATATAAAACCTTATATAATTCCATCATCATATATTCATGACTGGAAATTTTAGTTGGAGGTTCTTGATGAAAAGGGATTCATACAGCCTAGTGCACCTCCATGGGGTTCTCCAATGTTTTTCCCTAATAAGGATAACAGGTCTTAGTGATTATGTGAAAATTATTGAAGATAGAACTCGATAGTGGTTAATAACTAATATCCACATCCACATGTGAATGATATCTTTGATTGTGTGATATGTGAAAGGATCTTCTATAAGAACATCTTTAGGTCAATATACCATCAGTTGATGGTGAGACCATTTAACATACCCTGAACATCATTTTGAAGTAAGTATGATTTTTTATTAGTCTATAGTGATTTTGTTTCGTCTGATGAATGAAATGATTATATTCATGGACTTGATGAATTAAATATTCCATCCTTTTATAGATTGGTTTTTTATGTTCATTTATATATTAGTGTACACGCAATCTTCATTCAAATATTCACAACATCTTGACATCATCCTGAGTACATTGATAGAGCATCATATTTATTCCATGCTATCAAAATTAAATTTCTATATTGATAGGGTGAACATCCTGGGTTATTTTCTCTCAGAGGGTGGAGTGTTATTGAACCCAAATAAGGTTGAAACTATGGTATATTGGGACCATCCTAAAAATATCATTGAGATTCAGATAATTCTAGGTTTATTGGGATACTATCAGTTTTTAATCCAGGACTTCTCCCATATGTCAGTGCCAATGACCAGAATGTCCAAGAAATGGGTGATTTTTTTTCATAATATTATGACATTGGTTTTCATGAGTTTAATAACAATAAAACATCAACACCAATACTCAAATTTATAATGTAAGGAAAATAGTATACCATATATTGTGATACATATGGGATCATAATCTATGTAGTTTCGATGTAAGAAGACCAATTTATTGCTTATGGATCCAAACATATGAGACTGAATAAGAGGATAAACCATACTCACATTCTAGAATAATCTATTGTGTTACATTCCTTGAGATGATATAGAAACTATCTGATGGGTGAGGGGTTTGTTGTGTACACTAACTATAATAGGTTCAAGTACATCTTTTCTCAATGAGACCTAAACCTTCTGCAAAAAAATTTGGTCGAGTATCTATATTACATTCAATTAAAATTAGTGTACACTATAGAAAAAGGGAGAAAATCAATACTTTGAGATAGAAACATTAATAAATGTCTTATGGGTGTCTTTTATGCTTGAGAGCTAATGGAAATCATTGCATACATGCATCTAGATGTTTAGGAGTCCCATGGAAGATTAGAACTATCTTTGAAATATTTATTACTCATTCCTCTAGACTGGGAATAGATAAAAAATTTATCTAATATAGAAGTATTAGATCTAATGAAAAACTTATATGGTGGGGAGCCCCCATCAGGTTCGTCTCATTTAAATATTTATGTTCTTTTTTTTCGTGTATGGGTTTATACGGGCTTACATAAGGAGATAATGGGGGAGACTCATGATTTTAGATGGGTTGTACATCTTAGTTTTACAAAAATGTATCATAACCTCCGTATATAGTAATGGTGGACCGTAATGAAAAATGAGATATTGGGCTTCATTATGACATATTTCTACTATTAGGAAGTTAAGGTTGAGAATCAAATATTTGTTGGACTATTGTATCCTCTTCCTACTCTGAAATTAATAAGGGATGTTGTCGCATTGGATTTCATGATTATATATACCAATACACATTGCAAGAATGATATAGTATGGGTGATTATGGATTGAATGATAAAGTAATCCTACTTCATTCATATCAAGGATACCATAATTATTCATGTTTTGGGTAGTCTATATATGTGATAAATGGTTCAATTGCATGGTGATCTGAAGAGTATCATTTTAGATAAATATTTTTTTACACCTCGATTATGGTAGTGCATTACAAAGTATTTGGTATAACATTTAATTTATAGTAAAACCTATCTTCCTCGGACTAATTTCCAGTCTAATCAGATGATTCAAATTTGGGAAAATATTTTGTAAGCCTGTATTTTGGATTTTTCTGGTTCATTGGAGCATCATTTGGAACTCATGGATTTCTCCTATAATAACAGTTTTTAGGCATTGGACTAAATAGTCCCTTTTGAGGATTTTTATGGATGGTCACTTTGCCATCGTATTATTTTGATAGTGGTAGGTGATTTAGTTCATATTATATGTAGTCACATGCAGAACATGTCTAATAAGGATCAATTGAACAAAAAGTGGTCGGTGACCTTGAAGATCCATCAAATATCAAATTTTGACCATTGGATATAACCTCTAGAGTTTTGGGTTGGTCATAATGTTTTCATTTGGGTATCACCTAGGAAGGGGAAACACCATAACAGAAAATTTGAAATGTGAACTCCCATTTTATTTCAATCCATTCAAGATATTGGAATGTGAAGGTCAAGTGGAATACCATTTTTCCCTTCCACAATGACACAGTTCCATGATAAATGTTTTCCACATGTAACTAATTCAGTGATATCAAACTGACCCTTATCATGTTATATAACTTGAAGATGTCAAACTGGATGTTGATGCACCCTTTGAGGAGAATTTTATACATATCATGAATCATAGTGAAAATAATCTCTAGGGAATGATCGTGCCTTTAGTGTGACTGTAGTGGAAGCATGGGTGTGTGAAAGTGGTGACATGGTAGAGTTAATATGATATATATAAATAGTATGTAGAATTTTTCTCTAATACCCACAATGTATCTATGATGGGTATCTCGGTAAAGATCTTTTCTATTGTGGGGGAGGATGTTGGATCCCACCTTTTTCAGGTATATAACCCTTTAATCTTTTTAATCCTCTTTAAGTCTATATATTTTTTGTTTAATACTTGATGGAAAATATTTGGTTCAAATTCAAGTGAGTCAAATAGTTTCTAGAAGAAGAGTGTTTAATTTCTAGCTATGGTAATTTATGGTATAAATTTATAATTTATTATATAAATCTAGTGGTTTTTTCCTATAAAACATTAGCAAGAAGTAAGTTATTTGGAGATGATGTGAATATAATTTTGGGATGAAAAATGTAATTTTACATCATAATAAATTTTTATGTGTTTTTAAATTCTATGAAATTGATTTATTTCTATAAATGTAAATCATGTGACTGATGAAACAAATTCCCCATTTACACAGTAAACAATCCATGCTTGGTGTTTTAAACCCAGAACCCATAATTTTGATAATGTGTCTCTATTATCTCATTTGAATACTCTTCATGTGGTAATGAATGGTAAACCCATTTTACCTAGAGGATCATTCTCATTATATCATCATGTTATACATCATTATGTTGATGTTTTCGGTGAATGGAATGAAGAAGGAGTCCAGATTTACCTCAAACACTATGAATTGTCCCCAATCCTCTAAACATTTGAGGTGGGTGGTCTAGAACATATATCTAATTATATATTTAAATTATCCTAGTATGTGAAATATGTGAAATCACATTTGGAATCCATGTGTGTGACATAAATAATTTGTTTTTTTCCATATTTAATTAATTATACATGTATAGAAATCCCATTGGATCTTTTTGGGACTATTGGAATTAATATTGAGACTTTTTGCCACCGATTTGGTGTGCCAGTCTTTGAACATTAATTATATATTTCTAAATTTAGCATAGATCCATGATATGATGTGGATCATTGATTATCATTGGTATTATATTATGAATTTTTTCATAATAAGTGTGTTTTTGTAATTGGTAATTTTGGGGGCATTTTCTGTCATGCTTGATGTTTTCCCACATGTTATTTTTTATTAAATTATTTCTTTTATAAATTTTTGTTATGTTTTAATTATCATAGGTATTATCCTAGTTATATTGTAATGGTTATAGGTCTTGACCCCACTATGAAATAATTCTTATAGGGCTTGGACTGATTATGATAGAATGTATATGAGGCTTGGCCTTGTTTTGATATAATGCATTAATGTATTTTCCAAGACTTTTTTATAATTCATATAGGGTTCCACTCAGTTCTCATGTACTTTATTTTATGTAATTAATGACACAATCATAATTCATGCATATGTTTAAGTGATTTTCAATGGTTTTTATGTATTTAATTGTATATTCCCTTATAATACATTGTTTTAATAAAACATGGGAAATAATGGAAACTAAATTTATATGATTTGAAATGAATTAATTTATTATGAATTTGAAATTTAAAATTTATTTTAATATTTATTTCATGTTATATTTAGTGTGTTAAATATTTTTGAACAAATTTTCAATCAAAATTGGTCCAAATTTAGCCCGCTCATCAACTAGGGCCTTCATGCAACATAGAAATCCCAATAAGGGGCCACCCAGCCATGAAATCACAAAGAGGGCTAGTATTAGTGGCTTCCACATTGGGGATCCCTACCCATATGGAATTGAGGATATCTGGGCTGAGACCCAAATCACCCACATGTGGTGGTCAAGATCACATAGATATAGGAGGAGTAGATCGTCGGGATGGGGATCCAACAACTAAAGAGCGTGTCCTCCGACCACTAACTGACATCACTGTTGCATTAATATCATGGATTGTAACTTATTCAAGTGTAAATATCCCCCCAATTTTCAATATGGGATGGATAAAATGATTTAATATTCATTTTTAAACTAAATGGAATTGGTTCACTAGCTCTCTCTCCCCCATGCTCAGTCAAATCCATGTTTCTATCTCTGCCACTTATACACCATCTATAGGATCACCATTTGACACCAATATCTCCAAGAAATTCCATGTAATCACCATAAGAGATTGGATTCAAGTTTCACCACAACTTCCACCCCCAAAGATTACTCATAGGTGTTCATTAGATCGACATGAAAGCTTTATCCAACCACTTTGAAGGCTGAATAAAGAAGTATCCCACTACCTCTACTATTGATCTTCCTTATATTTCCCCACTGCCATTAATTTTGATCACAATTCACAAATTCCATGAACCACTACTCACATTTCCATTTGTAGCTCAATAATATTCACACTCCCATGAAAGTGATAATAATTAATGATTATTTTAATTTTCATTTATGAAAATATGAACACTATAGTTCTTAGGGTTTTTCCAAATTAATACCCAAAGATGAATAGACCTAGGATGTAATATTTAAAGAATATATTTGATACAAAATGTTATGGACTAAGGAAAATACCAAATTAGGTTTCCCCCCTCATTAATATACGGGGGGGGGGGTCTCACCATTTTCAAGGGGATTTGGACCACCATGACAAGGAGATATCGATGGAGTCTGAATCCATATTGAACTTATTTTCTTATTTTATTTTATTTTTCTTTTTAATATTTGATTAGTTTTATTTATTAGGAATTTTGTTTATTAAAATATAGTTCATTCATTTTCTAACCAAGTGTTCTTCAACCCATTTATTCTATTAATCTAGTTCAAATTTTCTTCATCTCTATAGTTATTTATTCTTTCCATAATATTTTTTTATTATTTTATTTTATTTTCATTCTCCTTCTCTCTCTCTATGTCCTTCTTATATTTTTATTTTTGTGATTTTTGGTGTTCTAATTTCCACATTCTACTATATTTATTATTTATATTCTCTTATTTCTCTTCTTTCCATTCATTCCACCATTTTGAGCTCTTACACTCGATATTGTGGGGCAGACCTAAGGCCTTCCCTAGGGGAGGTTAGGTGTTTTAGAAGTATTTATTAAATTTTATTTTTTATTTATTGTATATTTGATTGGAATACATGGTTGTGATAATTATCACCCATAACATTAAACTCAAATCTATTTCTATTATTTTATTTTATTTATTTTCCCTCCTTTAATTGATCATTTCATCATACAATGATGTTAAGTGAATCAATGGATTAAACGACATATGATGGAGCCAAGTCTTGGAATGTATACAAATCTCAACCAAGGAATCCCATTAACCCTTGATTATGAGACAATGCGGAATTTATATTTCATACAGAATTATATATTTAGTAACACTATATAATAGAATTATAATTAATCTTGAGATTTCATGATAATATTATCGAACTAAAATTAAACAAATAAAAGAGAAAAATTATAGAATAAAAACCAAAACTAAGGACCGAGTTATTTTTTTATAATCACATTTTTTTCACATTAAATGTTATTATAGATTAAATTTTCATTCATCCTATCTTTTCATTATTTTAAAAAGTAATAAAAAACCCAAAAATTTGTCATTATTTTTTTAGAATAAGAAAAATAAAAAAAATAAGAATCTATTAGGTGATATAGAATTATTATGTAAAAAACTGGTAATCTCTTCAAGTGAGATAACCCTAGTAATCCATTATGATCCACGAGGAAAAAATTTGGGAATTTTTTTTTCCACACCTCATGATAGACGTGTAGTCAACAACGGAACCGTTTTTTGGGATCCAATCATTAGTTTTCTTACATTATATATTTTTACATAGTGTATTGTTTTCATTAATTTGAAAAAACCCATAAAAAATATTATTTTCCCTTGAAGTATTCAAATTATTATTATTCTGCAAGGCCTGAAAACTCGTAGATGCAAGATTCAGTAACTAAATTACCCTAGCCTGCATAATATAGATTTGAACTATTTTATAGATATATAAGGTGAGACAAAAGAAAAATAATCATATAGGATAAATTCAAGGAACTAATAGAGGAGATTAAAGAGGCCCTCTAACAACTAGTGGTTAATGGATTATCGATAAAACTAACCAACCTACATGATTGTTTCAAGATTTTTATTAATAAGTGGACAAGACAAAGGCATATTTTTCCTTGATTTCTCTCATATTTTATACATAAAAACCCCATGTGAAATTTTAGTAACAAGTTTACATTATCAATATTAATTATACGATTCAATATCTTGAAGTTATAATATATGATCTGTAGAGGAAAATGGACTCATTAATGGAGTACGTTAATGCATCCTCTGAGAAACCTAATCCTAAATTAGAGGGAGTTCCACTAGTCTTTCCTGATTTTTAAGCACATCCAATAATTTGAGAACAAATTAAACTAACATAAATAGATCAAACATTTTAAAAACCAGATCCAAGATGATGATGATGAGAAATAGTGGATTCTTGATTATGAATATTTTCTTACTATGCTATGTGTGAGAGATAAATATGATATAGAAAACTTCTAGAATGAATATCAGGTACAACTTTATCTCCATAGTCCCTAAAAAGTATAAGATCTAGTACTATTGTATATATTTCTAGCCAAGGAAGAAGAGAAAGACAGATTGTTGGTGTAATTTGAAGATAATATGGATGATCCAAAATACTTACATATACTTACCACTATCCAACTCCAAGAAGCATTAACCAATGAAGAAGAGGTTGAAACCGAACTCATTCAGGTAGTTGATCTCATATCAAACTCTATTTCATTTGATTATATTATATACGAATTGGGAATTAATTCCCACTACATTCAGTTTTAATATTCATAAAATAATTTCTATGACTTATAGGAACATAAAGAAACAACACATGCACATATTGAGGAACACATGGAGATCCCTAATTCTTATGATCTATAATTTTGGGGAGACATTGAAGAAATCCAGATTATTTATCCAAAGGAAAACAAAACCTGTGTTGCTCACTATGAAATGGGGAATTTCAATTTCAATTTCAATTTTATTCAAGTAGAAAATCTAATTACATTCTCTTTGACAATTCGATTTATAAAAACAATTTTGATTATTCATTGGGAAAGAAAGATGAGGTTTCACTATTAATAAACAAGAAATAGGTTAATCTATACTTCATCCAAACCCCTCCATGAAATTTGTACCAAATTGGTAAGGGGAAGGATTTGGTAAAATCCAGCCGTGAATCATTCCTCACTAAAAAATAAGAAGTTAAATAAGGTAAAATCCACATGTTGTGGTTCAAATAGAAGAATATCCACCCATAATTATATTATAGATAACATTTGGTTATTACTTATAGAATCAACAGAAATCCAGGTCCCACATCATGTAACCTACCATGATTTATCTTTACTTTCTTTCTATGATTTAAATTTTATCCATATAATTAGTTTAGCATGCATTCCATTCCCACTATAATTTTGATCCTAAATTACATGATCATTATGCATATTTATTTTATTTAATTTTGTAGGACCATGATGGGACATGGAATCCCCCAAACAGTGGAGGAATATGACATAAACATCATGGTAAAGGGAGTTCACCTTTAATGGTTATCTTTTAAACTCCCTATTTTTGTTTTCTAAAACCTTATTAGATCGTTAAACTAAACATTAAATTCCCATATTTGAATTAATTATTAACATTACTAATTTAAAAGAAATAATTTTATTCGGAATATTTTGATTATAAGTTTTAGATTTTAGTGACAGTGATATTGATTGATTAAAATATATAATTTAATTATTTAAGTGAATCATGGATATAATTATAAGGACTCATGATATGAGTTAACTAGTTGATTCATGTAAATGAATTTTCACTATCATTTTTTCACAATATGAATTTTAAGAACTCATGCTACATGAATTATTATTATTAGTCATTCCATAAGTTATTTATGAATATCATATTCTCATTTCTGAGAGTATTTATAATCCAAATATATCCTATTTATTCTTGTTAATATTTCAGGAGATCTATTGGTAAATTTCACTTGATAGAACATTCATTAGAACTTATCAAAGAAATTATTTGTGAAAAAAAAATTCAAAATTATTTAGTAATTTTTAAAAATACATAACCTTTAATACCACTTTTATAGAAATCCTTATTTATCCCATAGGGGCCATGAATTCCCTTATTTTGAATGATCCTTGTTTCAATCCATTTTTATCCATTTCTACCCTCTTATTATTTTTCATGATATTTTTATATCAAATTGTGGGGTAGATGAAAATAATAGTGAAAGGGATGCACTACATTGTAAGGAAAAGGTGTGGAGGTGAAAATTGTGGGTAATGTGAAAGGTTTATTGATCCATTCATTATGATTTACTGTTTTCTCTTCTTGAAACAAAATTTGGGTTGTGACTGTACAGAATAAATAATAACCATAAATAGAAATATGGTTTTTGTCATATAATTTCTAGTAGTGGATTTGAGGTTATTTTAAATAATGATTTAAAAAAATTAAAAAATAGTTCATTGAAAAAAAATATACAAATAAAGAAAAAATCATGAAGATGCATATCTTTCATCTTGAATTCATTATTCATGAATATACATTGATATTGGTAAGTTGGAGTTTGATTTTTATTGGTATTTTTTTTTTATATTTTACCTTTAATATCATGATTTATACTTTATGAGATAAAAATCCTCCTTTACCATTAATATTTAAATATCAATCACACAGACATTAATTCTCTGAGTCCTTTGAACTTTTATAGAAATTCATCTAAATTTTATGTGTATTTTATCTTTACAATATTGAGAAACCCGTTACTTTAAAATATTATGTAGAAGAAGCATGATCTCATGATATTAGTATAACTATACATAAATTTTTATCATGGGTGATGAGTGAAAAGATTAAAAAGGGTGGTATATTTTTATATTAGAAGTTTAATAATAATTAAACAAGTATCTTGAACAGATGAAAGAATAAAGTCCATCATTTTCAATAGGGAAAAACTAGAATACATGAGTTTATTGTTTCTTTGAAAATAGAGATATTAAATTGATATTCTATGTGGATCATAACATTTTTATTTTACATTGATAATCATTTTTTCAATTTTAAATTTAAGTATTCTTAACATTGGTTCCCTCTAATTTTTAGTGTTGAGGTTTTATACTTGGGGACAAACATGGTTTAAGAGTAGGGGTATTTGACACACTCATATTTCATGCATTATTTAAAGTGGTAATCAATGATTTTTTTTTGTATTTTAGTGAAAATTCTCTTATAAAACATTATTTTTTAGAACATGGAAAAATATAGAATTGTAATTTAAATGATTTGAATTGAACGAATTTGTTATGATTAAGAAATTTGGAATTTATGTTAACATTTTTTTGTATTTATATTTGGAGTATTTATTGTTTTGAACAATTTTTATGTCAAAAATTGTCCAACTGTATCAATCCCATCAACCAGGGCATGAACACTACATAGACATCCCCATAAGGGGCCACCCGCCATATAAGCCTGAGGAGGGCCAGTAAAAGTTAAACTCACATAGTTGAACTAGGACCTTAAAAAATGGAGAAAATCTTGGAAAGTCCCAATGTGTAAATTGTTTTTGGTCGATAACACGTTGATATGGGAGGTGTAGCTCATTTGGATGGGGCTATCTATGGTAGCATTGGGGTCTTTTGGACCCTAAATGACTTCACTACCACATCAATTTTGTCTCTTATTACTTATTCAAGCAAAAATATCCCCATGTTTAAAATTTGGAATATCTAAAATTAATTTCTATTAATTTACAAACAAAATGGAACTAATTATCTCACTCACTCATCCCCATGCATGGAAAAATCAAAGACCTCATCTCCACCACTGAACCATCATCCTCATGATCACCATTCTCCACTTGCATCATCAGTAAATGCCTTGGTTGCACCAAAAGAACTCGATGTCAATCTATAAAAACAATTTCACCACCCAGGATCACTCTTATACATTCATTAAAACACAATTAGGGATTTATCAGGATTCCTAGAAGGGTGTATGAATAAGGAGATCACTTCCTCCAATGTTCTTCTCCACCTGTTTCACTACTAACATCACTGCCAACCATCGTTCACCATTTCCATGTATCATTGTGTCCATCATCAAATTAAGCCCATAAAGTTTCACATACTCATGAAATTGATAATCCGACCCCACTTTTTTAATTAGTGTTGAATAAAATAATAATATATAAATTATTTTGGTGTTTCCAAATTAATACCATGAGTCTCATAGACTCGGGATTTAAATTTAAATAAATATAATTGAGAGGATTGTGTATGTCCAAAGAAAAAATTGAAGGAGTTTTCCACCCTCTATAAATATATGGGGTCTCACCACTTATAAGGGGGTGTGGACCACAATGAGGAGGAGAACCTTATGGAGGATGAAAACATACTTTACTTTTTTTATTCTTTTTTTGCTTTTTACTTTTTGGTTCAGTTTTATTTATCATATTCATTTTTATTTTTTCTATTAAAATATTGTTCATTCATTATTTAACCATGTTATATTTTACCCCATTATTATATTCTTATTCTTATAATTTTCTTCTTCTCCATAGTTCTTCATTCTTCCGATTTTATTTTATTTTATTATTTTATTTTATTTTATTTTTATTCTTCTCTCTCTATCTTAATATTATATATTTATTTTTGTGATTTCTTGTGGTCTTATTTTACCATTATATTCTTTTTATTTTTATTATTCTATTCTTTATCATAATTACATCCTTATTAACTCATACCCTCAACAATGAGGGGCTAACCTGACGCTTGGCTTGGCGGAGGTTTGGTGTCCTTGAATTCTTTCTTAAAGATTGTTTTATGTTTATGGTAGATGTGAGTATCTTTCATGAGTGTGAAAATTTTCCCAAAGGACATGAAACTCAAATATATTTTATTGTTTTACAACTATTACATTGATTATCTCTAAAATAATTATGTTGATCTAATCAATTGATAAAACGACATACGATGGAGCTAGGTCCGAGAATATGTTAGACTCTTGATTGAGGAGTTCTATCAAACCTTTCATAAAGTAAGAGGATGAATTAATATTTATTAATGAATTCATGATTTCAAAAAACTAAATAAAATGATAGTAAATAATCATGATATTTCATGTTTGGATTATAAAACTAAATTTAAACAAATAAAGGAGAATAATGATATAATTAAAAATCAAACTCACGACCAAGTTATTTCTTTCAAATCAATTTTTTTTAAATTAATGTTAGTTTAGTTTTAATTTTAATTCTATATTTATTTTAATCATTTTAGAATGTGATCAAAAACCTAAAAATTCATCAATGTTTTCATAAAATAATAAAAACAACAAAAATAAGAATCTCTTAGATGATTTAAAATTTGTAGTACTCAAATAGAGAATCTCCCAAAGTGAGGGTACTCTGGTCAAAAACTGTGTTTCACTAGTAAATAAATTATAAAATTTATTTGCCAACTCCCTGTGATAGGCATGAATTCAATTTCCCTTGTAGGGTTATGTATATGGTTGGTATGGTTCTGTGATATGATAAAACATACTCGGAATTGTGCCCATGTAGGTTTGGGTTGGCCGTGAGTGACAACCTAGAACTTGAGGGTTAGTGGCTTTATTTCTTGTGTTGTATTAATTGATTAAAATTAATACCACATTTACTTCCTTATTTCCTGGACTATATTTCTCAAACTATATTTGTTTAGAAATTGTGTTTTTTACCTTCTTAATGGTACTCACACCCTAGACGGTCCCCCATTTGGTAACTAGAAATATTTCAAGGATTCAAGTTTGGAAAAGTGTAAGGGACCCTATTTTTTATTGTTTCTTATTGGATAGGTTCTATCATGGAGACAGGACTAACATGGGGTTCGATACTGGGGTCTTGGAGTCTTCATTTGAGTCTTATTAGTCTCCAATTTTTTTTTACATTTCCCATTTCATTTAGTTAAATTTTATACAATCATTAAATAATTATATTATAATTTTATTTGTTGGATTTTTTATTTATTCTTCTATGGATCCATGTTTTTGGATTATATTATTTTGTTATTTCTACTAATATGTATTTATTTTTTTGGGTGTTATTGCATCTTCATTCCAAAGGGTATATTCCCCCCTTATCACTATGTTATATAAAGATTTGCAACTAGTCAGTAGGCTCTATCATACTTGTAGGTGCGCCTAAGGTCACCTGGCCTTCCCAGGTCGGTTACCATAGGGAGCACCGAGTTTGGGATGTTATAACATAGATTACTTTAGGAAATTTCAACAGTCCCCATCCAAGTCAAGTAACTTGAATATACCTCAGAGACACCATGGGGTGTTTTACCAAATATATAATATGGGGAGGATATATATAGTTTACTACCTCCGCTCCCACCACTCTCCCTTCAGCAGTAGCTTCTAGTGATACCATTAGTGGATGATGGATATGTGATTGGGGTAACACATGGTAGGAGGAGGAAATAAGGTAGATCACATAAATATTCATGATTCCTTACTACCCTAGTTAAATGATATGATATTTTTGGTGGGAGATTAGAGAATTGATATGATTTTGGTTTCATGGGACTATATGTGAGTTTGGTGTTGCATGACTTGATATATGGTTAGTTCCATTATTTGTTGATATATAAGGGATTATAGTAAAGGATTTTTTATCATATGTTGATAGTGTAAAATAAGTGTGGAAGTGGATTCAAGGAACATTTATCGAAATTAATTTGATATTTCTTTCTACATTTGGATGGTTTATCTAGTGAGGGAGCCATGGTGCTGCTAGGGGACTTGTTGACCTCTATAGGTGTTGGTTAGTTCTTCTCATTTTTGGCCAGGGAATTAGTTGTCTATTTTCACATTTTCATGAGATATATTAGTTATGATATTGTTGAGTATACATGTTATGATCACCCAATATATATATAAACTATTAATAAGGATTCCAAAAGGCCTTTAGTGATCATGATAGTTAGTACTATATTGGAGCTAGGGTTGTAGCTGCTACTGCAAGATTTAACCTTTGGTATGTTTGATATTTGGAGATGTGGAATTTATTTTATATTCATTCATGTATGAAATTTATATTCTGGTATTTTTTATCATTTATTTTATATTTTGGTGGATTCTTTCATAGTTTTATTTCATAATCTAGAGATAGTTATGGTAATACCTCTCATATGAGTGTTGTATACCCTCAGTGATAGTCATCAACCCATGATCTATTGGTGGAAGGGTACGGTATCCCTTATCTTCTCTAATGGACAAGGATGTAAACTATTTTTGTATGGATTTATGAATGAGGGATATCATAGTTTATTTTTAAGAGATATTGTTTGATTTTAGTGTTAGGATCTAGTTAGTACTGCATGGGTTGGTAAGGAAATGGTGGTATCCAAACATAGAATGCGACAATATCAAGTGAAATTAGCTTGGATATAGAATTTAAGACACCCAATGACCTAACATAATGACCTTATTATATTTAAATGTACTAGGTAAAGTAATAATTCTTGTAGGACAGAGTCCTTGGAGAGGTACATGCATTATACTTCCTTGAGTTTTTCTTTGAACATGGAATTTCTATGAGAGAATAAATTGAATAATTATATAAATTAAATAAATTCATTGTTATCATAATTAGGTGTTTTACATTATTTATAT
Source organism: Viscum album (assembly GCA_963277665.1). Classification (NCBI taxonomy): domain Eukaryota; kingdom Viridiplantae; phylum Streptophyta; class Magnoliopsida; order Santalales; family Viscaceae; genus Viscum; species Viscum album. The sequence continues at coordinate 775,187,369 of OY728120.1, read as the reverse complement.
AGTTTTTTATTGGTAAATACCTTCATATGGATAGAGTTGGGGGGTTAAGAAGCCTAACCCTATAACTCATTATAGGGTTGATCCTAATAAGGAGGAAGAGTATTGGTAGTGTAAATTTCACATATTTCATTGTTAGAGCTTAAAAAAGATGAGGTATGCATCTATGATCTAGATATAGAGCACCGGTTTGGGAATTTAAAGATCTCTTTAGGCTTTATCTGCGCCAGATCTGAGTATTGGATTCCCCTAGAAGTAATCTAATTGAGGGGAGCATTTAATCAGTGGTTGATGTTGTATCGTGGGGATAAGAAGTATTATTACGTGTTTTGGGATGATTTATAGTAGTATTTTATGGATTAGTTCTTGCCTATGATGGTGAAGGTGTTGAAGTGGTGGCAGTTTATCTCCCTCAAGTAAGAAAGGATTACTGTTCCAGATCTTGGGATTATGTATAAAGAGATTTTATATTTTTCCACCAAATTAATTCTAGATTTGGAGTCCTGAGCACGATTTTTGGAGGAGGTATTTCTCCCTACCCTATATTTTATTACGTGCCCATTTACATTGGATTTGTATTTGGAGGTGAATAAGAATGCAGAGGTGGTGGTGGGGGTGAATGATTGAGCTAAATAAACTAGGATTTAGAGTCATTAGGGGACTCTAAGGAGAAATATTATAGATGGAGGGTCACATATGATGTGATGTAAAGGTTTTGATTAGAAGGAAAATATCACCAGTAGTCACCATCAAGTTTCTTGAGGGTGGAATTTTAGCATGGATCTATCAGGAAATATCATATGTTTTGCTTTTTCTACTTAGTTAATAGAAATTATCAATGGTAGTTCCCTTCATCCACAGAGATTCAAAATGGATTAGGCAACCAGCCCCCTTGTCTATGTATTGGTAGTTTTTCTTGAGGCAGGATCAGCATCATGTCCCTCCATCTTATGTTAAACGGTATTTTTAGGCAGCTTATGCTTAACCAATAGGATATGGATTTGTTATGGGGAATCCATAGGATATACCTCTTCATCAGGGACCCATTCCATAGAAAGAACATGGAGGTTACATATATTGAGGTAGAAGAGTCATTCTAGGCCAGATTCATGTGATATAGGTGTTAATTCAAATGTGTTAATAGTTTTTTTGAGGTGCAATTGGTTTATTGTATACCCCAGTTTCTACTTTGTTTGATTCTAAAGAATCAACATCTTTTATTTCACCCAACTTGGTTCACGGTTTTTTACTCTATGTGGAGTGGCTTTTTTCACCCCTATTATTATCCATGTTATTTAGAGGTCTTTCTAGCTTATTTGATGTGTATCATATGTGTATACTAGTGATGGGGATACACCACTCATTGGGAGAGTAATTTTTATTGATCACAGAACAAAATTATTTTGTTCTATGAATAGATTTTTTATGTCATTCTCATGAAGAGATTGATTTTTTTAGAGGAGAGTTGGTGTTTTTTGTAGAAGGGTAATTTGTCTTGTTCACCAGTGAGAGATTTTTTATGTTGGGTAGTACGAGAGAGAAGCCCCTTCATATATTTATGTTGTATTCATCAATATGTCTAGAGATTAATTACGTAGTGGGGAAACCCAATGTATTTGAATAGTTTTTTGATGTTTTACCAGAGTAGGTTTTGACACTTCCCCCCTTAACATGATGCCGATTTTAGAATAGAGTTATAGTAAGGTGTTGTGCTAATTTCAATGGATCGTTATCAAATGGAACACTTAGAGTTTTAGGTATTGATAATCTAGATTGATGACCTGATGTGTAAATTCATTATAAGGCCTAGTGTGTCTCCATGGGGACCTCTAATTTTTTCACCAAGATGGGATATGGTATCTTAATGTTGTGCATAAATTACCAACGGCTAAATTAAGTGATGATCAAGATTTTCTACCCTCTTTTGAGTATTGATGATCTATTTTCTTAGTTGAGAGGAGATAGATAGTTTTCTAAAATCAATCCCTAGTCTGGATATTATCATCTATGTTCGAATAAAGTAGATAATATGAAAACTAACATATACAGTTAGTATGGTAACTTTGAGCTTATAGTCATATCATTTGATGTCATTAATGCACCGGATGTGTCCATGGGAAACATTAACTATATATTTAATGATTTTATGGACCATTTCATATTGATGTTAAATAATTAAATCGTCATATACTTGAGATCATAGGTGGAATATTCCAAGTACTTGATGATATTTTTTTATAGTCTGTGATACCACATGTTATATGAGAAATTTTCCAAGTGTAAGTTCAGGAGGTGAGAGGATCATTTCCATGGGCATGTGGTGTATCAATAAAGAGTTCCAGTGGATTTGGTAAAGTTCAAGGTTGTTGTTTCTTGGGAATCACCTAAGTACCTGAAAAAAGTCTATATTTTTATTTCTCTTATAGGTTATTATTGAATGTTTGTGTATAATTCCTTTTGGATTTTAGCACCATTTACATCCTTAACTTGAAAGGGTTAGGATTATATTTATTCTGATTAGTGTCAGAAATCTTTCAACTACTTGATGGATTAGTTGTTCAATTCCCCAGTTATTCTGTTTCCTGAGTAGGTCATGTTGTTTGAGGTGTTTGGTGATTCTTCTAGATTGGTCTTGGGGTGCATAATGATTCATCAGTATGTATTGATCTTCTATGGGTCCATTTAGTTATTCCCCCATGAGAACAACTATTCCACCCACACTCTGGAGATGGCTTAATTGGCATTTTCCTTGAATATGAGAAGATTCTACATCATTTTGGAATACATTGTGGTAATTATTAATCAAAAAATACTAAGTTATGTTTTTTCTTAGCACAACCTAAATCTAAGACAGCTTTAGTGGATGGAGTTTCTCAAGGAGTACTATTTTGATATATTTTATACACTATAAAAGTTAAATTTCGTTGTATATCAGATAAATAAAAAATCACAGAGATTATATCCAAAATATGGGCCTTCCTATAAGGATATGAAGGATGTATAAGATTTTCATCTTCATGTATTAGTGGTTTATGGATTGGGATACTTGTTCTAGGTGACAGTAGATCCCCTTAGTTATATCTGGTGGAGGTGACTCTGGGGGGAGACATAGAGTCATACGTGATGTATGGTCAAATAATTCATAGTGATTCCCCAATGCAATTGCCTAAGGTTGAATGATTTTTTTTATATTTTAGGGAATGACATTTTTTCTAATGGAGATGAATGAGGAATCCGTTTGTGAGTTTCATAGCTCACCTATGGATGTGAATGCCAATATAACTAAGATATATTATGGATTAAGGAGGTAGTTTTGGTTTCCAATGATGATGTATATACTATCAATGTTAATGGAATGATGTCTAGTCTACCATCTGGTAATGGAATATCATCATGTCCCATGTAGATTGTTTTATCCCTTGAATTTACCCAAGTGGAAGTGAGTGGAAATATCTATGGATTTCTTCACCAGTTTAAACAAATATCAGGGTGAGTGTGATGCTATCTAGTTGATTGTGGACTGACTCATGAAGTTGGACCATTTTATAGTGATCTATAATTCATGTAATATCGATGTAATAGCGAGATGGTGTGTGGATGACATGGTGAGACTTAATGTATCCATGAATACAATAATTTCTAACCAATACCATTGGTTTTGTTTTTGGGTCTGGAGAATATTTCATCACACCTTTGGCTCTAAAATATACATTATCACAAATTTCCAACCCCATATAGATGGCTAGATGAAGTGGACCATATAGAAATTTGATATTATAGTGTGGGTGTGTATCATGGATTTATATGAGTCCTAAGTACCACACCAAACATTGGTCTATTTTTCATATAGAAAAAATTATTACTAGACTATTAACATGGATCTGTTTTATGTGTTGTATAAAAAACCATGTTATTTTTCATTATATTGGATGTAGGTTGGAAATATAATGGTTTTTTTCCCTGCTGTAGTGTATATAATGATAGAGAAGATCTATATTTTCTTAGAGTGTCTGATAGTGGCGCAAGACTTATATAAGCCTTATACTGATTAGTGAATGGGGGATTTTGGATTTTGAGGATAGAGATCATGTTTTCTTGAAGGATTCACATAAATTTAGTTTGTTGGAGGTCTGGTGGAAGAAACAATATCTCAACCCCTTTTTTATACCATTATAAATGTTTTATGACTTTTCCAAGGTGTCATATCAGTTAGAACTTCCACTATGGTTAGATAAGATCCACAATATCTTTTATTTATACCAGCTTCATTAGTATCTAAATAAGGACTCCCACATCATTAATAGAGTAGATTTGGATATGGGGGATGATGTAATGTTCATGAAGTTACTATTAGTGATCCTAGATAGTCAATAGAATGTGTTTTGTGGATAAATTATCCCCTTGGTTCATGAGTTATGGAGGTATGGTTTCATGGAGGAGAGTACTTGGGAGTCTGAGTCATATGTGTGTTCCCAATATCCTGAGTTTTTTTTATTTATTCTATATTTTTTTGTTGATTTGATGATGTGTATTCTTATATTTGATGATTTTTTATATGTTCCACTTTCCCTTTTCAGTGGTGTGGGAATGCTTAAATCACATAAATAGGGGAAAACCCTTCCCATTAAATACATTTTTTATTTTTGGCATGTTTTATATATTTTTTGTGTGAGTTAGTTCCACCCAAAACAAATAATATATTGATATGGATGGTGGTTTACCTTTATTTTTGTGATTTTGGTAAAGTTGTGATGTGATTTCAGTAGTTTTTGGCTTGGATTTTTGTACATGACTTGTGGAAGTGTTTTGGTTGAAACAATATCCCCAAGAGTTATCCTATATACTGAGTGTTCAGACCCCTCTTTCTCCATTTTTTGTAGTTTGGATTCAATCTAGTGGATTATAATTGTGTTACAGGTACCTAATGAAGTATCCCAGAACCTTTTTACCTATTACATTGATATTTTTGGTTGTTGGGTTCCTTGATATGTGTTTGAATAATCGAGGGTAGGAACTAGATTCAAATATGAAATTGTTGGTGGTAAATTTTTTCATGAATCATTGATTAATAATGTGTAATGTTCCATAGGGTAATTGCAGGGGGTTTTTTAGAGTTTTGGTCTTTTCTTATTCCAAACATGAAATGTTTTTCACATCATTGAATTTTATTGTGGAGTTTTTACAGGTTCTATATTTGAATGTTTCATGATGTGAAACTGAATAATTGTCACATGAAATACTTCTAGTATTGTTGGATCTAATGACTTATTGTTCAGTGGATGTGAACCTTCTAAGATTCATGATGTGAACCATCCAATCATATAATGAAGGGGATATTTCCTAGATATCTATAAATTTCATCCTCCCTTTGATATTCCACAATATCCTTTTTGTTCTCTCAAATTATGTAAATTTTAATTAAAATTTGATAACCCTAACATGATCTATTCTTGGGCATTCACCCTTAGCTTCTAGATATTCGATTTCACAGATTCTAGGACATTTTTCACAAATTTTTCTTTGGGTTCCTATTTATTCATTTATGGATCTCATATAAATTGTTTTTTTTTTGATTTTGGGTTTTGTTGGGATTTAATTTTGATGAGGTTAATTTTATTTTAGATTTAATTGAGGATCCTTTGTGTGGATATATCCCTAAGGTACATCCTATCTTACTTTGGATTTGAACAGAAAATCAGAAAGCTTATTTCAAGCTAAGGGAGTCAAATTCTCTCTCACTGATTTACATTAGTGAGATTATCATGTTTCTTATTTCCACGGGGTGGATGCTATGAATTGGAATATAAAATATAATAAACTAAACTAATTAAATTTAATGGTAATTTTCTGATGTGCATGTGGTTATTTATTTTCATGACGATTCTAATGTTGTTTCAAGATATATTATTGTTATGTGATTAATCCTTGTAGTGATGGATTCATTTGAGAATATCCTTTAATTAGTTTAATACTTACATTTGGTAAATGAAAACACTAAATTGATATGAATATTTTATAATTTAATATTTGTGCACGGCTTGTTGGTATTGATTGTGTGCAGCTTGATGGAATTGGTAGTGTGTGGCTTGGTGGCCTTGGTAGTGTGTGTCATGATGTGGTGATTTATTGATAGAAATTTCATATAAAAATAATTATATTTCAGATATAAATTTTGTTAAGTTTAAAGAGATCATTACTGTGAGTTTAAACTGATAATTAAATGAATAAATCTTAGTGGATGGTTTGTTAAATAAAATAATGTGAAATGAAACATGAGTTATCTCCCATTGTGTGATGATATTGGTTGGTTTTTATGTATTATAGGATGTTATTGGTTGTGTGATATCATTATTTACCTAATGTTTGTTTTGGTGGTGTTTCTGGTGGGAACCCATAGGTGTGGGTTGTGTGGGACTATTATATACTTGTATTATTTTATTATATTTCTATACACCCCACAAAATATTAGTATCCTAACCAACACATAGAGAGTCTTTGGATATTTCATTGATATCTAGGATAGAGAGGATATGGATGGTTAACTACCCCCTCTCCCCTGGACTCCATTTTGTATTAGATTCTGGTGATACGTATAAATACACAGAAATCAATGTAATTTTTTTAATTATATGGGAATTTTATGAGTCTGCAAAATTTGACGGCGCATGATTCCGAGGCCCAGAGTGCCTGGAATGAATTTCTGAACATTTTATAGGTACGTTCAGTAAACATACGAGTGGGTTTTTGTAACTTTTTAACCGATGCTCGGAATTGAAATCTGAGGGAACAGTAGAACTCACAGCGCCGATATTTTCTTAAAGAGAATTTCACATTGACCATAGCAGGTCGAGGGTAGAAGATATTTTTTTAGTTTTTCATGGAAGAAGAAAAAAAATTATTTAACATTTTATTTTTCTTTTGAAACCCCTCCTTTTGAGTTATGGGGGTGAGGACCACCCGAACTAAAAAACCCCAATTTCGAATTCTAGTGGTGGGGACCACCCGAACCTCTCTTTATTGTGTCGATGTCCTTTGGAATCCACCAATTTAATTGTGTCAACACAATAAAATTAATTGTTCCATTTTATTATTCCAACACAATACAATTAATTGTAGCATTTAATTTTTCCAACTCTAATTTTACAACATAAATTAATTTGATAAACCTATTTAAATTTTTTGGCTCCACATTTCCATAGGGAAATCATTGGAGAAAGGGATCCTTGGGGAGAAATTTGGAGAAACTCTTTCTCCAAATAATAATTCCCTCCTCAAAAAAAACATTTATCAGTATCAAGAATTAGGATGACGCACGTACCCGACTTCAGAAGCATGTTGCGGAAGCGACGATCGTTGGCACCATCATCGCCGTCACCAACTTCTTCTCGCAACACCTCCAATGAGAATTCATTATAGTGATTGTTGTTTTATTATCCCATTCCCCATTCTTTATGTTCATCTTGATTTAAGAATATTTATATTCTTCTATATTCAATAACACATAAGCCGCATGATAACATTCTAACGTGGAGGGTTTTGGCAGAACGAACACGGGCCACCCTCTCTGCAACCATTGTATAATTTTTATTCCCTTGAATTGATGATGACATCTCGAGATGAGTGTGGGAGTCTAAGGAATGAAGAATGGGCCACATAGGTGTCATCGATGGCCTGAGGAACGTCTTCAGAACGGAATGAGAGTGGAAGCTGGCACCTCAGCTAGCCATGACGATAATGGCAAGGTGACCACACCACCTATGAAAGTCCTTGGACTGTCAGTTGTGGGGAAGTGTGGGCGGCGGCTGGCGCATAACCAGCCCCATTACTGTGATGGTGGCATGTGTATGCACCTCCCGGCATGCAGGTGTCATGACGCAAGGCCATGGTGGTGGTGGATTGGTGGTCAGCTCACTGTCGGCCACCGGTGGGGGACCATCGCATGACCGCGCCGCACGGAGGAGGCTGGACGACCAGCCAGCCACAAGCCCAACATGCCTCCCCACATATCGTGCCATGCCAAACTTGGGTCGGACCCAGGGCCAGACCTGAATCAGGTTGGGGAGACCCAAATCGGGTCGGGTCGACACAGTCCGGGCTGCCCGACTGGGTCTGACTGGACCCGGACCAACTTCAACCATTTTCAATCCTTCAGCTATATCATGAGCTCATGGCATCCGTTTGATGAACCGTTTGTCACAACATAAACCATGCACTGAGACTGTGCTTTTGGTATACCCGACATTAGTTTTGGATAAATTTGGATTGTGGACGGGTTGGATTAGACACGTATCCAACCAGGTCCTCAGGTCTAAAAGGCCAATAACGTATGGACCGGGAATCTTATTTATGCACCGTCTATTGCGTTGAGACCCATATTACATGGAATTCCATTGGGATAATTCTTATTTGGACTTCAAGGTAGTTGGAGTATCAACATGTGGCTTGAGGATCAGACCCTCTTGGAATCAGGGGAGCTTAGTGTGGGAACATTGGGGCTTGTTGTAACATGAGAAAGGGAACCTATGTGGGTCACTGCTATGGGATCCTATGTGGGTTTATGCTTTTGGAACCTATGTGGGTATGTGTTCGAGAGTACCACTTGGATCTACTCTAGGAAATCCATGTGGGGCTGCTCTATGATCCTACATGGGTCTACTATACTAGGATCCTACGTGGGTCTGATGATTTTAGATTCTATGTTGGTCTACCTCTTAATAGTGTAAGATGATTAAGTAGTTGCATATAATAAACTTTTCTACCATATCTATGTTATACCTAGTGTGACCTGAACCCTTACCTTCATGATAATACCTTTTTGGTATTATTCTGTGTGTCAAACCATTTTGGTACTTGCCTTCAGGGTGATACCATTGTGGTATTCTTCTTTTTGGCGTACCATTGTTGTAATTTCCTTCGTGGTTATACCATCATGGTATTATTCTGTGTGGTGTTACCTTCATGGTATATACCCCCGTGGTGTTACATTCCTGTTATTCATTCCTATGTGGAACAGTTCTACTTTGGATAAGAGTTGGGCCTTGTGTTTCCTCAAGAATGATATGGGTTTACTTGACAACATTGGTATATGTATGGGAATAAACCTAAGTAGGGTTGTTAGATGTTTTCTTGAATTGTGGTTATCCATTGTGGGTTTTGTGAGACCTTAAAGGGTCTAAGGGTACCTACTATGTATCGTTATACTCAACCATGCATGGGCTAGGCCCGCACATTGTTGTGTTTGGTGCAGATGACGGACAATGCTGACTGAGGACGAGAGTACCAGGAATGAATTTCTGAACTTTTTTAGGTACGTTCAGTAAATATGTGAGTGGGTTTTCAAAACATTTGAATAGGTTCTCAGAATTGAGATATGAGGGAACCGTTGAACTCACAGCACTGATATTCGCTTATGTGTACTTTCTCCTCGACCTTAGATGATCGAGGGTTGAAGATAGTTTTTTAGTTTTTCAGGGAAGAAGAAAAAAAATTATTTAACATTTTATTTTTCCTTTGAAACCCCTTCTTTTGAGTAATGGGGCTGGGGACAACCCGATCCATAAAATCCCCATTTTTAATTCTAGTGGTGTGGAGCACCCGAACCATTTTTTAATGTATGGAAGTCCCTTGGAATCCTCCCATTTAATTGTGTCAACATAGTACAATTAATTGTTCCATTTAATTTTTCCAACACAATATAATTAATTGTAACATTTAATTGTGCCAACATTAATTGTGCCATCTTCAATTAAATTGATAAACCCATTTTAATTTATTGGATCCTCATTTCCATAGGGAAATCATTGGAGAAAGGGAGCCTTGGGGAGAACATTGGATAAACTCTTTCTCCAATTAAGAACTCCCTCTCCACGAAATAACATACATCAAAATCAAGAATGAGGATGACGCATGAGCCCGACTTCATATGCATGTTGCGAAAGCGACGATCGTTGGCGCCCTCATCGCCTCCACCGACTTCTTCTCATGAAACCTACAATGAGATTTTGAGGTATGGATTATTGTTTGATATTCCCTTTCCATGTTCTTAATGTTCATCTTGATTTGAGAATATTTATATTCTTCTTGATTCAAGAACAAATAAGCTGCATGATACCGTTCTAATGCCGAGGGTTCGGGATTTATGAACAAAGCCTATCCTCTCTGCAACTTTTGTGGAATTGTTTTGGTCTTGAATCGACGGAGACATCCCGAAACGAGTGCAGCTGTCTACGGAATGAAGAACGGGCCATCGGGGTGCGCCCGGTGACCCGAGGAACTTCATCGGAAGGGCTCTGGAGCAGCAGCCGGCACCCCGGCCAGCCTTGACGACGGAGGTAGTGCGGCTACAACCCCGGAGAAGGGTCACAGCCTATGAGATGCAGTGTAGCGAGTGTGGTGGCCAGTGCATGTTCGTCCACATGACTGTGATGGTGGCGTGTGTCCTCACCACCCGACATGCATGTGTCGCGGCATAAGGCCACGGTGGCGGTGTAAGGGCGGTCGGCTCACTGTCGTTCATCAGTGGGAGCACAGCGCATGACTGTGCCACGTGGAGGAGGATGGCCGACTAGCCGGCGATGAGTCCAGCAGGCCACCCCATGCGTCGGGCCATGCCAGACATCGGTCAGACAAAGGTTTGGACCTGGGTAAGGCTGGGTCAACCCGAACCGGGTCAGGTCGGCATAGGCTGGGTCGAACCGACCTGGTCGAACCAGAACCGGACCAACATCGACCCTTTTCATTATTTTGGCCATATATTGATATTTGGTTGTCCATTTGATGAACCAATTGAGGCACCCTAATTCTTGGTTTGAGATGGTCCTTTTTGAATACCCTACCTCAGTTTTGGATAAATTTATTGTACGGACATCCTGGATCAGATAGGAATCCAACTGGGTCCTCGAGATTAAAATGACAATAACTAATAGACCAGGCGTCTGATTGACACAACATCTACTGTGTTGAGAACCCTATTACATGGAGGTCCTTTGGGATACTTATTTTTTGGAATTCATGGTAGTTGGAGTATCAACATGTGCCTATAGAATCAGACCCTCCCGGAATCAAGCGATCTTAGTGTGGGAACCCTGTGGCTGGCTGTAACATGGGAAAGGGATCTGATGTGGGTCTGTACTATGAGATCCTTTGTGATTTTGTGATTTTGTATCCTATGTCTGTATGTGTTCGAGAGTCCCACTTGGATCTGCTCTAGTAAATCCATGTAGGGCTACTCTAGGATCCAACGTGGGTCTGCTGTACTAGGAACCTATGCGGGTCTGAGGATTCAGGATTCTACGTGGGTGTACCTATTAATAGTTTAATATGATTCATTAGTTTCATCTAATCATTTTTTCTACCATATATTTGTTATACCTGGTGTGACCTGAGCCCTTAAATTCATGAGAATACCATTTTGGTATTCTTCTGTGTGGCGTACCTTTGGGGAACTTACCTTTGTGGTGATACCTTTGTGGTATTCTTCTGTGTGGCATACCTTTGTTGTACATACCTTCATTGTGATACCTTCATGGTATTATACTTTGTGGCATTACCTTCGTGGTATATACCCTTGTGGTGTTACCTTCGTGGTATATTTTTTTACGTGGAACAGTTGTACTTTGGCTAAGAGTTGGGCCTTGTGTTTCTTCAAGAATAAGATGAGTTTAATTGATAACTTAGGTATATATGTGGGAATATACGCCAGTAGGGTTGTCATATGTTTTCATGATTTTTGGTTATCCGTTGTGGGTTTTGTGTGACCTTTGAGTGTATTGGTGTATCTACTGAGTATCATTATACTCACCCCTGTATGGGCTATGCCCACACCTTATTGTGTTTGGTGCAAACGGCGGACAACATTGACAGAGGATGAGAGTACCAAGACTACAGGTAGCTCAGAGGTGGAATGTAGATGAGGCATACAATTGAGACGACTGTACGAGAGCTGTATCTACACTTTAGGTAGGGTCATTGGCGGGAGATCACATGAGCTATTTCAGTTTACTTGTACAATTTAGTATTATTGTACTTTAAAGTTGTGATTTTATTTTCACCCCTTTCTCTTACTGTACACACTATTTTTACTATACAATTTACATGTGTTTGTATCTTTTTGTGTTCTTGGTTTCATGTGTTTACAGGTTATAAAGGCAATGCCTTATCGGTTTTTAGGAAATACACCTTTCGGTGCTAGTCGACATCCCCTACACTGTGTAAGGCGGGCTTGGCGTAGTCAAAGCACGGGCCCCTAGGGATGAGATGTGACAAATTGGTATCACATGAGTCAGTTATACAATAGAAAATTTGACTATAATATTTTTAATGTCAATATTGTTATGTGTAGTGAGTGTGGTTATCAGTTTAGGGAATCCAGTGTTGGTGCAGTAGTCAGCGTATCAATACACCAGGACCCTGATTTCTGACTCACTACACGAAAACACTGATTGTGTGTGTGTTTTGAATTGTTTTCTTTGTGAACTTTTAGATTTAGTCACAAGGTATAACATATTGATTGTTGTGCAACTATTTCTTTTCTGGATTCCTCCACCCAGACAGCTATCTAGGGTTTCAAGAATAGTACGTGATGATATTCCACCAAGCGACAATGGCTTGGTGCATGGCCCTTTATCAGTATAGGCACCAGAAGAGGCACCAGTGTTACCATTACACATTGGTCCACAGATAACACCATCCATAGTATTGGAGGGTGCACTCCAATTGATCACGTTGAACATGTTCCAGTTCCAGATGCCACCCAGGTTCAGGGGTTAGATGGACCAACATGCAGTTGAGGATTGGTTAGAGGACATGGTGAGAGTCTTCTGACTGGTAGGGACACCAGCTGATCTCATGGTGATCCTTGTCGCCAGTCTTCTACAGGAAGTAGCAAGCAGATGGTGGAGCTTGATGCTCCAGGATCAAGACAAGGTGACACTTCTCTGGGTAGACTATGAGAGCCTATTTTGGGTAGAGTTTTTCCCAGCGATCCTTCCCACAGTGTGCATACAATTAATTCTTCATCTGCAGCAGGGTATAATGATTGTGGGTCAGTACATAGTGAGGTTAACTGAAATCTCAAGATACTCCACTTATATGATGTGGGACCAATTCTTCAAGGCCCATACCTTCGAGTAGAGACTTTGGCAGGAGATCAAGGATTCTATGATTTCTCTCAGCATCTCGATGCACGAGGGGGTGTTAGAGAAAACCCTCTTAGTGGAGAGTTTTCTTGTTGAGCAATAACTAACAATGAGATCCATGATTGGGAATCACATAGCGGAGTCTTATGCAGCAAGCAGAAGAAATATTTCTTAGAGGTTCAAGAGGTCCAGACCTATAGGATGACGACCGCAGTATTTAGGTTCACTTGTACGGGGCACCGGAGATAGAGCTAGTCATGCGATGAGCAGGCAGTGTTACACATACAATGGGCATAGTCACATGGCTCATGACTGTATGAACTTCCAAATGGATGATCAGAATATAGTTTATGGACTGCCCAGGTAGTGATAGTGGTTCGATTGAGGAGTTCTGTAGGGAGAAGGTGGATGTGGGAGAGGATCTGGTCGTGCAGCTGGAAGTGGGTGACAAATCGAGGTGTTACTGCAACCACCATTAGGTGGTCCACCTCGACCACTAGGAGCATGCGAACAAGGGAGAGCTCAGCTTCAGGATGCTGAGTCCTATGACCACGATACTCTAGAGATGATATGAGGTACGATCTGTGTGTACTACACCTTAGCTATAACACTTATAGAAAAAGGTTCCAGTCATTCTTTTATTACCTCTACCCTCATTCAGAGATCGAAGATTCTGACAGAGTTGTTGGATAGATCCTTATGGATAGAGACTACTACGATAGTGGATTCTATGATTATGCACTGCTTCCAGTAGTGTGAGATTACTATAGGAGGTGAGAGCTTCTACTGGGGTCTCTTAGTTTTGGTGTTGAGGCCATACGACATCATCTTGGGTATGGACTGGTTATCTACCATCCATGCTCAGATTGACTGTATTAGGTGCAAATAATGGTGTATCCACACTGATGGGACTATTTTTACCTTCACCAGTGAGAAGGGAGATTTTGTACCACATGATGGACATTCCTGGATGAGTGTGCATAAAATCACTCATTAGTTGGCTAGCCTTACCCTCAGAGTGGTTTATGTGGAGAGTCTGTGTTAACCTATAGTGGTGGACAAGTACATAGATGTCTTCCTTGATGATGTTTCGGGTTCACCTCATCAAATAGAGGTGTAATTTGACATTGACTTGTACCCAAGGACGACACCGATATCTACACCAGCATATTGGATGGCTCCCCCGGAGCTTCGTGAGCTGCAGGTACAACTAGAGGACTTACATGGGAAGAGGTTCATTTGGCCCAGTGTTTCTCCATGGGCAGCCCCAATTTTGTTCACCAAGAAGGAGGATGGGAGCTTGAGACATGGTGTTGGACTATTGGTGCATAAACCAGGTGATCTTGAAGAACAAGTATCCACTCCCAAGGATTGTAAACATCTTTGATCAGCTGAAGGGAGCACAATGGTTCTCCAAGATAGACTTCAGATCAGGCTTCCACCAGCTATGAGTAAGATATGACGTTGTGCAAAAGATAGATTTTAGATTTCGGTATGGACACTATGAGTTCTTGGATATTCCATTCAGCGTGTCCAATGATCCAGCAGTGTTCATGGGACTCATGAATAGGATCATCGATCCATACCTTAATAGCTTTGTATTAGTCTTCATCAATGACATTCTGATCTACTCAGCTACCGAGGAGGAGCATGCCTATCATTTGTAGATAGTTATAGACATGATCTAAGAACACCATCTTTATAGAACTCTCTTGATGTTTTAGTTTTGGATCTGAGAGGTTCACTTCTTAGGACATTTCATCTCAGAGGCTGGATTTGCAGTGGATCCAACAATGATTGAGGTGATACTAGTATGGGAGCCAGCTGGGAGTGTGATGGAGGTACAAAGTTTTCTGGGTTTGTCTGGATACTATTGGAGGTTTGCGCCAAATTTCTCTAGAGTTATAGCACCTTTATCAGCATTGATGAAGAAGGGGAAACCCTTCGTGTGGATGGAGAGATGCCTAAAGCATTTTTAAGAACATAGGCAGAGGCTGACTAGTTCCCTTATCTGGAGGCTTCTGAAAGAGGGCATTGGGTACGTAGTCTACTGCGATGCATCAAGGATTTGGCTCAGATGTGTCCTGATGCAAGAGTGATAATTTATCGCATATGGTTCTTAATATCTGTGATAGTAAGAGGAGAACTACGCTACCCAAGACCTGGAGTTAGTAGTAGTGGTCTTCTCCTTGATAATGTGACGACATTACTTGATGGGTGAGCATTTTACGATCTACTATGATCACCAGAGTCTCATGTATATCTTCTCCTAGACGGACATGATCCGGAGATAGTGACATTGTCTTGAGTTCCTCCGAGACTTTGACTTTGAGATAGTCTATACTATTGGGAAGGGGAATGTTGTAGCAGATGAACTCTATAAGAGATTTGATATACAACTGCTAAGTGAGGAAATGGAGCAGCTGGCCACTTTTCAGATATAATTTGTGGATACAGATGGAGCAGCCTTTATTCAATCTCTTATAGTCAATCCCCCACTTCTACAGTTTTTCAGGGAGGCCTAGTGTGGGGACACTAACTGTGAGGCTCGATTTGTTCATATATTCACAGGGCGGGCACCTGATGGATTTTTGAAGGTGGGGAAAATGTCATTCTCTTCATAGGACATAACAGGGTACCAGTGTAACATCATGAGGATGTGTTGTGGGAGTTACCCAAATCCCCTATAGCAGTACATCCAGGTGTGGAGAAGGTGTTACAGGATCTCTGACGACAGCACTGGTGACTGGGAATGCAGAAAGAGGTATCAGAGTTTGTCTCTTAGTGCCTCACTTGTCAGCAAGTGAAGGTGGAGCATCAGGTAAATGTGGGCTTATTTCAACCATTCGAGGTCCCAGAGTGGAAGTGGAATGGGATATCCATGGACTTCATGACAGGACATCCACGTACATCCATGGTTCATGATTTTATTTGGGTGATCGTCGACCGACTCACCATGTCAGCCCACTTCCTATCGATTAGAGAGTAGGGTTCCGTAGGGAGCATGGGATGTCTCTATGTGCAAGAGATTTTGAGGCTACAAGGATTACCCTCGATTATTGTCTCCAATCATGATGTGTGTTTCACTTCCCGTCTATGGAAGGGTTTGTAGGAGGTATTCAGGATGAAGCTTCATTGGAGCACCCCCTTCCATACTGAGACGGATGGCCAGACTAAGCGGACCATTCAGACCATCAAGTATATGTTCCATGCTTGCATCATCTTTGTTCATAGCAGGGAGGATCACTTTTCCTTGGTGGAGTTTGCATACAACAATAGTTATCACTCCACTATTATGATGACACCTTTTGAGGCGTTGTATGGATGAACTTTCAGATCACCTTTGTGCTGAACTGACCTAGGGGAGTTAGCACTCATGCAACCAGATATGGTACGGGCTATCACAGATAAGGTGCAGATCATCCAGGAGAGGATTAAGACAGCATATAGCAGGAATAATTCTTATACCAATAGGATACGGAGACCTCTGGAGTTTGAGTATGGTTACTATGTCTTTCTATGGGTCTCACCCTGACGAGGTTTGTGGATATTTGGTCGGGGTAGGAAGTTATCTCTGAGGAATATTATACCCTTTCTGGTCCTCATTAGATTTAGTGAGGTGGCATACCGCCTAGAACTACCCCCTCAGTTTCATCTGGTGCACGACGTTTTCCACGTATACCAGCCGAGGAGATACGTGCACGACCCATCTCAACAACATCGACCACGACGATCTGGACATCGATGATGGGGAGATGTTTTAAGGGGTTCCAGTAGATATTGAGTATCAACAAGATCAGGTCCTTCATGGGTAGTCGATACCTTTGGTGCCCATACGTTGGCAGCACGGGAACCTCCAGGAGAGCACAAGGGAGCGGGAGGCTCAGATTCGTGCTCAGTACCCCCACTTGTTTTCCTAGTTTTTGTAATGTGGCTTTCGGGGATGAAAAGCCCTGAGGTGTGGAGAATGAAAACACCCCGAAATTATATGTAATTTTTTTAAATTATATGGGAATTTTATGAGTCCGCGAAGATTAACGAAGCATGATTTCGAGGCCCGGAGTGCCCAGAATGAATTTTTGAACTTTTTTTATGTAAGTTCAGTAAATGTGGGAGTGGTTTTTTGTAACTATTAAACCAATGCTTGGAATTAATATCTGAGGGCATCGTTGAACGTGCAACACCGATATTCTCTTAATAAGACTTTCACCTAGATCATAGTAGGATGAGGGTAGAAGATAGTTTTCTAGTTTTTCTTGGATTAAGAAAAACAAAACATTTTAACATTTTATTTTTCTTTTGAAACCCCTCCTTTTGAGTTATGGTGGTGGGGACCACCTAAACTAGAAAATCCCTATTTGGAATTCTAGTGTTGGGGACCACCCGAACCCCTATTTAATATGTGGAAGTCATTTGGAATCCTCAGATTTAATGGTGTCAACGCAATACAATTAATTGTTCAATTTAATTGTCCCAATTCAATACAATTAATTTTTCAATTTAATTTTGCCTACTTTATTTGTACCAAAGTAAATTAAATTTATAATCTTATTTTAATTTTTTGACTCCACATTTCCTTGGGGAAATAATTGGTGAATGGGTGGCTTGGGGAGAACATTAGAGAAACTCTTTCTCCAAAAAAGAACACCCTCTCCAATGAAGAACATACTTCAGAATCAAGAACGAGGATGATGAACGAGCTCGACTTCGGAAGTCTGTTTCGGAACCAACGATCGTTTGTCACCCTCATCACCTTCAACAACTTCTTCTCGCAACACCTCCAACAAGAAATCGAGGTATGGATTGTTGTTTGACTATCCCTTTCCTCGTTCTTGACATTCATCTTGATATAGAAATTTTTTTTTCTGGATTCACGAACAAATACGTATCATGATACCGTTATAATGTGGAGGGTGTGTGCTGAATGAACATGACCCAACCTCTATGCAACCTTTGTGGAATTTTGATGGTATCAAATCGATGGAGACATCCTGAGGCACGTGTGGTAGTCTACAAAATGAAGAACAATCCACCAGGGCACGCCCGGGGACTCAAGGAATGTCGCCGGAAGGGCTTGGGAGCAGCGGCCAGCACCCCGGCCAACCAAAACAATAGCGGTGGCACGACCTTTTTACTAGAGAAGGGTCACAAACCATTGGTCGCGGCGCATCGAGGGAGGAGTTCGGCGAATGGTCGGTCGTGTGACGGTGATGGTGGCGCACGTCTATGTTATCTGGCATGCTAGTGTCGTGAAGCAAGGCTGCGACAGTGATAGAGGGGTGTTCGGCTCGCTATTGGCCACTGGTGGGGGCACGATGCACGACTGCACTACGTAGAGGAGGCTGGATGACAGGCCAGCCATGAGCCCAGTGGGTCACCCCACGGGCCTGGCCAGACCCAGCGATCCAGGTGGAACCCAGGGCCGGATCCAGGTCGCAGACGGGTTGGGCCGGGTCGACCCAAACATGGTCCGGTCAGCCCAGGCCCAGTCGAGCAGGGTCAGACCAGACCCAGACCAACTTCATCCCTTTTCATTCATTCAGAAATATCTTGAGTTTCTGTTTTCCGTCTTATGAAGCATATATGGCACCATAAACCTTGGATCTATATGTTTCTTTTGGTAAACCCCACATGAATTTTGGATAAATTTGGGGTATGGCTGGGTTGGATCAGACACGAATCCAACTAGGCCCTCAAGACTAAAAGGCCAATCACATATAGATCGGGCATCCGATTGATGAACTGTGACCCCTATTACTTGGTGATCCCTTGGGATACTTTTTTATGTGAATTTTTGGCAGTTACAGTATCGACCTGTGGCTTGAGGAGTAGACCCTCCCAAAATCAAGCGATCTTAGTGCAGGAACCCTGTGCCTGGCTGTAGCATGAGAAATGGATCCTATGTGAGCTTGTGCTATGGGATCCTATGTGGGTCTATATTTGGGGATCCTACATGGGTCTGTGCTCGAGAATCCCACTTGTATCCTCTCTAGAAAATCTATGTGGGACTACTCTAGCATCCTATGTGGGACTTCTGTACTAGGATCCTATGTGGGTTTGATGATTTAGGATCCTATGTGGGTCTACCACTTGACAGTGTAATATGATTCAGTAGTTGATTCTAATCATCTTTGCTACCATATTTATGTTATACCGAGTGTGAGTTGAGTTCTTACCTTCAAGGTAATACATTTTTGGTATTCTTCTCTGTGACGTACCATTGTGGTACTTACCTTCGTAGTGATACCTTTGTGATTTTCTTCTATGTGGTGTACCTTTTTGGTACTTACATTCATGGTGATACCTTCTTTGTATTCTTCTGTGTGGTGTAACCTTCATGGTACGTACCCTTGTGGTGTTACCTTCAGGGTATTGTTTATTATGTGGAACAGTTGTACATCAGATAAGTGGTGGGCCTTGTGTTTCCCCATGAATGAGATGACTATACTTGATAACGTAGGTTTATGTATGGGAATATAACTAAGTAGGGTTGACAGATATTTTCATGATTTGTATTTATCCATTGTGGGTTTTTTGAGACCATCATTGGTCTCAAGGTCCCTACTGAGTATAGTTATACTCACCCCGGTATGGGCTACCCCCGCACATTGTTCTGTTTGGTGCAGATGACAGAAAACACTAAGTAAGGATGAGAGTACCAAGACTGGATTTAGCTCGGAGGTGGAAATAAGATTAGGTGTATCGTAGATATGACCATTCAAGAGTTGTACCTACCCTTTAGGCAGGGTACTTGGCGGGAGTTCACAGGAGCTATTTCAGTTTACTTGTACTTTTCGGTTTTCTTGTACTTTCTAGTTGGGTTTATATTTGGACCTATTTTTCTTAATGTATACACTCTTTTTAATATAGAGTTTATATGTGTTTTTATCATGTTGTGTACTTAGTTCCGTGTGTTTACAGGTTATAAAGGAAGTTCCTTCTCTGTTTTTAGAGAAAACGCCTTTCGTTGCTAGTCGCCAGCCCCTGGCCTTTGGATGATGAGCTTGGGGTAGTCACGACACGGGCCCCGGGGGATGGGTTGTGACAATACCAATGGTGGATTATGATATTTTTTATGGAGGACATGATGTTAGGTTCTAATTGGGATAATGAAGATGGTCTAGAGGTAGGTGAATTTGCATGATTAAAAAAATTTATATACTAAATTGATAAATTAAATTAATTATTAATGTTAATTATTATGGTTAATTAGCTGTGGAAATAAAATAAAGAACACAAGAATTTTTATATTATTTTTTCCAAAGTAGGACCATTATATTCTTATATCTCTCTAATTGGTGAGAAATATTTTCACACTACCTAATTTTTAATGGGTAATCATAACCTATTATAGAATCCTTTTGTAGTTAGGGGATAACCATGACCCAAAGTTTTTTATGGGAGTCGCAACCTTTAAAACAATAACTTTAGATAAACTGATTCACAACTCTTAGATAATGACTTTAGAATCATGGAATCACAACCTAAGTAGAAGAAAAAATATTTATTTTGTGTGTAAAATAATAAATAGAAAAATATAGTGTGTGTGACAGATAGTAAATAGTGTAATAGACTCAAAAAATAAAATGAAGAAGAAGATAAACAATTAAATTCTTGGTATTGGTTTTTGATAATTGGATTGGCACATCTCATTAAGGGAGTAAAATTTAAACAAAAAGTAATCTAGGACTTGATAGAATGTCCATGTGATGAAATATGGAATCACATGACTTTTCAAATATACTGTAGGTTGAAAAGAACACAACAATTTATCTTTTAAGATAAACAAATTGTCAAAGATATTAGTCAGATTTGTATTGGATGAACTATCATAGAAAATTTAAATTTGGCATGTGAAACAAAACTGAAAAATTCAATCATGGGGTAAAAAAATCATATTCAAAAATAATATAATTATTTGGGAGATATAAAAGTATCCTTCAAAATAATCACAAGAAATAAATGTTTCAATAAAAACCAAATACCGATTCAATCCTCTTTGAATCACCCATTAAATTATAGTAACAATTCAATGAACTCTTATAAAAAATGTATGACTAGTTAAAAAATATTAAATGTATTTTAATTTAATATGTAGTGTAAAAAATAATTACAATTATTATTATTATTATACTTATTTTAAAATTCATAATGCAAGTTTAAATATGATTTTTTCAAAAAAAATATAATTTTAGATAAAAAATAAAACCAACAAATCAATTCAAGATATAAATATTATAAATGTGGAAATAAATTTTTAAGTGTTACGTAATATTAATAAATTTATTTAATAACACATTACAACTAATTAAAATATTATAATAATATTTCACATGTTTTATATATAATATATTTTCATTTTTAAATCAATAAAATAATTTTCAAAAAGTAAATATAAATACATAGTTCATCAAAATATGAAAGGTGAAGAAAAAAATAGGACGAATCCCCATTATGAAAATTTGTCACCATTGATAATTAAGTTAACATTGGATAAAAAATGAGTCATCATTGGGTAAAATATAAGTCATCGTTGGATAAAAATTAAATAACCATTTTCTTTTAAAAAGAATCATTGATGGAAAATTTAATGAGTCACCATTGGAAATAAAAAAATGAGTTAACATTGGGTATAAAAATAACTCACTGTTGAAATGTAATTTTACTAATTTTTGGAATTAATTTTTCATTGGAAAAGGGATTACATTAAAAACATAAAATGACTTGTCATTGGAACAAAAACAAAGTCACCATTTGAAATATGAGAACCCACTGTTGGAAGTTAAATGTTCAACTCACAGTTGGAATTTATGAAACAACCCAAAGTTAGTTATATACGAGTCAACGATGTAAATTTTAGAAAAAGAGGGGATGTATCACCATTGGAAATAGAATCCAAACCGCCATTGGAGTTAAGTCTACAGCCTACTGTAACAAATAAAGGAGCATCTTCTATCATTGTAAGACAAGGAGCGACCGCCACGTACTAGAAGAAGGGTGAAGAATCCACTATTTGGTTTGAGAAAATATAGGATCCACTGATAGTTTAAAATTAATATGAATCCACCATTGAAGAGAAGTGAAGTAGAATCCAATATTGGAAGGGAGTACTCAAATCACCATATGAATAAAAGAAGGATCCACCATTAGAATACAAGGAGATGACTCACTATTGCAAGATGGAAAAATACACACCATTGGAAGGAAGAGAGTCATCCAACCCATGAAAAGAGGAAAATGAAGGTTTCATAGCTATAAATGATAAAGGATAAAATCCTTGAGGAGAATCCATAGAGGAAAGATTCTTCAAGAGGAAGATGATGAATAGTATTTCATAATTTTTTGTTCAAGCATTTACATTGAATCCTCGACGAATTTTTATGCTATATAAACGATGAATCTAAATTTTATCATTCATAATTATTAGAAAATAATTTCCATATATTTCCACTAAATGAAGAATCTCTTAATTATAATAATTATTTAAAGAGATGTGTTTAAAATATTGTGAAAACGTGTTTTGATTACTGTAAAATAGATTTAAATACTTAGGATATTTATAAAGGTATCTAAATGAAATTTTAAGAGTTTAATGCAATTATATGAAATGAAGAAACACTTTTTTATCATTGTAACCATTCAAACACAGAGTTATTCCAATTATAAAAAAATGTTTTATCAATGAAATGAAAAATTATAAATTCTAGAAAATTATGAATTACAGATCTTTTTCAAGATCGTCAAACAAACATCACACATATTAAACAAAAAATCAGTCTATCACTTAATCTAATGAAATATATAAAATGAGTTTTATTTTAATTGGATCATGTTTCCAAATAATATTATTGGAATTTTATATGTCGGTAAATAAACTGAAACGAATGAAATAAATAATTTTATATTGAAAATTTTACTTGAGACCATAACCATAAATCATGTTTGGTCTTAAACGAGAACATGCAAGAGAATAAATTAGACTTAATCATAGTTTAATAAAATTTATATTAAATTTTTACCTTTTATAAGAAACTATAATTATAAAATTTTTATCATTTAAACTCTTTTAATAAAAAAAATATAAATATATTTTAAAAATATTTTTTCACCTAAAATTATAGGAGGTTTCTTGATATTTAAACACATAAAGTAGCATGTAATCATACAAAATAAATATAAATAAATAAAAATGCACAAAGAATCATTCCCTTTTTATTTGATTACAAAACCTTAACAATTAAAATCAATTTTATCCCCCTTTTTGTAAATAATAAAATTGATAAAATAAAATCTCCCCCTAAACAAATGCAATAATTAAATAATTAAATTTCTATCATTACAATATCAAATTAATTTTTTTTTTAAATCGAGAAAAGTCTTAATGCTTAATAAATATGTCTTCTTTCTGACTTTCAGTAGATCAAAATTCTAAATCTCTATCACCCTTATTCACATGATATCTAATAAAATGAAATCCAATACTAATATTATTTTTTCTAGAAGAATATATAAGGTTTTTATAAGTAGAAATTGAAAATGTGTTGTCACAATAAATATGCAGTTTATCAAGATAAAATTTAAAATAACATAAAGTTTTATTAATACATAAGCTCTGAGCACAAATACTGGTAGTATAGATATACTCATCATTTATATTAGATGTTTTAAAAGATAGCTTATTCTTAGAAGACCAAGAAATTAATCTTTTTCCCAGAAAATGAAACATACTTGAGTGTTTTTTATTTCAAATCTACAACCACCAGAAGTAGAGTCGGAATAAGGTATTAAATCAAAATAGTTATATTTTGTATAAAAAACATAGTCAACAACTCCTTTAACATATCTCATTATTTTTTTTGCAACATTAATTTGACATTCTTTATGATCATCTTGAGATATATCACATAAAAAATACAAAACATGATATAGAGTCTAGATGCAATAAAATATTAAAATCTACCAATCATTCCTCTATAAACATTAATATAATCAAATTTTATTTATGCATCAATATCTAACTTATAATTAGTACTCATAGAGGTATTCATATATTTATATGAATCGAGGCCATATATTTAACTAACCCTTTATCATACATATATTGATTACAAAAAAATTCATCTTTTCTTTCATAAATTATAAGGCCATGATATAACATTAATTATCCCATTAAACTCATGTAAAACTCAGAAGATATCAAATTAGAAAAATCATTTAATATAAGTTCACATGAGGAACCAAAAACTATATCATCAAGAAATATATTTACAATTAAAATATCATTATATGTTCTTTTAATAAAAAGTGTACGATCAACATTTCATTTCCAAAAACCATTATTTAATAATAACAAATAAATCCTTTCAAATAAAGAACAAGGTTCTTGTTTGATACCAAATAATGATTTAGATAATTTCAAAACATGAATAGTAAAATTTACATTTTTATAACCAAGAGGTTGAGAAACATAAACTTATTCAGTTATAAATCCATTTAAGAAATCACTTTTTGCATTCATTTGATTAAATTTAAAAACATAAAATAAATATAAAAAATTAAAAGCCTCTAAACTAGAAACTGGTGAAAAAGAATCCTCAAAGTAAATATCTTTTTATTAAGAGTATCCTTAAGGAATAATTCTGGATTTTTTTGAAAATATATCTACATTTATACATCTTTAACATAAATATCCACATATTTCTAATTACCTAATTATCCTAAATAAAATATACTAAAGACTGAATATTATTTCTATAAAAATTATTAACTCATATTTTATAGAAACAATCCATTTATAATCATTTAAATAATCAATAACATTATTACAAAAAAATTAGAAATAAAAAACACAAAATTTTCATAGAAATTTAAAATAAAATTAATATTTTTAACACCAAAATCAACATTTCCAATTAAATTTTCATTAGGATGATATTTATGAATCTTTCATGATCTTACATAAGGTTGGGAAGGAGTATTCTCCCAGTCAACTAATTCATCCTTATTCTATGGTTTTTCTTCACCAATATTATAACATCTAAACTCGTCATTAAAAACAATAAAATAAGAATTTTATTTAACATTATTTCCATAAAACATAATTTGAATTAATTATTAAATAACCGTAGTTATTTAACTAAAAACCCTATAATATTTACTGTTATTATAATCGACAAAAAAATATCTTCATCAGTTTTAGTATAAAATTTATATAAATTATCCCTTGAATTTAATACGAAATCATTACAACCAAAAACTCTAAAATAATAAATATTTTTATTTTGATTTTATAAAAATACATAAATATTCTTTTAAAGATCTAATAAGAATTCTATTTGAAATATAACAAGAAAAAAATTGTATCAACCCAAAAATATCTATGTAAATTATATTTACATAACCTAGTTTGATCCATTTCAATAAGAGTTATATTTTTTCCATTCTATAACACTATTTTTCTCTAGTGTTTTAAGAGATAAAAATTTATGAAAATAACCATTATTTTCAAAAAAAATATAAATATAAATTATGAAATTAACGTTCTTTATCACATAGTATAGAAACAATCATAAAATCACTTTCATTTTGAAATAAATTATAAAAATCAGTAAATATAGATAAAGTATCATCTTTATGACAAATAAATTATCCCCTATATATCAACTATAATCAACAATAATAAAAAAGTATATTTCCTTCCACCGATGATATAAATTTGAGTAGGACCAAAAAAACAGGATGTAATAATTGTAATGGCCTATTAGTATTTATCAGATTGATAGGTCCAAAAGAGGTTTTATGTTTCTTCCCTTTCATGAAAGCATTAAAAACATGAAAATGTTATTTCATAAACGAAGGAAGCTATAACAAATTCTAATGTATTTAGAGTTTATGTACCATTTTGAAATTAACATGACAATAAAATTGATTAAAAAGGATGTAGTCATTCTATACACCATCAAAACACTTAACATGTTGAACAGTTAGTTCATCAAAATCAATAGTATCAAAATTTTATTTTGTATTAGCATTAAATAAAAAAATCATCTTTAAAAACTAAACACTTATCATTTTGAAATTTATCATCCATTACATCATTTCATAATTATTATATAATAATGTAATTATGTTTTAATCCTTCAACATATAAAACTTTAGATATTAAAGTATAATTATAAATACCAACATTACAAAAAAAAACATTTACATTGCCTTTGGAATAATCTTCAAATGTAATAGTACCTCTATCACATGTGTAGTAAGTGGTAAAATTTTATTGGTATCTTGTCATATTCCTAGATCATCAACATTCCATTTATCATATGTCGTTCTTTAGATATCCAATAAATTTTTCCAACAATAATCAATTACATTAAAATTTTGGTACCCAAGACACATTGGATCAAATTGTATTAGTAATAAAATTATTAGTTACACATATTGAGTTCAAACATGTATTTTCAGTTACTCAAGAGAATAATTATTTAGAAATATTAGTTTTTGTAAATCCAAAATATTTTTTTAATATAATAGAACTATCATTTGCATAGTGACCTTTAATGCCATATTTAAAACAATTAATAGAAAAGTGTAGAAATTTTTACTTTTAAAAAAATGAGTTTTAAATAATTTATGTATTCTTCTATCATATCCAAAACCATCTTTATTTTTATCATTTTTATTTAAATACATTACTTTAATATACCTTTAATTCCATTGAATAAAAAATTATAAACATTACTGAAGACTGTAAACATCATTTTTCAATTTTTCATTTTAATCATGATCAAATTTCAAATTTTCATAGACGGTAGAATGAGAACCAGAAATAATGTTTATTAATTTTTCATTTTCTTGTAAAATTATTTTATATTAAGAAATAAGATTTTAATTATTTTCCTTAATATTATTATATAAATAAATAGAATTGAAAATATATATTCTTAATATTTAAATTTAAACATTTAATCTAAAAAAATTCAGGTTTTCAGAATCATTTTCCGAATTAGAACATTCAGTATAAAAACTAGATTCAATAACATTATATAGTGATTCCATGTAGCATAAGTTTGTAGTTTCTTTTTCATTTCCCAATTGTACAGTAGAATCAGATTCTTTTGTAAAACTCTAACTAGTTTTCAATGTGTTTTTTTCTTATTTTTGTACTTATCATTATTCTTTAGTTTGGAAAGCCAGGTTTAATATATCCTTTCTTCCTGCACGCATATCAAGTTACATATAAATATTTTTCATTCATACCACCTTTCTTATCTACATTGTTTATTTCTTTTTTAGGTTTTCTTCTAAACTAATTCTTGAATCATTTTTTCATTATTTTTTAAACACTAGTCACAATATGAACCATATCTTTTAATTACTATCCTATAGATTAGGATCATAAGATTCAGTAGAAATAAAATTCATAGAATTAAAAATATACATATGTTCTTTATGTTTTATCTTCATCAACTATGTTCTTAAATTCCATTCCATACTAAAGAATGTATCCAATCAATTCATCCAGGGTGTACTCATTAAATTTATTACATTCAATAATGAAATCCTTATATTCATTCCATTTATTTGTTATGGATCATAAAAATATTTCAAAATGTACAAGGTTTTACAATGCTTCTTCAAGTGGATTTAGTCCATTCATAATTCATATGAATCTGTGTAACATTTTATTTACTATTTAATCTTTACCAATATTGAAGTCTTGGTACACAACATAAATCATTCCAAACTTGGTTCAGATTAATTTGTTAAATAAAAGGTGAGTGACTTGTAGAATCATCCAAATTTCATGAGTTTTCTTACTAATAGACACATGGATAAAAACTCTTCTTTTAATATCATAATATAAAATATTAACAACATAAATTTGAAAAATATCAGCTAGTATCATTTCTTGTAACTAAATTCAGGTCCTCTTCCGGTAGTGGGTATGATTTTTCCATGATGGACCAGTTTTAAATGCTCAACTGTTTGAGGTATACCTTCATTTGGGATCTCCAGTGGCCATAATTTTTGTCAACAATGTGAGGTGTCTTATGAGGAATCTAAACATCATTTGGGTTCAATCCTACATTCTTATAAGATCTTTATCCTTCAATTGTGAGTTCTAGGAATCTGTTTTCACAAATAAAATAAAATCGGTCTCTATTAAGTGATTGGAAAATTCCAAAAGGAACAACATTTGATACGAATTGAAATGTATCAGGAAATATAATAATAGAGATAATAAATTTTGAAAACTATTAATATTTTATTCCAAGTGTTAGTTCCCAATAGGGATATGGAAGATGGTCTAGAGTGGGGTATATAGTAGGTTAAAAAGTTCAATAAAATAAATTATTTAATAATGTTAATTATTATGGTTAATTAGCATCAGAAATAACATATAGAAAAAATAAATTTTTATACGGTTTTAGTTCAAAGTGGACATCTTCTAGTCTTATATCTCACTACTTAACAATAGATATGTGTGAACTACATAATTTTAAATGTGGATTCATATCACCTTATAGAATCCTTTTATATTGGATGGATATCGATGAAACTAAATTTTTTAAGGGGATCCACAACCCTTACGAAAATTACTTTTGATCTAGGGGGTCAGAACCCTTGGATGTGGAATTTATAATCCGAGAGTCATAACCCAAGGAAGAGATGAATAAATAATTCTTTTGTGTGTAAAATCATAAATAGAAAATAGAGAGTGCGTGTGAGATATGAAATAGAATTATAGACATAGAAATGTGATGAAGGAGAAGATAAATAATGAAATCATAGATAATGGTCCTTGAAAATTGGATAGGAATGTATCCTCAAGGTAGTAAATTTATATGAAAAAGTAATGAGGCACATCAGAGAATTTTCAGGTGATGAAAAATTATATTATGGGACTTCCCAAAAGTACAATAGTCCGAAAAGATCACTACACATTCTCATAAATGAAAAACAAAGTTTTGAAGAGGTTATGTTGGGTTGTATACAATGAAATATTTTGGTACCTTTAAATAGAACCTATAAAAAAAACTAAAAAACCCAATCTCATGGTAAAACAATTAAAATTTAAAAATTATTGAATTATTTCTCAAAGACAAAATTATCATGTAGAATAATCACAATAAATAAATGTTTAACTTAAAACCAAAGATTTTTTTAAACCTCTTTGAATCACCCATTATATGATAATAAAAATTTAAAGCAATATCATAGAAATGATTGTACTGATTAAAAAAAAAGTAAATATATTTTGATTTAATAAAGTGTGTAATAAATAATAATAATTATTATTATTATTATACTACTTTTAAAATCCATAAAATAAGTTTTAATATGTTGGCTTTCAATATATATTAATATACATAAAAATAAGACCCAAAAATCAATTCTAGATATAAAATTTATAAATATGGGGAAAAGGTTATAAGTGTTATGTAAGATTAATTAATGTAATAAATTAAATTTTAAAACTAATTAAAATATTATAATAATAATTCACGTGGATTATATAAAATATATTTTAATTTTGTAAACAAATAAAATATGTAAATAGTTAATATAAATATGCAGTTCATCCAAATGAAAAAAAGTTTTGAAAAACAGAGCATGAATCACTATTAAAAAAATTAGTCACCATTGGATAAAAAAACAAGTCACCATTAGATAAAAAAATAAGTCACTATTGGAAAATAAAATTTCATCTTTAACTTTGAAAAAGCGTCATTGTTGGAATATACAATGAGACGTCTTTGGAAAATTAAGTCATTATTGGAAATAAAAAATGAGTCACCGTTGTGTATAAAAATAATTCACCATTGGAATAAAATTTCACCAACTATTTGAATTAATTCATCAGTAGAAAAGATCTATCATTGGAAAAATAAAATGATTTTCCATTGGAAAAAAACGAACTATCATTGGAAATATGAGAACACACCATTGGAAGTGGAAATAAAACTAATTGTTGGAATATAGGAAACATCGCACCATTAGATATAAACAATTAATAATTGGAAACATTGAAAAAAGAGGCTATGTCCCAACAATGCAAATAAAATCTAACACACTATTAGAATTAAGTATCTAACCTACCATTGGAATGCAAGAAGAAACTACCACCATTAGAACACAAGGAGCAGCATCCACTTTCTAGAAGAAGGATGAAGAATTCAATATTGGGTCTGAGAAAATAGAGGATCCAAAATTAGTTTAAAATGTAGAATAATCCATCATTGAAGAAAATGGAAGAAGAATCCACTAACGCATGCCTGTCACAGGATGTGGTCAAAATAAATTATATTTTTCCAAATGAAGTATAGTTGCTGACTAGGGTTGTCTCACTTTAGGAACCTTTCATTTTTTTCATTTACTTCTTGTAAATCACTTATTTTGTATGTTTTTATTGTTTATGATTATCTAGTAAAAGAAAGGGAAATGTTTTTGGGATTTTAAATAATGATTTGCAATAATGAAAATTTTTATTTATACTAACATGAAAATATAAATTGAACACGTTAAGAAAAGAAATCACTTGGTCCTGAGTATAATGTTGGAGTCAACCATTATTATCTTCCATGTTTTTTATTTCAGTTATATAATCCAAAAATTAAATCGTCTTCTTGAATTACTATTCTATATTTTGAAATTGTGGAATTCCTAAGAGCCTAGATAATCTTAATTTCATCTACTCCTATAATAAATGTTGATGACACACCATAGTCTAGTGTGTTCCATCTTCCAAGACCTAGCACTATTGATGTCTTTTCATTTGTTGAATATATATCCTCTAACATGTGAAGAAATAACTAATGGAGAGAGTGAAAATTTATTAAATAAAATAATATTGATAGATTGATTTGCATGTCATTAGGGGCAGTCACCATATTAGGGACCTTCACCTCACACATTCATGTTACTCAATTATATCTAAAAACATAAAATTAAACATTAAGTAAAATTAAAGAACACCTTGAACTCCCCCAAGTCCGAGACTCAGGGTTAGCCTCTCATTTTTTAGAGTAAAAATTCACATGGTGGAGTGGATGGAGGAGAATAGGAAGAGAGTGAAAA
The DNA here is from genome assembly GCA_963277665.1 of Viscum album. Classification (NCBI taxonomy): domain Eukaryota; kingdom Viridiplantae; phylum Streptophyta; class Magnoliopsida; order Santalales; family Viscaceae; genus Viscum; species Viscum album. The sequence continues at coordinate 775,156,155 of OY728120.1, read as the reverse complement.
TAAAGAATGAATGGTGGATGAATAAAATAAATATCGGAGAATTTGGGATTATAAGAGTTAGGGGAAGAATAAATTAAATTAAATTAAATTTATATAGAATATAAATAAATTTAAAATAATAAAAAAAAAATAATTTTTAGTAGTATTATTATTATTTTAAAGAGAATATTTTTTGAATAAAAAGGATAAAAAGGAAATGAGAAAATAATTTTAAAATAATAATGTCATAATTATAATAGTGAAAATGATAATAATATTAGAATTAATATTATTTATAATAATATTAATTATAAAACTAGTAATAATAATACATATATTTAGAATAAAAAAATTGAGAAGAAGAAATGTGGGATGGATGGAGAAACACAAATGAATGGATTAATTTAATAAAACTAAAATTTAAATTACAACTGAAAACAAAACTAAAATAATAAAACTTAAAAAAATGAAGAAGAAATTGGGGAGGAATAAAGTAATGTAGTGTATGACCTCCCTTAGTGTATATCTCCTCCATGGTGTCTCGAATGGAATGTTATTGATTGGAATCATTTAGGAAGGAGGGGCTCGCCACCTTTTATAGTCCATATTTTCCCTTCAATAAATGTCACATGTTAGACCCATTAAATAGTTGATTAACTTTTAAAACCGTGAATTAATGGTTTTACAAACTATCTTTTTCGTCACCCCTAAATATATCAGCATATTTTTCCATTTTTAGCGAGTGTTATGACCATTTAACTCTTATAATTTAATCATCCCAGATAGACTCTCCAAGTTCAATGTATCTAGTTTCCAATGTATTAATGGACTTTCAAAAGGTTGATTCACACATGTGATCCTTAAAAAAGGTTTTTAATAAGTTCATTATCCATCTCCACGTATAATTTTATATTCATTAGACCATACAACTTCATGATATAAGCTCTTATTGAAAACATTATATATCTATGAATACATTTTGAGGCATGTGTTGTGAGTTGATTTTGGGCCACAAATTGATCGGTCAATCTTGTGGTCTATATGGATTAAATATATATCAACATGTATGGGATCCTAAAAAATCACAATTTAAATTTGTTTAAAATATTTTATGGCCTATATATAGAATAATAATAAATTAGTTAAATCTAAAAACATTTCTATTTTTATAATTAAGCTCAATGTTCCACAAAAACATAAAAATGTGAAAATTTCCTAAAAAAAACTGTTGTGGGACTAAAAACCTTCAAATTAAATATACAATTTTACTAAAATATTTTTTCTATTAATTCCACCACACAAAAATCATGCTTATCCCCCAACCATAAAATCTCAACATTGAAATTCATAGGGAATCAATGTTATCAATATTCAAATTTCAATGCAATAATATCATAGAATTATTAATATCAAATCATAATTTTAGATTCCACATAAAATATCATCTTAATTTCCTATTTTTTAAAGAAAAAAAATAAATTCATGTATTTCACATTTCCCATTCTAAAAAATGATGGAACTTCTCCTTTCATTCATTCAATCTTCTTAATGAATTATTATTAAACATTCCTAATCATGATCTACCTCACTATTCAATATTTTATCTCATCACTAATGATATAATTAAATTATATTTATGATAATATCATGAGAACGTGGTCATTATCTATAATATTGTGAAAGAACTTCTTTATTTAAACTGTAATGAAAAGTAACATAAAATAATGGGGATATACAATTATGTTTCTAAGGACTCTGAGGATTAAATATGGTTGTATTTGATGTTTAAAAATAACTCTCAAGGAGGTGGTTTAACTCTTAAATCATAAATCATAGCATTTATAGTAAAAATTTTAATTAAATTATCCCCTTCAAATTTTAACTACTCCCAACATTCCCCAAGACACAAAGTAAAGATCATGATCAGTTTAAGCATAATTAATGATTTGTTTCCCTCTCTTGAAGATTTTTTTTTTATTTTTTATTTTTTCTTTTTTTAGGAATTTGTTTAAGTTTTTTCTTTTTAGAATTTTTTAAAATATAATAAACCTCACATTTATCCCATAACCCTATATTATAGAATTCATAGGTCTAGTAGTTGTGATTTTCATTTTACCCAAATCATAAGCCAATTTTTCAAATATTTTTTATTCTTTTGGTCATTTTCATTTTTTTTATATTCAAGAGGGAAAAACAATAGAGTAAAATGAATGATTCCAAAACCTTTTACAATTACTACAATAATAACCCCCACACTTCTTTTTTACATTTTAAATATTCCAATTTACCATGATTCCCTTAACATAGACACTTGAAATTTTAAATACCATGAAATTACTAAGAATATGGTAGAAATAGATAAAAATGGATTGAAACATGGCTCGTTCTTAACAAGGTCATTCCTCGTCAATACAGGATAAATAAGGATAGTATTAAAGGTGGTATTTAGAGGATAAATTTTCTATAAAAATATATATCAATCATTTATAATGTGTTTTGGTACAGTAATATCTTTTAAAAGTAAAAATTAAAATTCTAGGAGGTGGCATGTCCCAAGATCACTCAATAAATATGATTAAGATAAAATAGGAACTACATGGTCTAGAAATACTCTCATTAATGTGACATATTATTTGGGACAATCACTCAAGGAATTTTTAATAATAAAAAACCAATTCACCTGAATTTTAAAAATAATCAAAGTATGAAAATGGTTGGTGAATTTCATTTATAGTAATCCATTAATGCCTTTAAATCATGAGTCCTTATTTTAAAATACATTCTTCACTCTAATCATTCAAGTTTCCATTTTACTCCGTGAATATCATTAATATTTAAATATAAAACATGAAATCATAGGATTCTTAAGAACCTTTTGTCTCTTATATTAATCAAGTAAATCATATTTCAGGTGTGGGCATGCAATGTTTCCTTTAATGATGAAATAATGTTTTGTATAAAACATATAGGGAGTTTATAAGTTTAAATAATAAAAATTAACTATATTTTCCATGATTATTAGTCATTATATTCCATGGTATGATTCTTACATTTCTTATTTATGAACCAAATAAGTAGAATTACTCAATTAACCACAAGGATCTTGTAATTAAAGCTCAAAATGATAATGAGGACTGGGATGCATTCTAGACAACATCTTATGAAATGAAATTTAAATCTAAATTCCTAGAAATAGTATAATGATAAATCATGGTACGACCCCCCAAGTGGGACATAAATATTAACTTTTTTCTAAGGGTAGTACTAACTATTATATAAAGCCTAATCGTGGTTGGGGCTTCTTTGACTTGAACCAGCACATTTGGAGGTTCCCATCATCCACTTCTTTGTTCATGAGGAATAATCCAAGAATCGAGTATACTATATCCACACACATCATAATTAGGTATATATTTCGTGGTGGGATTAGGATGAATTATGACCCATCCTCCGTATTGGTTTCTAATTTGGTAACCTCTTCCATATCATAAAGTGATTTTTGTATATTGTATTTAATATGAGAATCCTCTTTTATTATTTCCTCAAGCTTAGAAACATGTATCTCTTCATGATGGTGACGCATTAATGTATGTTAATTGAAATTTGGGAGCACCATGTTTTCCTCAGTAGGTGCAAGTCCAGGTTCTTCAACCTCCTCTAAGGAATAATAATTATTGTTTAAATACATATGATCAAAATAGTAGGGAGTGATCTATAATTATATTTCAATAAAATCATAAGATTTATTTTTAATAAAATTTTCAACACCCTAAGTTCGTTCAGTTTCAATCAATGCCTTAGTGGAATGTTCCCATTCGATTAGACTCTTAGTAAATGGAGGTAGGTAGCTGGGATCCTCTATTTTCCCTTCACATTCCACCACTTGGGTGGTGTCTACCTATAGTGGTTCTTGACCTTCTTATTTGCATGTTATGGGTTGATCAATATTTTCCTCACATCTATTCCAGAAGACTTCCAAATCTTATTGATCACCCACAAGTATCTCAGTAAGAAATTAGTCCTTGTTTTCCACTTTAGGTAAGACAGGTGTCTCATCTTCTGGTTCAAGATTAGATTACTCTAATGGTTCTAGGATATATATAGTTATATAGTCCATTTGGTCTTGTAAAATTTTCACTATTTCTACAAGCTCTTTAATTTCATATTTTTTTATTTTTTCAATTCCTCCTGGAAATATTCCGGTAGAACTTCATCAAAAGTAATGGGACGAATCAAGGATCACCATTATTCTGTCTTATCTTATACATAATATAATTAGGGGATGTACTCCCAGAATTCAATGATCTCTCTCTCCAATCCTTAAAAAAATGGTTTCTATATGGTCTATTTATGATCATAGATGATGTCCTTAAATTCATCCTTTTTGAAAATTCGGCATTGGGATCCCTTGATCCGTCTAGCCTATAATGTAACACCATCTTCTATAGAATAAGGGGATTCAACTATGGGATCTTGCACCAGATAGTATTTTTTATTCTGTGAATTGACAAAAAATCATATGAAAACATCATAGAAGTATTTTTTAGTTTTTTTGTTTTTATAAAAATTGAATAAATATATCTAAGATATGAAAATAGAAAAATTAAATGAATAACTGACCATCTCTTGGGAAATGGAACTAGTTTTGACACACACCTGTCATTGTATGTGGTCAAAATAAATTATATTTTCCCTAGTATAGTATAGTGGACGACCAGGGTCGTCTCACTTGATGAGCCTTTCAATTTTTTCACTTATTCAAAATCACATATTCAATATATTTTTTATGTTCTTATTTATCTAATGGAAACAAGAATAATATTTTTTGGTTTTTTAATAATGGTATGCATTAATAGAAATTATAATTTATACGAACATGAAAATATAATTATAATGAGTTATGGAAAGAATGAACATGATCTTAAGTTCAGTCTTGTAGTAATTCATTATTCTCCTTCATGTTTTTATTTTAGTTAAATAATACAAACATGAAATCTGATACTTGAATTATTATTATTTATTTATAAATTGTGAAGTTTTTTCGAGCGTATGAAATATTAATCCCACCTCCTTATATAATCAGGGATGATGATACAAATTGTTCTAGGGTTTTCTATATTCTAGGAATCAAATTATGGATGATGTTTCCTCTTTTTATTATTTAAACTCCAATGTGTGAAGAACTAACCAATTGAGAGAGGGAAAAGATTTTAAATAAAATAATAACGTTAGATTGAGTTGCATGTAATTGGGGGTAGTCACCACATCGGGGACATTTTCCTCACCTATGAATGCTTTTCAGTTCTGTCTAAAAACATAAAATTTAACATTACGTAAAATTCAGGGACACCTTGACCCCCCTTTAGGCCCAGGCTTGGGGTTGGCCTCTCATTACCAAGTGTGAGAGATCAGTTGGGGGAATTTTTAGAAGATAAGAGGAAGATATAGAAAATAAATAATGAATGGTGGATGAATAAAATTAAATGTAAGAACAAGGGATGATGAGAGAGAGATATTTAAGGAGAGAAAGGAATAAAAGAAAAGAAATGATATTTATATTGAAAATAAATAATTATAATATAATAATATTGTTGTTATTATTTATTATCTCTTATTATTAGTTTAATTATATTTAAGAGAATTTTTTAAAAAAATGATAGAATAAATAAACTGAGGAAATAATTTTAAAATAATAATGTTATAATTAAAATAATGATAATGAAATATTAATAATAATAATACTAATTAATTTAGAGAAGAATATTGAGAATTAGAATTCTGTTATTTAAGGAGAAACACAAATTCATGGATTAATTAAATAAAAATAAAAATTAAATTATAATTGAAGGTAGAACTAAAATAAACGAAACTAAAAAAATGAAAAATAAAAAATGGTGTACAAAGAAGAGCATGCATCGGCAGGTCACCCTCACTAGAGATCTCCTCCTTAGCGCCTCAAATGGAATGGGATGGATTGGAATCAGTTGGGAAGGAGGGGATCTTCTCATATTATTGGCCATATTTTCCCATCAAAATATTATGTGTGTTAGACCCATTGAATAGATAATTTATATGTGTAACTCATCATTAATGTTTTTATCAAGAATATAGTGTTTCTACCCTATAAATTTCATCATATTTGTTTATGTGTAGATATCTTTATAACTATTCAACTCTTAGAATTTAATCTTCCCAGAGATACTCATTATATTCAATTTCACTGGTTTAAAATTCATTAATGGACTTCAAAAAGGATGATTCACGTTTGGAATCCATAAGAAAAGTTTTTGATAAATTTTTTATCTGCATCATTATAGAATTTCATATTCATTACTCTATCAAACTTTTAAATATAATCTCTTATTTAAAACATTATATAACTATGAATAGTTCTTGAGGGATGTGTGGTGAGATGATTTTTCCCCACCAATTAATGGATTGATCTTAAGGATAAGAAGGGGAAAATCTAAAAAAATATTTATGGTCTACTAAAAATAATAATTTTACAATTTCATTTACTTTATAAAATTTTGTGGCCAAAATACAGAATAAAAATAATATATTTAAATAAAAAAATTAGTAATTTTTTACAATTATGTTTAAAATTCAATAAAACATAAAAATTTGGAAATTTAAAATAAAATAATGTTTTGGTGGGTCTAAAAACATTTAAATTAAATTTAGAATTATGAAAAAAAATGTTCTTATAGATGATATTGGAATGGAGTACTCAACCCATCATTGGAATTCAAGAAGGATCCACTTCTAGAATACATGGAGATGACTCACCATGGCGAGATGGAGAAAGACACACTATAGGAATGAAGAGAAGAAGCTAACAAATGCAAGGAGGAATTTAAAGGTTGAATATCTAATGATGATTAAGGATAATAGTCTTTAGGGTCTCCCATAGTGTAATGATGCTTGAGGAAGAAGATTGTGAATATTATTTTATCATTTTGTGTTCAAACTTTTAAACAAAAACTTAAATGAATTTTTAAGTTATATAAATGATGGAATTCGAAGTTGATCCAAAAGAAAGAATTGAATATAAATTAATATATTTATAATTAATCAATAATTTCTCATGTTTAATAAGAATTAAAGTATGTATGACAAAAATATAGAAATTTGTTTTGATTACTACAGAATGGATTGAAGTACTTAGGCCATTCTTTGAGGTATGTAAATGAAATTTTTAGAGATTTTTTTATTTCAATAAAATGAATAAAAACATTCTATTTTAGTAACTTAAACACCCTAAGCTATTATAATTAGAAACTAATGAGATATCAAAGAAAAAAAATGATATTCAGTTACGTAAAATTAAGAATTGTATATCTATTGCAAGATATTTGGAAAAACATTACACCCCTTAAACTAAGAAATAATATTTTCATTTATTGTAATGAAATATATAAAAATGATTTGGATTTTCAATGGAATTGGTTTCAAATTAATTTTATTATTATTTCATATGTTATAAAAAAATACACAATGATACTTTAAAGATCTTTACATAGAAATTAATTCTTGAGACCAAAAACATGAGTCATGTTTGGGATTAAATGTGAACATTTTAGCAAAGGAATTACACTTTATTTTAGTTTAATAAAAATTATATTAACTTGTTATATTACATATTTAATTTTAATTATAAAATTATGATAAATACAACTTATTTTATAAAAAATACATAATGTTATTAAAATTACTTTTTCACATAAAATAATAAAGTGGATTCTTATATTTAAACACATAAAGTAACGTGTAATAATACAAAATAGAAATACATACACGATCATTAAAAAATTTGATTATTTGGGGGAGAAAATAAGGTTTATATCATGAATGTTCATGATACCCTAATACCCTTGTCACATGATATGAGATATGATGTTGGTGTTTCAATACTTCATATGGTGTTAGTGCTACAAGACATGATGTATGGTTGGTGCCGCAAGACTTGATATAAGGATGGTGTTGTTTTTCCTGGATATGTAAGGGATGGTAACAATGTGTGTATTATCATTGTGTGAGAGTATAAAATCATTGTAGAAGTGGTTATGGGGTACCTTTATCTACATTCCTATGATATTACATACTTATATTGGGTGATTTATTTGGTGAGGGATCCCTAGTTAGGCTAGGGTACTAGTTAACCTTTGTAGGTATTGGTTAGTAAGGATTTTTTTCACTAGGACATTAATATGATCCTTTCACATTTTCATGAGATATCTTGGGTATGATCCTAATGATTCTACATGTTATGATCAACCTAAATATATATAAACTAATTTTCATCTTTCGAAGAGGGATTTGGTGATCGATATAATCAAAACTACCTCAGATCTTGAGTTGTGGTTTTTTTCATAGGATATTAATTTTGGAGTTTTTTATCATTATATATATTTTATTAATTATAAATTATAAATGTGGGATATTTATTGTAAGGGATTTTTATTATTAATTTTTTTCATATGGATTATAGGTTGGTGGTTTTATGTCATTATATATAGATATATGGGGTAATTCCTCCCACTTTCCTATTGTATACCCTTGGTACTAGTCACCTACCTGAGGCCTGCTAGTGGAAAGACTTAGGAGGTCACTGCATCTTTACACTACCATTCCAGGATAGGTACTAAAGGAGCGAGGGTCATGATAAAAGTTTTTATAGTAATAGTAGAAAGATTTTATTTGAAAAAAACATTGATATTTTAAGAGTAATCATGATAGTGAATAATTTCATTAATAATGGGAAAATGTGCATGTGGTAAATGTTATAAAAATATTTTCCTTCCTTCAAAAATGAATTGTATGAAACATGTTAAAAAGATTAATTTTAATTTGTTTAATATAAACTAATATTTAAATAAAATTAACCTTAGGAAATAATTCATGTATTTAGAAAAATATATTTGAAGTAAAATAAATAATATGGATATAGAAGCAAAGATTTCGGACAAATAGAAGATGATTAAGGTCGGATTTTCTTATAGACTTCATTTTTGTGTTTTTGAGTACTAAAAATATATAAAATGAAAATAATACTTGAAAATAAATAAATAACTAGAGGATAAGAATATATATTTTGTTTAAGAGTGAAATATTATATAATTCCCGAAATGGAAAAATAAAAATAAATAACCTCAATTAAGAATGTGACTTTGAAATAATCTATTTCCTCAGACATATGATTGGTTAAATATGATAAAATAAATTATATAATAAATTTAGAGTTATTTTAAATCTATATGAGAACATTATTTGGATTTATATTACTGTATACTATATCCCATGGGTTGTTATTCATGTGGTACCCACTGGTTTTACCACTCGATCTCTGTTGGAACTCGTGCTCGGATGAGTATCACTGAACTCTGACACTGTGTGTATTATGAACTGTGTGATTCAAATACATTTCTTAGATAGGGAATGTTTACCATGATCTTGACTTTTTTAGGCCACCCACTAGGACTCGAGCATAACGCATACACATGTTTTTCAGTTGGGGTGCCGCCTGAGTGGTAAACCACATAATACTTCATTTAAAAGACTAGGGTTCAAATCCTAGTAAGGCCTTGGGGGATTTATGGTGTGGGAAATTATATAGGCATGACATAGGTTAGTGATGATATAGGTAGTGATGTAGGAATGATAATGCAACCATGATGTTGCATAAGGCCTTTGGGTCATGTTTATGGGACACTTGGCCTTGGGCCTACGATCTATGTAAGGGCCATCCCTCTATCCAAATAGAAATATATCTTTTCATTCATAATAAAAATATTCTTCATTAATAATCTTTTTATAAAACATATTACAATGTACTATTCATTTGTAATTTCTTTTTATCCATTTATTAATAATTAGTTATTGAAAAAAATATTTTGAGTGTTAGGCATACTATTTTCCACACATGTTTTGGTTTGACTATTTTGATCCTTTAACCTTGGCCATGGTTTTATCATATATATAATATTAATAATGATATAATTTTCAGTTTTATACATCCAAAATTATTTTAAATTCTTCCATTAAAAATAGTCAGCAAGAAATAAATACATTTTTTCATGAATACGGTAGTACGTACATATGGATGAGCAGAATTTTAATTTTCTAATAGATGAAAATAAAAAAATATAGATAAGGGTTAATTTTATATAAAAATAAATATATTAAAAATATCACATTTAATCATTGAATCTATAATTAAAACCAAGATATTTCTTAAGGTAAATGAACAGATAAAACACATCGCTTTGTGGAGGTGGTAGTCCACATGTGTACACGAGGGACATTTTCATTTTACAACAGAAAGAAGGGAAGGAAGGTCGATAATATATTATATTTCAAAAATTGTAATAATGTCATAAAAATATTATATATTCACTAATTATATATTTATAACCATCCATGAGAGGCGGTGATGGAAAATGTAATACATCACTTTGTGGAAGATATATTTCATATGTATGCACAAGTGATGTTTTCATTTCCCATTGGATGTAAAAGGAGATGAAAAAAGGGTTGTAAAATATAAAATAAAATTTAATTATACTGAATATATTTTTGTTATTATATCATCATGGTTATGATAGGTTTTAATTATGTATAAGAATAATTAAATATAAAAGAAATCGGTTAAGAGTTATACCACTTCATTACAAACCCTCCTTTAGCTTACACCTTATATATTATTATCTCAATATTTTTGTGAGAAAAATAACTATAGTACATGGGGAAAGAATTTAAGATGGTATTTTTCTAGGAATGTATCTATCTATAGTGTTGGATGTTTCTAAATTAGTGGATAGAGGATTATCCATTTTATAAGTGAGGCGAGTGGTGCACATATTATTATTCTTAACATTTATATATTATTAATGATTTACTCGATGACATGTGGCACTAAAAAAATAAATTTTTCAACTAAGGAGATAGAGGTTTAAAATACCTCATCCAATAATAATTAATATAATATTTTCTGACCTTTTCACAAAGAACTAGCCCAAATTGACCTGATACCCCTTTTCAGTAGTGACAATATTTTTTCCATGGTTACTATTTATAATGACCTAAAATGAAACTAAACTAATTAAAATTTTTAAAAAATGTAATTTAAAGTATGAAATAAATTTTTCATTATTTAATTTATATAATTGATAGAAATTAATTTTAATATATGCATGAAAAACAGAATGATAATGATTTTTTAGAAAAAATATTTTTTAGATTAAAAATTAAGTTATACAAAATAAAATTTAATTTTGACTACTTTGGAATTAATTATATAATGTTTAAAAAGATGGTTATTAAGTTACATTAAAAAAATCTAAAATATAATGGTATTTTTATTTTAATTTATTTAAAAAATATAATTGATAGTTTTACAAAAAAACAAAATTTCTCACTATTCACCCAAAAATCAATTACTTCCAAAAAATCTCAAAAAACCACCCTATTATAAATTGAAAATTATGAACTCAAAAATAATATCCATTTCATCTAATTTAACCTCTAAAATTTATAAATCTTACTTTTAAATATAAACATGGACTATTTTTATTATAATGATAAAATAATAGGATGTTCATTAGGAACAAATATAGGGATGTAGTGCTTACCTACTATAGAACCATGTCATGTAATAAATTCTCCCTGACCATAAAATTTCATCATAAAAATTGTGATATTTTTCATTTCATTAATAATTTATTTTAATCCTTCGTCATAACTTCCATATGCTTCTAGGTTTCCTCCTCTAGTTTTTTATTTCTATAAATAACATTCACAAGTAGAGTTATCTATTTCTACAACACTGGATCAGTAGTGTCAAGAACATGGAAGTGATATTAATTTTAAGATAATTTTTTTTTTATATATATACCCTCAAAGGTGGTTTCTTTTATTGGATTGAGCATTTATTTTCTCAATTAAAAATAATTGAATACATTATGTACTTTTGAGAGGATGGGTGGCATAGCTCTTGAATAACCCACAAATCAAATTATCTCTAATATATAAAAATAACCAATATAGTTTTGGATTAAATTCCCTTTTTACTAAATCATATAACTCATTTCCATGTAGAATCCATTAATAAACCAACATCACCAACTGGAAATTATAGGTCCTTCCTTCAGTTTCCAGTATAGATCTTTGTCCAACTCTAAACAGCCTTGATTTGGTTTTGAATAGATTGTACTTTCACAACTTTCTCGTCAATAAGTTTTTGTCCTACTAGCTTCCTTTCATTATATTTTTTTCAAAAAGTTTTATTATTAAATATTCTCCCATAATATTCATCAAATGGTTCTATATAGATGCTTCAATTAAATCTATTATAGTTTTAAAGTCTCTATAGATGTAGATAATAATCCCATATTCCTTGAAAATCAAGTGTACAAGATCTTAGCATGTGTTCCTGTTTTTGAATAGTACTTTAAAATTACCCATTAGATTGGGGAATATAGGTGGTCCTCAAATTTAACTCAATATTTATATCCTCGTAATGAATCCTCTAAAATTTCAATTTGAATTGAGGGTCATGATCAGATATACTTGATAGAGGAACATCGTGACGTCTCAGAAATTCATTAATATAATGTTTGAAAGATCACTCAAGGCTATATCTTCTCTTATTATAGGTAAATGTAAAGGTTTGGTAAGGATATCAATAATTTCCCATATAGAGTCATTCTTCCTTGGAGTATTCAAAATTCTAGTGACAAAGTCTATTGTATCAATGTCTCATTCCATATAGGTATAGGAAGAGGTTGTATGACGTTCTCAGCATGTTGTATTTTAGCCTTCTCCTACTATAACACCAAGAATTTTAACACATGGTCTATTATTTCCTAGTTCATACCATCCCACAAGAAATTTTCTCCTATATCCTTATACAATCTTATGCTACTGGGGTGTATAGATAAATTATCGTTATGTGTTTCATCTAGTAGTTCCATTTTCATCTCTAGTATGGATGGAATACATAGACTCTTCCCAAAATTTAACAAATCATCTTTATAGATGAAAGCTTTAAATTTCCCATCATTACCTACATTAATATTTAATTTTAAATACTTATCATCCTACTGGGACACGTCTATATTTTTTAGTAAATACGGTTAAGAAATTTATTGGAAAAGGAAAGATGTTTCCCCTTTCCTAATAGTTACTATATCAAATTTTAGTAAATTTTTGAATTAAGATCCTTTTTTAAGATAATTATGTCTCTACAAAAAGGAAAATCCGCCATTATTAATTAAAAATAACGTTATAGAAGTCTAAAAACGTCTTTTTACAAAAGGCTCTTTAATGGAAATATCATCAGGTATGTCTTCAAACCAAATAGTATCTGAAGTAGTAATCCCTTTCTTAGTAATCCCCAAAGCCAAACCATTTTATTCTATATTAGCATTGTGATTATATAATTCATGTATTAAATAGTGTATATTCATTTAATCTATTTAGCATTCAAATTCTATGAAAGATGAATAATACCATTTCCGATAGCCTGTAGAATAGAGGTAGAGTCACATTCAATCCTCATATTAATCAATCCCCATTGCATTACAATTTCAAAAGATTTGATTATATCATGAATTTATATATCAAGAGAGGTAATGAAACCAACATTACCATATAAACATCCCATTACATCACCCTTATGATTTCTTAAAATTTCACCATAACCATATTGTCTTAGGTTCCCTCTTAATGAAACATCTGTATTACATTTAATCTAGCCTGAGAGAGGATAGAGCCATAGTACATCAAAAGTTCTATAGGGAGGGTGATAACTACCCATAATTCTATTGATCCTCAGCATAGAAAGATACAGAATATAATTATCACCAAAAAATGAAGGGAATTAGTATTCTTCATAGTAGTAACAATTTGATTGAGAGTCGATTTAATGTAAAATTCAGCACTGTCATGAATAATCATGATTCATCTAGTTCATAAATCATGAAAAATTTCCAATCATGCCATCATCAAGGAAATTTTGAAAAGATACTTTGAAGAATAGAGGATCCTTGTTAATTATCATCTTAATCATAACTTCATGTTCCCGCTTACTCAATGCATCAACCATATTATTTTCCATCCCATGGTGGAACTGTAATGATCAATCATAGTCGTCGTGTAGTTCTAAACATCTTATTTGCCTCATGTTGACCTCTTTCTATTAGATTATGTACTTGAAACTTTTTTTGTTTGTATATATGTCGTATATTTATCTATAAAGATAATTCCTCCATAACATAAAGGAAAATATTACATCTTACAAATCAAGATCATGAGTTGGATAATTCTATTCATGGATCTTCATTTTCATGGATGCATAAGCAACCAGTCTATCATTTTTTATAAGGACACAACTCAGCCATTTTGTTGATGCATCACAATATATTACAAAACCTTCTTTCCCCAATTTTAAATTCAATACTGATACATTAATCAATCTCAAATTTATCATTTCAAAAATTTATTCACATTCCCTTGACTGTGTGAATTTAACCCGTTTATGTGTCCACATGTTAAATGGGTTCTCCAATAAGGAAAATTTTGATCAAAAAACATATAGTTACTTGATAAACTAAGGAAACTATGTATATCCGTGATATTAATTGATATTGTCCATTATTTTAATACTCTTCTCTATGAAGTATCAATTGATATTCCATCTTTGAGATAATTTGGCCAATAAAAGAAACTTATTAGATCCAAAATTAAAAATTACTTATTTTTATAAACAATTATTCTCAAATGATTCTCATGATCTTAATGTATATTAGAATATATCAAGATATAATAAATGAATTCCACAATGAAGTTATCAGAATACTCATTAAAAACTCTATTAATCATATCCATAAAAATATAAGGTGTATTATTCAATCTAAAAGGAATTACAATAAACTCATAATGTTCATATCTTGTAAAAAATATATTATTTTGTATATTATCCTTCTTCACCCATAATTGATGATAAAAAGAGTGAAGATCGATCATTGAAAAATATTGAGATCCTTGAAATTGTTCACATAATTCATCAATGTGTATCATAATATTAATATTATATATAGTAACGGATTTTATCTCACTATAATTGATGCATAACCTCATTGAAAAATCATTCTTTTTCACAAATAGTATTGGTTTTCCCCCAAGTGAAACGCTACGGCATAAAAATACATTATCATAAAAATCATGTATTTTTTTATTCAACCCTACCAATTCCACTTATTCTATTCTATAGGTATTCTTAGATATAGGTGTTTCACCCAGGATAAGATAAATAAACAATCTACTTCCTACTCATGTGGATGTCTTGATAAGTCTTATAAAAATGAATCAATATATTCCTTTAAAACAGACACACCTTTTACCCTTATAATGTATTACCCATTCAACGATAGAATTTTCTATTCTTATTCTCATAGAATTTCATTAAGGTGATCTACTAAATGAGGGACCAAAAAAGATTCAGATAACGATATTTCTCCTTTAAAAACAAGGGATTATCTACCAACCTAATAAATAGTAATATTATTATCTTAGTAATAAATTCGTTCATTATACAATAAAATCCAGTATATGATGAGGATAATGTCAAATTCAATCATAGGTTTGAAAATCAATTATTTAACTAGGTAATATCTATACATATGAATAGAGACTACTCAATATATTCATATTCTAATATGATTCCCATTATGTTTCATTATTTAAAACACTTTAATCAGAGTGTAAGGGGATGATTTAATATTTTTAGAATTTATTCATTATATAAAAGAGTGTGTATATCCAAAATAAATTAAATCATTAGCAAAATATGAGTTTATGATTAAAGTATATGTAATAATTTCATTTCACTATGAGAAAATTGTGTTATAACCATAGTTTGTAACCATTTCTATATACACCAAAACCATGGATATTGTTTATATCATTGGTTTAGCTATACATGGATCCTATTACTATGGAAATAAGTTAAAAGATATATCCAGGCTTGAGAACCATGGAAATAGACCTATAGCCATAGTTCAATCTGTGAAAATAGACATATGGCCATGGTCTGAATTTTGGAAATAGGTCTATATCCACTTTTATCAATTGTGGCTATATCTTCATCCATGCTATCTTATATGTATATTTTTTAGTTGTGAAAATATTCCAATAGTTATAGTTCAAACCTTGTAAATAGGACTATTTCTATGGTTGATAATAGTAGCTATAGATTCTTCCACACCCACATATAGCCATGGGTTTTAAATATGGAAATATTGAAAAAACCACCATTCATACTATGGATAATGGTAAAATTCTATGGTTTGTAATTGTGGATATAGCCTCTTGTACACCTGCATATAGCCATGGTTTGTAACTATGGAAATAGGCTAACAACCATGGTTCAAACTATGGAAATAAGTATAAAACCACGGTTATAAACCATGGATATATACTTATATTCTATTAATTATAAAAAAATATATTCTATAATACTACACAAACACAAAACAAACCCAAAATATATAAACACAGAACTATATATTGTACAACAATTCAAAAATATCAATCACTATCACAATAATAAAATGAAAATGTGTAATAAAATTCAACCTATAAACGAAGAATAAATTTTAAAAAAATCATCAATATTAGTATCCCTAGAACCATCAAATTCCTCACTAATATCTCTTATAGAAACACTAGCATCACCACCTCTTATCACACCACTAGCATCGGCATCGACATCAGAATCAAAATTGACATCGGCATCAACATCAGTATCACCATCGGCACCTAAATCAGTGGAAGTAACATTGGAATGCTAATAAACAGAATTCATATTCATCAAACAAGAATAAATCTCTATATTATCCTATGTTGGATGTGTATAAGAAAGAGAAAATATGTCCACCATCATATTTTCATTTATAATCCATTGATGATGATTTACTTCTTCCTATTTTAGAGATTCTTGAGTAATTATGAAATTAATTTGTTCTTCTGTGACCATAAGAAAACTGATACTTAAACAAAAATTATTGTAATACCATTATCTAGATGGTATGATATTCTTCCTATGTTGAAAATTCACCCTTCCATGATTTTAATATCCAAATACCTTATGCATATGATAATATGAGACCAAAATATCTGGTTATTTTTCTACCAATACCTCCAATGAAATATTTTTAATGATATTAAACATAAATTAAAATTATTAAATAATTTAAATAAATAACTTTAGTCAAGATTAAAAAAATGTAAATATACTTATAATCGTCTTCTGGGTGTCACTATTTACCTCAGTGTCATCTCTCTTTTTTCTACATATATAAATCATGGTAGATTTATGATCGTGAACAATTATATTCAATTTTTATATAGCGAAAAAATGAAATAAAGAATCCTTAGAATCTCTATATATCTATTTTATAATAATGTCTTAATTATTAGAAAACACTGGAACTATAGTAGAAACATACATGGTATATATTTTGGATAATGGGGAATCCTATAAAAATAATAAAACCTTATCTAATCCAAAAAAATATAAATTGACTTGAAAAAACTGAATTGAACATGTTTAAACAAAACTAGACCAAGTAGAGGTAAATTAAATTGCACTAAACAAAGATAAATTGAATTTGATTAATCTGAATAAAAAAATTTCAAATATAAAAAACCAAGAAAAATAAATAAATAAATTTGAGTTATAATATACTAAATTTAAAAAATAATTAACAAACCAAACTAACTGAATGAAAAATGATTTAAACTATATAGAATCTTGTGGAATAAAACTGAACCTAATAAAATCATAAGGAGTTAAACTATATGATATCAAACCAACATAAAAAATACCTATTTGAACTACCTACTCCCATATTAAATTTAAATGAACTAAATAACAATGATTTGGGTTTTTCAAAATTAAATTCTCTAAGAAAAAACAAAACAAAATTTATCCAAAATATCTATAATTTAAAAAATTGAATTTAAACATGTTTAAATTAATTTAATAACACATAATAAAAATAAACTCTAAAAAACTAAAATAATAAATGTAATTGTTCATAAAAATGATCAAAACCAACCCAAATAGAACCCAAACTAACCGAATATAACCTGATTAAATCTAAACAAATGAATGTAAACTAAACTAAATCAAACTATATAGAAGAGTAATTAATTTTATCTAGCCTAAATGAATTTAAAACCTAATACAAACCCAACCAAAGAAAACCATCCATTCATAACTGAACTAACCTAACCCAAAATAAATGAAATAGAGTTCATTAAACTAAAAATAACCATATATAAATCCAATATAATATGATTAACATGAATTGAATGAAATATACACATGTAAAATTGAACTAGACTATTATAAAATACAATTATCATAACTAAAGACTAATCAATCCAAATGGGAAAACATCAAGCCATGCTCAAATTAAAACAACCTCAATGTATTGAATTAAAATATATATAAATTTATAAAAATTGACTATTGATGACTACACTCTAGATTACTCAAATAAAACCCAATATACTTGAACTGGAATAACTAGATAAAAAAAAATATCAAACCTGGAAAAATAAAATCATAATGAACCAAATATAGTAGAATAAAAGTTAAGAATACAAAATTAAATAAAATAGAAATATAGATAGAATTTAAAAAATTATAAGGGAACTAAATATAATTGATGAAGATTGATCCAAGCCAAATAAAATATAATCAACTCTTCATAACCCAAATTAACCCAAAAACACATGCAAATCTATTTGGAATATGCTAAAATTAGCCAAAATTTAATAAAATGAAATAAAAAGGCCAATTCCAAACCAACCATAGATAACCCAATATAGACCTTGTATAAATAATAAACCTGTTCATATATAAAAGGACCCAAATTAAATGTCCAATAATTAATTTTAATCAATAAGAATATACCATAACCAAAATTAACTAAATAAACATCACTATCAAATATAATTGAACAAAAAATTCAATGGAAACATAGTCGATGATTCCCTAATTAAAAAAATTAGAAGAAAAACAAAATGAATGAGATAACATGAAAATATATTGAATCTAATCCCAATAAACCAAACCAAATAAATCCAAATTAAATTTAAATAAACTATACTGAATTTAAATGAAAATAACTAAATCTTGTTGAGTGGATCTAAATTGATGGAAACAAATTGTACTTAATTGAATAAAATGGAATAATACATAACACTTAAAAACTATATAGAACATATTTGAACTAAAAAGAAACAAATAATACAAACCCATATAATTTAAATAAATAAAATCGAACCAAAATAAACTGAGTGGAAAAAAAACTGAATCAAATTGATGTATATTAAACTAAAAACATGAATTAAACAGTATTAAATCAAACATATATTTTTAGACCCAATCCCAAAAAACCATAAATATTTAAATAAAACTTACTAACTAGAAATATTCAAAAATAATAAGTATCATGTTAAATTGAACTAAAATAACACAGACTATGAAAACTCATCCACACCAAACAAAAATCTACAAAACCAACCCATCATAAACTAAAAGGATTCTTATTAAACTAAATATAACATAATCTAATGAAATTTAATTTAACCAACCTAAATCAATACATATTTAATGAAAATAAATTTTTTAATTTATAGTAAAATCAATTGAGAACAAATAAAAACATAATATAATAGAATGTGATAGAATCTAACAGTATGATAAAAAATTATTCTAAATACACATTGACTTATAATTGAATAAAGTAATCATATTATAATACGTGTGGGTTCAGGTTCATCTATGTAGGGATAGGAAAATATTAAAACTTTTCATGGTTGTAATTTTAGATAATGATATAAAAACATATATTGAAGATATTTTTTGATATATTTTGACATGAAAAAAATGGAAGGTAACATATACAAGAGTTGGTAACTAGGTTTTTCACATCCTTATAGAGTGGAAAACTTTTTATATGGAATTATAAGTTAAAAAATTTACCTAAATATATTTTTTAGGAAACAATATTGAGAATCCACATTTATTCCGCTAAATATGTTCTTTTAATTTACCAGTATAAATGTAAATGAAAATTCAAGTATTCATATGGTTTTGTAAGTATTTTAAAAATAAGCAATGGGTTTTTAGTTCTATAGAGTATAGTTATATAGTGACCTCTATTAGTGTAGGTATTCAGTTCAATATTTCAAGGACTTATCTCGTGTGGTATTCAATCAACAATTACATGGGTTCACTCAAATAAACAAGAATTTTCCATATTGAAGTGCTATATATCACATTTTTATTTTATGTTAAACCTTTTTATTCATCTAACAAATATATTAAAATATTTAATAATTGTTTTTGTTGTCATGTAACATGAATTGATGTGTCAAAACAAATTTTTTCAATGACATTTATTCATATAGATGCATTTAAAATGTGTGGGTTAGGTGTATTTGGGATGATTTTTTTGTTACATTGATACTTATATGTGGTATTGGAATATGAATTGTGTTTATTTATCATGATAATATATAATACTCCTTTTAACCCTAATCTATCATATATTTGTCATAGAATTACATTTTTTCTATGTAGATGATTAAACTTTGGGGTATATTGTAGAAAGATATTACACTTTTAATGGAATTAGAAACAATATCATTATTTAGTGATAGTTAAATGAATTAAGATTTTGAATTTTTTTAACTATTTAATGAAGGAATAACTCAATATATGGATAGATATGGAATAACCAATGATAAATAGTGAATTGAAATATGTTATTGATGGGAGATGATGTATTTATGATGTCAGGAAAAAATAAACAAGTGTTTTTGAATATTATATTAAAAAATTGGGAATATCTCATGGGGAATGAAATGAAACATTTAATGATTTAGAAATCACAGTGGGATGAATGTTGGATGATAGTGTGTGTTGGTTAAACAAGTATCTCCTCTAGATGATTCAAGAGTATTTATTATTCCTTAAATATGGGTAGTTGGTGTATGGTGACATGATTAACTATTAATATGGTGATGTGGGACTATAGTTATTAGGAACCTGATAGTTTTTTACAACAAGTTATGTGGCTAGTATTAGTATACATCCTATGATACTAAGTGTTATAATGAAGGTTAACTAATAAAGTTGGGTTGAAATTTTATTCTACACTATGATATCATAAATCCCAGATCAGGGCTTAAGGGATGTGTTTTCATGGATATAATGAGGGTTCATAAAATTTTTAGTGTTGAATTGATATTTAATTTTTGGAAGGGTTAGGGCCATATATCATGAAAAAAAATATTATATGTAGAACACTATAGGATGTATTTGGTTATAACCACTATTTTTTTTGGGGGGGGGGGGGTTTATGGACATTGCTGATGAAATATTTTTTTAACCTAGCCCAAAGGTGGTTTTGGATTATTACTTGTGTGTAGATGAAATAAATTTATTATAAGAAAAAATGAATGAATAGAAAGTTAAAATATTAATATTTAATATATTTTCTATTTACTATTTTATACAATGATGCAATTGGTAAACAGTTCACTAAATATTTATTAAGAGGTAATAAAAATGATAGGATTTGATTCTTAGAAACTCATTCCATCACTACATGGGATTATATGGAAAGATATCACATAATAGGATTCATTCGCTCTTGAAATAAATTAATATATATGTAGAAATTATAAAATTTTATGAATTTCAAATGGATTCAATTTTTGAAGTGTATGAGATATCTAAGGAATTCATATAAATTTTTTTCATCAAGGTTAAGAAATGTGATTTCTGATTAAAAAAAATTAATGGGATATCTATAAGGAATAGTATTATAATTTATGTTATTATTGGAGGATTTTTGATAAAAAAAAATTAGTACGAGTGTTATTAATTTTTCTAAGAGACGTATATAAATTGTTTTCATTGTTAATTAAAAGTTATATAATAAAATAAGTGAGTTTACATGGTAGATTACAATAGTATTATGGTTTCTCAATTATAAGGAATAATGAATAATATTAAATATCTTCATATCATTGATGTTTCAATGTAAATTATTGATGAGCATGTGGCTCCCATATTAGATATCTCCTTTATTAGTCTTTGGTTTATTCTATTATAAGAATAAAAAACAATGTTTTTTTCCAAAAACATAAAAGTATAAAAATTATACCAATTTTTAGAAACAAAAAAACAGTATAGGTAATAAATCTATATTTTAATTAAAAGAAGTGGAATATTTTAATTGTTAAATTACCTATGATTTCTTCTGATCTGGGAGTGAGGTGTTCCAAATATTGTTAATGTATTTAATTTCAATTTTTTATTATATTTCTCCTATAAAAAAATTATATAATATAATTAACATCAATAAAATAAGTAATTTATACTTTAAAAATCATTTTCAAATAAATAATTAGCATACATATAATGTTAACTAATACCATAAACATTAGAATCTTCCAATACTTAATCATCACTCAAGGTTTTAATATTGAGAAATTCGCAATGATCAGTATTTCTTCAAGATCGATATCAACTATATCTTTCCAACCAGCATACATGTCATACTTGTATGCTCGCCACATATCACCCAACTCCATTGGCCATGTGTCCCTTAACATTTTTCCCTTCATGAAAACAATATTAGAGTTGCCTTGAAAAAAATATTTATTAACATAATATTATAAATTCATATATATATATATATATATATAATTTGATTAACATTAGTTACCCATATATATTCCTAGCAATTTTCCTTTATTTGGTCTCCAAATTCCCTCTATTTAATTGGTTGAACCATAATTATATTTCTATGTTTAAAATGTGTACCCCTAAAAATATTTCATTACATACCATTTTTTCCAATTATAATGGATTCCTAAGTGTATTGATCCATAATTTAAGTGTTTTGATTACATAACAATCACATTTTGTATGACCTCGTCATCTAATAGTGGTTACAATTAATCATGAAAAATAGTTAGTAAAGGAAAATAATGTAAATGAATTTGTCATTAATCACTATCAGTAATTTTTATACATATAGCAGTTGATGGGGGATCTACTAACCCCGGGATTGTTTTCTCTAGAGGATTACATGGAGTATCCTCCGTGGGACGTGAGATACTTATAGTGTCAGTACTATGTATAGTTGATAATGATAAATGTATTAGCATAGGGAAAAACTTTCTGGAATTCCCTATACTAATATTGATGAATATGGATATAGATATGGCAGTGGGATATATGGTGGAGATGTTCCCTGTATAGAGGATGGTGGTAATGGGTAATAAGAAGAGATGGAATCTTAAGAACTATGATCCTATATGGGTGTAAGAGAAAAGGGATATAGAAAAGGTTGGTATAAAAAAAATAAGGAAATAGAATAATCAAAGTATGACCTCATGGTGACTGAAGCGGTATAAATGGAAGAATATCATTATGACCACTTGGTGTCTAAAGTGACATAGTGGTAGTCTGAACTATAGAATTAGTGGTACTAGTACCCCCTACCACCACCACCATACTATCAACCTCCACAACATAATCAAATCAAATCCTCGACTATATATCCTAAAATAACATGGATGACAAAATAAAATGGATGATAAAAAAAGATAAATAATATGATTGAACGCAACATCCAAACATAAAATATACTTATAGTGGTGATTATAGGAGACATGCCTAAATATCTAATACAATGTTCATTATTATTCATTATTCACCTTATAAATTTATTAAAATCAAACATTGTTTCCTATAAATTTGAAATAGTATTCTAAGATAAATGAAAATAATGAAAATGATAAATAATATTACAGGTTGACCTTAAAAACAAAAAAATGAAAAAATATTATATTTAATACAAGGATTTATCAAATTAAAAAAAATTAATTACATTTTTATATTTAGTTACGATAACGTCAACTTAATGGAATTATTTTCAATGTAATTAACAAAATTAATTTGATATCATGTATGAATGTTTAAAAAATTTGAATAGTGTTTAGATTAATTTCAATAAAATACATAAAAATGTTTCAACACAATTTTTTCTATATTTTAATTTATGTTCCACAATATGTTCTAAAAATTGAATCATATATGTCATCATATGCGACATTCGAATAAAAACTGATATACTTTTCAAAAAAACCACTATTATCCATAACTTTATAAAATATATATATTTTAATGTCATCAAGAATAATAGTAAATTTTTTATTTAATGGTTTAGTTACAGAAAACACATGTCTAGATAGTGATGAATGAATTTATGTTTTGTCAGTATGAAGTTGAAATTTCATATCAATCACTCCAAATCCATTGTTATCTATATGAATGTTTTTTATGAAATTGAATCAAACCACCCGTGTTTCATCATTGTGAGATAACAATGTGCATAATAATCTAAAAATAATAATTCTTTTGACGACCTTGTAATATGATATGTTTTATTATCAAGGTTTGCGGTATGATTTATCTGTATGAAAATATATTGTGTTTCTTATCATGAATACTTCATGCTACATTTATATTTTTTTCACATCTATTTATAAATAATTTAAATCCATTAAAACCATTTCCTTAAAATCACATACCACATTGTTTGGAGTAAATTAAAACACTATTATTTTATCTATTTCACCAATTATTGGTATATTTATGACCTAAAAGATACCAACATCGAATATAAAATAGATATATGTGAATTAGTTTTGTAAAAATATAAGTATACTACTTTTTATTTTAATCGGGTAGTAAATTAATTATTATGAAATTATTATTTCTTCTAAATAGATATAGAATGTTGTATCCTTATTATAATTTCTATATTTTCACTAAAAGTTTGAATGCTTTAAAATTTAGGAATCTATGATGAAATAAAAAAATAAAAAAATTTATTTATTAGTTTACTTATTTTATGTAATTATCAATCAGACCACAATTGAATAATATTATATGGTGAGACATTGATCACTCTTCCATACTTAAAGTATAAAATGATTAAGATCTAGATTTCCAACACTATTTGAGGAATTGAAGGAAGTATAAGCTTTGTGGGAAGGTATTTCTCATCTTCAGTTATCATTAATCTATTAGACCTCATAGAGATGTTGTCCGATTATGATGAATAGAAATCCAGGAATTCTTGTGATAAATAGCCATTCACAGTAGATCATTTGGGATGATATTTATTTATCACATAATATTTCAATGTGGAAATCATTATTTTTATTGGATACATCCATCAACTGAAAATGGGACAACCAAAAGATATTTTTTGGGAATATGCATTTTCAAATGTAACATATATGTGAAAAATTACAATGGTAAAATTTTATATAAGTCACAAAGAATAATCAGTGAATCTCTCTGTAATTTATTAAAAAAACATATTTCATTTCTTTTGGCAGAAATGACTAGATATAAATTACATAACATAATTAAAACAACTCTTAAATTATGTACAAGTAAATATATAATGGGAATCAACTCTTGTATCAAGACAAGGTAATCATGGGTTTTAAGATATTTTAGCTTCCTACCTCGTGTATTCATAATTTTTGAAATTTTACTTGAATAGTAATGAATTTGGTTTTATTATATTTTTCCTTTGAATATTTCCATATATATACATATATTTACAGATTAGGTGCGGTGTTTGGGTGTCTCAAAACCCCAAAATTAAAACTATTTCTACATCCCTAAAAACGATGGGTATAAGAAATACCTATAGTTTTATGAACCATGATTGATGGAGACTTCAGTATAAATTTATACCCACGGTTCATATAGAAAATATGGTTATATCCTATGATATTTTATTATACCCATAGTTTGGAGAACTGTGGGTGTATCTTTTTCTAGTAAAAAATGGGTACCTACAATTCATTGAACCGTGGGTATAGCTACCCATCCCCATTTGGATACAGAATCCCATCTAACCCATCTTAAACCTATAAATAAAATACAAACCATAGTACAAAATCAATTCAATACACCTCTTCTATATTTATAATTTAACCAACTACTTGTAATAATTTTCAACCCATTTAAAATATTACAACATACATATTTAATCATACAACCAATCAATTCAAATCATTAAACAAAATCCACATGTCTATTTACTTATATGCCAAAATAAAGGGGATCAATATCTCACCCATCACTAACATTCTCATCATCATCACCATAAGAAATATCCTCATCACCAACAACATCATCTGGAGCACCAACATCATCATCATCTTCATTATTAGAACCACCATCGTCACCACAACCATCTGCTCAACCTCCAATAGGAACCTCATTGAATCAATCAGGGAATCATATAAAGAGTACATTGATTTTAAAAATGAATCAAAATTAGTTTCAAACTCTGATGAAAATGATATATTGATAATTAACATATCTTTTTGGAATTATTCGATGATCAATATAATTCTTTCACACTCATGTAAAGCTATTTTTTTCCATAGATTTTTATTCTTGTGTGGTTTTCAGCTTAGTGTTCTAAAAGGTTTTATTGGATCTTTTGCAGGACCAATCCCTACTGGGTATTATATTTTTCTGAGGTCAACATCAGACTCTCTCTTGGTGCTTCACAACACATACCTGACTCCAATTATAATTTTGACTAATGTTGTCATCTTATTTCTCATTGAGTGCCCCCATGGAAGACTATTGAAAATATAAAAAATACAATTAAATATTAATTACATATAAACATTTGAAATATAAATTAGAAACATTAAATAATTTCTTACATTTGTTCCTTTACTACACTTCGATCTATTTTCTTTTTTACTTGAGAAAAATAATTTTTCATGAGGAACACAACCTTCGATGCACAATGCCACTTGATAAAAATAAAATTTATTTTTATAAAACTATATTATTGAATAATATAAAATTTATAGACCTATAATTAATGAAAATTGTTACTATTTTAGAAATCCCAAAAATGAAGAAGCATCTACATATTAAATTAATTAGAAATTTAATACTAGTGGCATAATATAAATAATATATATTAATTATCATGATAAACACTCATATGATATTTATTTATCCTTTGTTTTTATTTTGGTCCAATAGTATTTTTGATGTTATTTATTTATAATGTAACTTGGTAATTTGGATCATTTGGTCATTATATACATTTTTTAGGTTATGTTGTTTGGTAAATTGTCCAATTAGTCATTTATCAACATCACCAATTATCCATTCATCTAATAAGTTCATTTAGTCTATTTAGTACAATAAAACCAATTAGGCTATTTAGGACATTTATACCAATTCGACCAATTATGCCAATTATGCCAATTATGCCATTTAGTCCATATGGTCCAATTTTTTCATTTAGGAAAATTAGTCTAATTAGGCATTTTAGGTCATTTATCCCATTAATTCTGATTAATCCAATTAGAATATTTATTCTAATTAGTACCTTTTATCCAATTTTGTCTAATTAAGACAAATTTGACCACTTATGAAATTTATTTGGACAATTTAGGCCAATTAGTCCATTTAGGGCAACATATTCTATTTATTCCATTTATGACAATTTAGGAAAATTAGGCAATTTATTTTTCCAATTTATGTCAATTAGTCAATTTACGCTAATTTAGGTCTATTCCAACCAATTTAGACCTTTTTTGTGAATTCTTCCATTTAGGCCAATTATTCCATTTTGACCAATTAGGCCATTTAATACATTTAGTCCATTTATATTAATTAGGCCAATTAGACCATTTAGTCCATTTATGTCAATTAGAAAAATTAGGCCAATTTTTCCATTTAGGCCATTAATACATTAGGTCATTAGGCCATTTGGACATTTGGGAAATTTTTCATTTGGCCATTAGGCCAATTGTTCACTATTCCATTTGGGCACTTGGCCAATTGTCCAATTAGGCCATTAGTTATTTATGAAAATTGGATAATTTCCTATTATTTAATTAGGATATTATGACCATTGACCATTAGTACATTAGGCCAATTTGACATTAGTCCATTAGGCCATTATGGCAATTGGACAATTAGGCTATTAGTCCAATTGACTATTAGTCCTCTATCCCATTAGTACATTAGAAAATTAGGCTAATTTACTATTATAACCTTAGTCCACTAGGCCATTAGGATAATTTCCCATTAGGCCAATTGTAAAATTAGGCCATTATTCTATTTGTCTATTATTCCAATTGGCCAATTAGGCCATTAAGCCATAAGGCCAATTGGAAAATTGTAAATTAGTAAATTAGGCCAATTATTGAATAGTCCATTAGTAAAATTAGCCATTAGGTCATTGGGTAATTAGGATAATTGTCCAATTAGTCCATTAGTCCATTAATCCAGTTAGTCAGATGGTCATTAGTCCCTTAGGCCATTATGATAATAGGCCATTTTGAAAATAGTATAATTGGACAATTATTCCAATAAGTCATTATGCCAATATTCCCTTATGAAAATTGGCCAATTTTCCATTATTCCATTTTTTCATTAGGATATTAGGCCATTAAGACATTAATACATTATTTTATTAGGTCACTAGTCCAATTGTTCATTAATAAAATTTTCTATTATTCCATTAGGCCATTAATCCAATTTGGAAATTAGTCCAATTGGACAATTAGTCCATTATGCCATTAGGCCAATTGGCCAATTGGAAATTAGTCCATTAGAACAATTGGTCATTATGAAATTATTCATTTAGGAAATTAGGATAATTGGAAATTATTCCATTATAAAATTAGTGAAATTTTCCAAGAAAAACATTAAATATTTCGAATAACATAAACTCGTAAATCATTCTATATGCGACCATTTTTTTTATATTTTATTCTTGTAATTTCAGGGAATATTGGAACACGCTCTATATCAAAACTGAATCTAGTCTTCTAACCAATGTATAACTTGTGATTATATGATCTCCAAAACTATCAATGATCCATCAACCTTGAAACCTTAGCATCTTCATCATCAGGAATGGTAAAATGATGCTGCAATGAACATGTTAATTCAAATAAATAAAATAATAATATCTATATAAATTTATAAAAATTTCTTACCCATATATCAACCCGTGATTTCTCTTTGATTTCATTATCCATTGTCTTCTATGAGACTAGTTTCACTGTAATTATAACATTATACTTTGCTAATGATCTCATGAAACTTATAAAATGCCTGTAATTTTTACCTATAATCTGATTTCATTTAGTATAATCCGCCATTATTTGTGTTTAGTGATTCTAGGATTCCCACATATTTGTTCTCCCATGTCACCTACTAGAAGATCCCAATGAATAATATTAAAGGGAAAAAGAATAATTAGGTCACTGAACAATAGTAAAAAATGATGTAATATAATTTGACACACATATAATAAAAAACATGATTTAGGCTACTCATTAGTTTCTGATGGATCCATGAGTTTTCCTATATTAGTAGCATTTGAAGGATGTGTCTATTACAATACATTATTTGGGTGTTCTTCATGCACTAGTGTGGAATATGAAGGAACAGAATCATTATATCTTGGATTTATGGTAAGAAATGGAGGCATCATAGACATGGAAGGATGTGGGTAGTAGGGTTAAGAATACATAAAAGGATATGGATTTAGTATAGGTGGTAATATACCAGAATACAACATAGAAATGGTATGGGATGAAGAGGCTAAATGAGATTATGATGGATTCATGGGTGGGAGTATCCACAGAGGATCAAGTAGAGGATGTAAACGTGTGGCAAATGGGGGTATATTAGTGGTTCAGGGTGGTAATAGTTATGAAGGGTGCTCCATATAGTTCTAGATGAAACCCCACCTAGACCCATGCTAGTAGGATGAGTATTATTCAACTCTGTTTGAACGGAATATCCATAAAAACTTTGATAAAAAATATGAACATGAATTTATATGTAATTTAGAAGAAAATTATTAATATTATTATTCTCACTATGGGAATACGAGGATGAAACTCGTGCTCATGCATCTATCGATCAATATCAAATAATCTATTCCTAATAAATTCTTATGTATTTTTTATAATATGCATAAAAATGAAATGTACATTTTTTAGAAAAAAATAAAAACTAATGAAGACCACTTAGAAGTAAAATAAGTCATATGCAATTTCAAAATACGTTTTAGTAACAATAATTAAAAACGAAGTTATAATATTTTTTAAAAACCATTATAAAAATAGATTTCTGAATTAAGATAAATCTAATTAAATGTAATGAAACCAAACATTTCTAAAATAAACATATCATTCCAAACTGAAACTAAATTAATGTAATATAGTAATACCAACCTGAGATATCTAATTCAAGTGTAACTGAATGAACAATGAACATATATGGTGGCTTATGTATATTACCCATGCCTAATTCAATTAAAATATGAACTCTTGAAATGGGAAAATTTGAGTCATTAAATGGAATATTTTGGTTAGCACCAATGGGGGCATCAATGGTGTCAATTTCTTCCCCATCATCATGGAAAATATGTCTTGGAATTTTTTCATTAATGACACCATAATCATGTCTTAAATGATCTTTCAAATAAAAAACATTTTTTCCACTAATGAAAAAATGTATGGTTTATTAGTATCCACGAATTGACTCATGTTATTAAATCCGAATCCATAATCACAAATAAATGTACAATGTTGTTTCATTGAATAAATCCATTTTCAATTCATCATAGTTACTTGACCATGAGATTAGTAATCAAATAAAAATATTTTCTCAACAAGTCCATAATAAGACACATTTTCATATCGAGGCTGACTATTTGATGCAATAGAATAACATTTCATTATACCAGTTAACATTAAACCATCTGGTTGTTTTATCATTTTCAATGCTTGATCATTTGTAACGAATTGATACCCAATGATTATTAAAAGTTCTCATTCAAAATCCTAATAATTGGTGCCAAAATACAACACTCTAAAATATTAATAAACATTTTCAATATTAAAACTCAATAGATGAAATATATATGAATTAAAAAATTAAATTGATATATATATTTTATGTCAATTTAATCAATGGTCATACCATTGATTTCAACCAAGAAATAAACTCTTGAAGACACAAATCCTCTCTCATTCTCAAATGAAAATTTTGATGAACTCTACTTATAACTTTTTTATATTCTTTATATAAAATGATAATAAAAGATCATGGTATATGTGAAATTAAATAATATGATATAACATATAAATATTCCAATCACATACATTATATAGTTATAGAAAAATCCAAAGATTAAAAATACTATGTGATGTGCTATATCTCACTCTTCAAGGCTCGATGTAAACAATATATATGACCTAGGATTTATTCTTATTTGGGGATGCAATCGAAATGAGTGAAATTTTTTCCTATTTTTCTAATATTCATTTCTCATTGGTCAGTTATGTCTTTTTCACATGTCAAACAAATACATTAAACAAAAATACATACATTTTAGTGCCTGATAACCTCCTACAATGGAACCTTTGAGATAATTCTTTATTCGGATATAAGATTTAACTATGAAAATATTTATCTCAATAGGATACATCCATTAAAAACAAACAAGTCCCCCAAGAAGGGTTTCAATTGAAATATGAACTGATAAATGCATCATGTAAGTGAAAAATGATGGAGGACATTTTTTTCCAACTCATAAAAAATTAATGGCAACTCGTATTTCTTTTTTATCAGGAAATAATTCAATAAAATTTTATCAAAATTTAATCAAAA
This sequence comes from Viscum album, assembly GCA_963277665.1. Classification (NCBI taxonomy): domain Eukaryota; kingdom Viridiplantae; phylum Streptophyta; class Magnoliopsida; order Santalales; family Viscaceae; genus Viscum; species Viscum album. The sequence goes on along the minus strand of OY728120.1, from coordinate 775,124,327 downwards.
AAATGGAACAAGTGAATCAATGTCACCATTACATTATTCTATAGAAAATTCCAGAATTCTATTGGAATCAATTCATGTAAAAGGATGTGATAATCATGAGTATTTAAGATTATTGTTTTAACCCCCTTTTATTGAATCATTTAGATATGTTTCTAAAATATACATCAAGAAACATTATATTCCAAAATAATTCCAGAAAGTTATTTTTCTCTAAAGGTGTCATCACATAAGAAGCACAAGGAAATTCTTATTTTCATCAACGATACACACAAGATGAATTTTTGGACAGATACCCAAATCCAAAAAGTCATAGAAAGATCAAAATTTATATTTCATCATCCCATTGATATTTATAATAATTTAAAGAAACATTTCCATTCATTTTTCTCAATTTTCATTACATATAAACATTTATGTAACAAATTGGTAGACCAATATGAAAACTAAAAAAAATATACTTCTCGATTTCTAATTGTAAGTGGATTTAGTGTCAACATTCATCCTCTTTTTTTATTTCATTTGGACATTCCCTAATGAAAAATTAAATTATTTATATTCATTATGCACATAAATTCCTAACATATGTTGAGTTAGTTGTTCATTGTCAATAGTATTATCAAACCTCCAGTAATTCTTCCTGTATTGAAGATTCATTGGAAAGAATATTTGATGACCTATGAAACTAAAACTATGAATATATTTAATCTTTTTTGATAATTTATTATTAATAAAAATAGGAAAATATAGTTTTCCCAGCATGCTCCATCTAGATATAATTTCATAAGCAGGGAAACAATTTATAACATATTAAAGGGAAACACACATCTGAAATATATTTTTTGAATAAGCATCGAATGTTCACACAACCATATCCCAAATCTCATTAAACTCTATTATTAAATGTTGCAAGTAGATATCTATATCATTGGTTGGGTCAAAAGGTCCAGATATTATTATACTCATAAAGTGAAAGGTTTTTCCATACACATTCATAGAGGATGATTATAAGCTTGAATAAAAATTAGACATGTCCTATATTAAGTAAAAATCTGAACAAATGGATTAAAACCATCAAAGGATAGAACAAACTCACATAATGCACCTCATCTATAATATTGGTATGTTTTTCATCAAATTAACTCTATTCTAATCCATCTTCAGGATGAACCAACTTGTCATTACCTTTAATTCTCTCAATATCATGTCATTGCATATCTGATATTTCAATTGACATGAATATATTTTGAATCCAAAGAATAAATGGAATGTTCCACATGACATTATATAGCACACGAGATGGTGTTTCATCTACATTTTCCTTCCATCAAGATCTGCCTCATTCATTATAGTCATTAAGGTCAGTTGATTCCTCCAAAAATAAACTTAAATATTCCAAATAATAAATAATTTAATTTGTAGAAAATCTATGCTGCCCAATTAACATCCATGACTTATAATTATGAGGTAATATTTACACCATCAATAATTAAGTCCTTAAAAAATGTAATAATATAATCAATTGAGTTATTATAAATTCTATAAATGTTTCTTCTATGATATAACTGTACTATAAATTCCAACATCACCATTTTAGTACATTCCTGATATACAAGAGTATTGGAAACATCTATTAATTTATTAACTCTCTCAACATCATCATATTTAGTATTTTCCTAATGTGTATTCTTATAATTTCGTTATTTCAGTGGAATGTTATCTCTATCATTATTATGCCCAAATGTAAACCGATCAAATAAAAAATTATCCATCCCAATTATTTATTTCCATTCCTGAATAGTATAATATTCTCTCGTCTCTCCACTATGATACCAAACATAATAGTTTTTTTTAATCCATATTTCATTGTATGGTAGCTGACCTCTTCCAAAATTAACCATGTACTTCTAACACAATTATAACATGGACACAATATAGAACCTCTATATGAAGAATGGTTAAATAAAAAATCTCAAAAAATCCAAATTCGTTTCCAACCTAAATGAAATTTGATTGGTATGATACATCCAGCTTCTATCCATGATATTATAGCTAAACAAATTATATTCAAATCAATAAGGTAAATCATAATTACAATGATATCCAAATTCAAAGAAAAATTACAAGTATAGTGTAATGGAAATAGAATAACATTAATAGGAAACCAAATTGAATACAATACATGATGCAAGTGAACATTCAAGAATACTATTATCAATCTAAATAAAAAAAAGTATATTATAAGAAAAAACCAATGCATACTTTTAAAAATCTAAACAAGGTTCATATATTGGAATTAATAGAAAATATGGAATACTTGTAGAAAAAATGTGTATTTCCTATCCATAGTGGTCTTATCATTTGGAAATATAATTGAGGATAATCATTAGTCATGAAAGGACTTTATTTACGGTTAAAACTAATTATATTATTCAAGTATAAAGAAAATAGATTTTATATGATGTTCTATTACAATTTTAAAAACATATAATATTTTTAAGATCTATTAAGACTAAATAATTTATCCATTTCATCCCACTTTATGAATCACATAGATTACTTCACAAATAATGAAACCTCTTAATTGAGGTAAAGTTTGGTTAAATGGTTTCCTATTCATTTAATTTGTAGTGGAATTAAATTTATAACTTATAAATACATTATAAATGAACTCAATAATCATTCATAATAAATATCTAAATAATACTAAATAGTTAATCAAAATAGGTGAAATAAGGTGCATACAATTAATGTTTTATTAAAGTAACAAATTCTTATATAAAAATCTATCAATGGAAACCATGTTTCATAAAAGAAATATGATCCAATAATCTATCTATTTTAACTTGTATAATTATTTCATGACATTTAACAAAGGATTCTATAAATATCTATACATAATAATGGTTTTAAAAACATTTCAATTCTAAATATTTAATTATTAAGTATTATAATTTATCACTCATTAATGACTAAATAAAAATAATGAAATATAATAAAGATTCATAAAAAGTAATATAAATACAATATTGAATTCCTAAATAACCATCATTTGTAGATAAATCAATATTATAGATTTACTTATATTAGATTAATCATTAACATCATCATACAATTATTTCATTTTGAGTTTAAACTATCCGACAAATAGTTTTACCATGGTTCATGATATAACAACTAAAATTTCAATTAATAAATACCATAACTCTAGGATAATAAAAACCAACATTATCCCCAATAGTTAACTTAAATATGATTCCACACACTAAAAATATTTAAATCCATATAATATTCCACCCAATGAATATCAAATTTAAGTTAAATTCATATGAACCCCTAGGATAATTTTCAAAATAAATTAATTATAATTAAAATAGTAATTTTATAAAATTAGTATACTATATTTGATCTCTACTATACAATAAATTTAGAAACACAATGATTGAAGTGATTCAAACACACTCCAATAAAATCAAATGCATAGATAAAAATGAAAATGACACCCCACAGAGGAGAATATGGATTCATAAATCACAAATCTGATGACAAATAAGATCATATTCCAAATATCATTGAATTGGGATAGAAATCTGGAGAGTACAACTATCTATAACTCAATTTAGTTGAGAATAAAGAAGGGTAAAGAATGAAATCTTACCTCTCAAATATCTCAACAGAAAAATTCCAAAAATAGAGGAAGAACACTTGTATGATGGGTGAAATGTCACTTGAGGATAGGGTGGACACCGAGGCTTGTTGGAGGGGAGAGTGTTATGGAATAGAATGAGAAGGGGAGGTGGATCTTGAGTATAGTATGACTAATTAAGGATTTCTACCCACAGTTTATGAAAAACTATTGGTGTAGCTTAAACTATACCGATAGTTTTTTCAAACCGTGGCTATATGTTTAGGAAGAATATCTATAGCCACCGTTTCTCTAAAAAATGGGTATATATTCATGGGGATAGACTCAATTTCTAGTATTGGTATTATCCTAGGTGTAAGAAAAGTTTACTCTATGTTGGACATTTAGAGGGAGATAAACATTGGTAGGTGTGTGTAATTAAAATAAAAAATTGATCTATTTATTTATTTTATATGACCTAAAAATAATATTATATATATATCCCATTATAAAAAATAAATAGAGTTATATATATAACCTTATTTGTTTTTTTATGAGTATTAAGTGTTCTTCACTGGAGGATCAGGATTGGATAAAGAACGGTGATTGGATCAAGGTGGATCAAGAGGCGGAGAGTGTTGTGGATCTTTTTCAGTGAAAGAGAGAAAATTCGTCACCAATGATTGATCCCAAAATTTAGGTATGGCTCATTATTTTTGTATTTTTATCCATTACAATTTTACTAGTATGGATTTATAAGTATCTACTTATTCATCAATGATAAATTTTATTTTCATGAGCCCTATCATAATTTGGTATTATTGATTTGATAAAATACTTATTTCACTTTATATTACCCACGAACATCCTCTTTATATGATCAGTGAAATATAATGCTTGTTCAATAATGGATTCAAATTTTTATGTCCATTTATCCCCACTTTTCTTTTCTTTCTTCATCATTGTCCCATGAGGTCACAATCCAACATTGTCGGGGGGATCAGGTGGGATCGAACCCCCAGATTCGTTGTAGATGTGCGCACAATGCATTGGATCTGGTTTTTCGTATGGATTGGGATTTTTGGAAGAATTTATTTCAAAACTCTATATATTTGGAATTAATATTAGTGATGGGTGGAAACATGATGTGTTATGGGATTCACTTAGATAGCTAGTTTTTATTTTCAGCCACCAGACGCCTAGAATTGATGGTCAGAGACGATCCGCATCGATTTTGAGTAGTTAAATAGTGAGATTTATGGTGGATAAGGTGGATTTGGGATCCACATAGAGGAATGAAGAATTATTAAATATTTCTAACTACCCACCATCCACCCTAGAGGAACACACACAATTAAATATTGGTCTCCATAGTGGTTAGGGTTTTAGCCGATTTAAGGATCACATGTCATGTGGTTGGTCTCACATGCCATGTGACCCTACCCAGGTGTCCAATCCATGTGACCAGCTGCACATGTCTAGGAGCTTTTGCGAGAGGACACACCTTGTACTCCCAGATTACATGGTCTTGTGTATAGCCAGATACATGCCTAGGTACACGGCCATGGTCCAAAGAACACAGGGATGGCCAGTATCACACGATCCGGCCCCGGGTGGCTAAGACACATCGTATACCTCATATACATTTCATATATTATGACATGGATTCCCAATATGTATATAAATTATAACATGAACAAGAGATAACGCGAGTTCACACATTATTTAACCACTTGTACATGACATATACGTCTCCCAGTAACGTCCACCCTATATATCTTATTCTTATGGACTTTGATTTTTTCATGTGAGTATCCCATCCTACAAATTTTCCTTATAGAATGTGATGGTTCCTTCATAGTTTATTTTGAGATATTTCATGAGGTGTTGAGAGAATTATGCTTATTTAGAAAATGTTAGACTAGTAAAATTAATCTGGAAATATCACTAGAGTGAGGTTGGGTATAGAAACACGCCTTTGAGGCCAGGGTGTGGGACCCCCACACACTATGCATTGGTTGAGTGGTACCCTTTAACATAATAGTTTGTGGGTCATATATTAGATATTGTGTACCCTTGAGTGTGAAGAATAGTGGTGAGGTATAGTTCCTCTATATAATGAGTGGTACCTCCTATGGAACTAAGTCATGGGTTCTCTATATACATTTTTAGTTCCACCACCTCCGGAAACACGAGGGTGCGGGTCCTCAAAATTCGATGTGGAACCCCCCCAATCTCACCAGGGTACAGATCATCTATATATTGAGTAGAACCCCCCCCCCTATCACATTACGGCATGGGTCCTGTATTGATGATTTTTCCACCATGGTTTGTGGAGTAGTAGTGAGGTGAGGGTCCTCCATATATCTTTCTTGGGAATACACGCCAGATGACGGGAATCAAAGATGGAACTTTTGTGCTGCATGAAAACTTATCATCCTACCTGAGTTGTGGAGATGTATATCCCATTTCTCTCTTTTATGGGTTTATTATGAGTATATATATTTTGTTTTTCTCCCTCTTTTATTGGGTTGAGATGAGTAATATTATATCTATATATTTCTCCCTTTGTTTTTTTAGAGTAATACTATTGGTTATATATATACTCACCACTAAATGGTATTTCCCCACACGTGTTATGTATTATGAAGATGATAAACAGTTTGGTGGTGACATCAGCGGTGCATATTGATACACGGGTGCATTGGCTACGTAAGGAGGATAGACTTATAGATCAGGAGTTGGTCTCTCTCTTCTTTCCTTTATTCTATTTATTATCAGGTTGGTTTATCATTTTCGGTTTGGCATGTATATTTACCCTTTTCTCTTTGGATTTATTTTTTCATACTCAGATGTATTCCCTAGAGGTTATTTCATGCTTGGTTTTACTCTAGATGTTATAACACTTTTTATTATTTATATTCAATTTTTCATAGAGAAAGTTATGTGTGTGCATGTGGGCACATTATGAAATGGCCTCACATTTTCTTTATACCTTCTCAGTACTTTTCAGCTTCCCCTTTCCTATTTTAGTAAGTCTTGCAGTAGTCAGAAATAGTCATACGTTGGCCAGAAGGGACCCTGTCGGTTGCGTCATGATGGAGTGGTATCAGATAAGTTTAATACTTATTATGGTGGTTAGATTTTTTCCATTTGTGTGGATTTGTTGGGACTTAAGTAAATGGTTTTGGAGTGTCTCAAGGGAATATTTTAGTCTATGGAACCCAGTATTGGTGTGGAAACTAATGTATCTATAAACTAGAACTCTAACAACCTGCTTATTGGCACAACATACTGAGACATTGGTTAATGTGAACATTAATAGATAAATCATATAGTATTTATTATTGTTATTATAATTATTTAATAATCTCATGATATATATATATATATATATGATCTTCTAACTATGGTACATCTTAGTCACTTTCAAGATTCCTTAATGATGATATCTTTCCAGGTTACTGAAATAAGATCATGATGATGAGCCATTTCATAGTGAGGCCTTAGTTAAGGGACTATCTCATTAGGTGTTTCCTCCATACATTCATGGAGCAACACCCTCGCCTTTAAAGCATCAGTTAGTTATAGTGGGAAATGATGATGATGTGCTGACAGCCCTCTGGTCGTTGTTAATTCCCATAGGGTTACTGAATTTATAAATTTAATACATGGAACAAACAATCACTAAATTATAGGGTATTTTAATAATTTCAATTTTGAGTTCAACCCCATAGAGATAGGGTTGGGGAAAATATTAATTAAATAAAATAATCCTAAAATATTATATGAAATAAACAAAAAATAATTTATTAAAAAAAGATATTTTAAATTATTTGTATTTAATAAAATAGAAAAACATGCTCAAAATTTTTAAATCAGGGTTCATGATTGATTAGGGTATAATAAAATTAAAAAAAAATATGGTTTTGGAAACAAATTGATTCAAATCCAATTTTCATGGTAGAAAACCCCAAAATTGATGATGTCCCTTTTTTAACATTGGTCTTGTTACATTAGATATTCAATGAATTGGTAACTTGGAACCATATTTAAACATAGAAAATAATATACTCAATGGTCTTGCTGTGAATCGTTAACTAGTCAACATGTTGAAAATATCACTCTCTCACCAATCACGCAATGGTCGTGAATGATATAATGAAGAAGAGATTTAAGAAATTAGGTTTGTAATATAAGAACAAAATAAATTGAATTTAAAAATTAAATACCTTATTAAAAGAAATCCCCCATAATTAAAATTACATTCCACAAGGTATACCACCTCATCATATCCATGAGTGTAATGAAAATAATGATTCATTTTGATGCGTCACGACAGAGGAAGTCCTTGATACCAGTAGTGGAATCTCTGAATGATCCATTCAGTGGTATTCAAGCTTCTTATTTATATTCATAACTGGTGATTGGGTAGAAATCAATGGCATTATAATGGAGTTATAAAATCCTCATTTTTTTTCTGAGGTAAAATATTTAATATTTTCACTAAAAATCACATCAAAGAATCGTAACTGGGTTTTTTGGGATATTACATGATATGTGATTAATTACACAACCTGTAATCTTCAAATTTTCACTTTGGGGGAAGGTGTCATGAATTTCAGCATAATGCTTCCAAAAAATTATCATAAAAAACTCACATTTCTTAAATGGAATATATGATGTTTAAATTACATGCTCCAGTTTTATAGATCCATTGGATCCTCAAAAATCTGATTTTGTGTCATGATCGAAACTCATAGCACAAAATTTTATTTAATCCAATATTCACCTCTTTTCATTCCTTTTTCATATATCTATTATTCCTATAATAAAACACAAAACAGATCAAATCATTCACATATTGGAAAGAATAATCATTTTAATACACAAATGAATTTATTTAAATAACATAAAATATATGCATGAAATACAGATATATTGTGCATAGTCATTGTGCGCTCTATAAATTCTAGCATCAGAGACCTCTATGGTTTTGAGGAAAACTAGATCCATAGAATGTATAGTATAATCTTCAGTTAGTTATTTGAGTCTTTAGGCTTGTGTGGAGCCCAACTGATCATATGGTTATCCTGGAATCCAGTCTTTTCCATGGGGTAGCTCGGCACTGTTGGAGTCCAGTCATGTACACCTATGATGAGATTATGCTCTCTAGACTAAATTCCACTAGTTGTTTTGTGGCGAGTATTACCCATCATTCTTATTCTTAGTTTGGATTCAAGAGTATTTTATCTATAGCAGGGTAGTATGATAGTTACTAAGTACATTGTGAGGTTCACTAATGTTATACATTACTCCCTCAATGTGATGAAGATAGTTTCTTATGGATGAGGATGTCTAAGGAGGGTCTCTGAAGAGAAATTAATTCCAGTGTAGTCTTCCTATGCATACTTACTTATGTTGGAGAACTATAGATAGTTATAGTTACAATGATATTAATAGTGGATGGATGTCAAGTTGATGGAAGTAGAAGTGGATATCATTGGGCAAATTCTTCTATAAAACTAAGAAGGTGCCAATTGTCATGATATCAGTATAGGATACTTCCCCATGAAAAAAATGGATATGTAGATCTATATATAAAAATCCACATTATTTGATCCAAATATATAGGATAATGGTGGTGTTATCCTTTTAATGTGTGTGGTCACATGGCATGTGATTTCCAAACCTGGTGTGCTGAGGGGAGTAGGTAGGCAATCGATGGAGCACCCAGGGCAGTGGAAACACCACGATAAGGGATCTATCGGGTGTATCAAGGGAATCCCATAGGGAGGTGGTGTTGGTATAGGAAAAATTTGATCTCTATAGGTAGAAACTATGATTATAGAGTAATGTTTGGAGGTAAATCCAACACAACCACTAGATAGCACGTTCTTAGAACGTGGAGCTAGCAGTTGGGGCTCTGGGAAACTACATTTTATGGAGGATTATGACTAGTCTATAAATGAGATAATTTGAGGTAATATTTATTTATTGTATACTCTTTACCTAGTACTATTATACACAATCATGATCCATTCCATCATTTATTAATCCCTTTTATAAGAGATGAAGCTTCTATTCTAGTCTTTAGCCAAACAACTACGACTATAGGTTCCTACTAGGAGTGATTATTCAATATCTCATATTTGATGTCACTATGAGATGGTTCTCAGTGAATATAGTTTCTCAGGTGCCTATTGGTCATTATAATGTATAATTATTATGTTATCTTGGCCGTGGATTGGTTTTCCATAGTTAAAGCCTAGCTTTGTTACCATCATAGTTGAGTTAAATACCTTTGGATAGATGGGATGAGATTATACTTTGTGGGTGAGAGATTCCTCATAACCAATCGGGTGAGTCTTTTGAGATAGAAGCTACAACCCATCACCCACGAGTTCATGAGTTTATCCCTTGGCACAGTGGGCTCTTTGAGCATCTATATTCCTTTAGTAGTGGATGACTACATAGAGTTTTTCCCTGAGGATTCTCTAAAACTACCACCATGTTGGGGGATGGACTTATGCATTTAAATTAACAAAAGGACCACACCAATATCTTTTTTTCAATATTTTATAGCACCTACAAAACACCTGGAGTTAAATAGCGTAGGTGGATGACCTTTCTGAGAAGGGTTTCATCAGTCCCAATGTGTCCCCCTAGTAATTTCCATTATTGTTCATAAAAAGGTGTGTGGGAGTTTTGAGGCTACATATTGATTATTTCAACATAAATTAGGTAATTATAATGAACAATTACCCCCTATTAGATGATTTATGACCTCTTAGACAAGTTTATAGGAGTAATTTGGTTCTCAAAGATAGATCTCACGTCTGAATGCCACCAGTTGGGATTTTGGGTAACATCCCAATTAAGTAATGAATAATATATATTTTTATCTATTCCTATTAATGAATTAGATAGTGTTTTAGAGGCTTAAAATGAAAATAAATCCAATCTTAAGCATGAAATACACTAATATTTTTAAAAGATTGTTTTACTGCCTTTTAATGGCAAAACATCTTTAAATAAATCTTTTGACAATTTTATAATCTATTTTTATAAAAATAAACTTATTATTTATGATTGGGACATCAAAATTTGCTTTTTGTGAATTTATGGTATTTTTCCGAAAAAGTTCATTTTTAATGAATAGTGAAAAAAATGTTGTATTTTAAGTCAAATCCTCTTTTTAGTCTAATTTATTTATATGAATAGATTATCTTTTGAATTGGTATTAAATTGAAATTAGAATATATTTTTACCATTTAATCTAATTGTGGTCATTGGAATCAATTTCACTTTGAAATCGGACGTAAACTAGTGTTAATCTTTTGAGACTTATTGTTTCATAAAAACACGCTATTTGATCTGACAGCGGGAATTAATTGTTAAATTAATTAATTTGACTTATATGATTTGAATTTTGTAAAATAGACATCATTTTTGAATTCGGAATATCAAATCTAGCTTAGGGTGATGTTTTGGTATTTTTCTGAAAAACTTCAATTTTTGATGAATAGTGAAACCACTAAGTGGTAGTTAAAGAATCTGATTTTTCGTTTAAATGAAACTTTGTCACTTCTGTGATTTGATTTTCAAAAATCTGACATACATTGTTGTCATTATGAAGTAAAATGTGGTTCAATGAGATTTAAATAATTTTTTGGTGAATAGTAACTTTTAAGTTTAATCGTGATTAGAGGTAATTAGTGTAGTTTAAGGTAAAAATAATGTTTTAATAATATGATATGAGCTTGACACATGTCCTACCATAATTTGATGTGTCATGGCCGACCAAGAAAATCCATGGGTCAACTTGGGGACCCCATGGAGCCACTGTGGTTGGGAAATGACATAAATAACTTTTTATTAAATGTTAAAGTAAAAATAACACAAACATGAGATGTTTTACTAAACCAATTTTTACATGGGGTTATACAAGTCATAATTTTGACAATAAATATTCATTATAAAGATAAAAAGATTTTCTACATCATAGTATTTTTTGTATAATTTTTATACTTTAAATAAATTAAATTATTTATGACATCATGATGATGCAGCGATTACCTCATTAATAATGGATTTAAATAAAATGAAATGATAATATAACATCTATGCCCTAAACATGTCCAAAAACTATTGGATGGGTGTATTTCGAACCCTTATCACCTTACCATCGAATTATATCAATGTGGGACATTTTGAATCCGAACCCCTTTTTAAAATAAAGTAACATATCTTTACTTTCCAAGAGTGCCCCTCCTCTCCTCTTATAAAAGGCCCCCACCTCTACCTCTTTACCCACACATCCAAAGCCTTTGGCTCGACCAACCCCTGCACATGTTGTCTCTCCACTTCCCTATCTTACTCCATGAAGACTCCCTTTGGGAAGAAGTCTTCCCAAGGAAGCCTTTGATCTCAAACCAAAAGGAGTTACCCTATTTTAAGGTAATGTCATCACTTGAGTCCTTTTGTTTTATTTTGCCTCTCCAACCCCCTAAACTCTTTTTATTCAATTATTTTGTAACAACTCCAGTATCTTAAATATACTAGGATGTTGTTATAATAAGTATTCGAGCTACACTTACACACACATACATCTAATGGTTAAAGAACATACTGTTTCCGTGGATGGTGAATTTCTGCCTCACGAAACGATGATTGTTCAACACTCATATAACACCTTTAAAGGTGGCCATTAAGATGTCACTATATTTATATATGATATATAATATGTTTATGATTTACTTAATATTCTGTATTTTTCATTTATGGCATACCTTTATGGTTTCCATTATGGGTAAACGTGATATCTTCATTTAAGGAAGTGCGGACTACCGCCCAATCAAAAGTGATGTGATTCGTTAATTCCATATGTGGGACGTATAAATGATGGATTTAAAGTTATTATATATGATGTTATACTGGAATTATGATATACCTCTATATAATTATTATTTATTTCCATTAATGTATGAGATAGAAATGAAAGTAGCGTTCATGCGTACGTACGGCTTACCGTCTCCATGAACGGTGCATTTCATTTCTTATCCCAAAATGTAATGTACTATTATAAGTACATGTATTTAATGGATATATATATATTATGAATGATACATATAAATGATGAATATAATTCCGGAATTAAAATATACATACCTCTCATTTAGTTTTAATTCCATTAATATGACAAAGAAATGAAAGTAGCGTTCATGTGTACGTACGGCTTACCGTCCCCATGAACGGTGAATTTCAGTTCTTACCTCTAAATGATTATTTAATATTATAAATACATGTATATGCTGGATATATATTATATATATGATATCAAAATCAGGAATTTCATTCTGGATATAAATAACCTTTGACCACACGAACAATATGTAATTGTAAGAAGTCCACTTTCAACTTAAGAACCAAATATCGACAAAACAAACATTATTAACTTAAATGATTACATAATGTTTATAACATGGTAATAAGTGATATAAAAGTAATAATTAACTTGAAAAAGGTTCTTAAGCAAGTAGAAATTAACTCAAGTTTATTATTCAGGATGTTAATGAATGATCGAGTCAGGTCGGACCCGATGTAAGGGACTTCGTCTCAATCTCCTTTAATTGAGGCATATTTCGTTTTATACACAACTTTCTTTTATATGATGTATAAACCCATTTTACTTTTACTTTTATAAAAAAGGAATCTTTTTCTATGAATCGTTTTACAAAACGACAAAAAGGAATGTTTCTTTTAACGTACGCGGTGACAACGACCTTTTCCGCCGCCGTGAGTATTATCTGGTCTTTGGCTTCCTCAATATTCCATAATGCTTTCAAAATAAAATAAATACCATATACTCATTTATGTATCTTGGTAATGAAAATGTTTTTCATAAAGGATTCTATTATGTCAATATCTTTAAATGATATATTGTGATTAAAATGTGGAAATGTTATCATTCCTTTATATTGGTTTTATGTTTTATGATTTTGTATTGGTAATTGGACATTTGACGGTTGGTTACGTGATAAAACATATGACGGGTGGTGTCGTGAATACCAGGACGGGTGGTTACGTTATAACCTCCAATGCATTGGGTATGGAAGTCGGTCGTATGGATATTCCATTAAGTTTGTATAGAAGTTGACCGTATGGCTATTCCATTAAGTGATATGTGTGGAAGTCGACCGTATGGTTATTCCACTTATGTATGTTTATGTCCCAAGTTACCTTTATATGTTATGTGATCTTTTTATGGGTTTTATGGTAATCATTTGGTTACAAAAAGGTATGTAATGATATTCTATTCAGTGAAGAGTTTTTAGTACTTAATGAAGGTGAAGGTATTACTTTGATAAAGTTATACATGGTTTATGTGATGTTTGAAAAACTAGCAGTTTTCATTGTTTATATATCCCTTACTGAGATTTTTATGCTCACCCAAAGTTTTTTTTTAAATTTTTTTCACAGGACCTAATGTGGAATAGGGTCAAGGTTGGGATCAAGGGAAATTAATGCTATATAAATCATGGAACTAGAAATGTTTCTTTTTTAAGAGTTTTTTTATTCTATGGAATCTCAGTAGAAGTGTCTACTTTGTAATCTTTTGAGATGTAATAGTTATGTCCTAATTCTCTAAAACTATAATCCTGAAAAGATCCTCAATGTGAATTATTCATTTAATTCAATATTAAGAGATGTTTAAGGCCGAGGCCTTATAGTTGGTATCAGAGGTCGGTTTAGACAACTTTAGGAGTTAGAAAATTGTTAAATTATAAGTTAATTTATGGTATGATGGAAATGATATAGCATTTTAAGATTACCATGTTGCTTCGCCTAAGATATTTATGTGTTCAGAATGGTTTTCCATAGATGAAACAAAGCAGCTATGTTGGGATGACATCAGGATGAAGACAACCTTCCAAATCAGTAACCTGAGATGGTCGGAATCGGAACTGAACAGTTTGTTGCAGTGATGGAATAGTTGACTCAGTCTATAAATGGTGGTGGAATCCATGCACGAGATCAGCTAGATCAACCGCAGAGGAACATGTCAGTGGTGGAACATTTCATGAGGGAACATCCCCCATCATTCAGAGGATCATCTGACCCTGTAAAAGCTAAAGGGTGGATTAATGCACTGTAGAAGTTTTTTTTTATGTCATGGGGTGTTCAGAACATCAAAAGGTTAGTATTTATGTTTACCGTTTTGAAGGTGATGCTGATCAGTGGTGGTCGATGGTGAAAAATATCAGGGATAATGATGAGATTGAGGATCTTCACTGGGACGAATTCAAAGGTATCTTTCTTGAGAAATATTTTCCTAAGGTGGTTCGTCTTAGGATGGAAAAACAGTTCCTAGAGTTGAGGCAGGAGGATGATGTAGTGGCTACTTATGAAGCAAAGTTCACTCGTTTGGCAAAGAATGCTCCAAACTTCATACGAGATCTTGATAGTAAAATAAACCGTTTTTACTCAGGTTTAAAGCAAAAGTATCGAAGGGATTTAGCTTCTCGTGAGGTAAAAATTTATGAAAAACTTTTTCGATGTGCATAGAAGGTGGAAATGGAGTTATTCGATGATCAGGTGTTCTATGAAAAACATTAGAATAAGAGGTCCAGTTGGTAGGCAAAGGGGAAGAATTCATCAAAGAAGAAAGGAGGTAAGAAAACCAAATATCCATCCTATGAGAAGTGTCGTAAAATTCATCCTGGAGAATGTTTATCCAAGTCTGGTAAGTGCTTTCGGTGTGGTAAGTCTGGTCATATTTCTCGTAACTGTAAGGAAGATGATCAATCAGGTAGTGAAAAGCCAGCGGTAAGATGTTTTAAGTGTAATGAAATGGGTTATTATGCAAATGAGTGTTAACAAAGAACTCAACTAGGGGAAAGAAGTCAGACTACAAGTAGAAAGGGGTGGTGAAATCCTTTTCAACAACTTTAGTAGATTTTGGGCCATCAAATGAAGTAGTATCACGTACAATGATTGTTTGTTCAGATTATTCCAGTGTTTTGTTTGATTCAGGGTCTACACACTCTTTCATTTCTGAGATGTTTTATAGAAAATTGGAAATTCCATCTCAAGATACGAATCCTGAACTTATGGTAAAAACACCTGGAGGGAACGTTGAAACAAAAAGGAATTATAAGAACCTTCCTATCCTTGTGTGTGGAAAGAATCTACCAGCAATCCTTATTGTTTTGCCTCTAGTAGAGTTTGATGTTATTTTAGGCATGGATTGGCTTTCTGTTTATCATGCTAATATTGACTGCAGAGCTAAAATTGATTCTTTTCAGAATGATTTTCAGTGTGTGTACAAGAATGAACCCTTGATTTTGATAACATATCAGGAAGTTGAGAAACTAGTAAAAGATGGAAATGAATGTTACCTTTCACATATTGTTGAAAATAAAGGAACTGTTCAGATTAATGATGTGCCAGTGGTAAATGAGTATCTTGATGTTTTTCCTGATGAGTTGCCTGGTATTATTCATGGTCGAGAAGTTGAATTTACTGTTGAGTTAGTTCCTGATTCTAAGCCAATTTCAAAACCCCCTTATCAAATGGCTCAAGTTGAAATTTTAGAGTTAAAGAAGCAATTGAAAGAGTTATTAGATAAAGGTTTCATTCGACCTAGCACATCACCATGGGGTTCTCCTGTCTTGTTTGTTAAAAAGAAAGATGGCTCAATGAGACTTTTCATTGATTATAGAGCCTTGAATAA
Organism: Viscum album; assembly: GCA_963277665.1. Classification (NCBI taxonomy): domain Eukaryota; kingdom Viridiplantae; phylum Streptophyta; class Magnoliopsida; order Santalales; family Viscaceae; genus Viscum; species Viscum album. The sequence goes on along the minus strand of OY728120.1, from coordinate 775,107,969 downwards.
TATTACTGTTAAGAACAAGTGTCCTTTTCCTCGTATCGATGATTTTTTTGATCTGCTCCAGGGAGCTCAGTATTTTTCAAAGATTGACTTGAGGTCAGGGTACCATCAGTTGAAAGTAAAAGAATCCGACGTTCCGAAGACTACATTCCGTACTAGATAAGGCCATTATGAAGTTATATTTATGCCTTTTGGGTTAACCAATACACCTGCTATATTCATGGACCTTATGAATAGAATTTTCCATGAGTTCTTGGATAAGTTTGTGGTTGTTTTCATTGATTATATTTTGGTGTTTTCTAAAAGTAAATAGGAGCATGAAAGTCATTTAAGGGTTATCTTGCAAACCTCAAAAGAAAAGAAACTATATGGAAAATTCAGCAAGTGTGAGTTTTTGTTACAACAAATTTCATTCCTGGGTCACATTGTTTCAAAATATGGCATAACTGTTGATCCTGCTAAAACAAAAGTTGTTGAAGAATGGCCAAGACCCACAAATTTAACTGAGATCCGTAGTTTTCTTGGTTTGGATGGTTACTGCCAAAGGTTTGTTGAAAAGTTTTCACGGTTATCTAGTCCAATGACTAAGCTAACTCAGAAGGGTGTTAAGTTTATCTGGACAAAGTAATGTGATGATTGTTTTCAGGAGTTGAAAAGAAGATTGGTGAATACTCTAGTTTTGGCACTTCCTTCCAGGAATGGTGAGTTTGTTATCTACAGTGATACTTCATTGAAAGGTCTTGGTTGTGTCCTAATGCAAAATGATAAGGTAATTTCTTATGCATCACGACAGTTGAAAACTCATGAGGTAAATTACCCTACACATGATTTGGAATTAGTTGTTGTTGTTTTCGCCTTAAAAATTTGGAGGAATCATTTGTATGGTGTAATGTGTGAAATATATACTGATCACAAAATTTTAAAGTATATATTCACTTAGAAAGAATTGAACATGAGACAGAGGAGATGGCTGGAATTAAACAAGGATTATGATTGTACAATTCACTACCATCTGGGAAAAGAAAATAAAGTGGCTAATGAATTCAGTTGAAAAAGTAATGCTTCATTAACCATGCTACGTTTGGAACTAGATCCTTTGGTTTTTGATTTGATGAACTTTGTCATAGAAGTTGTTGGTGCATGGAGTTCTTCTGTTTTGTTTCAGGTATCAGTGAGATCATCCCTATCAGACAGAATTAAGCAAGAACAGAGGGAAGACAGTGAGTCGTAGAAAAAGGTCGAGCTTGTTCATAAGGGTAAGTTGCCTGAATTGAACATTGATAATGATTGTGTTTTGAGGATTGGGAAGAGATTATGTGTGACTTGTGATTCACAGTTGAATAATGAGTTGTTATGTGAGGCTCATAGTTCCCCGTTTTCAGTTCATCCTAGAAGTACTAAGATGTACAGAGATCTGTGAGAGTATTACTGGTGGGATGGAATGAAAAGGGATATTGCTGATTTTACTGTGATGTTTTTGACTTGTCAGCAGGTTAAAGCAGAGCGGCAGTTACTGAAAGGGATGCTTCAGCCTTTACCAGTGCCAGAGTGGAAATGGGAAAACATATCTATGGACTTTGTTGTGGGATTACCGATGACATCTCGAGGTAATAATGCAATCTTGGTTATTGTTGATCGCTTGACTAAATCTTCTCATTTCCTTTCTATACGATATACTTTTTCACTAGATCAACTTTCCTGTTTGTATCTTAAAGAGATAGTCAGGTTACATGGAGTTCCTCTATCCATTGTATCCGATCGTGATCCCAGATTTACTTCTAACTTTTGGAAAGGCCTTCAGAAGTCATTGGGTACTGAATTAAATTTTAGTACAAGTTTTCATCCTCAATCAGATGGGCAGTCAGAATGCACAATTCAGACCTTGGAGGATATGCTACGAGCTTGTTTGATGGATTATCAGGGAAGTTGGGACCAACATCTTTCTTTGGTTGAGCTTTCTTATAATAACAGTTTTCATTCCAGTATACAGATGGCACCATTTGATGAATTATATGGGAAGCGGTGTCGAACTCCAGCATTTTGGGATGAAGTGGGTGAAAGGAAGCTGATGGGACCAGAATTGGTAGAAGAGATGGCAGAAAAAGTTCAGTTGATTCAGAAACACATGAGAACATCTCAAAGCAGGCAGAAGAGTTATGAAGATAACCGGAGGAAGGATCTATCTTTCGAGGTAGGTGATCATGTTTTTTTTCAGGGTTTCTCCATGGAAAAGTGTGATGAGATTTGGTAAGAATGGAAAGCTGAGTCCAAGGTTCATTGGACCATATGATATTCTGGAGAGATTTGGACCATTTTCTTACTGAGTGGCTTTACCTCTGAGTTTATCTCAGGTACACAATGTTTTTCATGTTTCGATACTGAGAAAGTATATGCCAGATCCATCTCATGTTTTGAGTCCATAGGTAGTTCAGCTAGAAGAGAACCTCTCTTATGAGGAACAACAGGTCCAGATTCTTGACCATAGGGACCAGGTGTTACGGAATAAGGTGATTAATCAGGTAATCGTTTCGTGGAAAAACCACATGATTGAAGAGGCAACATGGGAATCTGAAAATGCAATGAGGGATAAATACCCCCACTTATTCGATAAGTAAATAAATTGCGGGGACACAATTTTCTAAATGGGGGAAGGATATAACATCCTAAGTAAGTAATGAATAATAGATATTTTTATCTATGCCTATTAATTAATTAGATAGTGTTTTAGAGGCTTAAAATGAAAATAAATCCATTCTTAAGCATGAAATACACTAATATTTTTAAAAGATTGTTTTACTGCCCTTTTATGGCAAACCATCTTTAAATCTATCTTTTGACAATTTTATAAGATATTTTTTTCAAAATAAACTTTTTCTTTATGATTGGGACATCAAAATTTACTTTCTGTGAATTTTTGTTATTTTTTCGATAAAGTTCATTTTTTAATGAATAGTGAAAAAAATGTTGTATTTTAAGTCAAAACCTCTTTTTAATATAATTTATTTATATGATTAGATTATCTTTTTAATTGGTTTTAAAGTGAAATTAGAATATATTTTTACCATTTAATCTAATGGTGGTCATTGGAATCAATTTCACTTTGAAATCGGACATAAACTAGTGTCAATCTTTTGATACTTACTGTTTCATAAAAACACGCTATTTGCTCTGACAGCGGGAATTAATTGTTATATTAATTAATTTGACTTATATGATTTGAATTTTGTAAAATAGACATAATTTTTGAATTCAGAATATCATATATTGCTTAGGGTGATGTTTTGGTATTTTTCTGAAAAACTTCAATTTTTGATGAATAGTGAAACCACTAAGTGGTAGTTAAAGAAACTGATTTTTCATTTAAATGAAACTTTGTCACTTTTGTGATTTGATTTTCCAAAATCCTACATACATGGTTTTCATTAAGAAGTAAAATGTGGTTCAATGTGATGAAAATAATTTTTTGGTGAATAATAACTTTTCAGTTCTTAATCGCGATTAGAGGTAATTAGTGTAGTTTAAGGTAAAAATAATGTTTTAATAATATGAGATGAGCTTGACACAAGTCCTACCATCATTGGATGTGTCATGGATGACCACGAAAATCCATGGGCCAACTTGTGGACCCCATGGAGCCACTTTGGTTGGGAAATGACATAAATAACTTTTTATTAAATGTTAAAATAAAAATAACACAAACATGAGATGTTTTACTAAAACAATTTTTACATGGGATTATACAAGTAATAATTTTCACTATAAATATTCATTAGAAATATAAAACTATTTCCTACATCATAGTATTTTTTTATAATTTTTAGACTTTAAATAAATTAAATTATTTATGACATCATGATGATGCAGCGATTACCTCATTAATAAAGGATTTAAATAAAATGAAATGATAATATAAAATCTATGACCTAAACATGTCCAAAACCTTTTGTATGGGTTGATTTCGAACCCTTATCACCTTAACCTCGAATTATATCAATGTGGGACCTTTTTAATCCGAAACTCTTTTTAAAATAATGTAACTTATCTTTACTTTCCAAGAGTGCCCCTCCTCTCCTCTTATAAAAGGCCCCCACCTCTACCTCTTTACCCACACTTCCAAAGCCTTTGGATCGGCCAAACCCTGCCCATTTTGTATGTCCACTTCCCTATCTTACTCCTTGAAGCCTCACTTTGGGCAGAATTCTTACCAAGGAATCCTTTGAGCTCAATCTAAAAGGAGTTACCCGATTTTAAGGTAATGTTTTCACTTGAGTCCTTTTGTTTTATTTCTCCTCTCCAACCCCCTAAACACTTTTTATTCATTTCTTTGGTAATAACTCAAGTATATTCAATATACTATTATGTTGTTATAAGAAGGATTAGAGGTACACTTACACACACCTACATCTAATTGTTAAAGAACATACTGTTTCCGTGGATGGCGAATTTCTGCCTCACGAAACGATGATTGTTCAACACTCATATAACACCTTCAAAGGTGCCCATTAAGATGTCACTATATTTATATATGATATATAATATGTTTATTATTTACATAATCTTCTGTATTTTTCATTTATGGAATTCCTTTATGGTAGCCATTATGGGTAAACGCGATATCTTCATTTAAGGAAGTGCGGACTACCGCCCCCTCAAAGTGATATGATTCGTTAATTCCATATGTGGGACGTATAAAGGATGGATTTGAAGTTATTATATATGATGTTATACTGGATTTATAATATACCTCTATATCATTATTATTTCTTTCCATTAATGTATGAGATATAAATGAATGTATCGTTCATGCGTACGTACGGCTTACCGTCTCCATGAACAGTGCATTTCATTTATTATCCCCAAATGTAATGTACTATTATAAGTACATGTATATAATTGATATATATGATCAATGATACATCTAAATGATGAATATAATTCTGGAATTAAAATATGCATACCTCTCATTTAGTTTTAATTCCAGTAATATGACAAAGAAATGAAAGTAGCATTCATGCGTACGTACGGCTTACCGTCTCCATGAACGGTGCATTTCATTTCTTACCTCTAAATGATTATGTAATATTACAAATACATGTATATGCTAGATATATATGATATATATGATATCCAAATCAGGAATGTCATTCTGTATATAAAGAACCTTTGACCACAAGAACAATAAGTAATTTTAAGAAGTCCACTTTCGACTTAAGAACCAAATATCGACAAAACAATCATTATTAACTTAATAGATTACATAATGTTTATAACATGGTAATAAGTGATATAAAAGTAATAATGAACTTGAAAAACGTTCTTAAGCAAGTATAAATTAACTCAAGTTTATTATTCAAGACGTTAAAGAATGATTGAGTCAAGTCGGACCCGAGGTAAGGGACTTCGTCTCAATATCCTTTCATTGAGGCATATTTAGTTTTATACACAACTTTTTTTTATATGCTGTATAAACCCCTTTGACTTTTACTTTTATACAAAGGAATCTTTTTCTACAAATTGTTTTACAAAACAACAAAAAAGTAATGTTTCTTTTAACGTACGCGTTGATAACGACCTTTTCTGCCACCGCGAGTATTATTTGGTCTTTGGCTTCCTCAACAAGTCGTAATGTTTTTAAAGTAAAATAAATACCATATACTCTTTTATGTATCTTGGTATTGAAAATGGTTTTGATAAAGGATTTTATTATGTCAATATATTTAAATGATATATTGTGATTAAAATGTGGAAATATTATCATTCCTTTAAATTGGTTTTATGTTTTATGATTTTATATTGGTACTTGGACATTTGACGGGTGGTTACATGATAAACCATATTATGGGTGGTGTCGTGAATACTAGGACGGGTGGTTATGTTACAACCTCCAATGCATTGGGTATGGAATTCGGCCGTATGTCTATTCCATTATGTATGATGGAAGTTGGCCGTATGGCTATTCCATTAAGTGATATGTGTGGAAGTCAACCGTATGGTTGTTCCACTTATGTATGTTTATGTCCCAAGTTACCTTTATATGTTATGTGATCTTTTTATGGGTTTTATGGTAATCCTTTGGCTAAAAAAAGGTAAGTAATGTTATTCAATTCAGTGAAGAGTTTTTACTACTTCATGAAGGTGAAGGTATTACTTTGATAAAGTTATACATGGTTTACTTGATGTTTGAAAAACTAGAAGTTTTCATTATTTATGTATCCCTTACTGAGCTTTTTATGCTCACCACAATTTTTTTTGAAATGTTTTTCACAGGACCTAATGTGGAATATGGTCAAGTTTGGGATCAAGGGAAAGTCATGCTATATAAAACATGGAACTAGACAGGTTTCTTTTTTAAGAGTTTTTTTTTATTCTATGGAAACTCAGTAGAAGTGTCTACTTTGTAATCTTTTGAGATGTAACAGTTATGTCCTAATTCTCTAAAACTCTAAACCTGAAAAGATCCTCAATGTTAATTATTGATTTAATTCAATATTAAGAGTTGTTTAAGGCCGATGCCTTATATTTTGTGAGGATGATATTCCAATGATGGATGTCTGATGCCTCTATAGACACTATGAGTTCATGGTGATGCATTTTGGTGTGATGAATTCCCCTATTGTTTTTATGGATATTATGAATCAAATATTCTACCAATACTTGGAATTATTTTTGGTTGTATTCATTGATGACATACACATTTACTCTACATCAAAGGAGGGTATACAGAACATATTAGGATGGTCCAGAACCTGCATTGGGATCACCAACATTATGGTAAGATCTCAAAGTTCTAGTTTTTGATCTATGAGGTTCACTTTATGGGGAATTTCATCTATGACCAGGGTTTATCTATGGACCTATATTGATGCAGTGATTTCCTGGGAACCACCCAAGAGCATGTCGAATGTGAATAGTTTTTTTGGCTTGGTGAGGTACTATAGGTGGTTTTAGGAAGACTTATCCTGGATTTTACACCCTTTGAACAACCTAATGTAGAAATGGATTCTATTTATTTCTATAAATTAGTTTCATAGATCCATCAAGTATTTGTGGTTGAGGATTAACTATTCTCTTGTGTTGAGACTACTGTACGAGGGTGATAATGTTCTCATCTACATTTTGATGAAGAGGTAGGTAGAGATCGTATATGGGTCAAATTATTTGATAGCCCATGAGTATAACTACATGACTCATCACCTAGATTTTTTAGTAGTATTCTTCACTCTGATGATTTTAAGGAACTTTCTTATGGGAGAGTTCATTGTCGTATACTCAGACCACCACAGCCTCATGTATATCTTCACTGAGAGAGATCTAAACCAGATATAGAGGAATTACTTGGAGTTCCTACATGACTATGACATTGAGATATTCTATAATTATGATAAGGTAAACATGGTGGAACATTACATTAACAAGAAGTATCGTTATCACTTTGTGGGGAAGGCATCTGAGCAATTTCCTTCATTATAGGTAACCCCTGTGGAGGATGGGGTTGCAGGTTTTCTTCATGTTGTGGTGGTGAATCCTAATCTTCTTCAACATGTCAAAGAGTCTTTGTGGGGATACATCAATTTGTACCTTATATACTTTGGAGATGCACCATATGGATTTAATAAATGTGGGTACTATGTCTTCCTTTTCTAGAGATGGGCGGTGGTTCTAGTTACATTTAATGAGGGGTGATAATGGATTTTCACACATCCCCTATGATTGAACATCCTTATTTTGAAAATATGTACAAAAAACATATGGAGACGTTTTTTGTAGGTTTTCATGAGGAGGATCATATCCATGTTCATCTCTCAATGTCTCACATGTAATCAGATGAAACAAGAGCACCAGATTCTGACAGGCTTGACATAGCCTCTTGAGATCTCAGAGTAGAAATTGGAAGAAATTTCCATGGACTTTGGGAAAGGGCTTCTATATATAGTAAGAGGTCACAATTATATTTGGGTTATTGTTGATTGACTTACTAACTTGACACACTTCCTTGCTAACATGGAGTAGAGTTCAGTAAAGATTCTAGGGATGTTTTACATACCAAAGATCATCTAGATTCACACATTAACTTGATCAGTATATATAACTATGATTCTAGGTTCATGTCATAGTTATATAGAGCCTTGCCATATTCTTTTGGGACCCATTTACTGATTAGTATATTGTTTCACCCCTAAATGTATGGGAAGACCGAGTTGACTATCTAGGTGTTGGAGGATCTTCTAATATGATTTATGCTAGACTTCGATTGGAGCTAGTAGAATCACTTTTCATTGATATATTTTTATTATAATATTAGTTATCACTCTAATATCTAAATAGATCCTCTAGAGTCCATTTATAGGAGACCATGTAGGCCACCCTTATGTTGCATTGAGATTATATAGTCTCACTTCTTGGGCTAGATATGGTGTAGGTGATGAGAAAGAAAGTTCATGTGATCAGTGAGAGTATAAGAGAATCTGAAATAAGATATAAACATTATGTATATAGTCATTGTAATACCTTGAAGTTTGAGTAGGGAGGCCATGTTTTCCTAGTAGTCTATCCATGATGAGAGTTGTGGAGGTGTTTCTGAGGAGGCATTATATCCCAAATGTTTATTAGGTTTTTTGAGATACTATGAGGGGTTGTAAAAGTTTCTTACATAATAGCCTTAACCACACAATTGGATTTGGTGCATGATGTATTCCATGTTTCATAACTAAGGAGATACATGAATAATATAATATATGTTATTAACTGGGGAAATATGGAAATTGAGTGTAGAGACACATTTATAGAGTATCCATTATTGATTGTTGATTGGTAAGAGATGACCTAGTGAGGACGAACCATTCCTTTTGGTTCATGTGACATGGCAGTATAGGAATGTGCAGGACATATCCTTATAGTTAGAGATTCATATTCAAACACAGTACCCCCACCATTATGTATAACATGTTCTTTTCTAAGTGAAAATCCTTAATGGAGAGGAGTGTATATTGAATCTAGTTTTATTGAATTTTTCCTATGAATACTTCCATGTATATATCTAGATTTATCCAATGTGATGGTGCAGTGTTTGGGTGACTTGAGATATAAGAATTAATATATTAAAAATATTAATATATTTCAATGCAAATGTGTACATCATTTCATTTTAAATGTTTTTCTAGTTCTTTTGGGCCTCCTGTGGGAAATATGAGACAATATTTGATTCTAGAACATGGGGTTTACCCTATTCCAGACCAACGGTTGGTCGACATCAGATGTTCTAAGGGAGGTGATCATTGTTAGGTGTTTTTAATTAATATAATTAATTTATTTATTGATTTTAATTTAAATTAACTAAATCGAATCCTTTATAAATAACCCATTATGTCAAATCTCTAGTGTTATCCACATAACCCTAGGTGGATTTGAGAGAAGGATTATGCATTATTCCTTGGAGGATCAAGATTGGACAACAAATAGTAATGGAATCTAGGTGGATTGAGAGGCAGAAAGTGTAGAAAATATTCTTCATCGCTCTAGAATGCATTATTCACTAATAATCGATCCAAAATTGATGTATGAGTCATTAATTATTTATTTCCACCCTTTGAAATTTCATATGTATGGATTTATAATTATCTACTTATTGATCTGTGATATTTTTTCTTCACAAGACCCCACTGCAATTTGGTATTTCAATTCAATAAAATACTTATTTCACTTCCTATCACATATGGAAATTTTGTTAATATGATCTTTGACTAATAAATCCTTTAAAATGATGTATTTACCTTGTTAATGTGAATTACTCCCCCCCTTTATTTACATTCATTACCACTGGACAATGGGATCATGGTTTCATATTACTTGGGAGGTTTCAAGTGAAATCAAACCCTCGGATTCATGGAATATGCACAAAAAATGGAAAATATGGTATTTTTCAGATGGATTGAGATTCATGGTGGGAATAAGGTGATGACTCCAAGGATCTAGGATCTATAGAGAGGATGGGAAATTATGTGAGGTGATACGTGTTTTGTTTGAATAGTTGGATTTGGATTTCTGGCCATTGGAGTCCCATAATCATTGGCCAGAGATAAACCCAATTAATTTAAGGAGGTAAAATAGTGAGTTTTGTGGAAGATAAAGTAGATCTAGGATCTTCGTGGATGAAAATGGTATTCAATAGAATTCTCAACTAAATGATATATACCCCATAGGAACATACACTGTGTAGTCTAGCTCTCCACAGAAGCTAGAGTTTTAGCTGAGTTAAGGATCACATTCCATGTGTCTAAAACCACATGTCGTGTGACCCTATCCAAGATTCCAATCTATCTGACCATCTTCACATTCCTAGGACCTTATGTAAGAGCACATAGGATTGATAATGTCCAAGTTCATCCCCAGGTACATTGGAATAGTTCAAAGCATACGGGCGTGGACAAGATCACACAAGCATGCCTTAGGTGGTTGAGACATACCATTTACTACTTGTATGCACTGTTTATTATAAAATGTATTACCAAGCCTTATCTAGGGGGAACATGACTAGGAAATGAGGCAAGGTCACACATTGTGTACTTCCCTGTGTAACATTCACCTTGTGTTTCTCCTTCTTAGGGACTCATATTTTGGCCTATGAGTATCCTATCCTAAATGATTTTCCATATAGAACATGACATTATAATTTACAGTGGATTTTAGGATACAAAATGAGGTTTTGACAGTGTTATTATTATTTAGGTGTTTTAGACCAGTAATAGTGATCAGGAAGGATCATTATAGTGAATTTAGTGTTAGAAACCCCTCGGTCACACCAGGGTGTGGTCTCCCATACTATTTTCACTATTTTAGTGGTACCATCTATCGTACTAGGGAATAATTCCTCTATTAGATCCCCACCCCAATCATTTATCAAATTTTTGAGGTGATGGTCCTATATCTAATTTGTGTTTTCTCCTATGGAACTAGTGAAAAGTTCCTCTTTCTACCAATTTAGTGGCACCCCATGATGCACCAAGGAATGGGTCATTTTTACATTGAGCGGAACAACCCAATCACACCATGAAATGATTACTCAATCTGTTGAGTAGTAACCCCTATCACACTAGGGCATGGTTTCACTATTTTGGATTTTTCCCCCTCAAGATGTAGAAAATTGTAGAGGTGTAAGTCCTATGCTTGGATTTCTAAAAGAGACACACTGAATACTATGAATCAGAGGAGGACCATTAGAGCAGTAGGAAGACTCATTGTCCTTGCTAGGCTGTAGATATGGAGAACCCTTTTCTGTCACATCAATGTTTCTTATTAGAATATATATATATATATATATTTATTTGGTTTCATTTACCTATTTCATTAGGTTGATGTGACTCTTATTGTATCGATTTATTACACCCTATGTTTTTTTTCAGGGCCTCCTATTGAGTATGTATATACTCACCCCTACATGGTATTTTCCCAGATTTGTCATGTCTTATACAGACAGTGTGAAGTTCAATGGTGGCATTGTTAGAACATAGTGATAATCATGTAAATATTCCTCATACAATGGTGGTGATTGGATATTAGGATTTGGGCTCTATCATCTTTTCTTTAGTCCAGTTGTTGTTATGTTGGGGATTCATTTCTTATTGGGTGTGTATTTTTTAACTTCACACTTTCATTTTACCTTTTCATACATAGATTTATTCCCTAGTTTTTTTTCATAAGTAGTTTTACATTAGAGGATGAACCCGTAAGGGGCGCCGCTGTGAGAGCTCTCCCTCGTCGCTGCCTTCTCCCTCATCCCGCTCAGGCTCCTTTCCCCCTGGTTTCTCTATTCACGACGACGACCTCCTTGGCTTGAGCTTCTCGACGGTGTGCTTGATTAGATGGCTTCTTGGCTCGACTCCACTCTTTGGATAGGGTTTCACTGCGGCACAGCTGTTCAGAGCCCGAGTCCCGTTTTCTGCGGGTTGAGGGAGCTGCTTCTTCTGTGGATGCGTGTAATAGGTGGTGAAGTGTGTCTCCTATGGGATTGATAGATGGTGGTGACGGGATCAGGATCTGGTTCTCTGTTGGGAACTCGTCCGGTATTTTGGGTGATTTCTTCTATTTTATTGATTTAATCTTTTGAGTACGGTGATACGGGTTTGATTTTTGGGAATATTTTGATGGTTTGTCGATTTTGGACTGGATGTTCACCATGGAGGGTTGCAGGTTTGGTTCTCGACCGTCGATGGTGGTGTCGATGGTTGATGGTGATGCTCTCCCGGGCTTCGGTAGATGAAGATTATCTTTTTCCAGTGGTCGAGATGCTGATGGTGGTCTACGGGTGCTTCGGCTCCGACGCTTGATGTTGGTCCTGCTGTGAATGGTGTGCGGCTCCGACGACGGTTACACCATCTTCTGCATGGTGGCGTGTGGTGATCCGGCGATTAGAGGGGATTTTGGATTTTTCATGTTTCTCAAGGTTGTGTAGCTCGAGGTGATCATGTAGTTTGGTCTGATTTTGAATTTTGAATTCTGATCTTGTTCTGCTTTTGGATTTGGGATTTCACTGGACCCACAGTTTCAGAGGTGGCAGTTTGGTTGTGTGGTTACCGGTTATTGTAAACACGCTTTATGAAAATAAAAAAAATGGATTTCCATTTTTACACTAAATGTAACATCCTGTTTTAATAATCATATACACTTTTTATGGGGATAATTGGGTTTGTTCATACAAGTGCATTATGAAAAGGCCTCTCATTTTATTTGTTCCTTCCAATAACTTATATCAAGTATATCACCTATTAGATTTGGTCTTTGGGTTTTCATAGATATACTTTCGCCAACCAGGAGAGCCTGTATGGGTCAGTTCATAACATGTTTAACCATTGGGAACCCTCAAATTTTCAAAGACCTAATGAATTTTTTTCCTCTACTTTTTCATTTAAAAACAATTGATTGGGAATTTCCAGTTATACTATCCAATTAACTCAGGATGAAGTCTGTCACTTATAACCTAATCCATAAAATCATTATGTAACTAATAATTGTCTTATTTTTCATAAAATTTAAAATAGTATTATGTAACATTTAAAAAAATTCATGATATAAATTATGACTAAGAAATTGAAAAATAAATTTGATGATTATTAAAGAAACTCAATAATTATAATTTTATGTTTCCAATTTTTTTAGGAATTTTAATTGACATTCTATATCTTTATATAATTTGATTGACACTTTCCAAAAAAATAATTCAAACCATAAAGTTATTTAACAATATAATTCCCTGATATTCATTGAGGTGTTTCATATATATCTACGGTATTATTGAACTATCTCTAATTTTTCATGTATGGATGATCCATCGATATAAATAATAAATTAACTATGAAGATGAATGTGTGTTTAAAATTTAATCTTCGAGAATGTTTATTTTTCATAAAAATGGTGAAGGATAATTTCCCTTTTTTACTCTTACCAGACATCATTTTTTATGTAGGGAAATCATTTATCATCTATAATAATGTTTTATGAAACATAAATTACTTCTTCCTAAATGCACCATATTATTTCACACTAATGATATAATGCTAATTTAACTCATATATTAATGGTTGAATGTATATTTCTATATAATTTCTAGGACCACTGGGTCCAAATATCAATATACAGATGATACTAAATAGCTTCTTCATACACAAATATAATGGAACGTTATAAATGTGAATGAAAATAGGTCAAGTATTTTTTACAGAATTCATTTAGTGAAATGGGTTGAAACCATAAAATGATTATCCCAATATAAAATTTCATGGTTTAGATACAAAATTGGGATGTAACCTATCAAATATATTCCAAGATAACATGATTGTAGGGTGCACTATTTAATTATTATAATTATTTATTTAATATTTATTTCATCTCATATTTCTTGAAATTTGTTATGATATATAACAATTTAATCATGGAAGTCAAAGGAAAGTCCCAAATCCCTTCCTCTAGTATGTGGTATTGATTTATATTTTTTTCAGTCTTCCACCTTAATGTACTGCATTGTTTTCACTAACTTAATTCTATATTTTCCTTACAGAACAAATGAAAATATATAGGAAATTCATGGATCTTAGTGGATTAAAATCCTAATTTTTTAACTAACATTGATGATATGGAATATTTTTTAGGAATATATTCATCATTAATTAGAAAATCCTTAATAAATGTTAGAAGATTGTCTGTTGTGTTATAATTAAATCCTTGCATTTCTTTCCCTTGATATAATCACAATAAGATTTCATGTTTGATATTTTATTCACTTGTCTAGTATACATGGGTATATTCATTTTTAAACATCTTTATAACTTAATAAACATCATCTTTCAAATCAATATAATAAAAAAATGTTTCAGTATTCATTTCTTCTTGCACATGTCTACATGAAGAGCTAACATGATAAATAAATTTAAACTGATCAGAAATAGAATTTTTTATACCAATCATTTTGGATAAATAAATTTAATTCTTTAGTTTAGATCTATCTCAATTGTGATACCACATGTGATATTTTTTTGGAATCAATTTTTAGTGATATAGAAACTCAAATCCTCGTGAGTTAACCATTATCTTAAATTATAATCAAAATCGGGGGATCTAATAAATTTCATCTAAATAATTATTGAATAAAAATTCTAAAAAATATCATACCTCTTTTTGAAAATAAAAAATGATCTAATAAACATTGTACATATTACTTCTATCAATTATGAAGTGAATAAATATAAATTATATAAATAGTATATAAAATGACTTAATGTGGTATTTATTGTTTTATGGGATAAAAATAATCATAAATAACATTTATATGAAAAAACATAACAAGTATCTTTAATGGAATGTAATAAAATATGATATATGATGATAAATTTTAATTTTTACTAATTTTTTATTTAGAATCCTCACCATCTATTTATTCATTATTTTCAAATATGTTATAGTATATCTTTATCAAAAACAATTTTTGAAACTATTTTAAATATAAATATTTTTGGGTTAATGTATTCACTATAATTATATATTATTACAATATCCTATTGGTTTTTTATACTCAAACCTATATGTAAACACTACATGGAAATATCATTTGTTGTTGAGTTCAATCTATTTTTCTTATGAATTATATAATTTATATGTTTATCTAATGAAATGGTTTTGGTTCTTGAATTATGTGATCCCTATTGGAGAGATTTTATTTTTTATTTAAATATTTTAGTTATTATTCTAGGAATTGAAAACTTATAGAAATTTTTAGTTATTATTTATCATTTAGGTAATTTTTATGTTTGGAGAAAAATAATCTCCAAAATGGTGTGTAAACCCACGGTTTTAGTCACAATCATTGACATTATATAGAATATTCTCATGTTCAGTGGTATTGAGTTATGGGGATTGATCATTATATTGTATAGTTAATTAAAAAATCATTATCAAAATGTAATGATTTGGTTATTAAATAAATTAATACCACAAAAACATTTTTTTTTGTTATTCAACCCATAAATTACATACTTGATTGAGGAATTAATGTTTGACTAGTATGAATTGGTAAACTCTTAATTCTTATTGATTTTATTATCCTCAAATTAAAATTTGATTAAAATAATATAAAAATATTTTCATTTTCACTTCAAGACACATAGAATGTGAATATTATCATTCTATAATATATTATTATTTCATGTCTATGTTATACTATAGAAAATATTAATTATTTTTGGTAAATAATTGTACTCATTTTATTTTTTATTTTTCAAATGTGTATTTACATTATGAATTAAATATTACTTCAAATTATTTAACATAAAATGGTAATTTTTCTTATTTTTTATTCCCTTATTTGGTCCAGTATATACAAAATCATGTCAATTGCAAGTTTAGATAAAAAACAAATCATATTACATGGTGATTTATTTAAATTTAAATTATAAATCATCAATATGAAAGTAATTTTATAGCATTATGAATTTGAATAAATATATCCAAATGTGTATTAACAGACAATGATATACTAGGCGGGAGAGATAAATGTTTTTTAGAAATGGTTGATGCATCACAATGAGTTTTTCTTTGGATTCATGACAAAAGCATGTCATGTGATTTGTTACATTTTTCATACTTATCAAGACTATACATGCATCTAAATCATTAAAAATGTAAAAAATAAATATATAGACATGATAAATTTATATATTTCACTATAAATGGATATATTGAAGGAGAATACACATATTCATCTGTCAATGTACCCAAAATCACTTCTCATTATATATAATTAAAATATTTCTGTAAGTATTATTACTAAACCGAGGTCCACTTCTTCTATCTTATTATCCAAAAATTACATAAAATAATATATTCAAGAATATATTATTTACATGTCTTTTACAATGAATATCAAATTAATCAATACACCATCTATATTTTATGTTTTATATTTTACATAAAACATTTTAATCATTTTTTGATATTTAATTATGATAAATGTTTTTTATAATCAGTAAAAGTACTATATATATTAAAAAATAGTCTCTAATATTCCCACACATTCTTTATTTCTCATCAAAAAATATTATCCTCATATTTTTAACCTCTCCGTTATTATCTTCCAAAATAATATTTCCTCAACTAAAACACACCATGTTCTCATTGACTGTGAAATATATCCATTAGGATAAAATTAATCTAATAAAAACTAATCCAATATTTCCAAATTAGAAAATTATTCAAACATTAGAAATATTATTCAATCCATATATATTAATGTGACACATCCTATTGTGGTTTCACATCCTTCAATAAAATATTCAACAAAAAATGATATCCTTCTTTGAATATGTGATCATTGAAATCAAGAGGTTGATAACTGTATATATTTAAAACCATGAAAAATTATGGTGCAACATGTAATTTTCAATTATATTAGGTATACGAAACATTCTGTGATTTTTGGTGAAAAATATATATCTGAAAACACTATTTTATGGCCTCAAATTATATCATGATTATCATGGAATAATGTGAAAATAAACTATGGACTAAACAAAAAAACATGAATATAATATGAACAAATCAAGATGAAATAGAACTAATGATTAATTAGTGGATATTTAAAAAAATTGAGGATGCTGCAAACAAGGTGTGTGGATGAAGGAATAAAACTGACTATGAGGTGTGGGAGGAGGATGGTTCATAGAATGGTTAGGGTTCGGCTCACATGGTCCTACTCATGGAAGGTCTTGATTGCAGCAATCGAGTGTATTCCACTCATATATGTAAAAGGGTTTGGATTATGCATTGATTAGATGATGAATGGATTATAAAGGGGGTATAAGATGGGATGAATGCGTGATTATAGTTATGGGAGGTATCTTGAAAAGGATGGTGGAACCAAATAGATAATTCAGTGTGGATCAACAAATGGAGAAGGGATCAGTCAGGCGACGATCAACCGAGGGTGAAGGGATCGATAGAATGGATTGGGTGTGTATGTGTGAGGGAGAATAAATCCATATGAGTTTTGAAAATTTTGAGCAGTCTATTTCCATGAGAACCTTTTCCCATGTCTTTAGAATACATATATCCATATTTTTTAAATGACCATGGGTATATCTCAATATTCTTCCTTTAACATATTAAACTATTTCTATCGGTAATTTTCCTATTAGTTTTATTGACTATAAACTGTATAGTAATGATTGTATAGGATTTATATATTATATATATTATAAGATAATTTCCCTTCATTCTTGGTCAGTTATTCAAATAATTCTCTATCTCCTTATAGTTGAAGCATTAGACATTGGAATCATCTTTCATACCCTTGAAATCATAATCCTAGATTCCTTTCTCCTCATGATTCAATAAAAAAATCACATTCCCTTAAAGCATCTTCCATAGTGTTTCATTCTAAAACTGTTACATATTTGATAATTCACCTTTCCCTTTATCCCTTTTTCCATATTCATTTTTATAATGTTCTTAGCCTCCCACTTTTTTTCTTGATTTCCTTATAAAACATAAGACCTAGAGAATTTTTTTTTTCTTAGTGGAAATTGATACTATATCCTCATATTCTGAAAATTTTTATGAGAATTATTCTCCTAAAATGTAGGGTTATAGCCCCTAACAAAATCATAATTCTTAGATTATGTATATAATCAGTAGCATGAGTTGATATCCTTGTAAATTTATCTTCATATTCAATAACATTTTATTCATCCTTTTCCTTATATTTAGGATTATCCTTTCATAATTAAATCATCTCTTATGTGGAAATTATTTTTCAAATAATGTTTCATTAAAATTATTCCATTACATACTCTCAATATCCATTGAATCCTTAGTTTCCTTGATAAATGGATACTATTGATCAGCATATCCCTTTAAAAGATAAACTAACATGTTAAATTTCTCTCTTTAAATACTTTCCAAAGTGATAAATATCTTCTTTAGTGACTTAATTCATTGCTCATCTACTAATTTATTAGTATTCTCATTTAATGATGGAGGTTTCTTTAATGTGAAGTGGCCCAAAATTTTTGTACCATGTTTGAGATCAACATGTTTATCCATGTGATGAGATTATTAGTAATATACTAAGTAAAATAACCAAATATAGTTATAATCTACTCATCTCTAGAAACAGCCTCACTGATTTCATTTACATGATCATGAAGTAAATCCCCACATATATTACAAGTATTGATATGGTTTCTATTTCTTCGGCTATGTCCCATTTCTAAACAATAAAATATATTATATTATCCAATAACATCATAAATATTGAATCATAAAAAAATATTCCTATATATGTAAAATATTCTAAAAGATTTTCTGGATTATATTAATGGATTATCATAATATTCTCATTATGTTCTATTATGTTCTTCTAGATCTGGTTCCCATGGTTTCCTATAAACTTACACTAATATATGTAGTAACAACCCTGACTCTAGTAAGTAAAAGTTGTTTGTTACATTACTACATTGGTACAAAATATAACATATCCCATCTCACGGGATCGAATAGTTTAGTAGTCTTTAGAGGCTATATACATAAATTATTCTCACATTATATTCAAAAATATGAAATAAAAGAAAAAATTTCAGTGTGAACTTTTTATTTCTCATATTATATCCTTGAAATCATTCAATGTTCAATTATTGGTACCCTAGAGAAAGGAAAACATGATAGTGGGTTAGCTCAGTTTCTCAATAAGGGAAATCATACAATGAATAATATCACAGAATAAATAAAACAAGAATAATATGAACGCTATAAAAATTAATACTCAAATATTCCATATAAATAATATCATAAAAGGGGAATATATCCATGGAAGACATAAAAACATAAATAATCACATATATAATAAATAACTAGTTTCGTAATGATAGAATTTATAATTCGAGACATCATAATCTTACCATCTAGTCCTCGTTCCATGACATCATATATAAAGAGGTAATGTATATGATAAATACCCAATCTAGTTTATCTCATGATACCTACCAATTCATTTAGGGGATATCTAATATAACAAACCACATATTCACTTACTAATTGTAATTCATTCATTATATGAAGTAAATGGATAACAATACAATACATAATCGAAACAAACATTTGTATTGAATAAATGGCATATGAAATGGAAATATTTTTCCTACAAAACAAATAGAACAACATGATCAAAAGATATTCATATAAATAAGATTTATATTATCATTTGAGTATATCCTTGGTGAAGTATAAAAATATTTAAATGATATTTATAAGGTTGAAAAATCCCTTATAATGATATTAGAAAAGCCAGAATAAATATCGGATTTTTTTTAAAACAATTAACGAAAAATTCGTAGAATAATGGTAATACTATTTTGTTTGAAGAATAATTAAAACATATAAATTAATATTGATAAATAATAACGGATATGGTTTTGGGAAAATACATCCATGTAGTAAATGTTAAAAAACAATCATTTCCAACATTAGTAAAAATATGAATGGTACAAAACATGTTAAAAAGATTAGTTTTAAAAAAATTCATATAAATTTAAACTAAAATAAAATATACCTTCATAAATCATTGAATTATAAAAAAAACATATTGAAGTCAGATAAAGAATATGGATACTGAAGGGAAATATTACTGATTAAAAAAGAGGTATAAGGTTGGGTTTTTTAATAATTCTTCATTCTACGGTTTTGAGTACTAAGAATATATGAAATAAAATAAATATTTTAAAACCCTCTAAATAAATAGATTATAAAAAAATATATGGGTTTTAATATATAATGTTTATATAATTCTTCTACTGAAAAGTTAAATATAAGAAATTCCAAATAAGAAAGAGATTATGACCTAAACCATTACCTAATACTTCTGGTTGGTGGAACACACTATAATATATTGTATTTTAAATTTAGTGTTATTATACATTTATATAAGAATCATGTTTATATTTTTCTTACTTGATACTGTTAATTACTAATTTCATCTATTCAATTTATTACTAATTTTTTTGTTAAAATCATAATTTGAATGTTAACCATTCCTTTGTCCATACATGTTTCAATTATAAGGTTTCGGTCCTTATACCTTAGTCATGGTTTGATAATATTCATAATATTAAACATGTTATAATTATCATTTTAATAAATTAAAAATACTTTTAAAACTAACCATTAAAATGGTCATGAAAATTTAAATACATCATTTCATGGAGACGGTAGTCGGTAAGTATGCCTGAGCGGCATTTTCATTTTTATAATGGGTTAAAATTAAATAAATTAGATACAGGGTTAATATTAAATAATCATAATATAAATATCATATTTATTTATTATATTTATCCTTATAACCATCCATGTAGGGTGTAAATCAAAAACAAATCACGTCATTTCATGGAGATGGTAGTCCCCACATACACGAAAGCGATGTTATCATTTTTCAAAATATAGAAAGGTAAGAATGTGGATGATATCTTAACTTTTTATAATAATAATAATAATTTCATAAAAATATCATATATGTATTAAATTTTTAATTATAACCATTCATTTGATACAGGGATAGCAAACAAAATACCTCACTTTCTAGGGGTGGTAGTCCACACATACGCATTAATGATGTTTTCTTTTACCAAGGGGCGAAAAAGGAGATGAAAAGAAATTTTCCCATAAAAATTATAACTTTTTAATAAATTATAGATAATTTATTTATTATATTAACATGGTCATGATATGTTTGAATTATGTATAAGAATAAAAAAATATTAATGCACAATTAAGAGTGATACCTCTTCTTTAGAAAACCACCTTTGGCATACAAATTAACCCTTATTAGGTTGGTATTTTGGTGAGGATAAGACCACTAGAATTGGGTAAGAAAGATAGGTCAGAATTTGGGTAGGTATTATCTCAGCTATAGTTCCCATATTTTGTGAATATGTGAGGATAGGATGTTCACATTTATAAGTGAGGGGAGTTTCACACTTATAATTATTCATAATTTTTAAATGTTATAAGTGTCGTAATTATAATAAATTGGAACTAAAATCATTAAAATGTTAAGATATGTGATAAGGGTTGAAGTCCCTACAACATTATATCCCAGATCACTATGAACAAAAACCGGATCGTTAGCACTACGTGACCTCATGTGTGCCTCCACATATGTCAATGGCTATCGACTAGTAGTGGTGGTATATGGTAGTATCGTGCATATAATATAACTCTATATAATATAGAAAACAATAATTAAATAACCAAGATTCATATACATTCTAGTACATTGAAATAGTTACTAATTTGAACATTTTATAAAAAAAAATTAAATGCAATCATACAAGCATATAAGACAGATCTCCCACTGGGCTGCTCACATATGAAAATTAAACAAATGGAAGAAAAGACGCAAGTGTCTAACAATATACCCCAATACTCACCTCCAATATCCACATAAAATTGATCATTTTTTTGCCTGACCATACAACACATATCCTTTTCCTGACTTGATCCTAAATCAAGTAAAGGTTGCCTGGGTACCCAAGTGTCGTGGTTTCCCTACAAAGTGTGAGTACAACTCAGTATGGAACCACCAATGTAATACCATAAATAACTTATATATGAAGTGTGAATTAGTTTTATATGATTAGAATAAATGAATAACTATTGAATGTAAATAAATAAATGTTTACATTCCATGAGATCCATTGTGGCACCCGAGGATCCTTAAACGTTTATTGGCCATTGTCAGCATGTATCTATTAAAATTGTGTAATCATAAAAACATAGTAACCCAAACCAATCCATGATGATTCATTATAATAATCATCAATCCTTATTAAAATATTTATATTTTACAATACCTTCTTCAAATAGTGCTGAAATTTGTTTGATCACATCACGATGATTTTTCCAACTAGTATAAAAACCCAAGGCTGGATCAAACCTAGTATATAAGATATACCAACCATGGGGATAAAATAACCAAGGAATAAATGACTAGCCACACCTTGTATTATATTAGGACCATCTATAGATAAAATTCTATGATCCCCATCATGATATCCCTACAAGAATAGCACATGATAGGTGATGTTTTCTACCCAAAATATAGTAGGATTGACCACACCTCAGAATATATTAGGACCCTCGATAAATATTAATCCATAATCTCTCACCATAAAATCCCCATAGGGATATAAATTGTCTCTTCCCATTATACTACTATAATTTCCCAGAGTCAAATCTTTTGAATCCATATCGGTATCCTTAATCAGGCAATTGGAACATGTCCAAGGCATCTTAAATAAATACACTACCACATTATGATCATTTAACATATCATTATTCATTTAATTTACCAATTTTTCTATTTTTCAACACACCTTATATGGGGATAACAACTCATAGGGAAATTGACTAGGGTCCCCAAGGTCACACCATGATATAGACACCCTTCATGAGTTTCCTTATCTCAAACATGTCTCTCAGGTAAACTCACATCATTGAGAGTGAATAAAATCTCTCAAAATTGTCATGTCTCATTGATTTCTCCCTAAAAATCTAAGAATGTAATGTAATATATAAGTCTTATAGCTCTTCATAATACCCAATCCATCCCAAGGTCGATCTGAACACTAGAAATGTCATCAAACTAACCAAGGTCTACCCACCCTGGTAATCATGTCACATTAGTAAAAGGAATTTTTATCCCATGATAATGTCACTAGACAAATGGGATCATGGAATATCACCCTCTTAAATAGAAAATTTTGTTCATTATCCTATATCATCCCTCACATGTACTCAAAGGTCACTAAGGCACCCATATAAGAGCCACTAAATTACACACATCATTTAAACACCACCCCTCATGGTTTGTATATCACATGGAATATATTTATATTAAGGAATCATCTATTAGAAGCTAAGGAAACCAAGACAGTTTCTAAGGTCCCTCATGGCCTTAACACATTGTTCAATTTTCTCAAAGGCATCAATTTTTAATTTAAAAATTCATTTTTAAAATAAAGTTTCACCTCCATCAGTATCGATTTGTATACCAAATTCATAAAAATAAATGTATTATACCATGGGGTATGTGTAAAAGGACCACATACCTCATACAAAGATTTTACAATTTTTAATTCATCACGAGGTTGCTCTTCCTAGTCTTTCTAAGACCATCCAATTCTCATTTTGGCTCAACCGACCTACATTTAACCATCTGAGGCTTGGGAGGATTATTCTCATTAGAACCACAACCAACCACCCACATGAGGACCATAGAACACTACCAACCTATTTTTGGGAAAAATACCTAACAGGCATCCAAAATTTCATTACCATATTAATTTAATTTAATCCAAAGATAGTTTACAAGTATCTGTGGTGACATGACTCACAAAAAATGGCAAGTTTCTATGTGTAGAAATTATCTCCAAATTTCCTCTATATAGGCTATGGTAAGGCTTCATCATACTGGTATGACTCAACTATTCATTAGTGGAATCTTCACTAAAATACCTAACCAAAATAACCAAAATTTATAGAGAAAAAATAAAGATAATAATGGAGGCCATTGGAGGGAGATACTTACCAATAATCTCCAAGAATCTGTATGAATTCCACCCCAAAAAATAAAGGGGAAAAATGTGGAGACTGGGAGCCATCATGGATGCACATGATCTAGATAAAGAGGAAATGTGGGGGATCCCCCAATAAAAATCCAAGGGGGTAAAATTTATATTTTATCCCTAAAACCCCCCACCATCAAATCGATTTTTGGGATACTGAAATTTAGTTTCTCACCCACTCATGCCATTTATAATTCTATATCATCCCTCCCAATATAATTTTAGGTGTTTTTCCTCATCTAAAATACCACCCTTAGGATTCTCAAACTCTCTAAATACCATCCTGAATCCCAGTCCTCCAGATGACTCATATGCTAAATTAAAATTTTAAATTCCCCATATATTTCACACCAGAAAATGGGAATGAGGTTTTAAAACCTCCCCACCATACCATTTATCATCCTTAAGAAGTCTCTATGAATCTCCATTTTTAAATTTTGATCTGCATCAGTTATAAATTCGATGCCAAATGTTGCGTTCCAATATTTAACGTCCAACGTGTTTCTAAATCACATCTCCAATTATAAAGTGTTCTAAGAACTCACACTCAAGATACCATTCATCATTATCATTAAAACATTATGATTAAACTCTACTAAACATATTTATTATAAGACACCCATATATCATCATCTAGAAAAACATCATTCCTTTGGCAATCCCTGGAATACAACTCATCTCATAATGGATGATTCTAAGCCACAATACTTCCCACCATCTGAATCACATACATAAAATGTCTCCAAAATCTATCAATATTCATAGTGTAGGTCTTAACTCATTGTATCCAAATATATATGAAAAAAATAATCAAAATTTTTAACTTCTTATTGATTCGAAATTCGAAACCAATTTAGTCAAGTCCCACAATCCATACATAAGGGCCTCAAATACAATTGTTTTTCTTGAAAATTTCCAACCAATCCTTGATTAAATACTATCATAAATGACATGTTGTAATTTATGTGGTTTTCCATTTTCCACATCTAAACACATGAAAAATAGTAGTTGGAACTCTTCTGGAAGTCTTTTCCTAAGAAGCTCAGCCTAGGCCACCAACACAATGTTCAATACCTAATGATCTATTATTTATCGTAAACCTGAAGCTAAAACATGGTATCCATATTATATCAAATCCAATACTAAATATATATTTCTTCACCAAACCAGATAAAATTAAAGTTATTTAAACATTAGTATCCTAAATCCACATCAACATTCCATTGACCAGTCTCATTGCATCCACATCCCTACCAACATGAGGGTCATGAGCTCATGATCGATGTGACACTCCCAACCATTGGTGTAAATCCACCATATATATTCCCCTTGTACATAACTATCATGTTCACACCAGGTCACAAACATCAAACATCAATTTCGTTCCATTCCTTTCTCATAGGAATTCCATCCTTGGTACTTCATAAAATTCATCTGAAACTAGGCTCACAACCTCAAAAAGCTTATGGTAGATTCCATAGAATATAAATTTATTTATATTTATCATCATGTGAAGCACCCAATGGATTCCAATATAAAACATACTTCACACCTCCTGATCCACACTCAACACATTCATAAAAACATGATGTTCCTACAAAGGTTTGACTATAATCAGTCATTCTATTACACCTGATTCATTCATGATATATCCTCTATCGTAGAGGAACATTAATCACATTAATCCATTATCATTAACCTAGTATTATAATAGTAACATAAAATTCCATTCGTACTAGGCTCACACATAACCTCTTCTAATTCATAATCATCAGGAATAATGTGCAACCACTCACACTACGTTAATATAATATAAATATAACGAGATTTAATTCACATACCAATTGATAACATAACCCAAATCATTCTATAATGAGTCGTGTTTCATCATAACTAGTCTCAAACACCTAAATCATAGACCATGCTCATATGTAGGTTAGTCTCACTTAAACTAGAGTACCTTCGACACTTCTCAAAACCAATATTCTCAGAAATTCATAGGTATATAACATGATCACCCACTATTATGGCATCAATCCAAAACCATGAACGTCCATCCATGATCCACCACACAATTGGAATCATGTCCCAAATCAACAAGGTCAGGTACTTGGCTAACACTACCCGTAAAACTGATCCTTGATACCAAGGAATTAGTACTCAAGGTGATTTCCTAAAAAAACCCAATCCATAATCATGAAAATACCATATAACTAGTAACACCTCCTTTGTAGTATTCTCAAAGAAATTCAAATTCACAGGCCTTCTGTGTCCACTATAACTAAGGCATCACTAGGATAATATCCCATTCCCAGTAGCACATCATGCACATCAATTTCATAACCCATATAATATATCCATGATTTCTTCTCTTAGGCACACAAAATCTCAAGATAACCCTTCAGTCATTTTTATCCTTGTAGTTATGATATCAATCATATCACCCATCTCACTAACTCTAAGTCATACCCTAAAACACTAGGCTCTCCGACCCAACCCATAGGTCATATCTCATATATTTCACAGCTCATGGAAAATATGTATAGCTTACTATCTTAAAATAAAAATATCACTCACATACAAAACTACCCACTATAGGATCTCATGAAACCAAATTAGTCATTAAATGCTTAAAATACCACTTACTAGGGCACTGATTCTCGCTAAGAATCTATATAAAATATTTCTCCCTTGAGAATCAAAATCCTTGGTTGATCCTTAGAAGTCCTCTATATATGAGAGTCACCCCTTAAGGATCACATTATCATAAGTTAGTAGATACATATAATAGCAACACCCCATCATGATATGTGTTTATTATCCCATTTTCACATGAGTCTATTATTTATAATTTCAATCCATGTTTGTAGGGGAAAAAAATGTAATTTGTAAAAGATATTAAAAAACTGAAACCATGTTCTATTTAAAACTATTATCAAAATTAAATTCACCCACAAGTGGTAATTACTAAGGATCCTAGTGCCAATAATTCCATGTTAACTGTCTTTATGAGTACCATACATATATGGACTTCATATAAATCATCATTGAGAATCTCACCATATATACACATGATCTTCTATCAGAAGGAAGAGTACATATATCATAGTGTATGTGAGTATAATACCGCTAATAAATTATATGATAAAATACTGTATAAGATATTTTTGACACTCTAAATAGATGGACTCTTTATCATTAGGGATAAAAATCACCCACAAGTATGTGGATATCATATGGATAATTTTTATAGAATATAATGTAAGAGTTTCCTCTTTCCTCTATGATCAATAGCTAAAATCAATAATAAATCAAATAAAATTAAAATCAATGTTTGTTACCCTAGGTAAATCTCATATAGTCATAAAGTTAAAACAAATAAAGAATATGAATTCCATTCCCCGGGTAACCTATACATCAACCATAAAAGATATTCTCAATGAACCAGTATGGGTTCCATCAATAGATTTGACGCATACCTATATCTCTAAACACCATCTCCCCAAATATTAATAGAAAATAAAATTCTGATAAAACTATGATATAAGTCCCCTAGAACCATTGATACCACTTGTAACATCTTCCATTGACTCACCATGAATGGTAACCTGATCGATGGCACTATATGACCTCGGGTGTCCTCCCTGCATGCCATAGGCTGAGAACTAGTAGTATGGGTCTAATGTAGTATTATGGGGAGACTATACCGCATAACAGAGTGTGAAAAAATAATAAAATAACTAAAAATCGTAGAAATTATAGTATTATAGAATAATAAATAAGTTCAACATACTTTAATGAAATGAGATGAAATCATAAAATCATACAAGATCAATCTCCCACTAGCCTGATCACATATATGTGGAATTAAAAATGAATAAAATAAATAAGGGTACAACACCATACCTCCAATATCCATATCAACTTGTTCATCTCTATCCCGATCATAGAACACTATTACTTTTCCCATCATAAACCTACAACAAGTGATGGCTGCTTGGGTTCCCAAGATCCATGGCAGTCTGATCAGGGTGTGAGTACAACTCAATAGAGAACCTCCAACATAGTCCCCCAAGGAACAGTGATTGAAGTGTACATTCATGTGATATGATCAGAATATTTTAATTTCTTTTAAAAGTAGACAAATAATCATTTTTGGCCCTTGGGTTCCATTAACACGCCTAATTTTAGTTATACCTTCTTTTTCGAGTACTATAATGTCTCCAGCCTTGTCATGTGATCATTCTAACCATGGAAACCTAATCAACTTCATGAGAATTCTGGATAATCCCCAAAGATGGTTAAGAAAACAACCTTGGTCATCCATACCTACATTACACAGTATCAAAATATCTCTGAGGATATCTTGGTGATTTTCCCAACAATTATAAAACCCAAGGGGCCTAATTCACCATGAAATATAACAGATAAAGAATCAGGGGATAAACTCACCCCAGTATACATGATGGACCATGCCTCGATAGATAGAATTCCACCTAGTAGATAGAAGTCCATGACGCCCTACCGTGAGATCCCACTAGGATATCATATGATAGGTGTTGACCTATACCCAGTAAATATAAGGATCATCCATGCCACATCAGATAGAAGGCTATAATCCCCCAAAATAATACCCCCACTAGGATAACACATGATGATCACCCCTGCCTTGTAGTACTATAATGTCTCAACTCCAAATTTATGGCACACCCACTAGTATCATCAATCATACCCTCTGATCTTTTCCAATGCAACCAAAATCAATATCATGACCACTACATGGGTGTTTAAAAAATCATTATTTGTTTAATTTATTTTTTTACTATTTTTCAACACACCCTATGTGGGGATAACATCTCGCAAGTGTATCTTATAGGGTCCCCTAGGTCACACCATGACAAAACATGCTTCATGGTTTCCCTCATATCAATCATTTCTCCCAGGTCAACCCCTATCATTTAGATGGTATGAAATCCCTCAACATCATCAATTCACATAGAGATCTCACTAAAAACTTATGAAATTCCCATATGGGAGAATTCTTGTAGCCCTTCTAAATACCCATGTTATCCCATTATAGGTCTGAACACCCTATTAATCGCTAAAATATCCAAGGTATATCCACCCTAGTAATTATTCCTCCTTGGGTGTTGGAACACTCTCCCCATGGTTATCTCATTGTCCAAACGTCCTAAAGGCATCTCATGTTCTTATATATCATACGCGGTCCATTATCCTATATAATCTCCCACCACTACTCGGAGTTCACTAGGGTACCCATACATGGGCCACTATGTCACATGAGTCACTTAACCACCACCAATATTGGTTCATATAACACAAAGAATATATTAAAATCAACACCTTGGCCATCAGCACCCAATGCAAGTGGGCTAGTGCACAATGTACCTTATTGCCTTGCCAATTTGTTTAATTTATTCAAGTTAATCACATTTTAATTTTACAATTCATTTTTAAAATATTTTTTGATCACCCATAGCAGTGAGGCCACATACCAAATGTATAAAAATAGATTCATTATACCATCAGGTATATGCATAAGTACTGACTTACTCATATAGTGTTTTTCCCTTTTTAATGTATTGTTCGGTATCTCCACCTAGGCTTACCAAGACTTTCGAAGTCTTTTATTGGATCAATTATCCAACATTCATCCCTCTAAGGCTTGAGTAGTGTCTAGTCACTAAATCTATGACCAATAACACATGGTAGTTCTATAGCACACTCAAAGACTCGTTATGAACAAAATCCCTTACACATAACAATAATTATATCACCAAATTAATTTATTCTAATTCCAAAAGATTGTAAAATAAATATAACTTAATACCTCACCCAAAATTTTCATGATAATGTGATGAAATTGTTTTATAACGTTCTTTATATAGGATTTTTGAAATCCACATCATACGAGTATGATTCCATCATTTGCTGGGGGAACCGTCAAACAAATACCTAACTTGAATAACCAAAATTTAGAGACAAAGGAGTAGGATAATGGAGTCCACTAGAAGGATATACATACCAAGAATCATTAAGAAATTATTCAAAATAAACACTAAAATAAAGAGGAAACTAATGGATGGGATAGTGGATCCACCCCTAGCCTACGTAATCCAGAGAAATAGGAAAAGAGAGGATTCCCCCTCTAAAAACATATGGGGCAAAATTTCCATTTTTCCCCAAACAACCCCATCAATGAGCTAGTGGATGGGCTGAAAAAATTTAGTAACCATCCACCTAATCTCTCTAGGATTATCCCCATCACCTCTCAACTACCTTATGAGCCTTATTGCCAATCCAAAATACCTCTCTTAATACATTCAATCTCTGAAAATACCATAATGAGTCCCAATACTCATGAAAATCCATCCACTAAATTAAAAGTTCAAACTCCCCATGGATTTTTATCCCTTAAATGAGTAAGGGATTTTATAATTAACTCATATAATAAAAACTAAGGTGATATTTTTTTACATTATCAAAAAATAGCCTTAGTTAACCTATATTACCCCTTATACTATGGAGACAACATTTTTACCAAGGTAGCTATTCATAACGGAAAAAATGAAAATGAACTCATTATAAAACACAAACATCATGATTCAAAATATGAAGTCAATTTTTCAAGATTCAATTTGAATATATTTAAATTATTAATTTTATTTTTACTTCTAAAATGCAATGAAAACATTTTTTTAGAAAAAAAATTTGAAGTATCGAATGAAATTATTTACAAATAAAATATATTGATAATTCCTATAAAATTATTTATAGTATATTTAATCAAAGGGTTTTTATGATACATTAAATTCAAATCCAAAATATAATTATACTTTTAAATTAATTTATTTAAAGGAAAAAAATGATAGTTTTGCAAAAAAAATCATCATTTTCCCTATTCATCAAAAAATAAATTATTTCTAAAAAAATCCTAAAAATTAAACCTTATATAAATTTGTACTTATAAATTCAAAAATTATATTAATTTTAACTAATTATACTTATAAATTTCATTAATTTTTTTTATGTAAAAATTGATCTATTTCTCTTATAATGAAAAAATAATAGGATGAGTTTTTGGAAAGAGTATAGGGGTATAGGTTTTATTTATAATATGACCTTCTCAAAAATTAAATACAATATAAATGATATTTCTTATCTCTAAAAATATTTTTAAGGGGAATTTTTTAATAACATTATTCTATAGATGATGACCAAAAAATGATTATTTCACTAAATTAGTCCTTTTATTATAGATTATATAGAGATTTATAATGATTTCTGATCATGTGATTTCAAATATATACTGAAAACTAATTTTTGTTCAATTAAACCCATAGTTTTGAAATTTATCAATAACATAAATTATTTTCTTCATAACCAATATTTTATAGATTTAAAACATTTCTAAATCTAATTATTTACTCAAAATAAAAAAACATAGTTCATTCAATTTTAATCATCAGTAGACGTTATCGCGTACTTATATATATAGGTTGATTTTTTATTCATGGTCACACACATGTCTAGATGAACTAGTTTAATTGGATTTCTTGTGTAAATTTTTACATGATTATATCATTTACTCTCCATAAAAATCACAAGTAGTGGATCTGTCCCATTTAACATTAGCAATATTTCTTATAGCATTATGAAAAATTAATATTATCTTATTGTTTTAGCCCAAGTGACCTAGTCTTCAACGAAATAGGCCATTTTCTTAAATAATGCTCAATAATAATGAATTATTATCATCTTTGATTTTGAATAGGTTTCCACTTGTTTGGTCTCCACTCATCAGGATGATAATATATTTCAATATTTTAATAACATATCTATTTTTTGGATTATGAATTCATCCAAATTTTATCACCATTTATAAATACTTAATATTCTTTTTATCAATCCATAAATAAATATAATTTCATTTTAAATGAATATTTTCTCTCTAATTTAAGTGGTCATGAGGCCTTTGATGTTTAATGAGATGTTATTACCAAAATTAAATATGTATATATCATAATTATCAATTATTTTCAACAAGTTTTTATTTTTGGTCAAATGTCTCAATCATCAACTATCTAGCATCCAAGTCTTCTGATGATTTGAAGCTTTATATGTATCCTTAATGAACATTTAATTTTAATAATCACTCCTCTACATATGAAAATATTTTGATTTAACACTTATATTAATCTAAAAATGCAAAATAGAAATGAATTAATTGGTTTTAAGACAAAATTTATCACATATTCTGAATTTCTTCACATGAAAATCAAATTATTTTACATTAAACTCAATCATTGATTATTAGGTTGGATTATTTTTCGATACATTGAGGTTATCCCCCAAAAAAAATTATCACTCGTGTTTCTATTAAAATTCATATTATACAAATACATTTATTCCTTGTTGGTATAAACATTACAACACTAATATTATCCTTTAAAATAAAATCATCCAATAGGCTGGTACGAATGTATAGCCTAATCGATTTATTGATTTTTAACATTTTATAGAATTTTAAAAAAATTCATCTAATTCTCATGCTTTATCAAAATTTATTCCAAATTTATTTTCTATTAAGACCAATATTCAATATATTATTTATTTATAAACCATTATTCTATTTATTTTCCTTATAAATTTTTTAAGAAAAATAATATACAATTTATTTCAATATAGAGAAACAAATTTTGTCATCCTTTCTTATTTTTACTACCTTAAACATATTTAAACCCATCTACAGATAAAAGATGTAATATTATTGGGTTTATACAGTCATCAATCTATATTAAGTCATTAAAATGATTCATTAACAGTATTTATGATTATATGACTACTTTTATAGATTTCATAAAATCAAAAGTGAATTTATGAAATGTTGTTTTGATATTAAATCACATTAGATTCATGGGGGTGAATTTATTATTCATTCAAGAAAAAGATAGTTTTTTATCAATAATTGTTTTATGTATTTCATAAATAATAACATTTAGAATGTAAATTTATTTCAATAAATATATTCCTTTATCAACATTCATATTATTATCTTTTTAGCCAAATGATTTTTCAATAAATTATTTTCCTTATCGAAATTAGAGATCTTATTGATAAAAATCATAATCTCTATTATGGAAAACATATTATTATTCTTTTTATACTTATTTCTCATTATAAATATTATTATATTTATAAAAATGGATATCATTATATTCTTTTTACAAAATTATATAATCATATTCACCTTCATCCTCAAATATAATCTCTTCCTATTCATATTATTTACAAGAAGATAAAACATATTTCTTAAATAAAATATATATCCCCCTATTTAATGTTTGAATTATTCATTTACATCTAGATAAAACACTTTCCTTGTTATTATTTATCATATTTTTCACTCTTCTCAAAATATTTTTGATTTGGATCATTATAATCATCCTTATTAGACTTCTCAAGAAAATGTATTTAAAAATGTATTATAATTACATAATTAAAAATTTAAAAAGAATGTTACTCTAGAATTTACCTTTTCATTATTGAAATTATATAGAGATAAGTGATATTCAATATTTTTAATTCATGTCATACCAATCTACCCCAAATACATTAATATGTTGTTACTTTTCCACATAAATTCTAAAAACATTGATGAATTTAAATTTGATATATTTTTATAATATAACCCTTAATCTAAAAATGTGTCCCTTTTATCATTTCATATATGATTATGATGATATAAATTTTATCAATAGTAGAGTCATATGAATCATAAACATAAAATCTGGGATATTTTCCTCAAACTTATCTAGAATAATTTTTATCAATTTATTTGAATTGATTGATTATTCATTATTTTCTCGATGGATAGAAATTGTGTTGAGAATTGTATTCACCTATATAAGAACATTTGAAATAGGTTATTATCATTAATTCTAATAACATTAAATTAAGCATGAAGCAATTGAAAATTAGATTCATTTACCTTGTTGTTTCCTTCATAAATACAATGAATTTTATCCCATATGGATTTATAATTTTTTAAACCCGTAACTGTCATGAACCAGCTCAGATACCCTAGTACATTGATATTTCATCCAAACCTGACATGGACCAAAGGCCACTCTCAATCCCCATGGGGAAAAACCCCTAGAATCTAAAAAGAGTAAAGGGGGAATGATTTTTCCAAAAAATAGTGGAATATAATCAATATACACGTCATAATTCTCAACACTCCAAAGGGAGAAAGTACCCGTATCAAACATGTATAGCAAAACCTAGAGAATCACATATTCATAGTACTCAGAAAATGAAAAGATAAAACTCAATAATTCATATGCATTAAGAGGATAATATTAACACTGGTCACCTCCATCAATCTGAGCCTAAATGTTCAAGAACATCCACCTCCTCCAAGAGGTGCTTTCCCTTTTCTCAGACATGGCATAAGAAAATCTACAAACACCTGAAGGGAAAGGTAGGTTGTGAGATATAAATCCAAGTAGGGTCTCACCACGTGTTCCATAATATATTCCATAATAATAAACCAATCATTCAATCAATTTAATTAAAAAAATGAATGGAATAATTAATCATTTTCATAATTAAACCAAAACATGTTTTTATTTCAATTGATGGAAAAAATTTCCAGCGTGGATAAAATAAAATAACCAATAAGATCATTTATATAAATCAATTGAAGTGAGTAAAATAGACCTATAATCAATGGAATATATAGTAAAAACATACACAATATGCATCATTGACATATTCCCTACTATACATTAGTTCCTATAAATAGGATCGCCATGCTTCTCATATTAGGGATAATGGATATGTATGTGAAAACACATAATTTAAAATCATACTGAATAAGAATTATCAAAATCCCATTAGGGATAATCATACAGAACTAGTTTTTTTTTCAGTTTTCATCATAAATCCGTTACTAGGGGATCAAGAACATAGCATGATTATCCCAAAAAAACAAGTAACTACCAAAACCTTCATGTTCTTAATCAATCAATCGATAATTGTAAAATCGTCTCATTTTAAATTAAATCATCATTTACAATTAAATATCACAATTTTTAGTCTCAATATTCCAATTAAATTTAAAAAATAAAAAAATGGGTTTTTCATCATTTAATGCATTTTCAAAACAAAAACAACAATAGGTTTTCATTATTTCAATTTAATCCATTTTTCAATAAATGATTATCAAATAATTTTACCATTTATATCATTTTAAATATTCACCTCATAATTCCAATTTTATTTGAATAAATCTTTTTCTCTAAAATTCAATTCTATTTCAAATTATAATTTCAAATCATTTCAAATAAGGGTTTTATAAATCAATTAAAATCTATTTCAGAAAAATTAAGCAATTTTGAGTTTCATTTACATGGAAAATCTCTAATGAAACCACATACATTTAATTAAAAAATCAATAATTGATTCCCAAAATGGGATCTGCCAATGAATAATGAAGGTATCTGTGATAAAGAAAACCAAACATATATTAATGATCCAATTAAATAGATTTTAGAGAAATCAATTATGTTTTGATCTATTAAACTCTTTGGATGGTAAAAATATGGATTAAAATAAAAACCATGAGAGAAGATATACTTAACTAGAGGAGATTAAACATTATCAACCATGATTTTATCTAGCAATAAAATTGATTGGAGGTTTCAAAACCACTTATTGGGAGCCTTCATGGCCATGAAAATCATATTAAGGTTGAATGGATGGATTATGGGTCTTGAATACGATTTTTAATTTTTTAAATAAATTTTATGGGTATTAAAAACCTACGTGTGTGGTTTACTGGGTAGGGCCACACAATTAATCAAACTATGCTCCCCTACTATCTGGGGTACATATTTTCTCCTTAGTGGCTATGTAGTTTGATTAATTGGGTGAAAAATATGAAAAATCTTTTCTTCCATGGATGTGCTATTTGGAGGGTCCTGCTGCACTATTTGGACAATCTGTGTGACCCCTCTAGAGCACTATCATAGAGTGTATGGTTTTTTGGTCCAAACCGCAAGATTTTATCTAACCATGCACCAATCATGAACAACCTAAAGGATTAAAAATTTCTTCAAATTTATTTTTAAAAAACCAATAACAATTCCTAACCAAAACAAAATCAAAAATGGGATGAGGATTTCCTAAATACAACTTTCATGATGTTACAATCTCCCAACCATAAAAACATCTTGTCCCTAGAAATCCTAAAAATAAGTTTTTGTACCATAGATATGAGTCTATTTGTATCTCACCAGTGACTAACGCAATGAGGTATCATGAGATTCCGAACCATGATTCCATATCACATTGACAAACTTTATTTTCCACCCATAAATTTCCTTTTTATTAAACCTAAAATCCTTACTAGATATCCATTAAAGGTTAAATAAGGATGAATATCAAGATCCTCCCAACTCAAAACATGAGATGGGTTAAAAATATTCTTATAATGATGATATACACAAACAATATTATATATTGAATTCGATTTTTATTTAAGTACTAAACAATAATCCACATTCCTTACTCTCCCAATAGCCTCAAAGGGTCCAACAAAAGGAAGAGTAAGATTCACTTTCCTCTGGATTTTTCAATGACCCAAATGAGGTGAAACTCTCAAAATCACCTAGTCACAAACTAAGAACTCCAAAAATCTACTACAACAGTCAGTATATGATTTATATTAACTCTATGTTGTTACCATTATCTTATGAATCAATTGAAATTTTTTGTTGTCTCTTAAACTAAACTTAGTCCAACCATGGATGTTTCACTAATATCTGGCCAAAACAACACAAATTTACTTGGTCTTCCATACAAATCCACAAAAGGATTCATGAAAATTGTAGACTGGTAATTGTTATTGTATGAAAACTTGACCAATCCCAAATATATGTCCAATCCTCCCCCCAATGTTAGGGATGAAGGAACATATCATTTATTTCAAATAAGTATAGCTCATTCTATCTGGTCATCTATTAGTAAATGTTATGTCATGTTTAATATCACCTAATATCCCATTTACTTATAGATTCCTCACTGAAACATTGAAGTGATTTGGGGGTATATATCATAGATTATCATAGATGGAACACCATGTAGTCTAACAACCTCTTATATGTACAGCCTTCCTATGTCCTTATCTTTGGTTGTATCATGGATGGTTAAAAAGTGATATGATATGGTCAGTTGTTTTAAAAAACACATATGGTTTTCTTATTCCATGGGCTATGAGGAAAACCGACAATGATTTCCTTAGAAATCTCATCCTACTTCCACATTGGAACTTGAAGGGAATAAAAAACCCAAAGTTTTCTAATGATCAGCATTGGCCTATTGTCAAGTATAGCAATGCGAAATAAAGTTACTGATGTCTTGTATCACAACTAGAAACTAGAATCATCACTTTATATCATAGAACATATTTGTGGAAACTAGGTTCACTACACACTAAGAACTATGAAAGTCACTCATCACATCTTTCTTCATAGATAAAGGCAGAATGTACCAGTTTAGTAAACATAGATTACCCTCCATGGATAATGATCATTCACCAATATTCTCTCTACCAAAAAGAAAGTTCCTAATTCCATTTAATTTATCATAAATATATTTATCTTGAAGAATCATCTTAATAATAGTGGAGTTCAACTGAACAATTTTCAAAACAACTTTGTCCTCTTCCTCCTAGACATCTATATGCAATTGTGAAAAAAGGGACATCAAGTTCCACTATTCTAATTATTAATTTACATTACAGGACTTATGTTTCCTACTCAAATCATTGGTTATAACATTCTTATTTATTTACGTGTAGTAAATGTAGAAGTAAAAGGACTTCACATATTCCACCCAACACCACTACGAAATATTAAAATATTTTTAAGAGAGGATATAACTCATTTTTTGTTTGATTGAACAATGAACATTCATCCAAAAAGTTAATTCCCCAACTCTTAAGTGAATTCATCATAGCTACAAGTTCATGTTCATCAGTCAGATAATTCCTCTTATGTATCATAAGCTACCTAGAGCCATAGCCTACCACATGATCTCCCTACATATGAACCCAAACCTAAACCTAATGCATCCCAAAAGACAACATATCCCTTAGTAGCCTATAGAAGATTCAACATAGATGCATAAGTCAAAAGATGCTTTAAATCAACAAAATAACTCTGAAATTTATCATTCCATAATAACTTAACCATTTTGAGTGAGTGAGTTCATTATAGAAGCTAAATTTGATAAATCCTTAAGAAATCAAATATAATACCCCATTAAACCCAAGAGCCTATGTATCCTGGAAACATTTCATGGTTGATCCCATGTCATAACAACTATCACCTTTTCAATATATACTGAGATACTAAATTTTGACACCATGTGTCCCAATAGCTTCACTTCCCATATTTAGAAAATAGAATTTTATAGTTTGGTGTTAATTCGATGGTTTCTCAACATTTTCAGAACTAATCTAAAATGATTCACAAGATCCACCAAATACATAGATTGAAACAAGATTTCATCCAAAAATACAACCATGAATGCTTCAAGATAATCATGGAATATTTTTTCATCAAATCCATAAAATACAAAGAAGAATTGATCAAGCTAAATGGAATAAAAAGACACTCAAAGTTACTATAACTACTCTAAAATGCATCCTTCTCAATGGAATATTCCTTTACTCTGATCTGGTGATAACCATATCGATGATCAATATTTTAGAGCCAATTATACCCTTTCATCATGTCATGAAGATCATCAATAC
Source organism: Viscum album (assembly GCA_963277665.1). Taxonomy (NCBI): domain Eukaryota; kingdom Viridiplantae; phylum Streptophyta; class Magnoliopsida; order Santalales; family Viscaceae; genus Viscum; species Viscum album. Next base: position 775,068,972 of record OY728120.1, on the reverse strand, counting down.
GTGGTAAATGATACTTTTTATTCACCATAACTTGGTTATGTTTCCAGTAATCAATAGAAAGGATAAGTTTTATATCAACATTCCTAGAAATTAGATCAGGCACTTCCCAAGTTGAAACACTCAGGAGTATAAAACCTTTTTCAAGATCAAACTGGGTTTTAAACTCTTTCATTTCAGCTGGTTCCATATGGTAAGAGGGAATAGAAAGTTGTTGTGTACCTGGTAATAAATCAATAGATAACTCAACCTATATTACCAGTGGAATACCATAGAAATTAGAATAAAAAATGTTGGTATACACAATGATAATTGTAGGGAGATCATTACTTAGAAATTATCTCTCTAAGACAAAAGAAAACACAGATATTACCCTTCCCAACTCCAGAAAATATGGCCTATATCTACTTAACCATGAGTACCATTCTCTCATAAAGACATTGGATTGGTAAATGAGTCCCGAAAAAGATAACAAACAATCTGGTATTGATGATCAATTAGTCAATACAAACTAATAATGATGTTAGGAAATTTGATATTGAGGAATAGAAAATTCAAGGTAAGATTAATATCTTGTAAGGATAAAATACAAGAAGTAAAATGGAGACCATAATCTATAGGAATGGTTTGAAAATAAACAAAATGGGTCAATGTGAATGAGTGATATGCATCGGTATTAAATAAATCAGTCACCAAAGATGAGGCTATAGTGATGGTACCTCTCACATTCACTATTCCCATGTAAAATTCCTTAGGAGACTCTTCCACTGCACAAATAATATTTTTTTTCGATTTCTATGGTTGAAACAATTTTATTATTGAACCATATGATTTCATTGTATTAATTTTACATGTTGATGAGAATGTTCTACTACAAAGGGAAGAAAACATGATCATATGTGTGCCAACCGTACGTAGTCCCAAAGGCTTCTATAATTTTCGAAATTTATTCTGAAACAACCCATAATACAACATAATAAAAACATGATCAAAATAATGATCAATGATTACTTTAATACAAGTAACCAAATGTTACAATAACCATTATCAATTATATCATAGAGATAAAAGATATAAATTCAATGGAAGATATTTTATTATCTAAAATATTTTCTAATAACGTAAGATATAAGTTCCACATTATTGTAGTGGATATTATTATTTTGGAATAATATCTACCATATACATTCTCAGATAATGAAAATAAGGAATTATTATCTCCCTCTGTATATGAAATATCATTCCTTATAACATTGAGATCATGCTATTTTTTATGAAATTAATTTAATATATGAAAAATAATACCAATAAATGTGATATGAATGATAAAAAAATATAAATATCTTAAATAATAAACCTAGGATATGATTCCAATTAATTTCCCAAGATAAATAGTGAGAATATACAAAATAGGGAAATTAATTGGTTCTCTATAAACACTTCCCCTTTCTCAATAATCAATTTTGTTTTTCCCCCTATCAATGTGTATAATCTTTTTTAAACCTATTTATTCATCATGTATATTAAAAAAATATATAAAATCAAATAAAAATCATGTTTTATAAAATATTAACTAACTCTATGAGTGGCTAGTACATGGGGATTAGTGGGTGATTCCCCATGACTCTTTTTCGTTGTCTTTTTATCCACAATGAACTAATGGGATAGGGGATGACCTTTTAATCCTAATAAGTGATTTCTCTAAACAATAAATACATACCTACCAAATGTTACAAAATATGATAATTAAAATATATCATGAATAAGATCAATTATAAACATAGATCTCTTAAATAGTGATCTTCATTATCATTTACAAGTGTGTCGAGGAATCAATAATGTGTGAGCCTTCGATGCTAAAAATTTTCTCCTTATCTATCAAAAAAGTATATATATATATATAATGTTTATAAAGTTATTTATTATAATTTTTTATGAATGAAATATATATTTAAATATTTATATACAAACTATTGTTTTTTATTGTTAATTATTGTGAATTTATCTTTCATAAAAACAAATTTGAAAACCATGACATGAAATATTATTTTCTCCACAAAATTTTCATCTTGTTTCCATATTAAACAAATATATTGAGTTTAAACAATAGTATGGCCATTTATATTCCATTATTTTGTTCCTCTACACGAAAAATAAAATAACATGATCATGTTAAATGTTGAGAAAACCTTGATGTGTTTCTATTACCATACCAATTATGATAACAACTCATGAAAATACATTCTTCCCGATAAGAAACACAGAGATCATTTTACTTCCCTATATTATATAGAGTCTTTATCTAATTAGTCTTAAAACTATAAGTCACACCATGATATGGTTATCCCACTCAATAATTTTTACATAAATATATCACTAATCCTTCTCTTAAAAGTTACTCTAACCACAGTGTAAATTGGATTTCCATTTTCCCATAAATTCCACAATTAGGTGGTCCAATGATCCCCATAAAGTGATTAGATATTTCTCTAAATTTCATTATTCCATTTTATTAATTTTTTACATTAATCAAACAGAAAAAAAATTTAGGATCATGTTGATAATAAATAAAATAAAAATACACATCATAAATCATGGGTGTGACCTAAAGAAAAAACCCACAGTATGCTCTCAACATGAGATAATATAAACACCATACTAACAAATAATGCAATCTTTATAATGGAAATCTATCTCTTGGTGTAAAAAATAATAATACCATTATAAAATTTATATTTAATCACATCAAGAGTGTCTTTCATCTACCTTTTTATTATCTTCAAATGCCTCATAAGATATTAAAAAAACATTGACTTGTTCCAAATAAATAAATCATGTTAACATACAATTCAAAATAATAAGGCAGCAATATATGAAACATAGTATAAATTTAAGAGGTGGGTATATTTTTATACTCTATAGCATTTATCCATAAGGCTCTCAATATTTCATATGTTCAAGTAAACCATGATATCTTAAAAAAATTCTTTTTAAATAATTTATATTAATAACTTATAACCTTATATAAAAAATTGAACAAATAAGATAACCCACTCATACATTGTTTGTAAAAAAGAAACATAAACTAACCCAAAATTTTACTGAATCTCCACTAGCCTCAAAAACATTATGTTAAATATTTGGTGTCTTCGGACTAGTGTATAGGGATAAATAAATTCCAAGGGTCAAAAAAATAAAAAATATAACAATTCAGTTCTATAAATAAATAAATAATATATACAAATATATCATTAATTTCATACACAATGAAATAAAATAATCCAAAAACACTATATTGGGATATAAGTATTACAATATTAGATAAAAAATTCAAATCAATTAAAATGACAGAAATTATAAATCCTAGGTTACATTAAATAAAGCCTTAGGTAACCAGTTCTTGTCAACATCTTATACTCTAAGGGGGTATTGAAGTATCCAAAAGATTATATCTACTACATCCCAAAAAAACCTAAAACTTCATAACAAGGTCTATATACATCAAAGTGAACATAAATAGGGTGAGACTGATCCCCAGTATGATTTCCCTAATAAATCCAATAATGATCCATGAATTCTTAATATAAATATGATCATCATATGAGATTTATGAAATAAATTTCAATTCTAGAAAAAAATCAATTATTTGATTTAATATAACAACTAAGAACCCAAATCAGCCTAATTGGGGGGAGTAAATTAGGGTGACCATATTTTCCATCTAAACGTATATTGTTCTCATGTTAGAATAAATTTACCTAGATTTGAATATAAGGAATTTATGATTTTTTCACTATCAATTCCAAGGATAAATATATTTTATTATCTCTCTATTCACTGCTTCAATACACGGTTACCAATATATTGGATCATATGTAATTATAATAAAATTAGTAATAAAAAGTAATAATCAATACCAAATAAAGTGTTTCTCTTTATCTCATTATCTTTAGGTTATTTTTTCTCTTTAGTTTAATTTAAAAAATAAACATTATCATAGTAGTCTCTTACTTCCCTCAAATATTATATACATTTATGTCACTATATGATGACCATATTCCTCTAATTTATAAAGCATCAATATCTCTATAATATATCTATAATATATTAAATTTTTTTTCCTGTATACATAAATAAATAATATGTCATTCAAATTATCTAAATAGGTTGGGTCATATTTCCCATAAATCCCCACAAGTTTATATATTTTAAAATATATTCATATAAACAAATTTAAAATATTTCCTTAAAACCATTGAGTGACTTCCTGAACCATATAATGGTTGTATTGTAAATGTATAAAATCCAAAAACAATGACATGAAATCCTTTTTCATTAAAAATATCACATTATTTCAAATTATCATATTCGAAATCAAACATGAATCATGACTTAGTAAATTTCTATCCACAAAATGTTTTCTTCCACTATAAAATATTTCTTTCAACTTCTGAAAATGACCAATTATGTCAATGATGTAGTTTTTTTAACTCATACCATTTTTATCAATCCAAAAAATGACTTAAGAACCACGACCATAAACCATTAAAACATCATTTAAAATGGAGTCCATGAAAAATAGATAATTTACCATGATTATAATCGTGATATTATTATTTTCATTATCCTATAGTGTCTAACAATTTTTTTAAATGTCCTCCTCCAATCTCCTAGAACTAAAAATTAAAATTAGAGACCACAATATAGTTCATTTAACCGAAAAATAGATTTTCTCATCATGGTAGATAGTATATGTCACCCAATTCAGTCAATGTATTTCCAAAACAAGAACCTCCAGATTGTCATATAAAAAATCATGGTTTATTCATATTAAATAAAACTACATAAATAATAATCATATCATCATTAAGTTCTTCTATCCATTAGTTAAATGTTATTCTATTAGTTAAATTAAATTAATAGTAGAAAAAAATTAATTTTATCATCTTCCTAAATGATCTCAACATTTTACCCCTTAGTGTGACATAGGTTCCAATATATTTTAAATAAAATATCCTTCAAAACATTAACTAAAGTAATAATTTTTTTTGGATTTTTAATATTTAAACAAATTCATATATAACCCAAACCAATTCATGCCACTATAAATTATTCACCCAATCCACAAATATTATTATAACCCAAACCAAGGGAATCCATATTCCAAAAAATATTTTTCTTACCAAATATATATGTGTGTCTAAAGAAAGTACCCTTTATATTATCATTATATTTACAATACATAATCATCATTTCATGTCATTGACCTCTTCATCACACTTATGAATCCATCAAAACTATGTAGTCATACTTAGATTATATTTCTTGTAAACTCACTTGAATTTATTATTATCAATTCCAAACACTTACCATTATCTTACCCAACATTAATATTGATACATTAATTTAAATATTTTAAAAAATAAATATCCATAAACACCTTATATAGTCAAATTATGAAGAATAATCTGATTAATAGTTAAATAATTTAATTATAAAGTGAAAAACGTAAATTTAATTATTAATATAAAATTAATCTTCAATCCTATCAACCATGTTTTCATTCACTGATTATTATTAAATCATAACAAATAACATTTAAAAAATAAATAAAAGTGTGCAAATTGTTCTTGAAGTGAAAGAACCATATGGTGATGATGAACCATTAAAAATTGAAGTTAACGTAATTATGTCATCACCTAATCTCCAATGATAAAATCCATATCATTTGTATGGTATTATGCATACTCTAATGAGACCCCCCAAATCCCTAAAAATAAGAAAATGTCCCATGTAAAGGGATGGGATTAAGGATAAAGAGATAGTAATATGATAATAATAATAATAAAGGATGATATATTACATTAACATAAATCAGTATCGTTCATATAATTAGGGAATAATAAGTAGAGAAGCGAGGAGTTTATCCCTCTCGATTTATCCCACACACATAGAGTGAATTTTTCTACCATATAATTATCTCATCAAAATATTAATCAAATATTGAATAGGTAGGGATTAATAAAGTTCATTCCCACTAAAATGTGTTAATTAAAAGAAGAATAATTTCATTTACTAAGTTACAAAGATAGGTGTGACTTGTATTTAAATATTATTATTATTATTAAATCTTTTTCATTAAACATCCATTTAAATTATTATAAACAATATGTTTTTGAAGGAGATTGTGTTACCTCAGATGATGTCTGATGTAAATGGGATTTTTTTATAACATCTTGAAGTTAACATTATTATGGAATTTTTTTTGGATTCTGTTTTCAATCATTATACATTAAATAAAGTGATTCATATCAGCATAGAATTTCAAACTGCTTGAATAACTTGTTGAATATGGTTTTAACAATGTTTTGGATTATTTGGAATTTTTTATAATGTTGAAGATAATTTTTTGGGGAATTGGAGGAAATCATGTTGTAATAGTATAAGACTAAACTGTGATTTATTTATTGGATGTGATTATGCTTGTTCTAAAATTCATAATACATGTGTCGTGATAAAAGGAAAAGTTCATTTATTTACAAGTGTTTAAGATGAATGTTACAAGAGGTTAATTGCAACATGAAATTTGTTCTTACTCCAGAGAGCTCATAATTACACCCTAGTGGAAGAGTGTAACAAAAATAGTGATCTTTAGAATTAGAGATAATTCCCTTATTTCTTGAAAATATATTAGATTTGAGAGTATAATACTATAATGAATGTATTTTATAGAACAATGTGTTTGTTTTTTTTTTATTTTATGTAAAATTTGAAGAAAAATTCTTTGGAAATGCATTATTTACAATAAAATATATATTATTATTCAATGATTTGTGTAAGAAATTATGTTTTATCAATTTTATTGATTTTTATTAATATGTTCCATATATAATCTTTCATTCTCATTTATCAACATGACTTAAACATTATAAATATGATTTGAAAGCTAATATCGACTCAATGGCTAATAAAGAAGTAGCTGAATTTGTAAGTTGAATTGTTTATTATATTTTGTATAAAAAATTCAAAATTAAATAAAAGTGCAATGTGTGTTATAGGTGTAATGTGTGAAAGAGAGTGTAAAATTTGAATTTAAGTGTGTGAAATAAGGACTATTTAAGAAAAAGTTATATAAGAGAGTTATTGATTATAGATGATGTTTATCAATTCAATTATTAAACATGAAATAATTATATCTGAATATTGAAGTTTCTCTTAAATAAGAAGTGGGTTTTAATGGAATGTACATTGGTGTTTTGAGTTTTTATGATTATTAATGTTTATATACTTATTTTTTATGAATATATATTATTAAATAATAAAATAAGTTGTTGGATGGTTTGGAAGAAGTTATTTTATGTTTAATTTCCTAATTTCAGATATCAAAGTTAAGAAAAATATATAACACTCTTTTTACGGTGATTTTAAGGATTTTCATTCGAAGTAGTAGAATCTATATTGATATAGATCCGGAATAATTTTGTTATTTTTAGAGGAATCGCATCATAATTATTTGGAGATGGTTATACATATAAGATTTCAAGAAAAAAACTGTCTCTTTGTAACCATGATGGTTATAGTGCATTTTGTGATATTATTTTTTCATAACCATGCCAAGGATGTAGCAATTCTTATTGGATGGTGGACCTTGTAAATCACTGTTCATACTATTTTTTAGTATTTTATATTTTGTGTTTGTTTAATTAATTTACTTAATTAATATGAATTTAGTAGTGAATAAAAGTTGATATAAAATATAAATAAATCTATTTATCTTAATGGGTGAAAAGGTTTATTATTTTGGGAAATGTAAATGAAATTTATTGATTGATTCATTACCCTATGAATGAAAAACTGTGGATATGAATACCTATTGAAACCTATGTATCCAACATTGGTATCATATTTGTATTCCAAGTTTATTTCGAATATATTAAGGGCATTCAATGTTCTATGTAAATTTTATTATTTGTTTTGAAGCTTAGTTGGTTTTTAATTATTATTCCTTTATTATATCATATTAATTAAATGAATTGGAAAGAGACTATTATGAATCATATAATGAACAATAACATATGGAAGTATTAGATACATCAATACCAATTATAATTTGGCATGGATGTGCTTGAAATGGATACAACTATGTATGATCCTCATGTGAAAGGTGGTGTGATAACTGAAATTGATCAGAAGAATATTTAGAAGAATGGTTATGCATGAAATATAATTACACCATCTATCTAAAATGAGTAATTTATTATATTAATGGGGATTAATAATGAAAAATTAATTTAGGATAAATTCTAAAAAAAATTAAAGATATTTCAATGTTAGAGAGGCTAAATTACAGTTATGGTAGTTTATATGTGTTTTATGATGAATCTACAATTGAATTATTTAAAATATATAATTAATTAAGGAGAAAAATTATATATATAAGTTAGAAAATTGAATATTCCATAATGTTCAAGAATATGCTTCATAAATACCATGAATAATTTGATGTAAATTTATCACCTCATAAATATTTTGATCCAGAAAGACATTCATTATATTATTTGAATATAATTTTGTTTGATTATGAGATGAGGAAAGGAAGTACTCTTAATAAAAAAAATTATGCATGAAAATTAAATATCCCTTAAATCCCTTAAGTTTCATAAGTGTAAAAAATAAATAAAAAAAGAAGAGAATTTAAATTCATAATAAGTTGTTGAGAAAAAATTTGATAAGTTGATGTCATTTATCTCAAGTAGTGTTTGAAAAGGAAGAATAAAATACCAAGTAAATCTTCAATTAATGTTTTTTAGGGGTGGGTATATTGGAAATATTTGTACAAATTTTCCAAACATAAAGGGATAATAATGTGATATTGAGGATGATCCATCAAAAAATTCCATAAAGAAAAAAAATTCAAAATTCAATAAGAAGAATTTTTCCTCCAAGGGAAAGGGTGATAATTTTTATAATATTAAAAATATTTATTTATTTCCTATGTTAGATAATGAATAAATTGTTGGTAAAGGAACTAAATTATAAAAATCAATTGAATAAAAAGAAAATTTTGTTTATAAATAAATTTAATAATGATTAGTTCACTAATGATAAAGATAATTGTGATGAGAAATAGGATGAAACTAAAGTAGAGTTTATGTTAAAGAGATAATAAAAGGAGTGACATTCAATGATATCAATGTTGGAGAAGGGGAATAAGAATTTGAAGAAATAATATTTAGTTTCAAAAAACATTTTTGTTTTATTAATCTAGAAACTCCTTATTATAATGTTATTTTATAAATTACATACTATATTTCCAATGTTATTAATTATATTTATGTTTTATGTTAGTAAACTATTTTATGTCTAACTGTATGAAAGAAAATATGGATATGTATTGAATTAACAGTGTCAACCTACTATAAAAAGAATCCAAGTGATTGGATGTTGAAGTAAATGTGACATCATAAACAAACAAGTGATCATGTTTTAGATAAGAAAAATATACCTATTTCTTGAACTCACCTCATGTGAATTGAACCTACTCTAAGAAAAAATGATGTATCCACCTGAACAAGTAACGTGACCAAATGATGAAATAAAAAGACCAAAAGAAAAAATAAAGAGACAACATGATGAATCCAAGCTAACATGTATAGTTACCATGATAATGTGACCATGAAAATTTATTTCTCCAATGTTACCATGGGAAGTTACCAAGAAATGTTACCACGATAAAGTGACAATGGAAAGTAACCATGATAAGAGATCAAGTAAATGTACTATTACCAGTGACCATAGAAAGTGACTATAAGCCAAAGTTACATGATTAATTAAATACAATTTCACCATGTCTAAACATATGTAGTGAAAATTTTCAAATATCAAATGGATATATTTTATGTCATTTGGTCAAAGTATAAGTATTTGATGGTGTCAAATGATACTGATGAGTATGGGGATTAAATTATGAATATTCTCTAATAGCTAATTAGAAAAGGTAATCTATTTAATAATTATATCCCCTCATGTACATACATATTCATGTGTGTGTGATTGAAAAAGCGATTCACTAATCATATTGAATATTTTTATTCTATAACACTCTGTTTTTCTAACATCTCAGTGAAACACTTGGTTGAATATTTTCAAGGATATATTTAATGATTATTAATCAACCAAAGATGATTAGATTCAGCTGCATAAAACCATATCAATTTCTATATTTTTCTCAATTTATTTTTATCATAACTTTGATATGTGTTTTAATTTAATCTGTGAATTTACTTTCACATGCACCTACACTATTCTGGAGAATATTAGATACTCTCTCTATCATTATTACTTACTCATGTTATCCCATATACAATTATAGAAGATGATTTTGAATCCTAGACATCCTATGTGTATTTATTTATTTTAAAAAAACCTAATTCACTTTATTGGTTGGTTTATTTTATTCATAAAATCCTTGGAAGAAGGTGATTTCCAAGTAGAGAGGATTAGTTCTCAGTTTGAGATTGAATCTCTTATTATTACTATTTTTGTGTTCTAATCTATTTTTGATTAAAATATTTTTAAAATCAGTCCTTTATTTCAAAATATATTTTTTAAATATAATACTTTGATGGTTAGTTTAAATATGAATTCGATATACTATTTTCTATACTACTAAATTAGTATCAAAAGTTGAATTTGTTTCAAAATTTCATTAATTGGGTTGTGATCAAATCATTCATAAACATTTTGAAAATATAAAATTATAAATTTATACTATTTTAGTAAACTAGTATGATTTTATAAACTTGGTTATTTTAGATTTATATTATTTTTAATAGAAATATTTATTGGGATGTCAATTCACCCCTTCTTGAGTTATCCACTCCAACCAATAATTTATTTTTCTCATACTAAAAATGAATCAAATTCTGATAGTGGGGTTATGATTTAATGTTTTTTTCACTAAATAGAAGATGTTGAAATATTATATTTAAGAAAAGGTTAAGTATATGGTTTTGTAACATGAAAATGATAAAAAAATGTTACCCAAAAAAATATTACTATAAGAAGTTGAAGATAAATTTTGAGAAATCAATGCAAGAATTTAGAGAAATTTAAATGGTAAATATCAATTTTGTTGACATATTAAGGATAATTAATGATTTTTTGAATAAAAAAATAACTCATTTTATATTTTCATGTGGTTTTAGATATCTCTAAGGGTAGTAGTATTTTAATTTAATGTCAAAGTAATTTATGTTTATAGAAAAAGAAAAAAAATTATTGAATTATAAAATTTTGGATATTTCAACTTTAGTGATAAAATTTACAAAAATTTTAATCTAAAAAATTCAAAAAATTATTCATATTTGTATGGGAATGTGTTTTTATTATCAAATAATTTTGGTTCACCAAGATAATCTAAAATCATAGCTCAAAAAATAAATGGACAACAGGTGACACAATTCAAGTAATAATTTTTTGTGGAAGAAAACTTTTATAATGTGGTTATTATTATAATAAAGAGGATTTATTTATGGGAATGGAACCTTATGACCCATTAACTTGTGATTTTGAGTTTTTAGAAGTACATTTATATTTCCTTAAGGGATTAAGAGGTTAGTAAAGGTGGAATTTCTACAGGGAATGATTGTGGCGTGGAGAGAGTATTTTGTTACAAAGTTGATGAGGTTGTGGTGTGGATTAAGGACTATGGATTAGTGACTCATGGTAGATTTCTGGTTCTTCTACCATTTTTGAAATATTTTCATCATGGATATTGAGGTTGTAGCATGTAGTTGATGAGATGTTGTTTTGGTGGTTTTATTGTTTTTGTGGTAGTTACACCATAGGGTTGGGATGGGTTGTGGTCCCTTTTTTTGAAATTTCCTTATATGATGTGGTGTATTCAATTTCATATTAGCCCATATCCTATTTTTTAGTATCTATGTAATTAAATTAATCATGTTTCTCATACATTTCATTAAACAAGTAGGTTGTGGTGTGGTTCCATACACTATATTTTATTTTTTTTCTTATGGAAACACCTCTACGTCATGGTGTATTGGGGTGTATTGTAGTATTCTAACATCTAGTTTCCCTATAAATACCTAGAACCACATATAACCTATATTTTTATCAACTAACTCTATTGAACCATAGGTGTCTCTGAGAGCCTTTCAAAGGCCTTTGAATCCCCTTTTTATCGGAATCGACCCCCATCATTTAGAGATCAATATATGGTGATTTGAGATGAGTTATTAGTATTTTCTTTTGGATTCATTATTATTGTTCCTCTAATTTCAACGTTCCATGTATGGTAGTAAATTTCCTTCGATATCATAAGGTTTATATGTTTTTTATCATGACTTTTGTTTGGTTTTCTTCAAGGGATATAGTCTTCTTACCGGAGAGGTGGTCATAGATCTGTATTGTTGATCAATTCTTGGTGGGAAACATTTAAATCCTTGAGGTAGGGGTTAATTTATTCTGTTTTTATATTACATGAAATTTTAAATTAATTATGCATTATCCCTCTAAATGGTGATGTAATTAACAATAATAAATAATAATCCAGTTTAATGGAAGAATATAATATGGTTGTAGTGATCATATTTTTTCACCATGGTAAGGTTTATCTATTGATTATCAATATAGTATGTTATATATGTTTATGATTTTTTTTCATATTTTTTATTCTTGGGTTTATCATGTTAATTTTTTAAATATGGTTAAAGAATATAAAGTTGATAATCTTTTGTTGTCTAAATAATTTTAAAGAGGCATGTTTAAGGAATTAATTGGTTCATATAATTTTATAGAAATAGTATTTTTATTAATGAATGTTTAATTAATTATTTTTCAATATGTTAACCAAAAATGATAAAGAACATAAAGTTTTATTGATTTTTGTTTACTATAACAAAAATACATGTTAAATGAGATTTTTTCTTTCCTAGACATTGATGAAATTGGAAAATATTCTAGAGAGCATGTTTAAATAATTTTATAGATTAAAATAACTGATTCCATAGGTTAATCATAGTTTCAACCTATAATAAATGGATTGGTTAATTCAAGATATAATAAAAATGGTTGTTTGACAGGATATATGTTTTTGACTGAGAGATCTTGATTTCATGTAATGGTAGGATGCCTTGTTTTTAGGGACTAGATTCCCTATTGTCTCTTTTGGTTGGTTGTTGTCTACTATTTTTTCAATGTATGTGATCCTTTCTATGAAATGTGATGTGAGCATTGGATGACTATTGGTTGGTGAGATATTGGTGGTGAGGCCCAATGTTTATGTCACTATTTAATTCCTATGATAGTTAGAGTCATGGTAACATGCATGATGACGTTAGGGGTGGAACAAATACTGATGGAATGGGATGAATATGGTCTTTACCATTATGGTTCTTGAATCTGGGATTCATTCTTGTTAATTGCCTACATAAGAACCATATGACCACGTGTCCTTTTTTTACTTTAATTCCATTCCCTAATCCTTGTAGTAGTTGGTTGTGATTGGTAATTAATCTTTTTTATGGTAGATTATTATATTTCCTATAGTAACTAGAATTATAAAATAATTATGTTTAATAAGTAATGACACCCTTGGGGTTAGTGTTTATTGGGATTTTGAAGGGATATTAATCTTAAGGAATCGTGGACTTGGTTGAATATTTCCTAGAGGGAGTGGAATTCACCTTAAGGTTAATAGAATTTGATTGGGATAATGATAATTAATGGATAAAGAATTAATTAATGTAAATAGAAATTTTAAAATAATTTAATGAAATTATTATTAAATTCTTGAGTGATTTTAAGATATCTAGTTCTGAGTGGTTGAAGATGGGTGTTTGAGATAATATATTTGAATATGAGCCTAAGGTGATGTTAATTCCATTAATATGGTCAGGAGATATATATTATCCTATATGATTTTTGATTCAATACACCACCCCCACCCGTTTTTGTAGGGAAACTGACACTAAGTGGACTCTAGGAGGGAGTTTTCTCTAACATCAAGGCTAGAAGGGAACAGATGGATAACTACGACCTCTATCCCCACTCTCTTCTCTTAGTAGTACTATTTTATGGTATGAATAGTGGTTATATTTCCCTATATATGTGTATAGAGATATTTATAGGATTTTTGTTAGTTCACACAAATATATCATCTGATATAGTATCATAAGGGTTATTATAGTTATTAAGTGTATGGGTTGTTATGTCCCAAGGTACATTACTCAACATATGGGATGTGATGGATTGAAGTGCAATACTCAATGTATAATACAAAACATATGGGGGTGTGGTGGCTCCCATAAACTACTCAATTATTATCTGGATATGTGGAATGGTATTATGTCATGATGTGATGTATGAGATGTATGGAATGAAATTTTTTCTTAGGTGTCTTTGGGTTTGATTACTTTAGAGGGAGAAGGATTTGGACATATGATATCAGGGAAGAGTGGAAAGCTAGTGAGTAATTGCAGTTGGGTACCCATTTTTTTCTATTATATTTTTTAATCACTTGTATGTGTTACTTGGTCAGAGATATCTGTAGTGAGTCAAGGAAATTATTATGCCTATTTAGGTGAAGAGTTATTTTCACCTCTTATTCACTATGCCTTAGTATGCATTCTTTATATTTTGCAGGAGATTATTTGGGGAGGATTATTCTAAGTATATCTATTAATTTCCCCCTATGTATATATAAACTATTTTTTAGATTAGTAGGAATAGTCCAAAGATTGTCCTAGAATTTACTACCACATAGTTGTTTAAGAGAATTTTATGCCTCACAGTCAATGGCAAGTTTTTCTTTTGGTACTTATAGTTTAATTTTCTATTTTATTAGTTCTTTATGATACTACATGCATGTACTTGGGTTTATTTTTACACTTATCTTGAGTGATAGTCATTTGGTTTATTGTCTTATCTCTCTTTCCTCACTTTCTTTTAGAGGGTAATGCATCCCATTTATGTGTATGATATACCCTTAGTGATTATCATCAATCCATGGCCTATTGAAGGTGGGATCTAGGTGTCAATATATCCTTCATCTCATTACTATTCAAGAAGGGGTACCTTTGGGTGGGAGATCATCATGAAAGAGTGCTATTAATCATTCATCTTGAGGGACAAGATGGTGTTTAGAGCTAGCCACATGTAAGGACTTCATTGTTTTTAAGGAAACTATGTCATTTGAGTTTAGTAGGAAATGTAAACATGTTATAATAGCTAATTTATGTGTATTTAGGTACCCCTTTGATCTTACATGTATACCATCAAGCTTAAAGAGCCTACTAGGTGATGTTATACTTGTTTCAGGGTAAAGAACTAAGAAATGATCATGTATCATTCCTCTTTGGTCATGTTCTTGAAATGTGTAAAACATGGGATTATGTTGAACCTTAAATATATAAATTAAATAATTAATATTAAATATTCCATATTATAGGTTTAGGTTCCCCTAAAAGTTTTTCTTTTGTATCTATGGCTCCAGTTTGACATCCTTGTCAGGTTTGTTCCAATGTTTTTTGGAAAGATGTTCCAGAAGATCGTCAGAGAGTAGAGGTCGATGATAATGAAACCTGGAGGATGACACTTTAAGAGTTATAGTGCTATAGTCTACAGAAGTATTAGGTATCTGTATTATAAATAGTGATAGAATATGAGTTTTTGGTGGTGTAGATGGATTTTAGTTTAATCCATGCTCAGAAGGAGTGTTCGGTTTCATTAGTGGTGATAATGTTATGTGGAGCATTGAGGTGGTGGTAGATCTTGTTCCTCATGGGTCCTGAGAATTTAGGAGTCATATGTGATATTTTTAAGGACTATTATGAGTAAAATTTCGTTCTTTAACGATGTATGTGACAAGTCACCAAGAATTTATTACCCTTCGATAAGAGAGTTTCAGTGTGTCAGAGTTCATGATCTATTTATGGACCCATCTCTTTTATTCAACAAACTGTTTTCTAGATGAGTAGGATGCGGAAAGGAATATAATGAAATACTTTTATCTATATATCTAGTATTAGTTCTCTCTATTTAAACTACTCACATTTCTTTGGGTGTATAACAGAGTAGAGGTTTTTGAGAGGTCGTTGTTCATAACTAGTTCGTCATTATAGGGGAGTCTCCAGGACTGTCTACAAAGTAGAGCTATGGTCTGGGGTTCCTAGTTTCCTAGAAAAAATATATTTTAGATAACTAAGGGTAGGTCCAAACCCTCATAATATTATTTATCTAAGGGTAATGTAACTTAATTCTATTATAAATGATCATATACATGTTTCCATATGTAGTTCAATGTCATCAATGGTGGGTGTGATCAACTTTTTTTGGGAAGGAAACATGCCCCGGGTGTTGTACCTCAAGTTCCTTCATTGAGGTTGTTTCATATGATGTACTAGTAGCAGTATTCTCTATATTGGGATCATTAGAGATGTCACACCTTTTGAATATATTAACCCTAAGATGGTTATAATCCTCAAATAGAAGAGCACGACCATGGAGATGGTTTTCATTGGGGTCCGAGAGGTTATAGAGTAGGTTGTGTCCATCTGGAAGCTCAGTCATTTCCATCATTAGGTGATCCATACATTGTTTGAGGTGACATTTTAATTATTTCTACTAAGATGTGTGCATTGTTTTATCTAACAGTGACATTCATCATTATATCAGTGCTCCTAGTTCATGATTTGGGACTTGAGGTGGAGAGGATTTCATTTCCCTTAGAATTGACTATTCCTATTTTACGTTAAAATTACATGTATAAAGCATGTGGAGATTTTGATCAAATGTTGTGGTGGCACCACCATTGGGGAGAATTACTATGTTTATCAATACAACCACACAACATCATACTTAGTGTGGACTAGTTATATACATTGTATGATATTTTGGATTTATTTAGGAGGAAGATTATGTTATATGACATTGACAGAGTGTCTTCAATGTTCATTAGTGATAGAGACCCTCGGATGGGTAGGATTTATGTTCTGTCCTTATCTTCCTTGGTGAATGTAACCCCCCAAAATTTTATGAAAAAAATTCTTCTAATTTCATTAATTTCTTGTGTTGTATGCTACACCAAGATTACCTTGTTCTATATGCAACACCGTATTAGCTTGCAGTATACGCAACACGATTCTTGGATCGTGTTACACACAATTTTGATAATAGTTATTCTATGAAACATTGAGTGTGTGTATATATATATATATTCAATGTATAAATGAAATATTGTTGGATTCTGTTATAAGAAACAAAGAAATATTCCTTCACAACACCCAACCCTGACTTGGATTTCATTACACGCAATCACGACCTTCCTTGATAGCGTGTGTTGTACGAAATACCGGGTTTTACTAAACAACGATATATTATTATAATATTATTATTAACTAGCCGTTATGAATAGTATTAACTAAATTTTGGATTTTATAACATTATTATTCATCTTACATGTTTTCTAGAACATGGTATAAGAACAAAATAAATTTTTCGGGTAAATTAAGTATTTTAAAAAAATGCAGTATTGCCGCCTTTTGATGGCACACCCACTTTAAATCTAGTTTTTGACTTATTTATAAGTTCAATTTGAAAAAATAAAATTCTTCTTTGGAATCAAGCAATAAAAATTCACTTTGGATAAATTTTTCGTATTATTCCGGTAACTTTCATATTTTGATGAATAGTAAAAACACGATATATTTTAATGAAAAACAACTTTTTTCATTGTAATAATTTATATGGTTAAATTATAATATTTAATGGTTTTAAAGTATAGATAGAATATATTTTTAATATTTAATATAATATATGTCATTAGCATTGATTTTACATTGATTTCGTAGGTTAAATCAATTCAATCTTTTGCAAGGTTTTAAACAAAAACCCGTTTTCATTCGACAACGGGATTAATTTTAATTTAATTTCTGAAACTTCTGTGTATTGAATTTGAAAAAAATGGATTCCATATTTGGAATCAGTGGGTCAAAATTATGTTAATAGGCTACTTTTTATTTTTGGGAATTATGAATAGTAACTACGGTAAATTTTATTTACTATAGTTAAAGGTAAATCGGGTAATTAAGGGTAAATATAATGTTATAAAATTACCCTAACACATTCCAAAAGTCTAATGGATGGATAAAAGTAAATCCATATCAACTAAGGGTCGGATTAGATTCATTTTATGGACTTTTGACCATGAAAGTAATTTAATTATTATTAAAACCAAAGAAAGTGACAACATGTCACTCTCTTAAATCTTATAAGTATAATAATTTTAATTTAGTGATAAACATCATAAAACATAGAAAATGAGTAGTCTCCAGAAATATAATAAAATTTTCTACATCATGATAATTTATTTATAATTTTTAGGGATTAAATAATTTTCATTAATGGTGATACATTAATGATGCAGAAATTATTTATTAAGTGAAAAATCAGTAATATAGTTTTTATTGAAATAATAATACCTATTAAAAGGCCCAAACACCTGACCAAAACTTATTGGTAGTGTATATATATACCATAAGAATCCAACTACTTAATATATAACCGTTTGGAGTCTTGTAAAATTGATTAGGACACTTATATTAATTTATTTTGAATGATGCCAAAGTTGTTACCTTCATAATTTAATAAATATAACAATTTAAATATTGTGATTTTAAGATGATAAATTCGAGTAAAAGTATTATTGTGAAATTTAATAGATTTATCTTTATCATAGGATTTTGTTTTTAATTTTTATTCAACAAATAATTATATTAAATAATTATACAAAAATGTTGTAGTAATTATTTTATTAAGAGATAAACCAAATAAATGGTTTTAAAAATAATAAAATAAATATTATATGAAATATTTAATGTTCTCCACTAATTTTATAGATACATATGGCCTTTTATGAATCTATTAAATCTTTTATTTTGAACATATATTCTATATATATTTTATTTAAATTCATAAAAAGGAATAGTGTCAAAATTGACACTATTGTTATTTTATAAAAATAACATATTATAAAATTGTTTAAACATCAAACAATTATATATAAATTATAAATTTAAATTTATATGGTCTAAAATTTTATAAAGTATCCAATTATGGACAATTCACAACAAATGAGTAATTTTTTTTTATAATTTAAAATTTAGAATTTTATTGCCACAAATAAAATTAAATTTATTAAGTAAGGATAAATCACGTTGATAATGTTTAAAATAATTTCCTAACATGTATAAATTTTATTGGTTGATGATATTACAACCCTATCTCATATTATATTCGAATATGAGTTATTTTTGGAAGATTTTAAGTGGGGTTAGATTTATTATAAATTAATATTTTTATGAATTCCACAGGTGCCCCTCTCCTCCCTTATAAAAGGGCACCTCCTCCCTCTCTTCCTCACACCACTTTGAGCCTTCAAGATCGGCTAAACCCTACCAAATTATCTTCTCACCTTCCCTAGAAACATCCTAGAGGTCCTGGTCTTCTTCAATGACCAATTTTAGTGCTCTAAGAGGAGTTTTTAAAGAGGCGCTTCAAAGAAAAGGTAATGTCCATTACCGATTGTTTCGGCTTTATTTCTTCTTCCACTTATTTTTTTTAGATGTTTCATTATGAGGTAATAAAATCAGTATAAATAATATTCTTATATGTTATTATAAGTATGAAATAACCATATTTCACCATCTACCCATCCAACGGAAAATGAAATCACCGCATGTGCGTACGTACGGAATACTGTCTTCACGCCGTGGTGTAATCTATTTTCCACCACCACCTTACTTGGACGGGAATAATGGTGAAAGTAATGAATATATATGATTATTTTAAAGTGATGTATATTTTGTAATATTATATATACACTTTAATATAATTCCACAATCTTGGGAATGATATCATCACTCGTGCGTACGTACGGACTACCGTCTCCACGACGCGATGAGATTCACTCTCCATGTTAACCATTCATGAATAATTATAAAGTATATATAATGAATAATAATGAAATATATGACATAGTAATGATACTGGATTTATGTATATATATATATGTATTTCATTTACTTAATTCCATTCAATTCAAAAGGGAAACGAAAACAACGTTCATGCGTACGTACGACCTACCGTCTACAAGAACGGTGTATTTCATTCATTTTGTCAATCTGTAATATATATGTATATGATTAATATATATTATATAAAAATCATGTTTTACATTATGGAATTATTTAAATTAGGATATAAGTAATAATATCAAGAACGACAAATCGAAACACATACGATAAATAAAATTATTTTACCCAAAACGCTGTTTTAACATGGAATTTACAAAAGAACGGGTAATATGAAGTCATAAGTGAAACATATATGATATCATAACAATGAATATGATTCTGTAATAAGTCAATGACATTATTAAAATCATTATACAGGAGGTTCAGATACGTACGAAGCAAATTGGACCCAAGGTAAGGGATAATTATTCCAATCTCATTCTTATCTGAGATTGTTATTCATAAGTA
Source organism: Viscum album (assembly GCA_963277665.1). Taxonomy (NCBI): domain Eukaryota; kingdom Viridiplantae; phylum Streptophyta; class Magnoliopsida; order Santalales; family Viscaceae; genus Viscum; species Viscum album. The sequence goes on along the minus strand of OY728120.1, from coordinate 775,048,414 downwards.
CTTATTGGGGTTATGTTTATTATCCACGTCCATATGTTCTCAAAATGTTTCATAAAATGATTACTTTTATTTCATGTATTTTTAAAGACCTTTTCACCCATTTTTGACTTTTACTACATGGTATGTATGGAATCTTTCTTTATGAGGTACATTTTGACTTTTTCGGAAAAAGTACGAGAAGAATGTTTTTTTAACTTATACGGCACGAACAGATTTTTATGGTTTTATAAAGCCTTATTTTCATGAAGCTTCGTCCAAAAAATTTCGTGACTATTTTCAACAAAATCCTTCTCTTTTAAAATTTCTTGACATTTAGTAAAATGAAAATGATTTTGAAGAAGAAAGGATATTTTCCTAAGGAATTTATTTCAAGGGTTTTATCAAAACAATTTTCATCTAAGATGACATTATTTCACATGTTTATGTTTCAAGTATCATTTCTCTATGATATAAATTGTTTCATTTTTCTTATTATGAAATTATATCCATTTCTTTTATATGGATTATGTGATGATGGGATGATGTTCATGAAACCCATTTTATTTGTTGGGTTATTATGAATGATGTATGTTTATTTTGTGGCACAAGTAAGAATGGTTTCATTATGAGATGGGTGGGACCTATATCTCCCTCCAATTAATTGAGTAAAGATTTTATATCTCATGAGATAGACATGGCTGGAATGGTATGTTAATCTGGTTCAGAGTTACAGGACTGAAACGAGGAGTGAACTCGATTCAGAATGCGTCTTTGTCCACTAAGATGGTCTTGGCAGCAATGCCTTGGATACTATGGAAATCATTACATGTGCTTAATGGATGCCACAATTAAATGTTTTATTCCCATGCTATTTTATCATGGTTTATGTTCCATTATTATCTATGCCTTATTTACTTCCATGTTTTATGTCGTTGCTCAAGATTTTGATGTTTAAACATTATGTTCATGTTTTTAGGTTCAAATTTATATGGTATGTTTTATTTTATACATTATTACCCTTAGTGAGCATTTGAGCTCACCCTTTTTATGTTTTATTTTCCCCCAGGATCAAAATAAAGGTTTTAGGTAAGGAAACAAAAAGTGTAAGATCTTTTTGGGAGATGTTGATGATCTTTCACCATGATTAGAAGATTACGTTCCAAGTTTCCAAAGACACTAAACTATTACGGTCCTTGTGTGTCTGTTTTTGTTATGTATTAAGTATTCCTCAAAAGTAATGTAATGTCCATGTACGTCAAGCATAGGGTCTCTACAGTTGGTATCAGAGGAAAGGTTTAGTCAACCTTTGGAAACTAGGATGCGAGAACGTTAGTGAGATCCCTAGAGATATTTCTAAGGTATGTCTAGGGATGTCCCTAAGGATAAGTATACGTATAAGATATTGTCCTAGAACTACGGTAACGATATTATAATTTAACCTAAGATGTTAGATATTGAGGGTGCCCCCCCCCCTTTACTATGTTGTTTTCCCTAGCATGATTTTTTCCTCTCACACTATTATTTTTGGGTTTTAGAAAATGGCTGGAAATAGGAAGATTAATGATAATGGAGGATATGACAGACAATGGAACGATTTTCTTCATGAGAAACCAAATGAAAAGGGATCTGGAAGTCCAAACATCGTTGTTATGCCTAATCAGCAATATCATAATATGATCAATAATCTCAACATTGGTATGTTTCCCGACTCAGATAATAAGAGAAAGATGGAGTTTCATTATGATCATAGAGTAAAGAAAGTTCAATTTCTCCCATGTAAATCATGTGGGAAGGGGAATCAGGGAGATTGTTTCAAAGGAACTGTAAGATGCTTTGGGTGTGGAAAAGAAGGACACAAACCCAGTAAGTGCAAAGGAAAAGGTTCAGTTAACACCATGGACAAGGATAATGGTATTTCTACGACATCAACAATGATTAGATGTTTTAAATGTGGAATGTACGGGCATTATGGAAACCAATTCCCTAATGGAAAATCTCATGAAGAGAATCAGCATGGTCATATGAGTAGTATTTATGTGGATGATGATGAGGAGACTACAAATGATATATGATCTGAAAGAAGTGTTGAAGCTTAGACGGTTGTTTTTTAGTTAGTGGAATGATTTTATATTTATTAAGAGTTATTTTCTATAGTTAATGGTACTATGGAATAAAGAATAATCTAAGGATTGTTACGCTATTGTTTTTCCTAAATGTATTTGAATGTATATATTGAATGGTACCAGTAACCATGGAATATTATTAAGATATTTTTGTAAAGTAGATGATATGCGCATAATGAAGGAATAAGGAGATAATGAGATGTTTGATTGTATTCATGATCTCATGATTGATATAAAGACTAAGTGATATCATTGTTTGAGTATAAAGAATTTTGAAAATTTTGGTATGTGGAAAGTGTTAACTTTTAACTACATTCAAGTTTTCACTAAGGTTTAATGGGTATTCATTTTTCAAGAGAATACATGATTAAGGCTTTAGAACGTTTGTAATGTGACCAACAAGACATATCTTATGATATATGGGGATCAATGATGGTATCAACATGCTTCTTATATGAAATCTCTGGTAATCGTTTTCACTATAATATGGCAATTGACTGCAATATTATGGATAAGCCTAAAGATTGGAATGGATTATGTTGGACAAAGTTAAAATTGTTTAAGGATAGAACCTTTTTCGATATTTTTGATGGGATGATATATTAATGTAGTTTTAGAAAAAGGACAACCTGCAGGACGGGCGATAGCCCATCGCGTCAGACAAGGATGTTGGAATCGAACCCACAACCGAAGGGCGACTGGCCTTTATCGCCTACAACTGGCCTACAGGAAGTCCCTGATTAGTAGAAACTAGATTTATTTTATTAAGCGGTATGATACATGAAGTATAAGTCCATTTTAGAATCATATATGATTAATCTCACCGTAGATGGACTTTTGTATATTTGATAACATTTTCTAACCTTTTGTTTGAAACTGATGGAATGGCCCATAATTCTATCACATGATCTGTTAACACTTCACGAATAACAAATTCAACTTCATTTCTTTATGATATGAAGTGGAAATTGTTCAAAGCACGAACAATAGTGAGATTGTACCAAAATCAAGCACGTATTTCTTCTAATTCAAAATTTTCAACTTTAGGGAAATGATATTGAATACCAAAAATGTTTTCCTAGTGCTCTTATATCAGTTGAATCAGGTGGTACCTTAGATCATCACAAATTTATGGCTTTGTGATTGATGTCTTTTTCATAGCCATGTTCTCTACCACTCTCCATCAGAACTTGATGGTAAGATTTTTCTTCCATATCCATATTTTCACCTATGTTCTATTATATGGAAACCCAGTGATTAGTTTATCTGGGTTACCATTAAATTTCATACATTAGTTTTTAATGATAAGTTTTGGTATTCCTTTTTACGATGTGGATTTCAATTAAAGAAACTTTCAAGTAAAAAAACCATTTATAACTCTGACGAATTTCGAGGGCGAAATTCATTTTAAGGGGGGTAGAATGTAACACCCCGAGATTTTATGAAAAATATTCTTTTAATTTCATTAATGTCTTGTGTTGTATGATACACCAAGATTACCTTGCGCTATATGCAACACCGTATTAGCTTGCAGTATACGCAACACTATTCTTGGATCGTGTTACACACAATTTTGATAATAGTTATTCTATGCAACATTGAGTGTATATATGTATATATTCAATTTATAAATGAAATATGGTTTGATTATGTTATACGAAACAATGAAAGATTCCTTCACAGCATGCAACTCTGACTTGTCTTGCATTACATGCAATCACGACCTTCCTTGATAGCGTGTGTTGTACAAAATATCGGGTTTTACTAAACAACGATATATTATTATAATATTATTATGAACTAGCCGTTATGAATAGTATTACCTAAATTTTGGATTTTATAACATTATTATTCATCTTACACATTTTCTAGAACATGGTATAAGAACAAAATAAATTTTTCGGGTAAAATAGGTATTTTTCAAAAAATGCAGCTTTGCCACCTTTTGATGGCGCACCCACTTTAAATCTAGTTTTTGACATATTTATAAGTTCAATTTGACAAAATATAATTCTTCTTTGGAATCAATAAATAAAAATTTACTTTGGATAAATTTTTCTTATTATTCCTGTAACAATCATATTACGATGAAGAGTAAAAACACGCTATATTTTAATGAAAAACAACTTTTTTCATCGTAATAATTTATATGGTTAAATTATAATATTGAATGGTTTAAAAGTATAAATAGAATATATTTTTAACATTTAATATAATGTATTTCATTAGCATTTATTTTACATTGAATTCGTTGGTTAAATCAATTCAATCTTTTGCAATGTTTTAAACAAAAACTCGTTTTCATTCAACAATGGGATTAATTTTTATTTAATTTCTGCAACTTCTGTGTATTGAATTTGAAAAAAATGGATTCCATATTTTGAATCAGTGCATACAAATTATGTTAATAGGCAATTTTTAATTTTTGGGAATTATGAATAGTAACTACGGTAAATTTTATTTACCATAGATAAAGGTAAATCGTGTAATTAAGGGTAAATATAATATTATAAAATTACCCTAACACAAGAAAAAATTATATTGGATGGCTAAAAGTAAATCCATATCAACTAAGGGTCAGATTAGATTCATTTTATGGACTTTTGACCATGAAAATAATTTAATTATTATTAAAATCAAAGAAAGTGACAACATGTCACTCTCTTGAATCTTATAAGTATAATAATTTTAATTTAGTGATAAACATCATAAAACCTCGAAAATTAATTGTCTAAAGAAATATAATAAAATTATCTACATCATGATAATTTATTTATAATTTTTTGGGATTAAATAATTTTCATTAATGGTGATACATTAATGATGCAGAAATTATTTATTAAGTGAAAAATCAGTAATATAGTTTTTATTGTAATAATAATACCCATTAAAAGGCCCAAAAACCTGACCAGAACTTATTGTTAGTGTATATATATACCATAATCATCCAATTACTTAATATATAACCGTTTTGAGTCTTAAAAAGGTGATTAGGACACTTGTATTTTTCTATTTTGAATGATGCCAAAGTTGTTACCTTTATAATTTAATAAATATAACAATTTAAATATTGTGATTTTAAGATGATAAATTCGAGTAAAAGTATTATTTTGAAAGTTAATATATTTATATTTATCATAGGATTTTAGTTTAAATTTTTATTCAACAAATAATTATATTAAATAATTATAAAAAATGTTGTTGTAATTATTTTATTAAGAGATAAACCAAATAAATGGTTTTAAAAATAATAAAATAAATATTATATGAACTACTTAATGTGCTCCACTACTTTTATAGATACATATGGCCTTTTATGAATCTATTAAAGCTTTTATTTCGAATATATCTTCTGTATATATTTTATTTAAATTCATATAAAGGAATAGTGTCAAAATTGACACTATTGTAATTTTATAAAAATAACATATTATAAAATTGTTTAAACATCATAAAAATATTTATAAATTATAAATTTAATTTTAAATGGTATAAAATGTTATAAAGTATCCAATTATGGACAATTAACAACAAATAAGTAATTTATTGTTATAATTTCAAATTTAGAATTTTATTACCACAAATAAAATTATATTTATTAAGGATAAATCAAGTTGATAATGTTTAAAATAATTTCCTAACATGTATAAATTTTATTTTTTTATGATATTACAACCCTATATCATCTTATATTCGAATATGAGTCATTTTTATAGGATTTTAAGTGGGGGTAGATTTATTATAAATTAATATTTTTACGAATTCCAAAGGTGCCCCTCTCCTCCCTTATAAAAGGGAACCTCCTCCCTCTCTTCCTCACACGACTTTGAGACATCAATCTTGGATATACCCTTCCAAATTATCTTCTCCACATCCATAGAAACATCCTAGAGGTCCTGGTATTCTTCAAATCCCAATTTTAGTGCTCTAAGAGGAGGTCTCAAAGAGGCGCTTCAAAGAAGAGGTAATGTCCATTACCGATTCTTTCAACTTTATTTCTTCTTCCACTTCTTTTTTTTAGTTGTTTAATTATGAGGAAATAACATCAGTATCAATAATATACTGATATGTTATTATAGGTATGAAACAACAATATTTCACCATCTACCCATCCAACGGAAAATGAAATCACCGTGCGTGCGTACGTATGGAATACCGTCTCCACGCCGTGGTGTAATCTATTTTCCACCACCACCTTACTTGGACAGGTATAAGGGTGAAAGTAATGAATATATATGTTTATTGTAAAGTGATATTGATTCTTTAATATTATACATACACTTTAATACAATTCCATGATCTTGGGAATGATATCATCGCTCGTGCATACGTACGGACTACCGTCTCCACGACGCGATGAGATTCACTATCCATGTTAACCATTCATAAATAATTATAAAGTATATATAATGAATAATAATGAAATATATGACATAATAATGATACTGGATTTATTTATATATATATATGTATTTCATTTACTTAATTCCATTCAATTCAAAAGGGAAACGAAAACAGCGTTCATGCGTACGTACGACCTACCGTCTCCATGAACGGTGTATTTCATTCCTTTTATTGATCTATAATATATATGTATATGATGAATATATATTATATTTAAATCATGTTTTACATTCTGGAATTATGTAAATCAGGATATATGTAATAATATCAAGAACGACAAGTCGAAACACATACGATAAATAAAATGATTTTACCCAAAACGCTGCTTTAACATGGAATTTACAAAAGAACGGGTAATATGATGTCATAAGAGAAACATATATGATATCTTAAAAATGAATATGATTCTGTAATAAGTCAATAAAATTATTTAAATAATTATACAGGATGTTTGGATACGTACGAAGCATATTGGACCTAAGGTAAGGGATAATTATTCCAATCTCATTCTTATCCGAGATTGTTATTTGTAAGTATTTACTGGGGTTATATTTATTATCCACGTCCATATGTTCTCAAAATGTTTTTATAAAATTATTACTTTTCTTTCATGTATTTTTAAAGACATTTTTACCCATTTTTGACTTTAACTACATGGTATGTATGGAATCTTTCTTTATGAGGTACTTTTTGACTTTTCCGGCAAAAGTACGAGAAGAGTGTTTTTTTAACTTATATGGCACAAACAGATTTTTATGGTTTTATAAAGCCTTATTTTCATGAAGCTTCCTCCAAAATATTTCATGACTATTTTCAACAAAATCAATTCCTTTAAAATTGCTTGACATTTTCTGAAAATAAAATGATTTTGAAGAAGAAAGGATATTTTCCTCATGAATTTATTTCAATTGTATTATCAAAAACATTTTCATCTAAGATGACATTATTTCACATGTGTACATTTCAAGTATCATGTCTATATGATTTAAATTGTTTGACTTTTCTTATTATGAAATTATATCCATTTCTTTTATATGGATTATGTGATGATGGGATGATATTTGTGAAACCCATTTTATTTGTTGGGTTATTATGAATGATGTATGTTTATTTTGTGGCACAAGAAAGAATGGTTTCATTATGTGATGGGTGGGACCTATATCTCCCTCCAATTCATTGGGTAATGATTTTATATCTAATCAGATAGACATGGCTGGAATGGTAAGTTAATCTGGTTCAGTGTTACAGGACTGAAACGAGGAGTGAACTCGATTCAGAATGGGACTTTGTCCACTAAGATGGTTTTGACATCAATGACTTGGCTACTATATAAATCATTACATGTTCTTAATGGATGCCACAATTACATGTTTTATTCCCATGCAATTTTATCGTGGTTTATGTTCCATTATGATCTATGCCTTATTTACTTCCATGTTTTATGTCGTTTCTCAATATTATGATGTTTAAAAATTATGTTCATGTTTTTAGGTTCAAATGTATATGGTATGTTTTAGTTTATTAATTCTTACCCTTACTGAGCATTTGAGCTCACCATTTTTATGTTTTATTTCCCCCTAGGATCAAAATAAAGGTTATAGGTAAGAAAACAAAAAGTGGAAGATCTTTTTGGGAGATGTTGAAGATCTTTCACCACGATTAGAAGATTACGTTCCAAATTTCCAAAGACACTAAACTATTACGGTCCATGTGTGTCTGTTTATGTTATGTATTAAGTATTCCGCAAAAGTAATGTAATGTCCATATACGTCAAGCTTAGGGTCTCTACAGTTGGTATCAGAGGAAAGGTTTAGTCAACCTTTGGAAACTAGGATGCGAGAAAGTTAGTGAGATCCCTAGAGATATTTCTAAGGTATGTCTAGGGATGTCCCTAAGGATAAGTATACGTATAAGATATAGTCCTAGAACTACGGTAACAATCTTATAATTTAACCTAAGATGTTAGATATTGAGGGTGCTCCCCCTTTACTATGTTGTTTTCCCTAGCATGATTTTTTCCTCTCACAATAATCATTTTGGGTTTTAGAAAATGGCTGGAAACAGGAAGATTCATGATAATGGAGGATATGACGGACAATGGAATTATTTTCATCATGAGAAACCAAATGAAACAGGATCTGGAAGTCCAAACATCGTTATTATGCCTAATCAGCAATCTCATAATATGATCAATAATCTCAACTTTGGTAAGTTTCCCGATTCAGATAATAGGAGAAATATGGAGTTTCATGATGATCATAGAGGAAATAAAGTTCAATTTCCCTCATGTAAATCATGTGGGAAGAGGCATCAGGGAGATTGTTTCAAAGGAACTCGAAGATTCTTTGGGTGTGGAAAAGAAGTACACAAAGCCAGTAAGTGCAAAGGAAAAGGTTCAGTTAACACCATGGACAAGGATAATGGTATTTCTACGACATCAACAATGATTAGATGTTTTAAATGTGGAATGTACGGGCATTATACAAACCAATTCCCTAATGGAAAATCTCATGAAGAGAATCAGCATGGTCATATGGGTAGTATTTATGTAGATGATGATGAGGAGACTACAAATGATATATGATCTGAAAGAAGTGTTGAAGATTAGTCGGTTGTTTTTAAGGTAGTGGAATGATTGTATATTTATTGATAGTTATGTTGTATAGTTAATGGTACTATGGAATAAAGAATCATCTAAGGATTGTTACACTATTGATTTTCCTAAAAGTATTTGAAAGTATATGTTGAATGGTACCAGTAACCATGGAATATTATTCAGATATTTTTGTAAAGTAGATGATATGCGCATAATGAATGAATAAGAAGATAATGAGATGTTTGATTGTATTCATGATCTCATGATTGATATAAGGACTAAGTGATATCATGGTTTGAGTATATAGAATTTTGAGTATTTTTGTATGTGGAAAGTGTTAACTTTTAACTGAATTCATGTTTTCACTAAGGTTCAATGGGTATTCATTTTTCAAGAGAATACATGATTAAGGCCTTCGAACGTTTGTAATGTGTCCAACAAGACATATCTTATAATATATGGGGATCAACGATGGTATTAACATGCTTCTTATATGAAATATCTGGTAATTGTTTTCACTATAATATGACAATGGACTGCATTATTATGGATAAGCCTAAAGATTGGAATGGATTATATTGGACATAAGTTAGTATTGTTTAAGGATAGAACCTTTTTTGATATTATTTATGGGATGATATAGTAATGTAGTTTTAGAAAAAGGAAAACCTGCAGGATGGGTGACAGCCCATCGTGTCAGAAAAGGCTGTGGGAATGAAACCCACAACCGAAGTGCAACTGACCTTTAGCGCCTACCAATGACCTACAGGAAGTCTATGGTTAGTATAAACTAGTTTTATATTATTAAGAGGTATGATATATGAAGTATAAGTCCATTTTAGGAATCATATATGATTATTCTCACCATAGATGAACTTATGTATATTTGATAACTTTTTCTAAAGATTTGTTTGAAATAGATGGAATGACCCATAATTTTATCACATGATCTGTTAACACTTCACGAATAAAAAATTCAACTTCATTTCTTTAAGAGATGAAGTGTAAATTGTTCAAAGCATGAACAATAGTGAGATTGTACCAAAATCAAGCTAGTATTTCTTCTAATTCAAAATTTTCAACTTTAGGGAAATGATATTGAAAACCAAAAATGTTGTCCTAGTGCTCTTATATCCGATTAATCAGGTGGTACCTTAGATCATCACAAATTTATCGCTTTGTGATTGATGTCTTTTTCATAGCCATGTTCTCTACCACTCTCCATCAGAACTTGATGGTCATATTTTTCTTCCATATCCATATTTTCACCTATGTTCTATTATATAGAAACCCAGTGATTAGTTTATCTGGGAAACTGTTACATTTCATACTTTAGTTTTTAAAGATAAGTTTTGGTATTCCTTTTTACGATGTGGGTTTCAATTAATGAAACTTTCAAGTAGAAAAACCATTTATAACCCCGATGAAATTCGAGGGCGAAATTCATTTTAAGGGGGGTAGAATATAACACCCTGAGATTTTATGAAAAATATTATTTTAATTTCATTAATGTCTTGTGTTGTATGATACACCAATATTACCTTGTTCTATACGCAACATATTATTAGCTTGCAGTATACGCAACACTATTCTTGGATCGTGTTACACATAATTTTGATAATATTAATTCTACACAACATTGAGTGTATATATATATATATAAATTCAATGTATAAATGAAATATGGTCGGATTCTGTTATACGAAACAACGAAGGATTCTTTCACAACATGCAACCCTGACTTGGCTTGCATTACACGCAATCGTGACCTTCCTTGATAGCGTGTGTTGTACGAAATACCGGGTTTTACTAAACAACGATATATTATTATAATATTATTATGAACTAGCCATTATGAGTAGTATTAAATAAATTTTGGATTTTATAATATAATTATTCATCTTACACATTTTCTAGAACATGATATAAGAACAAAATAAATTTTTCGTGTAAAATATGTATTTTTAAAAAAATGCAGTTTTTCCGCCTATTGATGGCGCACCCACTTTAAATCTAGTTTTTGACATGTTTATAAGTTCAATTTGACAAAATAAAATTCTTCTTTGGAATCATGAAATAAAAATTTACTTTGTATACATTTTTCGTATTATTCCGGTAACTTTCATATTTTGATAAATAGTAAAAACATTCTATATTTTAATGAAAAACAACTTTTTTCATCGTAATAATTTATATGGATAATTTATAATATTTAAAGGTTTTAAAGTATAAATAGAATATATTTTTACCATTTAATATAATTTATTTCATTAGCATTTATTTTACATTGAATTCGTAGGTTAAATCAATTCAATCTTTTGCAATGTTTTAAACAAAAATCCGTTTTCATTCGACAACAGGATTAATTTTAAATTAATTTATGAAACTTCTGTGTATTGAATTTGAAAAAAATTTATTCCATATTTGGAATCAGTGGGTCCAAATTATGTTAATAGGATACATTATATTTTTGGAAATTATGAATAGTAACTACGGTAAATTTTATTTACCATAGTTAAAGGTAAATCAGGTAATTAAGGGTAATTGTAATATTATAAAATTACCCTAACACATGCCAAAATTCTATTAAATGGCTAAAATTAAATCCATATCAACTAAGGGTCGGATTATATTCATTTTATGGACTTTTTACCATGAAAATGAATTAGTTATTATTAAAACCAAAGAAAGTGAAAACATGTCACTCTCTTAAATCTTATATGTATAATAATTTTAATTTAGTGATAAACATCTTAAACCTTTGAACATGAATAGTCTCTAGAAATATAATAAAATAATATACATCATGATAATTTATTTTGAATTTTTAGGGATTAAATAATTTTCATTAATGGTGATATATTAATGATGCAGAAATTATTTATTAAGTGAAAAATAAGTAATATAGTTTTTATTGAAATAATAATACCCATTAATAGGACCAAAAACCTGACCAAAACTTATTGGTAGTGTATATATATACCATAAGAATCCAATTAATTAATATTTAGCTGTTTTGAGTCTTATAAAAGTGATTAGGACACTTATATTATTTTACTTTGAATGATGCCAAAGTTGTTACCTTCATAATTTAATAAATATTACAATTTAAATATTGTGATTTTAAGATGATAAATTAGAGTAAAATTATTATTGAGAAATTTCATAGATTTATCATTATCATAGGAGTTTATTTTTAATTTTTATGCATCAAATAATTATATTAAATAATTATACAAAAATGTTGTAGTAATTATTTTATTAAGAGATAAACCAAATAAATGGTTTTAAAAATAATAAAATAAATATTATATGAACTATTTAATGTGCTCCACTAATTTTATAGATACATATTGTCTCTTATGAATCTATTAAAGCCTTTATTTAGAACATATCTTCAGTATACATAATATTTAAATTCATATAAAGGAATAGTGTCAAAATTGACACTATTGTTATTTTATAAAAATAACATATTATAAAATTTTTTAAACATCAAAAAAATATTTATAAATTATAAATTTAAATTTATATGCTCTAAAATGTTTTAATGTATTAAATTATTGACAATTCACAACATATAAGTAATTTTTTGTTATAATTTAAAATTTAGAATGTTATTACCACAAATAAAATAATATTTATTATGTAAGGATAAATCAAGTTGATAATGTTTAATATAATTTCCCAACATGTCTAAATTTTATTGGTTGATTATATTAAAACCCTTCCTCATCTTATATTCAAATATGAGTCATTTTTGGAGGATTATAAGTGGGGTTATATTTATTATAAATTAATATTTTTAAGAATTCCAAAGGTGCCTCTCTCCTCCCTTATAAAAGGGAACCTCCTCCCTCTCTTCCTCACACCACATTGAGCCTTCATGCTCGGCTAAACAATGAAAACTTATCTTATCCACTTCCTTAGAAACATCCTAGAGGTCCTGGTCTTCTTCAAAGACCAATTTTAGTGCTCTAAGAGGAGGTCTCAAAGAAGCGCTTCAAAGAAGAGGTAATGTCCATTACCGATTCTTTCAACATTATTTTTCTTACACTTATTTTTTTTAGTTGTTTAATTATGAGGTAATAACATAAGTATCAATAATATACTGATTTGTTATTATAAGTATGAAACAACCATATTTCGCCATCTACCCATCCAATGGAAAATGAAATCACCGCGCGTGCGTACGTACGGAATATCGTCTCCACGCCGTGGTGTAATCTATTTTCCACCACCACCTTACTTGGACGGGTATAAGGGTGAAAGTAATGAATATATATGATTATTGTAAATTGATATTGATTTTGTAATATTATACATACACTTTAATACAATTCCACAATCTTGGGAATGATATCATCGCCCGTGCGTACGTACGGACTACCGTCTCCACAACACAATGAGATTCACTCTCCATGTTAACCATTCATGAATAATTATAAATTATATATAATGAATAATAATGAAATATATGACATAATAATTATACTGGATTTATATATATATATATATTTATGTCATTTACTTAATTCCACTCAATTCAAAAGGGAAACGAAAACAGCGTTCATGCGTACGTACGGCCTACCGTCTCTATGAACGGTATATTTCATTCCTTTTATCGATCTATAATATATATGTATATGAAGAATATATATTATATATAAATCATGTTTTACATTATGGAATTATTTAAATCAAGATATATGTAATAATATCAAGAACGAAAAGTCGAAACACATACGATAAATAAAATGATTTTACCCATAACGCTTCTTTAACATGGAATTTAAAAAAGAACGGGTAATATGAAGTCATAACTGAAACATATATGATATCATAACAATTAATTTGATTCTATAATAAGTCAATGACATTATTTAAATCATTATACAGGTGGTTCGGATATGTACGAAGCATATTGGACCTAAGGTAAGGGATAATTATTCCAATCTCATTCTTATCCGAGATTGTTATTCGTAAGTAGTTATTGGGGTTATGTTTATTATCCACATCCATATGTTCTCAAAATGTTTTCATAAAATTCATACTTTTCTTTCATGTATTTTTAAAGACCTTTTTACACATTTTTTACTTTTACTACATGCTATGTATGTAATCTTTCTTTATGAGGTACTTTTTGACTTTTCCGGCAAAAGTACAAGACGAATGTTTTTTTAACTTATATGCCACGAACGGATTTTTACGGTTTTATAAAGCCTTATTTTCATGAAGCTTCCTCCAAAATATTTCATGACTATTTTCAAAAAAATCCTTTTCTTTTAAAATTTCTTGACATTTTGTGAAAGGAAAATGATTTTGAAGAAGAAAGGATATTTTCCTCAAGAATTTATTTCAAGTGTTTTATCAAAACCATTTTAATCTAAGATGACATTATTTAACATGTGGATGTTTCAAGTATCACATCTCTATGATTTACATTGTTTCACTTTTCTTATTATGAAATTATATCCATTTCATTTATATGGATTATGTGATGATGGGATGATGTTTATGAAACCCTTTTTATTTGTCGGGTTATTATGAATGATGTATGTTTATTTTGTGACACAAGTAATATTGGTTTCATTATGAGATGGGTGGGACCTATATCTCCCTCCAATTTGTTGGGTAAATATTTTATATCTCATGAGATAGACATGGCTAGAACGGTATGTTAATCTAGTTCAGTGTTACAGGATTGAAACGAGTAGTGAAATCGATTCAGAATGGGACTTTGTCCACTAAGATGGTCTTGGCAGCAATGCCTTGGATTCTATAGAAATCATTACATGTGCTTAATGGATGCCAGAATTACATGTTTTATTCCCATGCTATTTTATCATGGTTTCTGTTCAATTATGATCTATGCCTTATTTACTTCCATGTTTTATATCGTTGCTCAAGATTTTGATGTTTAAACATTATGTTCATGTTTTTAGGTTCAAATGTATATGGTGTGTTTTGTTTTATCCATTCTTACCCTTACTGAGAATTTGAGCTCACCCTTTTTATGTTTTATTTTCCCCTAGGATCGAAATAAAGTTTTAGTTATGGAAACAAAAAGTGGAAGATCTTTTTGGGAGATGTTGAAGATCTTTCACCACGATTAGAACATTACGTTCCATGTTTCCAAAGACACTAAACTAATACAGTCCTTATGTGTATGTTTTTGTTATGTATTAAGTATTCTGCAAAAGTAATGTAATGTCCATGTACGTCAAGCTTAGGGTCTCTACAGTGACTGATTTGATATTGAGTTTTTCGAAGATTCAGCTGTCAGTGTTTCCTATGGTTGTGGAAGAGTACCCTAATGTTTTTCCTAAGGAAGTTATGGAATTACCCCCTTGAAAAGAGATCCAGTTTCAGATATATTTACATTCATGGGTTTTTGTTATCTTTATGTATCTATATAGGATATAACCTTCTGAGTAGTGAGAAATGTGAGTACAACTCAATGATCTTTTGTAGCGAGGCTTCATTCAGAAGATTGTGTCACATTTGGGTGCACAATTTTTGATTGTGAAAATGTAATTGGTAAGTTAAAATATATGTATTAATTATCATCTATTGTACCATATGATAGTGAAGAAGCGCTATACTCTTCTTTGGATTAATGATTTATTCAATCTGGTAATATGTGTTAGTTTGTTCTTGAATATTGATCTAAGATCAAGATATCAATAGTTATGGATGAATAATGTGGATATTACAAAGATAGATTTTTAACACCATCATGGGAATTATGAGTTCATTTTTATGTTTTTTTATTTGATGAAATATCAATTCATGTTCATGGTTTTAATCAATTTATTATTTGGATATTTTATAGACTAGTTTGTGGTGGTTTTCATTGACAATATTCCTATGTAATCTGCATTTGAGGAAGATTATGCATAGCCTCAGCATGTCATTTTGGGAGTTTCTTATTAGTGCTATCTATTCAAGAAGCTATAAAAGTCTGAATTTTGGAATCATGAAGTGTTATTATTGGGTAATGAAAGCTCCCATTAGATTTTTTTTTTTGAATCCTTTAATGATTGAGGTAGTCGTTTCTTGGGAATCCCCCAAGATTTTTTCATAGGTATTAATATTACTTGTTCTTGTAGGATGTTATAGAAAGTTCATGAATTATTTATCTTAGGTTTAAACTCGTTTTATATACCCAACCAGAAAGGATTATACATTATTTTGACTGATCAGTGTCATAAATCTTTTGAGTACCTGAATGAGAATTTGGTCAGTGCTCTAGTTCCATGTATACCAGCATAGGGAGTTTAGTTTAAGGTCTTCTGTGATTCATCATGTCTTGGATTGAGATATGTTCTTATGTATAATATATTGGTTATCTCTTATTGGTATTAGTAGTTACATACCCATGCTAATAAAAACACTACCAATGATCTCATATTGGAAGCAATTGTTGTTTCCTTGAAATTTTGGTGACATTACCTAATTGGTGGTCATTTTTTTATTTTTACCAACCATAAGTGTCGATGGTATTTCTTCTTCCAAAATGACCTAAACATATTAAAATGAGTTTGGATGGAATTCTTATTGGATTACAACATATATATTTCATATAAACTAAGGAAGGGTAACATTTTAGCTATTGCACTATGTAGAATGACACATTATAATGTCAAACATAAATTTGCAGATTCATAGAGAGTGGTTGCAGAACTTCTAGAGCACCCTACTAAAATAGCATGGCCACTACTTGAGGACTCTTTCAGATTCCCATTCATGATGACTGTATGATTCAACAATACATAAAGGATATTTAAATGGAAAAAAATTTACCTACAACCTAATCTCATAATGAATACTATCTTGGAAACATCTCACTTTTGAGATATCACCATCTTACATAGATGGCACAAAGCACAGTAGGTCAGTAAAATATCTAGCATAGTCCAGCACTAAAAAACCCTCCTATGTCAGATGCATAAAATCATGAGTTTTTTCATTCCTAAAGGTTTTGGGATAGAAATGGATTGGGAACATTGTCTATAATTCCTTCAAAGATAGCTCATCTTGCTCTCCATATTCCTTAGAAATATCCCATCAATGCTTGGATGGTCTATGAAACATATATATATATATATATATCAAGCTTCACCCTCTTATCAATGGGTGTATCAAGATGCTTGAATATTTTCTAGACTAACTCAATCCATAACTAGGTTTCCTGTTGTCCCCCTTCCCTAATAAACACAGGTGGATACTGATGTTGAAACTATATTGTCAACTCAAACATCAAATTAGTGGTTTGAAAAATCTCCTTTTCCATGGACCACATGACCCTCAGGAAGTTTTCATGAATCCGAACATCCATATAATCCTTTAGAACTATGGGAATATCTAGTTCTGCTATGTTAGGAACATGTTGATTTAAAATC
The DNA here is from genome assembly GCA_963277665.1 of Viscum album. Taxonomy (NCBI): domain Eukaryota; kingdom Viridiplantae; phylum Streptophyta; class Magnoliopsida; order Santalales; family Viscaceae; genus Viscum; species Viscum album. Next base: position 775,030,907 of record OY728120.1, on the reverse strand, counting down.
TCCTGATTAGCAATTCTAAGATGAAGAGGAGGAATTTTCTCTACTAGACAAATTCAAACCTTAAAGAACTCGTTAGTAACTAGGTTAGCCTAATAAGGGACTACAATAGAGAACCACTAACTTTTGGTATCTCTAGACATGGATTACATGTATTTTTTCATGACTTGATAACTCATTTAATTTTTACATTGAAATAGATATCTCATATAGTAGATCTATAGGGAAGTATATATCACATGCAAAAATAGTTATTCCCCTATCATTGACAATGAATGTCAATGTATCCCTATCTTCCTATTATAATACGTGTATTATATTATCACGCCATATCAGAAGATGAGTAAAAAACACAAGAAACAATAACATCATAAAACAATATCCTCGCAAAACATGTGAATCATCCAAAGTGAAATAACATCAACTGTAACAATCATAAAACACAACAAAAACCCATCCCTGGGTACCCAGATTTTCCCTTGTACATGGGTCAGCGACTCCCATGCACAAACTCATTACCATGTACCGACACGTCCTAGTCTCCTTTATACATTTCCCAAAATATTAAGGCATAAGAAAAGATAACATGATACATTGGTACCACTTTATAGCATCCCCCAGTCTAGAACTCTCTCACTTGGATAGAAAGGGGTGGTGTAGAGACCTCAAGCACGCCTCCCCTTATTCTAGAGGCTTATAACTAGAAATGGGGAGTTTGAATTGTATAGTGATGAAACGATACCCACTAGTATGAAGAGTCATAGAAAAAGAAACAAATCATAAATAAAATAAAAAAATCCTATAAAAGAAAATATTAAAGACAACAATAAAAACCAAATGGATAATCAGATAAATATATAATAAACAATGTAATAACGTGTCGGATTGCAACTAAATGACATGCTAGAAAAATAAAAGAAATTTATATCATGCGCAAATAAAATACTCAATGTCCCTAGTCTGGAACCCCATTTTAGTACTATCTATTAACTCATTCCTAGTAACAAACAAGAAATCAATAGCAAGGTCCTTTTCCTTTCTCCAAACCTGCATCCAAAAAATCCGCTCAGGTGCTAAATGGAGTCCTGAATAGGGTGTGAGTATAACTTAGTAGGTCGATAACAAACTATATATAAAAACCAGTCTCATAAAAAGTTTTTTTAATATAGTGATAAATATGTTTTTTAGTTAATTTGAAATTAAATAAAATACAACAACAACTTGCTTCGGCTCTGTTCTTGAATATCTATATGAATGTCTTACGACTAGCCAATCACAATCATATATCCAAGGTAAACAACATGCTATCGCAACATATTGGAATATCTCTAAGCATGTCCTATGACTAAACCAACCACAACCATATAACCATGGTATAGACATAATAATTCAATTCAAATAACTTTAAGAATTATCATATGGGACTAACTATATCCCACTCCCATAAGCATTAAAACATGGGACTAGGATGAGCATGCTAATTATTATAATTGTGGCATATATGTGTGAATGTTTCTAGGCCTATCCCTTTATTTAATCATCTCAGCATGAAACAAAATTCATTTCATATAACATGGATACCACTACATCACATCACAATACTCAATGATTAATTATGTCAATTAGCATTCCACTTTAATAATCCACATGAAATTTAATTCACAATTTATTAACAATTATATTAATAATAAATAATCCACAATTTAGGGATTCTATAATAATAAATCAACCAAGGTCAGACATCATGCTAAACAAACATTAAGCAACTAGACAATTACAAATACATTTTTAACTAAAGGAATTCAAGGGATAATCTCATTCAATTATTTAATTAATTTCATTGTGCACAATGAGGGAACAATCATGATATTTCATAAATTTGGTAATATAAAACGATAAGGTTAATATTTAGACCGCCTACCTTTAACCGACGACCCAATAATAATTCCAATGACCAATGCCCATAAGGAAGAAGTTGTGGATGATTTTAAAGAGGTTCATAGGTCTAAACTGATCAATATCAAAACTGACAACATAATTAGACAAAGGGTTTCACAGCAATAGTTGGATAACCAAAGGGAAGAAAGAAGAAACCTAACCAAAGGAATTTACTAGGGATTTAGGACACAAACAGAACGTCCAGATGAGAGATTATCACTCCAAAATCACTTAGATTATTCCTTGGTGTCGATAGGAGAGAATATTCTATGAAAATATAAAGAATTTAAGCCACAAAGTATGTTTAAAACTACATTTAGGGAATTTACACATCGTGTAATTTGATTACACGTCATTTATAATTTTTTAATGGCATTCACCAAAAAAAATATCTCCTTGGATTTATTTTATTAAAACCCATGAATTATTACATGATGAGTAATCACTTTAAATGATGTGTAAATGATCTATAGTTGAGTTTTTATCCAATATTCCCTTTAACTCTATAAACCTCCTGTAAATATTCTCAACTTACCAAGAACCCATATTGACACTTAGTCCCATTTATACTAGGACTCCATTAATTTAATCTTAATACATACATGAAATTTAGGTCATTTTGTCCAACAAAGGATCTCCATCTTGGAACTAGACTCAAACACTAAGGCTCAAACAATAAACATAGAATTAATCATACTAAGAAGCATATGGGATATTACACTTATCTCTATTTTTATATAAACAAAATGGTTTTTACCACCTATTAACTCTCTACATAGAAAATTTGGCATCATTTTTGTCGGTTCGACTAGGAGGAAAGGTGATTCCATTATTGAGTCCGAAAGGAGTCCTCTACTCAATACAAGAAGTTCTAAAGACCATGGGAAGTGATACTTCATCATTATTTTCTTTATCTCCTACCATGGAGTTCTATGTTCCTTGTGATCACATGGGGAAAATGATGTAAATCCCATGATTCATGTTTGTAATATTTGAATGATATTTTTAATTTCAGGTTTTCATATTTTTTTAATCATACTATATTATTATCTAGTATGTTTATTTATTATTATGTCATGATAAACTCTTATGATCATGTTTCGGGTACCCTTTCATGTGATGTTTCACACACCATTCAACAATTCTTCTTCCCTCTTTTAATTGAGGTGTTCGTGTGGTTCATATTGGTCAATCGAACTCTCATAAACACTATCAAGGCTATTTAAATTTATTTAATTTTATCACAATGAAATAACATAAAAACCTGGACAACACATCATGTTGTTCGTTTGTTTCTGTCGCGAGTTTCAATTATGATGTTTAAAACAAGTTAACCAATCATTGGTGGTACCCAGAGAAACATTTTGTTATTACAATTGATGTAACACCCCGTGATTTTATGAAAAATATTCTTTTTAATTTCATAAATGTCTTGTGTTGTACGTTGCACCGATAGAATCTTGCACAACACGCATCCTTGAAATGCCTTTCATTACACGCAATCGTGACCTTCCTCGATAGCGTGTGTAGTACGCAATACCGAGTTTCACTAAACAAAGATATGCTTTTAAAATATTATTAAAACTAGCCGTTATGAATAGTAATAACCACTTTTTGAAATTTTGTAAATTTTATTTTCAAAATGGACTTCATTTTTGGATTCGGAATATCGAAATTAGCTTAGGGTGAAATTTTGGCACTTTTCGGATAACTTTCATTTTCTGATGAATAGTGAAAATTACTAAATTTTAATTAAAATCAACATTTTAAAAAAAAATAATTAATACTGATAAATTATTAATTTGATTGGTTTTAAAGTATATTTAGAATATATTTTTACAATTTAATACAATGTTGGTTATTGGATGTAATTTCACATTTAAACCAGACATAAACCACTGTCAATCATTTGATAGTTATTATCTCTTAAGAACACGCTATTTGTTTTGACGACGGGAATTAATTTTTAAATTAATTAATGAAAATGATATTTTTTGAATTTGGTAAAATAGACATCATTTGTGAATTCATAATATCAAATATTTCTTTGGCCTAATTTTTGGTATTTTTCGGGAAACGTTCATTTTTTGATGAATAGTAAAACCACTAAGTGGTAGTAAAAAAAATGAATTTTTCATAAAACATAATTTTACCACTTCTGTGAGTGGAATTTCAAAAATCCGAGAGACATGGTTGATGTCATTATGTAAAATGTGGTTCAATGAGATGAAATTAATTTTTGGTGAATAGTAACTTTTTACTTTTTTTTACCACAGTTTAAAGTAAATAGGGTAATTAAGGAAAAATGATATTATTATTACCCTAACACATGTCCTAATTCTATTGGATAAGTGTAATTTGACCAAAAAACAACCTTAGGAATAAAATATGACCATTTAGGCCCACATGGATTAGATTAGGACATTTATTATTAATTTATTTATATAAGGGTTAAAATAGTTAAAATCAATGTTTGATAAGAAAATCATTTTTAATATTGGGTTATACATAAGATAAATTCGACTAGAAATATTAATTGGAAAGATAAAAAGATTTCCAACATAATGGTATTTTATTTTTAATTTTTAGACATTAAATAATTTAATTCATTTATGACACAAAGATGATGTAGTAATTATCTTATTAATGAAATATTGACATAATTGATGTTATAAATATCCAAATAAATGTAATTTGAGACTTTTTATGAATAACACTAATTTTATAGGTTAATATGACGTGTTAGTATTTATTTAATTAACTTATTTAGAACAAATAATTCTGTTATGAGTTTTACAAAAATCAATTACTAAATAGTGTGAAAATTGACATAAAATAGCTTTTAAAACAAATATTATATTATTAATTGATATTTTATTCCTAAAATTCTAAGGCTCGTCCAATTGACTTATATAAGGTTATATATATTAATAATAAACAACTTGGTGTTCGTTTGGCTTGTTATAGTAAGATTATTCACCTTATAGTGTAAGTACATAAAAAGACATTATAAAAGTAAAATTATCTAACTTAAAGTTAAATATAAATGATAAGGTTACAATAGGAACCTAAACTTGTCTAAATTATATTGGATGAGATGATTTAGACCCATCCCCACCTTATCATTGAAATAAATCAATTTGGATCTATTTGAAACCGAATTTGTCTTTATAATAAAATAATATATTTAGTTATTCCAAAGGTGCCCCTCTCCTCCCTTATAAAAGGGCACCTCCTCCCTCTCTTCCTCACACCACTTTGAGCCTTAAAGATTGGCCAACCCCTCCCCAATTACCTTATCCACATCACTAGAAACATCCTAGAGGTCCTGTTCTTCTTCAAAGACCAATTTTAGTGCCGTAAGTGGAGGTCCCAAAGAGGCGCTTCAAAGAAGAGGCAATTTCCGTTACCGATTCTTTCACCTTTATTTCTGCTTCCACTTCTTCTTCTTAGGTTGTTTCATTATTAAGTAATAACATCATTATCACTCATATACTGATATGTTATAATAATTATTAAACAAAAATATTTCACCATCTATCCATCCTACGGAAAACAAAATCACCGCGCGTGCGTACGTACGGAATACCGTCTCCACGCCGCGGTGTAATCTATTTTCCATCACCACCTTACGTGGATGGGTATAATGGTGTAAATAATAACTATATATGATTATTGTAAATTGATATTGATTCTGTAATAGTATGCATACACTCCAATAAAATTCCACGATCATGGGAACGATATCATCGCTCGTGCGTATGTACGGAATAACGTCTCCATGATGTGATGAGATTCATTCTCAATGATTAACCATTATTAAATGATTATAAAGTATATATAATAAGTAATAATGAAATATATGACATAATAATGATACTCTATTTATGTGTATATATATTTATGTCATCTACTTAATTCAATTCAACTCAATAAGGAAACGAAAACAACATTCATGCGTACGTACAACCTACCATCTCCATGAACAGTGTATTTCTTTCCATTTACAGATCTATTATATATATGTATATTCTGAATATATATTATATATAAACCATGTTTTATATTCTGGAATTATGTAATCATGATCTAAGTAATCATATGAATAATTACAAGTCAAAATACAGATGACAAATGAAACGATTTTACCCAAAACGCTCTTTAACATTGAATTTACAAAAGAACGGGTAATATAAAGCAATAAGTGAACCATATATGATATCATAAAATCTAATATGATTCTGTAATAAGTCAACGACATTATTTAAATCATTATATAGGAGGTTAGGATATGTACGAAGAACATCGGACCTAAGGTAAGGGTTAATTATTCCAATCTCATTCTTATCTAAGATTGTTTATTCGTAAGTATTTACTGGGGTTATATTTATCATCAATGTCCCAGATTTCTAAGAATGGTATCATGTATGTTTAGAGTCCTTTTTACCCATTTTTACTTTTACTACATGTTATGTAAGGAATCTTTCTTTGTTTACATTACGAGGAACTTTTTTGACTTTTCCGGCAAAAGTACGAGAAGAATGTTTTTTTAACTTATACGGCACGAATGGATTTTAACGGTTTTATAAAGCCTTATTTTCAAGAAGCTTCCTCCAAAAGATTTCATGACTATTTTAAACAAAATCCTATTCTTTTAAAATTTCATGTCATTTTGTGAAAAGAAAATGATTTTGAAGAAGAAAGGATATTTTCCTCAAGAATTCATTTCAAGTGTTTTATCAAAACCATTTTTTTATCTATGATGACATTATTTCATATGTGTATGTTTCAAGTATAATTTATCTATTATTTACATGGTTTCACTTTTCTTATTATGAAATGATATCCATTTATTTTATATGGATTATGTGATGATGTGATGATGTTTATGAAACCCAATTTATTTATTGGGTTTTTATGAATGATGAATGTTTATTTTGTGGCACAAGTAAGAACGATTTCATTATGAGTTGCGTGGGACCTATATCTCCCTCCAATTCATTACGTAAAGATTTATATCTCATGAGATAGACATGGCTGGAACGGAAAGTTAAACCGGTTCAGTAATATAGTACTGGAACGAGGAGTGAACTCGATTCAGAAAGGGACTTTGTCCACTAAGATGGTCTTGGCAGCAATGCCTTGGCTACTATGGAAATCATATCATGTGATTAATGGTTTCCACAATTAAATGTTTTATTCCCATGCTATTTTATCATTATTAATGTTTCCTTATGATCTATGCCTTAAGTACATCCATGTTGTATGTCATTTCTCAAGCTTTTGATGTTTAAACATTATGTTCTTGTTTTTAAGTTCAAATGTATATGGTAAGTTTTATTTTATCCATGTTTACCCTTACAGAGTATTTGAGCTAACCCTTTTTATGTTTTCTTTTCCCCAGGATATAAATGAACATTTTAGGTAAGAAAAAAATGGGAAGATCTTTATGGGAGATGTTGAAGATCTTTCACCATGATTAGAAGATTACGTTCCACGTTTACAAAGACAATAAACTATTACGGTCCTTGTGTGTCAGTTTTTGTTATGTATTAAGTATTCTTCTAAATTAATGTAATTTCCATGTACGTCAAGCTTCAGGTATCTACAGTTTGTTTCAGAGGAAAGGTTTAGTCATTCTTTGGAAACTAGGATGCGAGAACTTTAGTGAGATCCCTAGAGACATTTCTATGGTATGTCTAGGGAAGTCCCTAAGGTTAAGTGTATGTTATATTCCTAGAATTGCGCTAACCATCATATAATTAAACCTAAGTTGTTAGATATTGAAGGTACTCCCCCTTTATTATATTGTTTTCCCTTGCATGATTTTTACCTCTCACACTATTATTTTTGGGTTTTAGACGATGGCTGGAACCTGAAGGAACCGTGTTGATAAATGTACTGGAAAATGCAATGATTGTCCTCCTGATCAAACAAATGTTATGGGATATGGAGTGAAATATCTTATTGCTATAATTACACAAGATATGAATCATTATGGACTTCCAAATGAGCAGAAAAGGGAACAATATTCCATTGAGTCCTTCATGAGGAAACGTCCACCTTCTTTCAGTGGGTCTTCTGATCCACTTGTTGCTGAATAATGGATTAGTACCACTGAAAAGATATTTTCAGTTCTTCAATGTTCTGAACATGACAAATTCATCTTAGCAGTATATCCTTTCGAAGGTGAAACTGATCAATGGTGGAATCTTATCAAGAATACAAGGCCAAGGGATGAAATTGAGTCCATGTAATGGGACGAGTTCAAGAAGTTATTTTTCAAGAAGTACTTCCCTCATTTTCTATGAACAAAGATGGATAAGGAGTTTCTTGAACTAAAGCAAAAGGATGATGAATCTGTTGGTCTATACGAATCGAATTTTACAAGGCATGCAAGGTATGCATCTGGCTTTATCATCCAACATGAAAGTAAATTTGATCGATTCTTTAGTGGCATAAAACCAAATCTTCGAAGGGCATTATCTATAAGAGACATCAGTAGCAATGAAGAAATTGTGCGCTGTGCTATTAAGGTAGAAATGGAAGTTGGTGTTACATATCCATCTCATGGTTTTGACAAGAAACGAAAGACGGAGTTCAAGGAGAAATCTCAGAATAATGGTGAAAAGAAGATGAATGTTTCCTTATGCTCAATGTGTGGAAAGAATCATAGTGGAGATTGTCTTAAAGGAACTAGAAAATGTTTTAAGTGTGGAAAAGAAGGTCATCGAGCAGCTGAGTGTCGAAGTAATGGAAAAGGGGTTTTTAATGATGTGAATAAAGAAAAGACTGCAGAGAACACACCACCAACACTTCAATTCTTCAAGTGCAAAGAAATGGGGAATTTTACTAATAAATTCCCTAATCCAAGGGTTAGGGTTGATCGACATGAGAAACCACATATGGTATAGGACTAAGGGAAGTCACATGCGATCACTATTGGCGATGTTGAATATAACAACAAGTGGTGGAATGATTAACTATTTATGTAATGTGATTCCAAAATAATGTTGTGTATAGTATCGTGGAATATTGAAATATTTATGTATTGGTCTATTGTGGTTTTCAATGGTACCGGTAACCATATAATTTTATTGAGATATTTTTGGAAAAAAGATGATATGCGTATAATGAAAGGAAAATGATAAAATGAAATGTTTGACCATATTCATGAGCTCATGACTGGTATAAGGAGAAGGTTATATCATAGTTTGAGTATATATAATTTTTGGATTTTGGTATGTGGAAAGAGTTAACTTTTGGCTACATTCATGTTTTCACTAAGGTTCAATGGGTATTCATTCTACAAGAGAATACATGATTAAGGTATTCACATGTTTGTATTTTGACCAAAAAGATATATCTTATGATATATGGGGGATAAATGATGGCATTCACGTGATTGTAATGTGACATTTCAAGTAATCATCTTCTTTATACAATGAGCTTGTACCGAAGTATTTTAGATAATCCTAAAGATTGGAATATATTATGATGGACATAAGTTAGGATATAACTTTTTTCTATATTATTGATGGGATGTTATAGTAATATAGCTTTAGAAAAAGGACAACCTGCAGGACAGGCGACAACCCATCGCATCGGACAAGGCTATGAGAATCGAACCCACAACCGTAGTGAGACTGGCCTTTATCGCCTACCACTGGCCTATAGGAAGTCCCTGGTTAGTATAAACTAGTTTTATTTTATTAAGTGTTATGATATATGAAGTATAAGTTCATTTTTTGAATCGTTTATGATTAACCTCACTATAGATGGACTTATGTATATTTGATAAGTTTTTCTAACCTTTTGTTTGAAACAGATGGAATGACCCATCATTCTATCACATGATCTATTAACACTTCATGAATAACAAATTAAACTTCATTTCTAGAAGAGATGAAGTGGAAATTGTTCAAAGCACGAACAATAGTGAGATTGTACCAAAATAAAGTAAGTATTTATTCTAATTCAAAATCTTCAACTTTAGGGAATTGATCTTGAAAACCAAAAAATGTTTTCCTAGTGCCCTTATATCCAATGAATCAGATGGTACCCTATATCATCACAAATTTATGGCTTTGTGATTGCTGGCTTTTCCATAGCCATGATCTCTACCACTCTCCATCAGAACATGATGATTAGATTTCTCTTTCATATCCATATTTTCACCTATGTGGAAACCCAGTGATTAGTTTATTTGGGAAACTGTTACGTTTCATAATTTTGTTTTTAAAGATTTTTTTGGTATTCCTTTTTACGATGTGGGTTTCTATTAAAGAAACTTTCTAGTAGTAAACCATTTATAACCCCAACGAATTTCGAGGGCGAAATTCATTTTAAGGGGGGTAGAATGTAACACCCTGAGATTTTATGAAAAATATTCTTTTTAATTTAATTAATGTCTTGTGTTGTATGCTACACCAAAAGAAGCTTGAACAACACGCATCATTGACTTGCTTTCATTACACGCAATCGCGACCTTCCTCGATAGCGTGTGTAGTACGCAATACATAGTTTTACTAAACAACGATATGCTTATAAAATATTATTAAAACTATTCGTTATGAATAGTAATAGCCACTTTTTGAAATTTTGTAAATTTTATTTTCAAAATGACTTCATTTTTGGATTCGGAATATCAAAATTATCTTAGGGTGAAATTTTGGTACTTTTCGGATAACTTTCATTTTCTGATGAATAGTGAAAATTACTAAATTTTAATTAAAAACATCATTTTTAATAGAAATAATTAATAGTGATAAATTATTAATTTGATTGGTTTTAAAGTATATTTAGAATATATTTTTACAATTTAATACAATGTTGGTTATTGGATGTAATTTCACATTTAAACCAGACATAAACAACTATCAATCTTTTTATAGTTATTATCTCTTAAGAACACGCTATTTGTTTTGACGACGGGAATTAATTTTTAAGTTATTTAATGCAAATGATATGTTTTTAATTTGGTAAAATAGACATAATTTTTGAATTCATAATATCAAATATAGCTTAGGCCTAATTTTTGGTATTTTTCCGGAAACTTTCATTTTTTGATGAATAGTTAAACCACTAAGTGGTAGTTAAAAAAAATTAATTTTTCATAAAACATAATTTTACTGCTTCTGTGAGTGGAATTTCAAAAATCCGAGAAACATGGTTGATGTCAGTAAGTTAAATGTGGTTCCATGAGATGAAAATAATTTTTTTGTGAATAGTAACTTTTTACTTTTTTTACCACGGTTAAAAGTAAATAGGGGTATTAAGGGTAAAAATGATATTATTATTACCCTAAAACATGTCCTAATTATATTGTATAAGTGTAATTCGACCAGAAAACCACCTTAGGATTAAAATATTACCATTTAGTCCCACTTGGATTAGATTAGGACATTTATTATTAATTTATTTAAAGAAGGGTTAAAATAGTTAAAATCAATGTTTAATAAAAACATTATTTTTAATATAGGGTTATACATAAGATAAATTCTACTATAAATATTAATTAGAAAGATAAAAAGATTTCCTACATAATGGTAGTTTATTTGTAATTTTTAGACATTAAATAATTTAATTCATTTATGACACAAAGATGATGCAGTAAATATCTTATTAATGAAATATTGAAATAATTGATGTTATAAATACCAAAATAAATGTAATTTGAGACTTTTTATGAATTAAACTAATTTTATAGGTTAATATGACATGTTGGTATTGATTTAATTAACTTACTTCGAACTAATCATTCTGTTATGATTTTTACAAAAATCAATTACTAAATAGTGTCAAAATTGACATAAAATAGTTTTTAAAACCAATATTATATTATTAATTGATATTTTATTCCTAAAAATCTAAGGTTCGGCCAAATGACTTAGATAAAGTTATATATATTAATAATAAACAACTTGGGGTTCTTTTTGCTTGTTATAGTATGTTTATTAACCTTATAGTGTAAGAACATAAAAAGACACGGTAAAAGTAAAATTATCTAACTTAAAGATAAATATAAATGATAAGGTTACAATAGGAACCTAAACATGTCTAAATTCCATTGGATGAGATTATTTCGATCCATCCCCACCTTAGCTTCAAAATAAATCAATTTTGAGCTATCTAAAACCGAATTTGGCTTTATAATAAAATAATATTTTTTGTTATTCCAAAGGTGCCCCTCTCATCCATTATAAAAGGGCACCTCCTCTCTCTCTTCCTCACACCAATTTGAGCCTTGAAGCTCGTCCAACCCCTGCCAAATTATCTTCTCCACTTCCCTAGAAACATCCTAGAGGTCCTGGTCATCTTAAAAGACCAATTTTAGTTCCCTAAGAGGAGGTCTCAAAGAGGCGCTTCAAAGAAGAGGTAATTTCCATTACCGATTCTTTCACCTTTATTTCTTCTTCCACTTCTTCTTATTAGGTTGTTTCATTATGATGTAATAACATCATTATCACCCATATAATTATATTTTATTATAATTATTAAACAACCCTATTTCACCATCTATACATCCTATGGAAAAATAAATCACCGCACGTGCGTATGTACGGAATACCGTCTCCACGCCGTGGTGTAATCTATTTTCCACCACCACCTTACATGGATGGGTATAATGGTGTAAATAATAACTATATATGATTATTGTAAAGTGATATTGATTCTGTAATAGTATACATACACTCCAATAAAATTCAACGATCATGGGAACGATATCATCGCTCATGCGTACGTACGGAATACCGTCTCCACGACGCGATGAGATTCATTCTCAATGATTAACAATTCATAAATGATTATAAAGTATATATAATAAGTAATAATGAAAAATATGACGTAATAATGATACTGGATTTATGTGTATATATATGTATGTCATCTACTTAATTTCATTCAACTCAATAATGAAACGAAAACAGCGTTCATGCGTACGTACAACCTACCGTCTCCATGAACAGTGTATTTATTTCCATTTACCGATCTATTATATATTTGTATATTCTGAATATATATATTATATATAAATCATGTTTTATATTATTTAATTAAGTAATCATGATCTAAGTAGTCATATGAATAATTACAAGTCAAAACACGAACGTCAAATGAAATGATTTTACCCAAAATGCTCTTTAACATGGAATTTACAAAAGAATGGGAAATATAAAGTCATAAGTGAACCATATATGATATCATAACAACTAATATGATTCTGTAATAATTCAATAACATTATTTAAATCATTATACAGGAGGTTTGGATACGTACAAAGCATATCGGACCTAAGGTAAGGGATAATTCTTCCAATCTCATTCTTATCCGAGATTGTTTATTCGTAAATATTTACTGGGGTTATATTTATCATTAATGTCCCTGATTTCTAAGAATGGTTTCATGTATGTTTAATGTCATTTTTACCCATTTTGAATTTTACTACATGGTATGTACGGAATCATTCTTTGTTGACATTACGAGGAACTTTTTTGACTTTTCCTGCAAAAGTACGAGAAGAATGTTTTTTTAACTTATACGGTACGAACTGATTTTTACGGTTTTATAAAGCCTTATTTTCATGAAGATTCCTAGAAAATATTTCATGACTATTTTAAACAAATACCATTCTTTTAAAATTGCATGGAATTTTGTGAAAAGAAAATTATTTTGAATAAGAAAGGATATTTTCCTCAAGAATTAATTTCAATTGTTTTATCAAAACCATTTTTTCATCTAAGATGACATTATTTCATATGTGTATGTTTCAAGTATGATTTCTCTATGATTTACATTATTTCACTTTTCTTATTATGAAATGATATCCATTTCTTTTATATGGATTATTTGATGATGGGATGATGTTTATGAAACCCATTTTATTTATTGGGTTTTTATGAATGATGTATGTTTATTTTGTGGCACAAGTAAGAATGATTTCATTATGAGATGGGTGGGACCTATATCTCCCTAAAATGCATTGGGTAAAGATTTATATCTCAGGAGATATACATGGATGGAATGGAAAGTTAAACCGGTTCAGTAATACAGGACTGGAACGAGGAGTGAACTCGATTCAGAAAGGGACTTTGTCCACTAAGATGGTCTTGGAAGCAATTCCTTGGCTACTATGTAAATCATATCATGTGCTTAATGGTTTCCACAATTACATGTTTTATTCCCATGCTATTTTATCATTCATAATGTTTCTTTATGATCTATGCCTTACGTAATTCCATGATTTATGTCATTGCTCAAGCTTTTGATGTTTAAACATTATGTTCTTGTTTTTAAGTTCAAATGTATATGGTAAGTTTTATTTTATCCATGTTTACCCTTACATAGAATTTGAGGTCACCCTTTTTATGTTTTCTTTTCCCCAGGATATAAATGAAGGTTTTCGGTATGAAAAAAAGGTAAGACCATTATGGGAGATGTTGAAGATCTTTCACCACGATTAGAAGATTACGTTCCAAGTTTCCAAAGACACTAAACTATTACGGTCCTTGTGTGTCTGTTTTTTGTTATGTATTAAGTATTCCGCTAAAGTAATGTAATGTCCATGTATGTCAAGCTTCAGGTATCTACAATTGAACCCTATCCGGTATCCTACTATAAAATCTATAACATTATGGTTATGGGTTCTTTAAATCATGATTTAAAATATCGATACCCTTTCTCTTGAATTGTTAAAAGAAAATAATCATGATAATTACCTAGGTTGATCGCGCTTAATTAATTTTGTAAATTTACACATTATTTTATCACTTTTCTTTTCTATTGGATTATTAAATAATAAAACCCCATGTTTTAAAAAATCCCATTACCATTTTCTTACAAAATCAAAAACTTCTTTTTTAACTAATGATCTAATAATCAATTGATATATGACCATGGGTTCCTGCTATAATTTATAAATTCTAGTAAAAACTAATCATTTAATTTCACGCGATCAAATTTTGGCACAATTTATGGGGGTCGAAGATCATTTTTTATTTCTTTATTTTCTTTTATTTATATATTTTCGTTTTTATTTATTAATTATTTTAATATCCCCCCTTCCCTTTTGGTTGTTTTTATCTTTGTTTGTGTGTTTGTGGTTCTTCTTCTCTCTCTCTCTCTCTCTCTTCCTCTCTCTCTCTAATTCTATAATGTGACATTATATTTTCTTTTTTTACTTTAATTATTATTAATTTATTTTATTTTATCCATATTATATCATAAAAATAACAAAATTATAAAAATAATTCACAACTTATTTTCATGAACCAATCAGAAAAAAACAATTTCATAAATTTGACCCAGAAATTGAAAAGCACTTCACTCACAAATAATTTCGTCTAGAGTAGGAAAATGAAGTAACACTGAGGAAAACATCATGGAACCTAAATTGTTCCCAAACCAATTAAAATTGAACCAAACTAAACCGCTGAAATCATTGCCACAAATAATTGAACCTTAAAAGAAACGACCACCCCGGATGTGGAGGACCAACCCGTGTACATTCAATATCCTGAGGAATCATCCATATTTATGGTGAGGTTAGGCCTCATCCACCTACTTTCCAAAATCCAGTATATTAATATTGATTACCCTCACTAATATATTTATGAGTTTCATTTAGTGTGTTTCACCATGAAACCTTAAAATGTTTCTGAGGACCTCATAAAGTTTAGGGCCTTTTCTTTCTCTCTTGATGGTGTAGCCAAAGACTGAATATATTATCTGCCTACCAAAATAGGGGGATGGAATGACCTTAACTGACTCTTTCAAGAGACTTTTCTCCCAACCTCCTAAACTACATCAACTATAAAATAAATTTTTGGAATTAGAAAATCATAAGGAGAGAGCCTTCATGAATTTTGGGTGAGATTAAAACGACATTGTTCATGTTTCCCCCACCAGCAAATTAGTGAATAATTTCTAATTCAATAATTATATTAGGGGATTTTCCTTATGGATCGTGGAATTATATATACTAAAGGTGGTGGTTCACAAGCTGAAAAAACTCCATTCGTCACTCATGGCTTAATAGACAACATGGCTTAAAATGCACAATAATCTGGTACACGATCAATTCCACTAACCCGATGAGTTCATGAGGTAAATCATTCATCCCTAGAACAAAACATAGATAATAAACTCGATGAGATCCATGCAATTATAATTAAATTATATCAAGCACAAAGTAACTCACACTCTACTTCTATTCCACTACATTGTGGTATTTATTCTGATAACACTCATTTCTATGACCAGTGACCACAACATCAGGATTCATCGGAGTCTTGTGCACCAATATTCCATAAGAATCCATTCCAATAAAGAAACACCCTTCAATAAAGAACCATTCATTCCAAATTCATACCTTGGGTAGAAAGCACAACCGTAGTACTAATAAGGAGTCCACTCAAGATACCATAAAAAAATTTGTATCAACAATAAAAAGGTATGAAACCTTATTATCCTTCAACTTCCCAGAACAATCCTCTTTATCGTCTTCCCAAATCTGAACCAAGCCTCATGGATATGGTAAAAAAAATAGAAACCCATAACCTCCAGTTCCAAAATAAAACACAATAATCTATTCAAGACCTACGAACTTAAGTGGTAAAATTGGAAAACACCATCGGTGAGATTAATATGCAAGGTTCAAGAGAACTACCATCCTAAACCATTTCTAATCTGAAGGAAAAAGGTAATGTATGTGTAATTACACTTTATAGTGGTAAATAATTTTCTCCTTATACTTATTATACATAAAAGTTATGTCCCTCTCTTGAAAAATATATTTCCCTACCCTCAAAAGATTCAATTAAAAAAAAGACAATAAGGGTTAAAAAATATTATAATTATGGATTCCCCTTAACAATTCATTCCTCTTCCTTTCCCCCAAAGGCTATCTAAATATAAGAAAACATTGGATAATAATATTAATAAATAAATAGTGGATACATTTAAAAAGGTTTAAGTTATTATTCCTTTATTGCATGTAGTTAAAAAAATATCTCACTATGCCAAATTTCTTAAAGAGCATTACACCCATAGACAATTACTAAAGGGGGATAAAAGTTCAAAATATGCAATAAATGTCTCAAATTTGATCCAACCCTTAATTACAACCAAAATAATGGATCTAGGAACTTTCAATTTACCTTGTACCATAGGGGAGACCTTGTTTTATGGTTTAATTATAGTTATGGGTGGTTCTATTAATGTAATATCTCACTTCGTGTATGCTTATATATAGGTTGTAGAGCTTTAACTAATGGGAATTACCCTGAAATTTTATAACCAGATCACAACACAGCCATCATAAGTGGTTGAGGATGTCCTTCTAAAACTAAAGAATCTAATCTTTCTTGTAGACTTCTATATTATAGAGATAGAAGATACATTAATCCATCGACATGCCCCTATCATACTAGGAATAATATTCCTTAAAATAGAAAATATGACCATAAACATTAACAATTGTATGATTTACATGGAGTTCAGGGGAGAAAGGGTGTGTTTTAATATCATTAATACCATAAAAATCCCATTGGAGAAAACTCCTCTCTTCCTATCTATTTGATGGAAGTTCTCTCTAATGATACACACACACAACATTCTCTCCTTGAACCATATTTTGATTAATTTTTTTCTTCTTCAAATTATAGGATTTTAGTTTTGATTCACGTTCTGAGTGTTTTTTGGGTTTATAAAAGTTTAAATTTTGTGATTTTGTTGATGAGTGTGTTCATTATGAGGTACCCATGACCGTCAATGATATTGGAAATCTCATTTCCATTGATTCTCTTTCTGTAGACAATAAAAATGAGTAGATATATAGTTACCCGAAAATCAATCCCCATAAATTCCACCCCTCAATAAAAAACCCATTTTTTGGAATTAAAACCACTTCCATCTAATTTAAAATATTTCTATCCTATCGGTATTGACTAATTTCCTCTCATTATTTCTAATAACCTCTCTCCACAGTAGGAATAAAAATTTCTCGACCTTTTAAGAGTGCGTAAAAAGGTGATAAGATGGAAAATAGATGATATAACAAGGATTATAACATCTATTTATATGTTTAATATACTTTTATACAACAAGTCTAAGCCTGTAAGGAAAGCTCAATGTTGGATAAATCTCACTCTCCTAGAAGTCTTAAAATTGGATGTTAGTAAATTACTTATTGATGGGACCATTTATCCTATATCTAATAGTAAATGGGTTGGACCCATAAATTTTTTTTATAAAAAACTAGAATAATGGTTGTGAAAATGAATAGATTGAATTGGTTCTAACATGTATACAAAATAGTTGGTTAGTCTATATTGACTACCATCAACTGAATCAAGCCATGAAAAAGTACCAATTTCCTCTACCTTTCATTGACCAAATATTAGAAAGTCTTATTTTTATTTCCCATTATTGTTTCCTTGATGTAGATTCAGGTTATTTCCAAATCTCTATATCTCCTAATGATCTTGAAAAGACAACATTTACCTATTCATTAAGCACGTTTTCATGAAGAATGATGCCTTTTGGTCTATACGAAGCTCCTGTTACTTTCTGGAGATGTTTATTGGGTGTATTTTAGAAATCCATAATAATTTAATGGAAGGTTTTATGGATGATTTCATAGTTTATGAAACTTCCTTTGATGACTGTTTGGAGTACTTAGGCTTTATCCTCTATTGTTTCAAAGAAATAGATCTTATATTAAATTACGAGAAATGTCATTTCATGGTTTAACGAGGGATAGTTCTTGGTCATGTTACTTAAAATGATGGAATTCATGTGGATACTTAAAAATTATAATTAATTTAAACCCTTACATATCAAAAATGTGTTCATTAGGTACAATATTTATTGGTTTATCTTGGGTTTTACCACCAATTCATTAATGACATTAGTAAGACTGCACTTCCCCTATCTCAGCTGTTGAAAAAGGATTATGAATTTTTTTTTATAAAAATTGTGAGGATTATTTAAAATAACTAAAATTGAGTTTCTTATAACCTTACATCATCCAACCACCAAGGTGGGATCTCCCATTTGAACTTATGTGTGATGCCTCTAACTTTTTAGTTAGGGAAGTTTTATCACAAAGGGTTGAGAAGTCTCCTCATTCCATTGTGTATGCCTTGAATACCCTTGAACCTATCCAGAAAAAATACATGACCACAGAAAAATAACTACATTATATAGTTGTTAACATGGAAAAATTAAATTCATATCGTATTGGGTAAAAAATTATTGTCTTTTCTGATCATTATTCCCTTTGTTTTATCCTAAAGAAACCTGAAGCTAATCCCTGCTTCATTCGGTGGATGGATCTCATATAAGAGTTTTACATTGAGATTAGATATAAGAGAGGAGTGTATAATGTGCTATATGAAAACATTAGTAATATTTCCCCACCACTTCCCCATCAAGTTGATTCTCCCATACCCATTCGATAATTCTTCCCTCATGAGATCATTTTTGATGTTTTAGACATTTACCACTAGTATGCAGACATTATGAATTTACTAGAAACATCTAGGGTCCCCACTGATTTCATCACTTTACAATCCTAGAGAGATAAGTATGATTCTCAATGGTACATTTCTGATGACTCATATTTATTTAGAATTTATAGTGACCATGTTATTTGTTGGTGTGTCCCTGACCATGAGTTCACCTCTTTTTTGACATTCTTCCAGACTTTGGCTTGTGGGGGCCACTTTTTCTCTCAATTTACAGATCTAAATATCCTTGACTCAGGACTTTATTGGAATCAAAATTTATAGATATTCCCAATATTTTATTAATTCATGTACTCGATGTCAATTCATAAGGAATATCTCCTAGAGGAGTGAAATTCCCCCGATATCCCATGTTATTGTGTGAGATATTGATTGCATGGGGCATTGAATTCATGTGGAATTTTCCAAATTCATTTGGATATGTGTGTATATTATTATTTTTAGAATATGTCTCTAATTTGGTGGATTAAAATGATTCTAGGACTGGGGAATATCAAGTTCTTATTGATTTTGTGAAGTCCTGAATTTTCAGTCGGTTTAGATTTCTAAGATTAATCATTTTTTAATAGGGTTCACATTTTGGAAATCATATCATGAAAAAATATCTCTGTAAGTATGGGGTTTTTTATAAATTCTACACAGCATATCACCAACAAAATAACGGTAAAGGAGAAATATAAAATTAGGAATTTATGTGTATCTCCAAAAAAATGATTCAACCCAGTCGGAAAGATTGGAGTATTAACATGGATGACGTAATTTAGGCATACCATATAGCTTTTAAAACATTGATCAGAATTTCACCATATAGGATTGTGTTTGGAATGGATTTTCCCCTCTTGGAGGAGGTATATAACTCTTCATATTGAGCTATTAAGAATTGTAATATGAATCTATTAGATGCAGGTGAGTATAGGAAGTTGTAAATTCAAGAGTTGGAAGAAATTTGACAAGATGCATATGAGATCTTATGAATCTATAAAAAGAATTCAAGGTATATCCACGAAGGAATTATTAATCAAAAAAAGTTTAACATTGGTGAGAATGTCCTCATGTACAATTCTTGGAAAAATATCCACTCATGTAAGCTTCATTCTTGATATATTGGTCCTTATATTGATACCCTTTGTGTAGGTAGTTTATGAGAAAATTGTGTAACTTAAAATCTCCACACATAAATGCACCAAACAATAAAGTTTGAATTATTCTCACTCAATCGAAGTTAAATATACGTTAGGTTAATATTTATCATATTTACAAGAATATTTTTACATACATTCATTCTTTATTTGATCTTTTTCTTTACTTTACCAGATTGACATATGCATGTGTAGCTATTCGACTGTTGTACACCTTAAAAAATAAATAAATATATATATATAATAACAAAATACATGGTTTGTGTATTGGGTTGGTAAAAATAAAATCTTCCTTGACCTTTTATCTTGTTATAACTATTATAATTAGTGTCCTGAGGAGATCAAACAATGGTTCATAGATGAGTGTGATATTTTTTCCAAGTGAAAATACTGAAAAAAATGAAAAAATAAAAATATTAAATGAGGGGAGTGATGAAATGTACAAAATATGGGGATATCTTGGTTGGGGGCTTATGGTTTTAATTTTGGGAATGTTTATGTGAGTGGTTCTTGAAATATTATTTAAAAAGTTGTAGGGTAGGTTTTGAAGATAGAATCATTTAAGTCTAATTTTTTTAAAATAACATATATTTACTGGATAGAAAGAAGAAAGAATATCATGAAAAACTCATGGACATTAAGTGTGATGGTAAAAATTTTAATTATTTTTTTATATTTTTATCATGCATCACTTATTATTTTATTCTGATACAGTTTATGAGAAATGTTTTCCATGATCATTGAGAATAACTCCCTGGTGTGATTTTTTCTTTGATCACATTACCCCCAAATAATAAATTTTCATTTAATTTTAAATATTCCTGAAGTTAGGATAAATATCCATACATAATTGTTTAAAATTTTAAATTTCCTAGGAGTGAAAATGTTTAGGTGTGGGGGTGTGATCGCACCACGATTCACTATTCATTCCAATCCTTATACCAATCTGTTAAACTGATTTAGTATCATAAATTAAAAATTTAATAAATTATATATGTTCATGTTTTATTCAATTATTTTGTGTTTTCACTTTTGAAAATGTAAATTCCACCTGTTTTGATGATTTCATTATAGGTAGAGGTGATTCGAAAATCCCATGATGATGCGGAAGGAAAATGGGCCAAACTGCATGGAAGCCCATGAACATTAATCAATTTGATTTAATGTTCTCCAAAATAATTGAATCCAAATGTGCTGATATTTTGTGATAAGATCCAACACTCAGTGGGATAAAACTATTATGAAGGAATCCAAACCCAAATCATCCATTAAGGGGGCCATTCGAATTGATCTGTCCACAAAAAATGAATCTACAGAAAATCCAATGTGGTGTTCTATATTTTGGTTGTATCTAGAGCTTTGGGCCTCCTGATAATGAACAATTTCAAATGGATATATTCCAGAGGTGGGTAAACATTTTTTAATTTTTTTAAAAAATTTATATACGACATTCTAGTGTCCAAAAACCATGTTCCAAGTGGGTTTATGAAATTTGGTGGATTAAAACCACCTTCCAATTTGCCTATAAAATGATACCATGGGAACACCATTTAGAGGTTTGAACATGAGGCAAGGTTCTCCCAATTTGGATTCCTAACGAAGTCTTATACTCAATCATAGATGTTTTTAGGCCATGAGAAGATCTACTTCATCATCATTGTCTTTCCCTCCTCCCATGGAGTTCTAAACGCCTTGTGATCACCCGGAGAGACATGAAGTAAATCCTGAGCTTCATGTTTTTAATATATGAATAATTTTTTAAATTTCAGGTTGTTATATTGTTTTTCAT
Organism: Viscum album; assembly: GCA_963277665.1. Classification (NCBI taxonomy): domain Eukaryota; kingdom Viridiplantae; phylum Streptophyta; class Magnoliopsida; order Santalales; family Viscaceae; genus Viscum; species Viscum album. Next base: position 775,008,516 of record OY728120.1, on the reverse strand, counting down.
TGTCTTATATTCTTATTTAATATATTTATGTATTTTTATTTAATGCTGAAATCATATTACCATGTTTGGGGGTACCCTTTCTTGTGATGTTTCACAACCCATTCATCATTTCTTCTTCCCTATTTTAATTATGTTTGTGTGGTTCGTATTGGTCAATTGAACTCTAATAAATGCTATAAAGGTCATGTACATTTATTTAATGATATAAAAATAAGTTAAAAATCTAGACAGTGCATTGAGTTCATCGTGTGTTTCCTCGGTGAGTTTTGGAAATGAAGTCGAACACAAGTCACCCAATCATCAGTGGTAGCGGGTGAAAAAATTTTGTGATTCCAACTAAACCCCAGGAGGCATACTTGTATAAACTCAGTAACATTATGGTATTAAGTGTAACAAACCGGAGATTACAATATCTATGACATTCTCTTGTAGCAATGATGGAATATCATCATGAAAATTCCACAGGTTGATAAGGATTAAATAATTTTTTCAATTTTCCCTTTGTTTCATCACATTCCTTTTTCTATTTTCTTATTAAATCATAAAACCCCATGTTTTAAAAAATCACATTCCCTTTTTCTTTATATAATAACAACATTAGTTTTGAATTAATTATCTGAGGCTTCACTAAGATAAGACCTAGGGTTCCTGCTATACAGAAAATATTCTAGTAAAAACAAAACATTTAATTTGACATAGTCAACAATGCGATATGTGACCATGAGATTGCGAATGTTGAAAATTATCTATAATTATAACACATTTTGGGCATTAAAATTTTCAAATTGGGATCTTTTTTCTTCTTTAGAAATTTATACCATGAATTTTATTCATTATACCATTAATATTTATCCCAATTCGATGTAAAAATTAGCATCATAATTAATTTTAGTTCATATATTTTCTTGGGATCCTTCACAATTAGACCATTTTTCCATAGTCTCACTGTGGGATCTCTAAGTAACCTCTACCTATAATGTAAACCATAAAAAAACTGAAATTTATCTTCTTACCAATGATAAAAATTAAATAATTTATCCAAATATGTAGTGAAATTTGTTATTATATTTGTGAAATACAATAAGAAATCAGTTTAATAAAGTTTCACGAGGGTGGAAATAAATAGTGAATCCTTATTCTATCACAACCCCAAATCTAAACATTTCCAATCCTAGGAAAAGATAAATTTCCAAAAATAATGCATTGAGATATTCCCAAATTTATGAATATTTAACATTAAAAGAAAATATAATTCATTAATTCAATGTGATTAAAGAAAAAACCACACTAGGGAGTTACTCCCATTGATCATGGAAAAAGATGTCCCAAAATTTTTTAGTAGAATGAAATTCAAGGAGACTTATGATACTAGTCTCATCAAGGAATTATAAATTAAACCATTTGACTAACTCTCCGCAATCGTGTGTGTGTGATAGTCACTTCATGATATTATTTCAACTTTCTATCCAGTAAATATAGGTTATTTTAAAAAAAAATTGATTAACTGATTCTTTTTGCTGAACATTCCCTATATCCTACGGAGTAAAATTTTAATAACCACTCACTTAATCATTCTAGGATGTAAATCCTTAAGATATCAACCTGTATATCAACATATATTTTACATTTCATCACTCCCCTAATTAATTTTTTTTTAATATTTTTAGGGTGTATGTCAATCAAATAATATGTACACACATGTAGGCAAATTTGGAGCATTAATAAAACATATCGGATAATGAATGATCATAATGAAAACATATTTTATAAAATATATAAACATAAACCTGAAATATATAAAACTATTATTACATAATAAATATTCATAATTCATGGTTGGGTAAAAATATGTGTGGAGATATTAAATGACACAAATTTCCCACAAACTAGTCACACAAATGGTATCAATAATCTAAAATTTTTAACAGAGATATAACCCTTAATATAATTTAAGAAACACCCAATTTACTAAAAAACACAAATAAAATTTAAATTGATGATAAGAATCACATTACATAACTAAAATAAATTTTTATTATTTGTTAAAAAACATGCAATCAAGAATTGTGAAATTCATTTTCAATAATATTAGGATTATGTGGGATGTAAAAATGAGTATTCCTAAACAAAATTTCAAATCTTGTGGGGTGAAAATACCATAAAAGAATCCAAAAAATATTAAAATAAGATATATGATAATAATCATTACTATCCCAAGAATTTCCCCCCCAAAAAACCCATAGAGTGTGAAGTGACCTCACTAAAATAACAATAGAATGTGGGCTAGAAGGATTAAACCCGTTGGGGGTCACTCATATGTTTCTTTTTAAAGCTGGAGTTCCATTACTAGGGACTATGGATTGGGTTTGTGAATGTTTATCAACCACTTCACATTGACAATGAATGTTTCTTTTGTTTATAAATTGTAAACCTGTACAACACCAAATGTATATAAATTAATAACTGTGTATTCTTCAAACAAGTGAACAAATATTTCCTAGGTGTAATTTCAGACATGTATTGAAATGGAGGACCTTATTCCCAATATATAATTGAAAAATAAGGATTAAGTGGTCATGTTTGACCTTCTTTATCTCCTTATATATCTATGAATTTTCTTATGAGTCTCTTAAAATTCCCTCAAACTCTTATAGCTACAACTTCCTTTAAGCACCTTCACTAGAAAAATTAGAATTGAATTGCTTAATGGCCCAGTGGGTTTGATGCTCTTTATCAATAGGGAGGTGAAAAATCATTCTAAAAACTTGATGATTAGGTGACATTATTATGTGAATTTTGAATATGGTATGATAATCCCATGATATATCATCGAGTCTAAGACTCCCATCACTTATGTTGGGTTGAATCATTTTTTTCATGAATTTGTTTGACCACTCTATTGGAAATCATGGCTTAACCATTGGTTTGGGGATGATATGAATTATAAACATGATTTCCAAACCCATATCGATGTAAAATTAGATTCATTGTTCAGTTAAAAAAATGATAACCCTAATCACTGATGATGAAGCAAAGAAATCCTAACATATAAAAATTTGGGTTCTCAAAAATTCCCCAACATTTTTTGAATCATAAGTCCTTATGAATTTTACCTCTACACATTTTTAATCATAATATATTACCATAATAATTTAAATGTTTTTGAATGAATTAGGAAATTTCTGCATAAATTAAATTCCACAAATATAAAAAAATATCATGGAAAAGAAATGGTTATTGTGGAATTTCAATTATTTTGGAGACATTCCCCAACCTTTGAAAAAGAGGAAATTATATACAATAATCATAGTCATACTAACATAGTTTTGGAAAACATATACCAAAATCTAAGAACTTTTGAGTAGTACATTGGGGTTCAAAGTGTCTCCCACATGCAAGAGTGTGGTAAATCCAAAATATCGACATAAAATCACAATTAGGAGCACGCTGCCTAAGGAATTTATCACTACATGTGTGCCAAAGATAAGGGTCCTCACAAATATACTAATAAGACTCTTAAATCATACAATCACATTGATTTTTATTGAAATGAGTAAGAAATCATTATGTTACCAAATAATTTACAGTGTTATCATGCCAAAGAATATCATCATGCACTAGATACAATTTATAAATGGGAAACATATCATTTATGGGAATGTAGTGGGATGATTCAATGTTTGAGGTATAAAGGGTCCTAATGATACGGGTAACCACCACATTTTTTTCTTCTTTTTATTCATAATTTCTAGGTTAAATTTCTAAATGAAGAGAATACATCAAATGATACATGGTTTAGTATCACATTTATTAAGAATACATCAAAGGGTTGTATGGTTAGAGAACACAATTACATTAGACCCTAAAATATTTGACCTAAATTTATCTAAATATAACATATTGGAAATTAATTATATTTCATTTTTTATGTATTTTTTATTGGAAGGGTCCAATGAGTGTGAGGAATAGGATATTACATAAAGAGCTCAATCGACCCACTGAGATAATACATCAACAATTATATAGTTATGGTCATAAAACATGAGCTCAAATGGTTAATCATGTGGAGGTGGTTGGGTTAATTGGGGTGATGTGAGACTCTATTTTAATTTTTTGACAGTATCCACACATTCTTTATTAAACATAAATTCTATTTATTTTTGCATTAACTAGGATAGTGGGAGTGAAATATTACTAAATTAATGAAAGAAATGACAATTAAATATAGCATGAACTAAGAAATATCGTACATCCCACGCATTTTTTCTGAATGGTAGTGAAGAAATGATATATAATTCTGATTTATTTAATTGGATATAATCCCTATAAATGGAATTCCTATGTTTTATACCTTATATCACTATGAAATGTAATTTCTTGTGATTTAATAGAATATTCTTTTCAATAAAATGATGTAGTATAGAACCATGACTACACAAACACTCATCAAAATAAAAACCATAATCAATGAAATCATCCATGAATACTTCCATGAAATTCTCTAGGTAATCTTAAAAATATTAACCATGATTTTTTGGAAAGTGCCTAGAGCATTTTTTGTACCAAATGGATTCCTCCTATATGAAAATTTGTCAATGGGGAAAGTGAAGGTTATTCTTCCAGATCCTTAGGGGAAACATGGATTTAAAAGTATCCAGAATATCTATCAAAAAAATAGTAGTGGGAATTCCTCACTATCCTATCTAGAATTTTTTTCAATTAATAGAAATGAGAAATGGTCATTCCCAGTGTGATTGTTTAGTAAGTGATAATCTATATCGACACAAAAACTATTATATATACAGATTCAAACCAATTCATTATTTTTATTTTTGATCACAATAAGATGATTTCTCTTAGGAACTACCTATAATGGACAGACCCATTGGCTATCAGAGATGGGGTAAATTATTCTATATACCATTAATTTGGAAAGATCCTTTTAAAAACATCAAGAATTCTGGGGATCAGTTGATGTTGTTGGTGCCTCAATAGTTTATCCTCATCATTTAATAATATATGATGCATGAAAATTGATGGGATAATACCAATAATTTTAGAATATATCCATCCCAATGCTTTTTTATACACCCTTAAAAGCTTAACCAATAAAAATTAATGCTTCATAGATATTGAACTAGAAATTATTAGAGTAAACTTGTTTCCATTCTTACGATATGAATATTTTAAATTTTGTGGTGGTGGTTTAAGTTCCAATTCAAGGGGATTTTTTATTTATGGGAGTGAGTGTGATATTTTGAGGTTAAGGATCTCATATAACTTCTCATTATTAAAATCATTAGATGAGGAATAATTTTTTACAAGATAATCTATATCATTTATGGCCATAGAATCCTCAGTGCTCAAGAAGTCATCCATCAAAGAACATGCCTGGAATTTTTCTGGACCATTACAACATTACAAACAAGAATCATTACCGAACATGTATATGAATGAATAAAACTCATAAAATGGATTAGAGGAAAGACATGTTGTTTTTTGGGTGGAGGGAGTATATTAATAGAATTAACTGAACGAGGGGGATCCTCTTTTAAGTGGTGATTCATGGAATCAAAGATGTTGAAGTGGAAAATGTCAACACCAAACTCTATATATAATATAAAATGTGTAAATTAATTATGGTTTTTGTGGTTTTTAGGAAATTTCACCCCAATATAATTTGTTTATGTCCATTAATCTTATCGTCTTCCATTTTAAGAATATTAAATTTAGTAGGAAAAATTAAAATTTTAAACCTCATAATAACATCCTCTAACAAACCAGTGGGGTGTGTGATACTATGATTTACCATTTGAATGACTATTACTATGGGATTGAGTTACTCAACTTGTATTATGGATATAATGGAGTGATTAATCACATTTATAGAAGCAACCAAATCAAGAATAGCATTAGAAAATAAATATGTTCTTATGATGTATAAAATCGACAAAGTTACAATATCACTAAATTTGGTGGGAAGTTATGGATCTATCAATTCTGAGATGTTCCTACCTAATATGACATTTTCATCACCTTTAATTCTCATTCGTTGTTTACACATATCATTTATAAACTTGGTGTATTATGGATTTTTCTTCACGGCATCAATAAAGAGAATGTTAACCTTGATTTTTTTTAACGTTTCCAAGATATATTTATAAATTTTGGAATACTTAAATTTCCTTGGTTGGGTGGACCTTTGGATAAATTTAATAGTAATTGTTTCTCATTGTTCTTCCTTAAAATATACTCTCTTTCCTTTATTAAGGGTACTCATAAGAGATGTATTTTTCTCATTCAGGTCATTCTCGATTGTTGAAATATGGGTTTCTTTAGGAGGGGATGACTCTAATAGAGGGGTCATTTGGATTTTAAGTATAATTACATTATAAAGAGTGAAGGAAATAACATTTCCTTGTCCCTAGGATTGAATATAAGTCGTGAATGTAGTTTACCAAACCGTTGACTTTAGATTTCAGCCATAGAGTTGGCTAGTTAGACTAATTTCGTTTTTAGATCTTGTATGGATGATTGGGTGTTTTTTTGGAAGTTTATATTATTTGAATCCATTTCTTTATCATATATTCAAGTTTAGTATCATGTTTTTCATGGGTTTTTGGAAAGGCCTTTTTTGTGGTTAAGGATTTCTAGGATGGGGTTGACTGCCCTACCCTTGGTGGTTCCCGGATTGTTGAGGTTGGTTATAATAACCCTTGTCCTTTAGGATTTTTTATCATTAGATCCAGAGCTAGATGTATAGTATGGTTCATTACAAATCGTTTTTTTATAGGGGTGGCCAAGGAATATTACCGCACAACACTCATGTAACACCTTGAAATTCTTATGTGAAAACATTGTATTAGATAGCATGTATAACACGCAACACCAAGTGTAAAAAAGGAATATAACATCATGAACCTTTAAAATATATTCAATATTTTAAAATAAATTTTATATATTTTATATCTTTCAATGCATGTGATACTGAGTTATCTTTAATTACATGAAATAAATACTTCCTTCGATAACTTGTGTTGCATGCAAGACAGAGTTTTACCGAATATTATTAATATTATTATTTAATATAATAAGATATAACCAAGATATTAAATTAGTGGTTATGAATAATATTAACTAACTTATGAAAATATATGGTTTGAAAAATAGAAAATGAATTTATTTTAAATTAATTTATTATAAATAAAAATAAAAACCAATTGAATATAAATGAATTTTATATAAAAAATTATTTTTATGCTTCTAAAGGAATTTTGTATTCATAAATTAATATAATTACTATTACTAAATGATATTAATGAAATAAATATGTTATTTATTAAATAAAATATTTTTTTACATTCATCCAATATATTTTAAAGGCATTTAATAAGAACAAATCCAATTTTATGCATATAAAGCAATATTTTTTGAAGGTTGTTTTGCTGCATTTTAATGGCGCACCAATTTTAAACTAAATTTTAAAATTTTTATAAATTTTATTTTTAAAAATGACCTTATATTTATAAATAATAATCTTAAAATTATATTAGGGTTTCTTTTTGGTATTTTTCTGAGAAAATTCATTTTTTGATGATTTGTGAAAAATAATAGATTTTCATTGAAAACTACATTTTAATGTAAATAATTTATAGCATTAAATTATATTTAAATTTTTTTTAGTTTAAAAATAGATAAATTATACATAAATTATTACAATATGGGTAAATTTAATCAATTTTACATTGAAATTTGAAATACAAACATTTCTATCATTTGATAATTTTTACTTAAAAACCTTCTTTGTCATCCATTCTGTGTGATAAATTTTATATTACAGTCATCCTCATATATGATTGGAATTTGTGAAAATGGATTCCATATTTTTGTAATAATAATAATTAATAATTTATAATATGGTAAACTTTTTTTTACCAAAAATATTAGTGAAAGAAATTAAATTTAATTGAATCGATTAAGAGAAAAGATAGCTTAACAGGGGACTAAACCTTAAACATAATGGAAGGAATGACCTATAAACATGTAAAAACCTATTGGATGGTCATATTAGACCATATAATCCCTTTTATATAATTTGTTTCATTATTGGAGGTATATTATGTAAGGTATACCTCTCAATAGTTTTTACCTTTTTATAATTACAAGAATGTCACTCCTCCTCCACTATAAAAAGGCATTCACCCCTCCCATTTATTCACATCTCTAAATAAATTTGTATCACCCATAAAATACCCAAATAATATCCAAATACCAATATTCTCATACTATAATCCAATATTTTGGCATAAATAAAACCAATTAAGGATTTTGGTATAAACAAAATGGAGTTACTTGAATAAGAGTTAATGTTATTCAACAATCACTTTTGTTTAATTTACTTCTACACCCCATAAATTATTTTTATGGCATGATTATATAATAAAATAAGTATCTTAAATATAATTCTATTCTTTAATGTAAATATTAATACCTACCCTCACACAAACTTCAAATAAATGGGATATGCAATCATCATTTGTGTGTATGGAAGACTACCACCTCGCTAACAGATTCCATTCTCCATTCCATTACCACCTTTAAATGTGGGTAATAATGATGGATTTATAGTTTATATATTATATATATAATATTTATAAGTTATTTATTCTTATTTAGTAATTATATAACACTTAACTTCATGGTTTCCATTTTTTGGGAATATGATAACATCATTTGTGGACGTGTGGACTACTATCTCCTCAAAACGATGTGATTCATTCACGTTATGCATTGAATTTATTATGGATTGTTTTAATAAAAATATATTAAAATATTAAATATATATTACACTATAATTATAATATACATATCAGTTACCTTTCATTATTTTAACATAACAAGAAAATAGAATTAGTGTTCATGTGTATGTATGGGATACCATCTCAATGAGCGATGTATTTCATTTCCTTTGTCCAAAATGTATGGGATATTCTAAATAAATATATAATGAATTTATATGATATTTAAATAATTTTTTAAATCTTGGATATTATTAAATATTGATCTATGTAATAAGAAAAAAAATAACAAGTCAAAACACACTAAAAAAACATGCCAATTGACACATAAAACGATGAAAATAATGAAATATTGTTAACAAATGAGTGATAAGTTATTATAAGATGACAATATATTATATTATAAATATTATTATTGTTATATTATTATTTAATAAAACTATTAAAACCAATATATTGGAGACTAATTGATATTCACCAAAATGGAAATGCAAGGTAAGAGATTCTTATGACACATTTTTTTCGTGAGGCATACACCATTTTTAACACTTATTTCATTGTTTTGGTGTATAAACAAAGCCTATTTTATTTTATATCATGAATAAATTTATCTTCATGGTATTTTTATTTTCATTTGATGTTATTTCTTCATGGGGTTTAAAATTCAATAGTTACCATGTAGTAAGTGATTTCAACTCAATTTCATTTCATTGAGGCATATTGTAATGAAATGAACCTCATTTATTTTATATGTTGTATATACTACCCCTTTTAAATTTAATATCATGAATAATTAATTATTAACGGTATTTTGAGTTTCAATTTGAATTTTTTCATCTAAGGGTATTTTAAATTAATATTTCTAAATGGTAAATAAATTTCATAAATCAATTCCATTTCATTGGGTTATATTACATCTTTGTTTTCATTAATATTATATGATTATGTGTAAAATGAATTTTACTATCGATTAATGTATTTACACTTCTTATATGTGGATTAATAGTTGATACACATAATTAATTCATTGATTAATTATCACATCAACATTATGATAATTTTAAGGGTTTATTTCAAAATCTCATTCTAATCGATATTACATATTCTTAAAATTCCATTAAATAGATTTATAAGAACATTTTTAAATAAAACATTTGATTTTCTTTTCATCTGGTTATTCTTGACGATTTTCAAGTAATAGTATCATTTTTCAATCTTTGGTACTCAAATTTTTTTAGAATATGTTTTTATAAATATTTGACTTCATTTCTCTCTTCTGTCGGAAATGTGTTTTCTCTCAAAGCCATGTTTTCTAAAAAAAATTTAAATTTTTTTTTTCACCTTTAAAAAATACTTTTATTGATCTTTTTACCCCTTTTTATTTAATAAATATTTTTAATGGAATCTTTTTGTCTCTTTATAAACAAGGAACTTTTCTAACCTTTTTACCTTGAAAAAGTAATATTAATTTTATATTATAAAACATATAAAGAATTGCCTATAATCATTTCTTTAAATATTCCTTTTCAATTTTTCAAATACATTTTTAGTGAAGTTTTTTAAAAAAGTGATTTTAAAAGAAAATGAATTTTCAAAAAAATCAAAATGAAAATGAATTTTTTGTTTCTTTTTAAGGTATTTATATTCATCAACTAAGAAAACATTTAACCTTTAAAAAATTAGGATATGTTGTATTTATACAATCCTTATACGTTTTATAGATTCTTTCTGATTTCTTGGGCAAAGGATAGTATTTACATTCACTACCTTGATTCCTTTTTCCCCTTTAAATATTTAATTCCATGTGACCATTAGACATTAAATTCTCCCAAAATATCAATATTATTTATCATCGATACATTTATTTCTAAACTGTATACCATTTCTATGTACAAAGATTATATTTAATTTTATCTGATTAATAGGTAAAATATTGATAGATATGTATCTTTTAATCAATATGGATATTTGATAAGGCGCATTGTTTTTTAATAAAATTGATTATTTAATATATGAGGAATGGTTTGGGCTTGCAAGACATGAGTTGAGGACCAATTAATTCAAGCCCCTTGATGCATCAGTAGTATCACGGGATGAATAAGTTGGCTAGACTTAACTAAGGGGTTTTCACCCATTATGTTTTAAATTGTCTTGATGGTAGGACTTGATGGTAATCGTATCATGTTCCTAGGAAACATAACATCCAATAATTAAGAATTTCATTCATTTAGATTTAGTTATTATTATACATGGGATTTTCACTATAAAAAATCTATATATATATATATATATATATATTTCATCCTCTATTTATTGATTAAATGGAATTTTTTCAATTAATTACCATGTCATATTGATTATGACTTAACTTATCATGATATTCAAGTTATTTAAATAGAATGTGTGGATGATTATTTACCTTTCTATATTGTTTATACACTGCCTCTAAGTATATGGATTACATGGAATGTGTGTTCAATTATATAACATTCTACATTGATTAATCTAATTGATTCGTTATTTTTTACACTATGCATAACCATTACTGATAATTTATGTTCACTTTTCTTTTTTTCCTTTCCCTTGGAATCCAAAAAGTGTACTAAGAAAGATATTAAAGGATATAATATGTATGAATAATGTTATCCTTGAAAAAAATTATTTTTTAGTTAGTTTATTCATTTATAATACAAGATTCATGTATGTATCTTGTTTACCAATACTATTAAACTCTTTATTCCTTTGGGATTTGATTTCTTATAATCATTTCAATTTAATATTATTAGACATTTGCTCCTATATTACTGGTTTCAGGGTTCTACAATTTGTATCAATGTAAGTTTAGAATAAAACATGGAAACTAGATTTATTAAAACATATATTATAGAAAATAACCCAATGATAGACTTCAAGGATTTGCATTGAATAAAATCTTAAAATTTTGGTATGGTGGGGATTATGTGGGTATTTCAAGTTATACATCCCTATCTGTATACTATAAGTTTACATGGTTATGGAATAGATATACTTAGGGGTAACAACACTAAAAAGGTGCATCGGGCCAGACTCAAGCGTAAGCTAGTACATGACAATGGACCTTAATGTGCACCCGGTTTGACACTCTTGAGGGATATGCTTAGAATAATTCTCAATTTATTTACCTACCATTTTTATGTATTTGAATAATAAAATGAATGAATTAGGATAAACATGAAGTGTCTTGGATTAAAAATAATGTCTTCAGATTTAGACTCCCTATAATTGATTACATGGTTTTTCCATTTTGATAATTGATACTCACACTTTGATTTTTGGTTTTAGTCAATGGATGGAACCCAAAGGAATAATATTAACATTGAAAATATAGAAAAGGTGAAGGAAATGAGATTCCAAATGGTAAGATGATAGGAATGAAAGATATATTCTTCATTCCTAATTAGTTTTCAAAAAATATTATTAACAAAATAAACCTTAACCAACTCCCAGACTCACCAAAGAAGATAATAGTGGAGTTTTCAAAGAGATCGAGTGGTGGATACTATGGAGAAAAATGGTTCAATTTACATCATGAATTAAATATGGAAGGGGAATCCCAAGAAAGTGTTTCAATGGAATTTGGAAATTATTTATGTGTGGGAACATAGGATATAAAGAAAATAATTTATGAGGAAAAATAAAGAGAATAATGGAATGAAATAAAACTCATCCAAAGAATACATTTTTAGTTTTTAGCCTTAAATGTGGGGAAACATGGAATTACCTAAGTCAATTCCCTCTTCTAAAGGATAACCTCTAGGCCAAGGAAGGACCTATGTGAAAATAAATGGATGAAGTGTTTATGTATTGAGGTTGTATTGAAAACTGTATTTGAAAGGATATTTAATGTTTAAATTTCAAGGACATACATCATATTTATTTTGGAAATTTTATTAATATGGTTTCTAAAAATGAAAACGTGTATGTTGGGTAAAAACCCATCAAATTTGAAAATGTGGTGGGGCTTGAACCCATTTTCAAATGATGATAAGGGTTTTTCATATACCCTAGGCCTACATGATGTCCAAGTTAATGTCTCATTGCTTTTACCTAAACAATTTGATGAATAAATGTTAATAATAAACCAGTGGTATCACATTTGAGGTTTAGAGGATAATGTATTAACCATATTAGATTTAGAAAATATTTATAGAAAAATTTAAAGACTTGTTTTTTGGATCTTACAATCCATGAAAATAAATTTAGTGATTCAGGCATAAAAGATTAATTTTATTTTAGGATATCAATTTCATGGTGTGAGGGATGAAATATAATTCAATCAAATATTAACAAAAAGGTGAAATTATTCTTATGAAATTTAAATGTATCAAGTAAGTATATTTCCTTATATTCATGGTAAATAAAATAATTCATCAAAATTTAGAAGTGGATCTTAAAACAAAAAAAATTATCCTAATACCTTCATTTTTGTTGAATCTATGGTCATTTAAATGATCATAGATTTATTGATTTGATACCCTAAAATTTAAATTGATCATTCAAATTTTTTTGATAGATTACCATAATCTCTCTCTATAACAATTTAATCTTTTCCTCCAAATCCATATTTTTACTTTCCACTCATGTTCTCCTATATTGATATAAGTTATTCCATGTGACCTTTGTACTTGTCATTGTCTCTTATTAAGAGGATATTTTATAAACTCTTTTATAATTTGGGTTTTTCTACAAGGTAATTTTCAAACATAAAACCCTAGATTACTGGTATCATGTTTAAATTTCAAGGATTAAATATATTTAAGGTGGGGATAATGTAATGCCCGAAAATTATTTTGTAAGAACATTGTATTTGATAGCGTTAATGACATTCAACACCATGTGTAGAAGGTAATATAACATCCTAAGACATTAAAATATATTAAGTATTTTAAAATAAATTAAATATATTTTATAACTTGAAATGCATGCGATACTGAGTTATCTTCTATTAAACGCAACAAATACTTTCTTCAATAGCTTGTGTTACATGAAAAACTGAGTTTCATCGAATTCTATTAATATAATTATTTAATATAATAAGAAAATACCTATTCATTAAATAGGAGATTATGAATATTATTAACAAATATGTGAAAAATTATGGTTTAAGAAAACATAAAATTATGTCATTGGGGCTCAATTTTTTATAAATTAAAAAAACCACTTGAGTAAAATGGAAATGTTTTTATAAAAACCCTATTTTCATGCTCCCAAAAGAATTTTTTTAAAAAAATTAAATTATTACTATTAATGAATTATAATAATGAAATATATATGTTATTTATTCAATAAAATATTTTTTACATTCATCTAATATATATTATAGGCACTAAATAAGAACAAATATAATTTTATGTATAAAAAGCTGTTTTTTATAAAGTTTATTTTCTCTCCTTTTATTGGCGCACATATTTTAAAAATAAATTTTGACACTTTTATAAATTTTATTTGTCAAAATAAACTTAATTTTTAAATTTTAATGTTAAAATTATCCAAGGGTTAATTTTTGGGATTTTTCTAAGAATTTTCATTTTTTGGTAAATAGTTAAAAATACGAGATTTTAATTAAAAACTACTTTTTCATTTAAATAATTTATAGTGTTAAATTACCTTTTAAATTTATTTTAAAGTAAAATTAGATCAATAATACATAAATTAATACAATTTAGTTCATTTTGATCAATTTCAAAATGAAATTGGATATAAAAACATTTCTAGATTTTGATCATTTTTACTTTAAATCCCCGCTTTATTGTTCCATATGAGAGATTAATTTTATTTTAGTTTATGATTATTATATGATTGGAATTTGTAAAAATGGATAAATATTTTTAATCATACTAATTTATATTCTATAATAAGTTTAGCTTAATTTTTTACCAATAATATTAGTGAATGAAATTAACTGCAACTAGAGTGATTAAGAGAAAAACTAGCTTAACAATGCACTGAACCCTACACTTAAAGCATGAAATAACATAAAAATAAGTAAAAAACCTATTTTATGGACATATTTATACCATATACTCAATTTTAAAAAATGTTTTTCATTATTTTAGTCACATTATGTAAGGGAGACGACTCCAGAGATTTTTTCTTTTTATATTTATCGGAATGTCGCTCATCCACCACTATAAAAAGTCCCTCACCCCTCCAAATTATTCAAAAATATAATAGAATTTTTATTATCCAAAACCAGTAAAAATAATATATTATAATCCTTACAATAATCTTTTAATCCTCACTTTTGGTATAAATAAAACCATGTCATTATTTTGTTATAAACCAAAAGGAGTTACCTGAATCCGAGGTAATTTTCTTCAATGATCACTTTTTTTTCATTTACTTATACACTTATTCAATGTTTTTATATCATGATTTTATAATAACCTCATTATATTAAATATAATAATATTTTTTTATTTTAAGAGTATGACCTGAACTAACACACACTTTCATCAAATTGGATACACAATCATTGTCTGTGTGTATGACAGACTACCGCCTTGCGAACCGATATCATTTGTTCTTCCATTACCACCTTTAAAGGATGGTAATAATGATGGATTTATAGATTATAGATTATATATTTTATATTTAGGATTTATTTATTATTATTTAATTATTATATGACTCATAACTTCATTCATTCTATTTTGTAGGAATACCATAACATTGTTTGTGGACGTGTGGTCTATCGCATCCTCAAAGGAATGTGATTAATTCAGACAATATATGGAATATATTAATGATGGTTTTAATACAAATATGTGAGATATATGATATAAATATTATAATTTGACTATTATATAAATATATATCATTTACTTTTCATTTTTTTTAAATGACAAGAAAATGGAAACAATATTCATGTGTACATACGACCTACCATCTCTATGAATTGTGTTTTTCATTTCCTATCTCCAAAATTTATGGTTTATTATAAATAAATTAATAATGAATATATATTATATTTAAGTCATGGTTCAAATCCTTTATATGATTAAATAATTATCTATTTATTAAGAACAAAAATAACAACTCAAAACATACTCGATGAACATGACAATTAACACATGAAATGATGAAAATAATGTATGATTGTTAAAAAAAGGGTAATAATATATTATAATAATATATTATATTAAATTATAAATGTTATTATGGTTCTTATATAAGATAATAATTTTTTTAAAACCATTATATATGAGGATAATGTATGTTCACCCAAAAGGAAATTCAAGGTAAAGGATTGTTTTCTCTCTTTTTCATTCATGAGGCACAAACCATTTTCACCACATATTTCTTTTGTGTAGTGTATATACTTTCCCTATTATATTTTATATCATGAATACATTTATATTCATTGTATTTAGAGTTTCATTTGAATTTATTTATGTTATGGGGATTATAATTCAAAATTTACCAAGTAGTTAGGGTTTTCATCCTAATTTAATTTCATTAAGGGATATTGTAATGTTATGCAACTAGTTTACTTTATATGGTGTATATACTAACCCTTTTAAATTTAATATCATTAATACATAATTATTCATGTTATATTTAGGATCAAATTTAATTATTTAATATAATTGGATTTTAAATTAACGTTACCAAATGGTAAAAAATTTAATAATTCAATTCCATTTAATTATGTTATATTACTTTCTCTTTATTGTTAATATTATATGATTATGTGTATAATTAATTTGAATATATATTGTTATATTTACACTTATTATATGTGTATTTATATTTTATATACATAATCAATCCAATTATTAATTCTTAATTAAACATTATGATCATTCTAAAGGTTTATTCACAATCTCATTCTGATTGAGATTGCATATTTTTAAAATTCCATTAAAGGAATTTATATGATAATTGTTTAATTAACACAATAATTTTATTCTCCTCTATTTATTTGTGAACGTTTTAATGTAATAGTGATAGTTTTCCACTATTTTGTACTCAAAATGTTTTATAAAATGTTTTTACGAAAACCTGAATTCATTTCTCACTCTGGTTGAAAATCTATTTTCTCTCAAAACCCATGTTTTATAAAAATGATATTACCATTTTAAAATTTATTTATTAAATAAATTTTATTCCCTTTTTATTATATAATTTTTTCAAAGGAGTTTTTTTTTCTTTTCTAATATGGCACTTTTATAACCATTGTATCGTGAAAATGGAGTTTTCTTTTTGTACTATAAAACATGTACAAAATTACCCTCTATCATTTCATTGAAGATTCATTTGAAATTTTTCAAATATATTTTTAATCACATTTCTTTAATGTGGTTTTAAAAGAAAATATATTTCCCAAATGTTTTTCAAAATGAAAATGATATTTTTGATTCTTTTTACGGTATTTCTATACATCAAAGATAACAACCCTTTTATCATTACACCACTTGTTTTTGTTGTGTGTGAGGAATTCCATTCACCTTGCCCAGCTAGTGATGATTTTGGTTAATTTGATGAAGTAGTGGATTTTTTCAGGTTTTCACATATTTTATTTGAGATTCATGCTGATCAAAATTAAGAGAGTTGGAACACAAGCTGTACTACACTATGGCTGAGAAATAAAACATGAACTGACCCACATTCTTTCCACAATCAGAAACAAACATAACGATGAATTGAAAGAATGTTTTGAAAGTTCATTTTTTATGTTTAAAGTATCACTCGATGATTCTGGAGGGTTTTGGATTGATATTTTTAATTTTGCAATTAGTGTAGATTCCTCCGAGTTTGGGTTGACTATGTGGAGATTTAGTTTGTCAAACATAAATTTTCTAGAATTTGATGATGTTTGGAGACAACCATGTGCGTGGAGTAGGGTTTGTTAAGGGTGTTATGTTAAAATCATTTTAAGAGGAAGATGTAGAGTGAAGGGTGTTCCATATGGATGTTAAAGAGAAGTTACAGATATTTGATGATGAGTGAAAAATTGATATTGACACAAATTTTCTATTAAAAATATGATTTTTAATAGGGGATGAGAGCTTTTCATCTGCGTTCTGATTCATCGATCATCTAACTTTCATCAGGGAATTGATATGAAGAACAGACAACAAAGGAGAGTTGTGGAGTTAGAGCTATTTTACCAACATATAATTTCAATAATATGACTCTTAATCATATTTATTTTTCTGATTATATTTAATTTCACATTTATGAATTTCACAATGATTATTGGCTTAAACTCTTGCGTGGGGAAGATTAGGTTGAATTGGTTTATCATTTTACCCTTTGTTTATGCAGTAATTTCAGAATTATAATCAATTTCCTCTTCTTCTTCGCAATTGAATGATTTTTGTAATTGACAAACTTCATAATTATTTAATTGCTGGTTAATCTACTTGACCAGGATTTTGACTTCAAATTTTCAAATGTTGATTCAATTTAATCTTCATCAAAAAGAATAATCAAAACATCATCCATGTTTCAATATTTTTCATACTCCCTAGTGGTCTTTGCTTCATTTTATTCATCTGCTAAAAAATTATTCATATCTCTTGTCTATTTTTTATTAATAGGTGATTATCATCATAGTAATTAATTCATGCATTTTTTTTAATTTTTTCATCATTTTCTTGGACCGACACACAATTTCCTTCCATGTGGATATGATACCATATCTTGTTATTTTCTAGTAGTTGATAGGAATTTAATTTGAGATATTCAATGACCTAGTGTTGTCAAATTTTGGTATCAATTCCAGGGAATCCTAGAACATCTATAAAATTAAAAAAAACAAAAAAATCTCGCAAAAAAATAGAAAACTAGAAAATCTAAAAAAATAAAAATCATCAAAATAGTATAAAAAATCGGAATTTATGGTGTGTAGCTGATAAATTCTTCATTGCATGAACACTATATCCATGTCTCAAGATCTATATCCCATAAAACCAAAAATTCAAAAAATGTTTAAGATCTTTGATAAAATAAAAATTAAAAATGGAATACTTGGTAAAGTGAGCTGCTGAAGGTAATCAACCAGAACTAATACAAGAAAATTTGGAATGGCATAATGTAATAGAGTATCAACACCCATAGGTGTCAAGTAATCCTTCTTCCACTAAAATTACACATATGACCTGTAACTATGAGATGAAGCAGTCATACCTTTCAGTGACTCCTTCATTCAATAGAATTCTTAATGAGGACTCTTTAGACTTCATTAGTGATTTTTACAACATAGTGCAGAAACAACCACTGTAAGGGTTGAGTGGGAATGAGCTAAAAATGATATTTTTCCCTATATATTTAAATGTATATGCAAGAAATTTGTTTCTAGCCTTTGATAAAAACATATTTGAAACTTGGGAAAAAATTTATAACTCTTTTTTATGAACTTTTATCCTAGGAGACTTAAGGGAGAAATAAGAAACAAGATCACTAGCTTTACTCAATAGAATGGGGAGACTTTTCATGAAGCATTGGAGATGATTATGGATCTTCTTTGATAGTTTCCTCATCACCAAATTTCTTCCCACCTACTCATTGATGCCTTGTATGAAGGTTTTTCACCTATTAGTCAGTTCTTGATAGACAAATCTTCTAGAGGAAATTACACTAATGAAACTGATGAAGTGCTTAGACAACCATTCAATACTTTAGCTCTTAATTCAGAACATAAATATTCATGGAGAACAAAATCTAATAGGGGATGGAATGACACTGGTCCATGGTTGGAAATGAATTCCCAATTGGCTCAAATAAAAACCAACTCCAGTATCTAATGAATCAAAATATCAAACAATATGCGTATCTAGTTGGCCGTTAAAATCAAGACCAATGTCATAGAGAACTGTTCCAATAGTTTGGAATGTTTTTTCACTCAAGATAATGTTATCCCAACATTTACATGTCATCCTAAACAAGAAAATATTCCCATTTTTCTCGATATGGTCAAAGTCCACAAGCTATTGACAACCAGTTTTCAAACAATTATAACCCTAGATATAGGAACCACATAAATTTATCCTAAAGAGAATAAGGAATGATTAGACAACAACCTTCTACCTATAGTTTAAAAAATTATAAAAAAAACAATTTCAAAATCAAGCTAAGGATGAAATTTCTCATTCTTGAGATGATATTAACGGGTTCTTTCAACAATTGATGGGGAAACATGATTCACAATAATAAAAACATGATTATGATAAGGCCTAAAATGATTCTAGAATGCATTATTAAAAAGTACAATTGGGTAAACTAGATAGATTATTTTGTTCAAGAGATAAAGGTAAGAGTCCTAGTACCACCGAGATGAATCCTAGTGTTAGTGTCATGGATGTGGTTACTATGAGTGGTTCAAAAAACCAAGGAGGAGGTTATAATTTATTCTATCAATGTGCAAAAAAATATGGAAGATTCTAGACACCCAAATCATAAAAGTACTCAATATTTAAATATAAACAAAAATATTATAACACATGAAAATAAAGTTCTTCCATCTAAAAATCAAGAAGAAATAGAATCTAAATTGAAATAGAATAATGGGAAAAAAATTATTGTTGAGGAAATTGGGGAAGTTCCTTCAGATCTTAGGAATTTTTCCTCATCCATGAATTTTCCCCAAAGGTAAAAATCTAAAAATAAAAAACTTATGTTTCTTCAATTCCATTAATCAAATATTTAATATGAATTCCTCCATAATTTAAATCACATAAGATAATTGATTCAAATAAGAAAACTTTATCGGAATTTGCATCTTACTACCTCAGAAATGAGTATAGTGTTGTCCATCAAAATAATATTACACCAAAACATAAATATCCAGGGGGTTTATTCCCTACACATCATGGAAAAGATGTCGTTTGAATTATATTTGTGATCATTGGAAAATCATCAACCTACACCATTTACCACTATTTAAAATTTTTTGATTAGGATAGTTAAAACCCACCATTGTGATTCTATAGTTTGCTGACAAATCATTAACGCATCCAATTGGGGGATTCGATGACTTACTAGTTGGAGTTGGTAAGTTGTTTATACCTATATATGTTATTATTCTAGACATGGAGTGTGATCAAGAGGTTCCCATAATTCTAGGTAGCTCCTTCTTATCCACATGAGTAGTTGTTATCATTGTGGTAAAGGGTAGTTTTATTTTTATATTTTGTGAGAAATAATATGAGTTTCATGTGTTTATGAATGTGAAAGAACCAACGTTTGGTGAGAACTATTCAATAGTTAAGATTGTAGAAGTTTATAACTCATTAAAATAAGAATAATATGTTTTTAAACAATCCATAACTGAAGAAACTCATGCGGATGTTAAAAATAAAATTTCTCAACATTTTTAAAGGGAGAAAATGTGGTTAATTTTATCGATCTAGACAACAAACCTATTTCATCTCTAGAGAATTTTCATGTAGTTGAATTTTCTATTCTAGAGAATATGAAATTTCTGAGAGAAATTGAGACTAGTTGTGTCGGTTCTGGGCGTAGTGGAAGCACGTTGGTGGGAGTGCCACACATTAATTTTAGCATTAACAACGACAAATCCAAGATCCATCATTATGTAAAATGTTGGATCTTCATAAATGAATGAAGAATTAAAAAAAGAGGGAGTCCTAGAACCATAAAGATAGGATCGTCATATGTTGGTTATAATTATTTTAATTAATTGAAAAGAATTTTCTTGATGGCATTCTTTCTTCATCGATGTCTCCTGTCATAATCTAATGTGATCTATCATGACGTCCAAGAATCTATGTGTAGGATTCCTCTAGTGGTGATCCCCACGTGCTCCACGTATCAATGGACATCGGGTAAGGTATATCTGGATGCTACCATTGAAGAACCTTTTCTTACGATTTTTTCCTTCGATCACATTGATCTTGTGGTGGTGGATCTCTCTTGGTCTTGAGAGTATTCTTGGAGGAAGTAATTCTTTTTTCCTTTAGAGAACTCTCTAGAACTTTTGTGCACAACGATTGGGGAAAAGTGTTGCGGTTATGAGGATATTTATAATCAGGTTTGAGTTTATAGAGTTATCATAATAAATAAATGTGTTAATAGTTTTATTTTTTTTATTAACTCTTATTGAAAACCCCCATGCCGAATAATTAATTCCTTGACATGCGGCCATGCTTATTATAATAAATATCATTTAATAAAACAATATTATTTCTTGAAAATCCCAACTAAAATCTACATGGCATTTAATCAATAATACATGGCATGTACTTTTTTTCCTTTATTTCCTCCACCACATTTATTAGAACTTTAGTAGTGGATATTTATTTCTTAAATAAATGTAACTGCATTAGTCACTAATAAATATACTTTTTTCACCCACAATATATTCTCTCAAGTAACAAGTGCTGAAATAAATGAGATTAGGAAAACATAAATAATTATTAAACCACATTCAGGAATAATCTTTATTTAACTTGTTAAATTAATATGTAATTGAGATACATGGACACACATAGTGTGTGACCCTCCATGCCTTTTTCTCAGTGGAATTAGGTGGAGCCTGCCTAAAGTACAAGGTAAGCATCTAGCAACACGCCAAGGTACCCATAGAGAAAGAATTTATCACTATAATGACATGTGACCTCCAACGAATGCTTACCCTGTAATATAATCCCTTTGTCATGATATCTAAAATCAAGTAGGTTTCATGCTAGTGACATCAACCCATGTGCTCGATTATTCTTTCTTTGAGATTCTGGAATTGAACATTCCCATTCCTCACAATGGCCATGGATTTATTTAGGATATATCAATTCCATAAAAGGGCATGATATATCTACTTATGTTATGGAATAGAAGGGAAAATCCTTTCTCGCATTATCTATTAAAGTAGTATTACTTGTAATGAACCCAACGTATCCTACCTTGCTGTGAACAGTGTGTCATCATTTTTTTCGTCAATACATCTAATTGCGCGAGTTGTAATACCCATTAATAATAATATTAATTTTTAAGGACCAATACACACATCCACAGATAGTAACATCTGATGACACTATGAAATGTGGATTTCCTAGTGGCTGGTCTCGTTCTCATAATATTGTTTCTGAGGCTTTCGTCGGGTCGCGCGAATCTGTCTGCAGAGGATGCACTGCCTGTTGCCCCGCATTATCGCTTTCCAAAGGCAGGCGGCATTTGCTCTTTATTCAGGGACATCTTCTCCTTGATCGAAATGGGATGATAGGATGTCGGTTCTTCCTTATGTGGATTCCTCCTCAGAACTCGTCACCTAGTCCGGGTCTCCCTCATAGATTTAATACGTTGTTCGTGAAACTATTCCCAGTGCCATGTTTCCATGGACGCCGGTTAATTACACTACTTCTGTCGGGACACTCCAAAGGGTCCGGTCAGGGCAGTAACCTTCAGTCGGGGGAGTAGTCACGTTGAGGCATCAGTAGCATGTCTAGATACCGGGGACCTGGAATGTCTGTCTATTATCCCTGGTCACAGGGATTCTCGAGGGCGTGGAAGCCCGAGGAATCCCACATCAAGTGCGGGGAACTATATGTCGTATATGCCTATCTGAGCTTTTCCTCAGCTTCCCATGTTTAACACAGGGTACGCCGCGAGTTTAACGTCCAGCAGAGACGGATCAGCCTGATCGGAGCATTGTCTAGAATAGATCGGATTGAGGTATTTTCCTTGAAGGGCTGCCAATACCGGGACCAGCCCATGGGCGGCTATGAAGAGGAGTGTACCGACATGGTCTCACTGGGATATGACGGTCCGGACGAGAATCGGGGTGGATGATGGATGAACGAATGAAGTGGAGGGGGGAATGGAAAGGAACCGTTGCAAGGGAGACGGTGAAGTTGGGATTGATCCTTGAAGAGGCTTCATATATATCCTCGTGGTAGAGAATCAAAGTCCATAAAGTTCGGGATGGTGTCGGTGAACTGGCATGAGGGTGGACCTTGGTCCGATGGGCATCATTAGCGAACTGGCGTGAACCGGGAGGACTAGGAGAGTCCTAGTGGTGGTGGGCTTGGTCCTTGTGGAGGCTTCCTACATACCATTACTTGACAAGGATCAACGACCACGTAGTGCAGAGGGGCTTCGTCGGTGAACCGATATGAAGGTGGTCCTCAGCTCGATGGATGTCGTCAGCGAACCAACGTGCATGTGGACCTTGGTCCGATGGATGTCGTCAGCGAACCGACGTGAAGGTGGACCTTGGTCCGATGGATGTCGTCATCGAACCGACGTGAAGGTGGACCTTGGTCCGATGAGGGATGGGCTTGAACCTCAGGGAGGCTTCCTACGTACCATGCCTTGACATGGGTCAAATACCTCGTAGTCCAAAGGGTTTCATCAGTGAACCGACTTGAAAGTATACTCGTGGGTCCACTAGTGGTGGTCTTGAACCTCGGGAAGGTTTCCTACGTACCATTCCTTGACATGGATCAAAGTCCTCGTAGTTTAAAGGGTTGATGGAATACAATTTAACGTCATGTGGGACGGTAGAGAACCCTGATGTGAATAAACAACGGGCGGTGGGCTTGAACCTTGTGGAGGCTTGCTACGTACAATGCCTTGGCATTGAACAAAGTTATCGTATTTCGGAATGGCGTTGGGTGTCGGCGAACCGACGTAAATGGGGGACCTTGGTCCGATGGGGGATGGACTTGAACCTCTGGGAGGCTTCCTACGTACCATGCCATGACATGGATCAAAGTCCTTATAGTTCGGGATGTGACAACGGCTTGCCGTAGGACTGGAATGCAGTTTAACGTCGTGCTGGACGAAGGTAGAACTCGACGTGAATTGGGTAATAGGTGGGATTGAACCTCATGGAGGCTTCCTATGTACCATGCCATGACATGGATCAAAGACCTCGTAGTTCAAATTGAAAATGGGAGGGGGCTTGGCACACTGACAAGGAGACAGTCTGGGCCAATGATTGTTGGGCTTGAATCTCAGGGAGGCTTCCTACGTACCATGCCTTGACACGGATCAAAATCCTCATAGTTCAGGTCGGGTGAGTCACAACGGCTTTCCGTCGGACCAGAATGCAGTTTAACGTCATGCTGGATGGGGATGGGACCTGACGTGAAGAAATGATGGGTAGGCTTGAACCTCGTGGAGGCTTCCTACGTACCATGCCTTGACATGGATCAAAGACCTCGTAGTTCAAATGGGTGTGCAGTTTAATGTTGTGAGGGACAAGGGCATACATTTTAACGTCATGCTGGACGAAGGCGTGCAGTTTTACATCATGCTGGATGAAGGCGTCATGGCCAATGCCAACTCTAAGCCCACCTGAGTCATGCTCGGTGTGAGAAACAAGAGACATCAAGGACCTAACGATCACGCCGTGAAGGGTGCATCCATGATAAGCGAAGAGGGGCTTACGTGTTAGGTGGCCAATGGTGCTGGGACTTACTCCAGTATGGAGGCCCATCTGTGCGACAGAACGCAACGAAAGAGGGATTTGGGACCAATGATGGGAGTTTCCTCGTTCCCTATCACTCCCTCCACCGACCTTGGTAGTGGGGAAGTACAGAGATGTAGGGGTGCAGCCATCCATTGGGGAACTACGGTCACCCTTCTCCTAAGAACATACGCCACTCCAGTAAAGAGGATATCATCCCTCGTGGATGGGTGATTCCGCTCCTGTGGAGACGAGTGGCATAAAAAATGTTCAAGCTGGGGGGACCCTTTGTGAGAGGCACGAGGTCGGGTCACAGTTTAACTTCATGTGTTAGGGACATGGTGCTTGGCAGTTTAATGTCCTGCAGCTCGGACGAGGTGGGTTCACTACTCACCCCTAGGACTTACATAACCGGTACCCTCTGGTCCTTGTGGGCGAGAAGGTACTGGCAAGGCCATGGTCAAGGGGGGTTGTGGAGCGAACCATCGAGGGGTCCACGTTAGCGTGGCTATGCGAAGAAGCAATAGTCGTTAGCGTGCCTATGCGAAGAACCATTAGGCGAAGGAATGATACATGTGGTATTGTCCAAGGGACTTTGAAATCACATCGTGCATACTTGGAGGGTCGCACGGGAAGAGGAATTTCCAAGCAAAGGAGTGTGCTTCGCGAAGCGGAGTTCCTTGGCCTTAGCAAGGGTCATAGGTGTGAGTGGAGGGTGCTTCGCGAAGTGGAACAGTATTCACAGAGCACTGCCTCGCGAAGAAGAGGTGCCTCGCGAAGCAAGGTGCTACGAAGCAGTGTGCTTCGTGATGTGTAGCGATCCTTCCTTATCATAGGGATCACTAGTACAGGTTGGGTGTTTCGCAAAGCATAAACGCTCTGGGGCTGCCCGGGTTCCCTTGGGAATCCCCTTCCATCGAGAATGATCTTGAGCTTCACAAAGGGCATCCCTCTCGGAAGAGGGGCTCAAAACGAGACAAATAAAAGGCATCACGCGAAGTAAAAGTACCTCGTGGAGTTCATGATTCCCGGGGGCAATGGGTGCTTCGCGATTCGGGAGAGGAGAAGCCGAAAGGTCAAATTGTCCGTCCCTCGGACTCAGGGGGAGCCCCGTATTTATAGGAAAGGGGGGCCGCGAATCCGAACTCGCGTGCCGACTCAGGTGCTCCGCGGCGCGCTGGCGAACGTCAAACGCGATAACGGAGAGTTACCGCCTCACGAACTTCACAGCGGGCTCACGAACGTCAAACACGTTCATGGAGAGTTACCGCCTCCAGAGCTTCGTGGCGGGCTTGCGAACGTCAAACGCGTTCGCAGAGAGTTACCTCCTCCAGATCTTCGCGGCGGGCTCGTGAACGTAAGATGCATTCACAGAGAGTTACAGCCTCCGGAGCTTCGCGAGACCGAGATGCTCATGGTGCTTCGCGGCAGTGCTTTGTGAGGCAGCGGGCCGACCTTCAATTCCGGCCCTTCTTTTAATGCAACATTTTGGTGACAAAAAATGCCCCCCTCATACATAGAGCCGTGGAGGGTGAAGGGTCGAAGTCTGATGGAAAATCGCCAAAACTTTCAGCGGTTTGGGATGCGACTTCGCGAAGAGGGCCCGCGGTGCTGACCGGGGCCACGTGCCCGGATGCGCCGTGATGCTCCGCACGGGTGAGGCACACCGCGATGCTCCGGGGTCGCCGCCTATAAATAGGGGGGTCGACTAATTTTTTATTCACATGACATCCTTGTCTTTTTGTGCTCTCGACTTCGCGAAGCTCCGCGTACTCCGCGACATACCTCCGCGAATCGAGCATCGCGGCAAACCGTGGGTCTCCGACTCCGCGTTCATGCCAAGCGAACTTCTGATTTTCGGCCTAGGACAGACTTCTCGGCTTGGTCTCATGACCGACATTCGCGATCCGGCTCCACAATCAAGCATCGCGATCCGTTCTGAAAAAATTCTTTTCTGAGGGCCGGAATCGAAATGGCCCATCAACAAGCTGTATTGGGGGTGCTTGCAGATGTTTCATGTCGAGATGAGATGGCCAACAATACAGGTCTTGGGGAGATGATCCGAAGCCATTCGGACCACGCTTATTTGACAGATCTGCTATCGGAGGGTCAGAAAGATTATCCACAGTGTAAGAAGCTTCCATTGTATGGCTTCGGGTTGAGGGATGACGTCTTCATCCCTGAGGTGAGTAGGGACGAACCGGCTTGCTGGTTCAGGAGTACACCATGCCAGCACCAATGGTTCAGGGTGGCCAATGGTCACGCACAGGAGGACTTCACACCCGTTACTGCTGATTGTCTCTACAACCATGTAAACGATATTGACGGGAATCCATTTCTACCAGAGACGTCCCCTCTTCTCTATTGTACCATGATGAAGGCGGCTTTGCAGGATTCGGAGAAGGGATGGTCCGATGAGTGGGACGTGCGCCAGGGCAGCAACTTTACTAATGACTGGGCCTGGGCGTACTGGGTAGGCACCTCATGCGAGGATTCTGGTGCCGAGCTGAGGAGGGTGGGGTTATATGAGGCAGCACGGGCCTGCCAATTCCACATTTACCAACCAAAGCAACTGCTACCGGAATTGCTATGCAGATGGTCGTCCAAGACCAATACCTTTCACCTACATCACGGGGAGTTGGGCATCATCCTGTTGTATGTCCACCAGTTTTCTGGTGTTCCGATCCTGGGGGCCATGTATAATGAGTTCCTCCCCATCATGAGCGCATGAGAGGATATCGAGCAAATGTCGCGACTGGCTTCAGTGCTGATAGCATTCATCCCTGGATAGGACAAGGAGGCAGTGAGGGATGTCCACTTTAGGAGATGGTTCAAGTGATTCCTGAATTTCCCAGAAAATCGAGAGTTCCCTCTGAGGCCTCGAACTTGTCCGAGGGAGGCCCAACGAGGTAAGGGGCACTCGTATTGGCGGTTCTTGGAGGACATCCAATGGAAGACTTGGGGTTTCAGTGTCAGCACTGAACAACAGCCAATAGTCAGGTTGGCGGCGTTCATCGCAGCTCTCATCTGCAGTTGGATCCTACCGGTGAGGGATACAAGCATGGGGGTGCGGCCCGGCTCATTTATTATGGCGTCCATGTTGGCCATGGGGTAGTGGATCAATCTGGGGATTCCAATGCTTTCCAAACTGTACAGAATGTTGCGGCACATTGGAGAGGGCAAGAAGCCACCAAGGATATGCGGGCCCTTCCACCTCTTTTATGGGTGGATCACAGCGCACATCACGGGGATTTTTGAGTATCCAAACCCTATTTCGATGCCGGGGTCAAATTTACACCCCTCCATCCTGAATGTGGTCGGGAGCTTTCCATTCAAACTAGTCATGCCGACGGTGCTGAATCGGGTGTGGAGGGCGGATGAGTTTAATTTCCACCCCTACCCATTGCCGACAGGGATACTTACTGACGACGGGCGGGGAACAGAAGAACATCGGGCTTACCTCCTGGCCTTTCGAGGTGGAGTATTGGTGGCACGTGTAGATCGTGAGCCCCTCTCTGAACCGTACACCCCGCATCGATTTTCGAGGCAGTTCTGGTGCCTCTAGTGGCTGACCCCGTAGGTCTACTGGGAGCTGCTCCACGAGGAGCACCCGTGTGTGATGAGGTAGCTGTGGCTCATGTTCACATGTGAAGATGGGAAGATGCGAATAGCATTGCCTCCATCCACCTCAGCGTACGGATTGGTGAGAGAGTATGCCATTAGTTGGGAGGCTGCTTACCTAGGGGAGATGCTGAAGTAGCTGACTATTCGGGTCGGTGACGGCGGACCTCATCTATATCGTGGTCAGGGTTGGAG
Source organism: Viscum album (assembly GCA_963277665.1). Classification (NCBI taxonomy): domain Eukaryota; kingdom Viridiplantae; phylum Streptophyta; class Magnoliopsida; order Santalales; family Viscaceae; genus Viscum; species Viscum album. Next base: position 774,979,491 of record OY728120.1, on the reverse strand, counting down.
GGCAGCTAGGGCCCCTCGCGGTGGCGGGGCTTCCATGGCGGCAAGACCCGCACCGGCCAAGGGTGCGGTAGCAGCGGTGGATCCAGTGATTCCAGAAGAGCAGGTCCATCCGGAGGGCAGCCACCAAGGGGATTTCGTAGGATATCAACTCAGGCTCCGGGGAAGGGACTGCGTCATATTGACGTGGAAGAGGATGCCGTCTTCCCGGAAGCCTGGGATATTTGGGATGTCAACCGGCAATTCCTCAACCCACCCGAGATTTGGGCCCACCTGAATTTCCTCTGGATGGAATTACCGGGCATAGGCCCGGTCCGGGCTGGATTCATGGCGTCTCTGGTGTAGGCATAGCTATACCTGGACGAGCTAGAGGATTACATTCACTCCAGTGGTGTCCCTCTCCCAATGACAGACCGGGTGAGGGTAATGTTGAATCAAACTGTCCCCCCACAGTTATTGGCTACCAATCTGAGGGAGCGCTTCCCCCTGCCAGAGGAATCAGAGGACTCCTCTCGGGAGGATGAGGCTGGAGGAGGGAGCCGGTTGGAGGAGGGCGAGGTCGGAGATCAGGGCTCAGATTCCAATGATTTTGCAGAGGCTCTCGAGGTAGCATTCCGAACTTCTTTCCTTATGGTCCGTTATCGGGCAACTATGGACCTCTCACCGATGTTTGAGCCATGCAGGAGGAACTTGTTCACAAGCCTTGTTCTCACCCCACGGCGGGTGATGATGCGGGACCTTCAGAACCCGCGCCTATGGCTGTGTCTAGTTCTGCGTCTGGTGGGACCAGAGCACCCGAGGTGGCTCCTCCAGAATCTCCAGACCTTCCAACAGTGTACGGAGGGCCTCGCCTTGGGGTCCCATCAGTACCGGCTCAAGAGCAGATCCAGGAGGTCGATCTCCGTATGTTTCCACTACCGGTTTCCTCGTCGTCACATGTAGACTATGCCAACTAACGTTTATGTCCCCCTCTGTCGTACAGTTCTCCGACTGGCGTGGGCTGCTGCGACAAGACTAGTCGGGATGTCTGGTGGCATCCCTCCTTGGGGCTTACTGGTGATGGTGGCGATAGTCCCCCCATCTCCTCAAGCTGCAACACACATCATCACTGGCAGGACCACTAGTAGGGTCGTGCCCGAAGTCATCGAGGTGGACTCCGATGAAGTGGATCAACCGGCTGGTCCCAGTCCTGTCACGCCTGCTTCGGCACCGGATGTCGTACTGGATTCAACACCAGATGTAGATCCTGCCGTGGATTTCTTGCGGGCGTATCCCGCGTATGAGCATGCTAATTGCGCAGACTGGGACCAAACGGCCTCCGACGAGGAAGACAGCAGCATAGTCTGCCGCCGGTCGTGGAAGCTAATCACGCGCTTCATCAAGGATACACCCCAAGTGCAATGGCTGGCCGAAATGGACAGACTCCGCTTGCGGCTGCGTGAACTATGTGCTGGGGGAGTGGATGGACAACGTCCTCATGCACTCATTCGAGATCTTATGGCTGAGAAGATCCAGGAGAACGATCGTGGGATCAGCATGGGCAGGCAGTAGAGGAAGGTGACCAACATCAAGAAGCTCCAGGAGGCTGAAGGCAAGGTCCAACAGATGTAGACCCGGGAAGATGAGCTTTCAATCTATCTTAATGCACAATCAGAGCTGATCTCACTATTGAAGGCCCAGCTGGTAGAGGCAGAAGAGCGTATGAGGTAGGCCTGTCGAAAGATGGCTTCCGTTCAAGATTGCGTAGAGAGGTACAAAGCCAAGGCTGACGAACTGTGCCCCGCCGCTGCTGAGGAGGAGCGGGAGCTGAGTCAGTGGCAGCAAGCCTTGGACGCCACAATCCAACGAGTGGCAGAGCTGTAATGATCTTTTGATGGGGTCAACCCGTCCATGGGGGGAGTCGACCCCCGGGTATTGTAACAAACCAAAAACCTTTTATTGTTACATTCGTGCTTCAATTTTTCATTTATTTCTTTTGAATGTCGTAGCGTGCACGATTTCCACTATTTTAATCCCCTCGTTACATCCCTATAATGTTTTCGGGACGTTCGACGATAATTCCCCAAGCCCACGTGGGTCGATCCTGATGTGAGAAACATGAGATATTTTCCTTCTCGTCCCACCTAAAATAGGAGTGGAGACCATGCTCCAGGCATCCGGGATTCAGATTACCAGTCCGGATCTCCGAAATATGGGAGAGGCTTGACCAGAGAAGGAACTTTTCCGAACAGCCGAATTACTGTTTCTTCAGCGTGCTCTTATACACGAACGGTGCAACGCCGGGGGTGATGAAATATGTCCAAACAGATGGAAATGGGATGTGTGAATCATGACACCCATGATTCGAAACACTGTGGGGATGGCGTGACAATAAGGGACAACCATTAACCATGGAGGAGAAGCGGTATCCTTACTGTGTTAGCCTGAAATGGGGACAAAAAATGAGGGTCGACCATTGACCATGTTCGAAACACGGGACCATGTCACAAATGTTGTCGGTCAATCTTTCGGGTCGTTGGCCCAGGACAGTATGCAGACCCTAGGTCAAGCATCCATACTGTTAGGGGGTCCTTCCCAACATGACCAGTCTTCTGGGACGTTGGCCCAGGACGGTTGGTGAGCCGATGCGGCATGAGACCAGGCCATTAGGGGGTTCCTTTAGACATGAAAGGGACGAGGGTCCAAATAAGGGGCACGCAAAGCGTGGAATATGGAGTGATGGTTTGTACGAACAGAATCCAACACTCATGTAATTACATCACCGTGGTGGGAGTATGCCATATGGGCACATTGGTCTGATCATGGATCATTCCTTCTTTGGGACAGGGCCTCCCCGGAGAGGGGGCCTGCCGCTTCCCAATGGGATCTTGGGGAATCATGAACATGTTCAGGGAAAAATTACAACTACATAGTTCCCCCTGAGGGGTCAGGCCAGAGGGCAGGAAATGGGGAGGAACATGATTTTGCGATTCCTAGGGCTGGACCCTAGGTGAAATGCCTGGGTGTCCCTACGTATCCCATAACGATGGGAATCAAGCCATACGTAGTTCTGGGGATGCAGTTTAACATCATGCGGGACGAGGATACATGGACTCCTGTAGTTTAACATCATACTATAGGACGTGGAATAAAAGGGAAGATCCCAGGGAACGTGTGGTGCGGTAGATATGAAACCGACGTGAATGAGGACATGGAGTCCAAATCACACCACATACTCCCAGAGGAAACTCTTCAGGTCGAGGGACCAAGAGTAAGGATTAGGTTGGTCCCAAAGTAGAGTGGTCAGGCGTTCCTACGTACCCCATAAGGATGGGAATCAAGCCATACATAGTTCTGGGGATGCAGTTTAACGCCATGCGGGATGAGGAGAATCCTGACTGTGTTGGTACACATCCCGCCAAAACTACTAAGCCCACGTGAGTCGTGCTCTGTGTGGGAAACAAGTAGTGGTGGGAAATTCCCGACACAAAAAGGGGCAGGTTAGGGCAAAGGGACTCTCGGTGAATACCGACCCAATGACACTAACACGGTCATTTAGCGCACCTAGATGCGCGAATAGAAAGAGTAGAGTATGATGGAATTCCACTTGAACATGAGGAAGTGGAAATGTGTGAATCATGGCGCTCGAGATTCAGATCATGATGATGGTGGCGTGACGATGGAGGATAACTGTTTACAGTGGTGGAAACCCAGCATACATATCGCGTTAGCATAGAATGGGGACAAACAAATGAGGGTTAACCAATGACCATGTTCTAAAAACAGGACCATGTCACAAATGTCGTCAAATATCCATAGGGACGTTGGCCCGAAACGATTGGAGGGCCCTTAGGTCTAGCATTCGTGTAGAGCCCTTAAGCCTTGTATCCATGTCGTCCGAGGGTCCTTTTGGATGTGGAAGAGGATGAGGATCCAAATAGCGAGCTCACGAATCTTGGTTATGGAATGGAGGGAATGTCCGTATAAAAATCCCACACTTTGGGCTCTTTGTAAAAACACATCTGAATACGAAAACGAGACGTATTAGATAGGGGGAGAAGAGTCATTTCCTGTAGGGGGATCATAGTTTAGGGTCGTAGAATTTGGACCGTGGATGGGAGGAGACATAAGAGGCACATGGTGGAGTAACTCAAACACCTGGCGTGAATGAGGACGTAATCTCGCACTACGCACGACCCCCTTGGGAGAGGTTTTAGGTCAAGGGACCAAAAGCGAAAGTTAGGTTGGTCCCGCGGGGAAGTTCCCAGGCGCTCCTACGTATCTAATAATGATGAGAATCAAGCCTCATGTAGTTCATAATGGTGACATGGTAAGGTACGAGTGCCATGGGAAAAGGGGAGCGCGGGCGTGGCCCTTGCACTAAAAGAAGCGGAATTTGATAAATCTTGTTTGTTCTTTAAGGTGAGTGGTTTTTTTCTTGTGAAGTGACATGCCTACAGTAGTAATCCGTGGTGTTCCCAGGATCAAGCCGTTATAGGCATTGACATATGGCATGGAACGGGACCAATACCCAACGTGATGTCCTCTCCAACGAGGTCACCATAATGCAGTGCCGTTTTTCGTCGTGCGGCCAGGACGATAATGTCACAGTTTAGGGTTATATGATAGGACCAAGCATGCATTTTATCGTCATGCAGCGCAGACGTAGCAGAGACGATGCTATGTGGGGAACGTGTGTAGTGTTATAAAGACACAATTGATGGAGACATGATCCCACATAACATTGTACACCAATCGGAGAGGGAGACCTTAGGCCGAGGGCCCTATATAGAGGTAAGAGGTGAAACAGGGGGAGAGACTGGCTCCCTAAATGGGTTGTACCCGAAGACAGGGCATCCGGGCAGTCCTATGTATCCCATGAGGATGGGAATAAAACTAAACGTAGTTCTGAAGGGTGCCTTTTAATGTCATGTGGGACAAGGAATACGAGGGCTAACTCTTAGAATGGGGGTGGGCGTGGTGCAGCTATTGCAAACCTGACGTGAATGAGGACATAATCCTGCACTACACCACGCAGTCCCGTAGTCAACGTCCCGATGGCAGGACCAGAGAGGAAAATTAGCTGAACTCAAGCTGGACCCAAAGAAAGGGGTTCTGGGTGGTCCTACGTATCCCATGGGGATGGGAATCAATCTGAACGTAGTTCCGGATGGATCTTAGTTTATGGTCTTAGATCTTAGACCATAAATGGTAACAAACTCCTAAGATAGCACAGACGGTAACCCGATCCCTAATCCCATGTGAGTTAAACTCGGTTTGGGAAACAAGGGAGGAAATCCTCATCGCAATACTTGGGGCATCCATCATAAGGGAGTTGGAAGAGAGCCCCGAAAGACACCTTTGACGCGGTTTGTTTCCCAAACGCGCAGACGTTCACGGAGGAAAATACCAAGAGTGCCAAGACACTACATGGACACGATAAAGTGTTGAAGTGTGTGAATTGTGTACCAGACATTTTGGTCTTAATGGATTGGTGTGGCGATAGAGGAAAACTGTTAACCATGGTGGAAACGCAGCGTTCACATTGAATTAGCCTGAGATGGGAACAAAAAATGAGCATCGACCGCTGATCATATTCGCAATGCGGGATTTTATCGATTTGTTGTCTGAAACCCTCGGGGGCGTTGTCCCATAACTGTAGGATATCCCTTGGGCGTAGTATCCAGGCCGTTCTTGGGGGTCCCTCCGGGTGTGAAAGATGATGGAAGCCCTGATGCAGGGATACAAAAAGCCTAGAATGTGGGTGCGGACGTGTCCGAGTAGAGCTTGACATTCCAGGTAATAAACCAGAGTGCTCTTAGGCACATTGGTTAACCACTGAAAAGGGATCAACGAAACAGCTCAGGAAGGAGAGGTACATGGCGTGGTCATTACAAGACCGACGTGAATGGGGACATAATCCCACACCACAACATAAAATCCTCCCATGGAGGAAGGGTGGACCAAGGGGCCAAGGTGGGATGACGATTCCCGAGAGATGGGGCTGGACCCGAATCCTAGACATTCAGGTGGTCCTACATATCCCATGAGGATTGGAATCAAGCCACACGTAGTTCTCCAGATGTATTTTAACATCATACGGGACGAGGGGAGAGTAATATACCTCCAAACAAGGGAGGTGTACGGTATGGAGAATAAACCTACATGAATGAGAAAATAATCTCACACCAGACCATACACTCCTATAAGAGAAGACCTGGGCCGGGGCCTGAAAAGGAAAAGGGTCCTGATGGTTAGGCATTGGTCAGGAAGGCCTGACCTGCATGCAGTTTAACGACTTGTAGTGAGGATGGGGGCCGAGGCCTGAAAAGGCCAAGGGGCCTGAGGTTGGGCCTTGTAAGGGAAGGTGTACGGCATGGTACATGATCCATATTTAAATGAAGACATAGTCCCACACCACGCTGTACACCCTGGGTAAGAGGTTGGGCAGAGGGGCCCGAGAAGGCCAAGGGGAATAAGGTCAGGCATCAGTCAGGAAGGCCTGACTGGTTTTCAGTTTAACGTCTTACATGAGGACGGGGGCCAGGGACCCGAGGAGGACAAGGGGCCTGAGGCTGGTCCTCGTAAGGGAAGGCGTACGACATGGTACCTGATCCCTACGAAAATGAGGACATAGTCCCACACCACACTATACACCCCGGGTAAGAGGTTGGGTAGAGGGTCCCGAGAAGGCCAGGGGGCCTAAGGTCAGGCATCATTCAGGAAGGCCTGACTGGTTTGCAGTTCAACGTCTTACATGAGGACGGGGGTCGGGGACCCGAGGAGGCCAAGGGGCCCGAGGCTCGGCCTCGTAATGGAAGGCGTACGACATGGTACCTGATCCCTACGTAAATGACAACATAGTCTCACACCACACCGTACACCCCTATAAGAGAATCGGGGCCATGGGCCCAACCGCTAGCACCACCCAGGGGGAAGATTGTCACTTCGGGATGGGGTAGAACGAATCAATGCACTCGATGTTTGGGACATCTCGCGGTGGACCTGAATATCCAGGACACTGTTGACCATGTTCGAAACACAGCGTTCCTATGGTGACTTGATGTGGGAGCAACAAATGAGCGTCGACTGCTGACCAAATTTGCAAAGCGGGACTTGTATCGACTTGTTTCTTGAAAACCCTCAGGGGCATTAGCCCGTATTGGTAGGAGATCCCTTGGGCGTAGTATCCCGGCCTATCTTGGGGGTCCCTCCGGGTGTGAAAAAATGATGGAATCCTAGTCAAGGAGTGGTTGAAGCATAGCTCTATACATCCACAAAAGGGGCGAACGTCTCCAGGGGGACGTGCAGCCGGGTCGAGGCTTGGTCGACGTGAGTTGGGGCAAAAGTGTGCACCTTGCCATATGTCTTGGCCCGAGGGGATGATTTTAGCTTTCGGGCGGGGCCAACGGACGAAATGACCGAGCGTTCCTACGTATCCCATTAGGATGGGAATCAAGCCACATGTAGTTCTCGAAGGCCATGCAGTTTAGCATCATGTGGTGAGGACGGGGGAGGATAGAAGAACGGGAGTGGGCCCATGGTGCGACCCTTACAATCCTTGTGTGAGAGGGGTTATATGAGCGGGCAAAGAGAGCCTACTCCTTGCTACACAAAGATCCTCCAAGGAAACTATTCCCAGGGGGGGATAGTGGAAGAGAAAAGCCTGGGTCTGGGCTCAAGATGAGGCGTCCGAGCGTTCCTACGTATCCCATCAAGATGGGAATCAAGCCACACATAGTTCTTGAGATGCAGTTTAGCGTCATGCGGGACAAGGATGCATTTCATTTGGGGATATGTATGGTATGGAAAGTAATCTGACGTGAATGAGGATGTAATCCTACACCATACCGTACAATCCCTCAAGAGGGTAAGTCAGGGATAAGAAAGGGGCCTGAGGCCGGACCGCGGTCCGGGAGACCTGACCAGCTTGTGGTTTAACATCTCGCGGTGAAGACGGGGGCCGAGGAGGCCGAGGGGCCTGAGGCTGAGCCTCGGTCAGGAAGGCCTGACTGGCTTTCAGTTTAACTTCTTGCAGTAAGGATGGGGGAGATCATAGTTTAAGATCATAGAACTCGGACCATTTTTCAATTTATCGTCTTTCAGGATGAAGATGCAGTTTAAGGTTGTGCAAGACCTTTCAGTTTAAGGTCATTTTGGACCATAACGTGCAGTTTAAGGTCATGGGGGAGCCTGCCATGCATTTTAAGGTCATGCAGAACCAAGATGCAGTTTATGGTCATGCAGGACCCTTTTTCCCTAGGCAAAGTATCGCTTGAGGAACTTGGCGTTGGTGGGAGGAGTTATGCGCCCTCCATCCGTGGTCACCAAGGAGTATTCTCCATTGGGGAAAACCTTATGGATGATATAAGGCCCTTCCCATTTGGGTTCTAACTTGGGCAGTTTTATATCGGGAATCATTGGCGCTCGAAGGGCCAGTACTAGGTCGCACTATAGAAAAGAACGGAGATGAACCTTCTTGTTGAAGGCCCTCACTATCTTATCCTGATGCCTTTCCAGATTGTGCAGGGCACGAAGCTGGTTCTCGTCCAGCGCTTCTTATTCAGCTAGATGGATCTCGGCTACCTCATCTGATGTCTGGTGATCGTAGACTGTAGTGCGTAATGATGGCAGCTGGATCTCAATGGGTAGGACGACCTCAGCTCCATACACCAGGGAATATGGGGTCACCTCGGTAGAGTTTTGGCTCGTCGTCCAGTAAGCCCAGAGGGCGTTGGAGAGCTCGTCCAACCAACTTTTCTTGTTCTGACCAACCATCTTATGCAGAATGTTAGAGAGGGTTTTGTTGAATGCCTCGATCTGTCCGTTTTTCTGCACATGGTAGCGAGGGGTATAGTTCGAACGGATGTCGTACGTGGCGTACAATTTCTTCAGTTCAGCCGCTCGTAAGTTGGTACCGTTATCGGTGAGGATGGCTTGAGGGACCCCAAACCAGTGGATAATATTGGAGCTCACAAAGTCAACGATGGAACGGGCCTTGACCTCTTTGAGTGGAACTGCCTCTGCCCACTTGGAGGAGAAATTTTTAGCAGTCAGGATGAACCTACACTGGCGAGCTGTTGTCGGTGGATAGGGTCCCACTACATCAATTCCCCATACCGAAAATGGCCAAGAGTACTTGGTGGGGTGGAGGGGCTCTGGAGGCCGATGCAGGAAGTTGGCATGAACTTGGCACGCGTGGCATCTATTGGCATACCCAAAACAATCATGGATCATAGAGGGCCATAAGTACCCCAACCTATCGATTTGATGGGACGTCTTCGGCCCAGCTTGATGGGCGCCACAGGAACCGGAGTGAACCTCTTGCATAACATGAGGAATCTCTACTCCTTGAATGCAACGGAGGAGGACGCCATCGAAGCTCCGCTTGTAGAAGATCTGTTCAAGACCGGGGCTGCTCTGGAGGGTAAATTGCAGGGTGCGACATTGGATTCGCTCGCGCTCGGCCTGGTCATCTGGGAGGTGACCATTTTGGAGATACATGACAAAAGGTTCCCTACAGTCAGAAGTGGCTTCAACCACTATGTCTGACGAACCCAGGACCTCTGACGTAGAGGGTCCGGCGGTGAGATGACTTACCCGTGTGCCATCATTGTTCTCTTGGGTGATGGGAGAAATGACTCTCCGATGTGCCACATGTATGATCAAATCATCTTTCTCGGGTTCTGCGAGCGACGCGGCTAAGCCAGCCAAGGCGTCTGCTTGACCGTTCTCTGACCATGGGACATGGGTAACCTCTGGTCGAGAAGAGAAATGGGCCATTAGGCGAAGGGTGTACTTCGGCAGTGGTACAAGCTCCGGATTCCGGACAATGTAGTCTCCATTAACCTGTTTTATTACCAGCTCGGAATCTCCTTTCACATGTAGATGGGCCACATGGATCTCAAGGGCGAACTTGAGACCGGTGATGAGAGCCTGGTACTCTGCCTCGTTGTTCGTACAACCTTCTGACAATAGGAATTTGTATGGCAGGATGGCTTGCTCCGGGGTAATGAAGACAATACCCACGCCCACTCTGTTGAGATTAGGATCGTTGAGCCTCCTACCGGTGGGGCTCCGGGAGGCGCCGTCGAAATGAATTTTCCAACACGGGATGACATGATCGACTGAGAGGATCATCTCATCAGGAAAATCCAGGTCCAAGGATTGATCCATGGAGGTTGGATGGGCAGCTAAAAAGTCTGCAACATCCCCTATCCCTTAATGGCCATCTGAGGTATAAACCTGATATCAAACTATTGGAGAATCACTGCCCAACGTGCTAGTCGGCCAGTCAGCATGGGGCGGTTCAGGATGTACTTCAGTGGGTCTACCCGGGAGACCAATTGTACCATATGGTGTTGCAGGTAATGTCGCAACTTCTACACGGAGAATATGAGCGCAATGTATCTCTTTTTGATAGGGGATTATCTGACCTCCGTATCGAGATGCATGCTGCTGAGATAGTAGAGACTGTTCTCAGTACCCTCATTATTCTTCTAGGCAAGCAGTGCACTGAGGGATCTTTCCAGGGTGGTCACGTAAAGGATCAGCGGCTTTTCGGATATGGGTGGCATCAAAACCGGAGGTTGGAGCAGATACTGGTTGATTTCCTCGTAGGCGGTCCGACACACCTCATCCCATTCATAGGCAGCACCCTTCTTCATGAGCCGGGAAAAGGGCTTACACTTGCCGGCCATATTCTCGATGAATCGACGTATATAGTCTAAGTGGACTTGGAGGCCTCTATGTTCCCAAATGTTGCTCGGGGAAGGCATTTGGCTGATGGCCTTGATCTTCTCTGGGTCGATCTCGATTCCTTGGTATTTAACAACAAATCCCAGAAACTACCCAGAGGTGACCCCAAAGGCACACTTCAACGGGTTCATCTTCAGGAGATGGGAGCAGAGGAAACTGAACACCTTCTCAAGGTCTTTTAGATGGTCCTGGAACTGACATGATTTGACCACTAGGTCATCTAAGTAGCATTCCACCAACGTTCTGAGAATTGGATTGAATATGCGGTGCATAGTCCTCTGATAACTGGAACCTGCATTTTTCAAACCGAATGGCATAAATTGGTAGAAAAATGTACCTTGGGGATCCCTGAAGGCAGTGGACTCCTCGTCTTCGGGGGCCATCCGGATCTGGTTGTACCCGGAATACCCGTCCATGAAAGAGAGAGCTTGGAACCCGACCGTGGCGTCAATCAAAAACTCCATCACCGGGTGTGGGAAGTCATCCTTTGGGTAGTGGCGATTAAGGTTGCGGAAGTCGATAAAGACTCTGATCTGCCCATTCTTCTTCTTAACTGGCACAATGTTGGCAAGCCACTTGGGGTACTGGACTTCCTTGAAGAATTTTTCTTTGATAAGCTTCTCAACTTCGGCCTCAACCATAGCACCATGAGAAGGGTGCATCTTCCTGGGAGGCTTCTTAAATCCACGATGGTTTGCTGGGAGGTCCAGACGGTGAACGGCTACCTGGGGATCTAGTCCGGGCATCTTGTTGTAACTCCAAGAGAACACATCATAGTGTTGTTTGAGGAAGTCTACGTACTTCTGCCGCTCCTCAGAGGACATGGCTGCACTGATCAATGTGGGTTTCAGATCTGCCTCGCTACCAAGGTTCACCTGTACCAGTTCATCAACCATGGTAGAGACGCCTTCCTCATAGGCGGGGGAAGAATCCTCCAGGTCTTCCTCTCCACCCGTGGGGGGATTTCCCCCGACGGGAGATACTTTTGTGCTATCAAAAACTGAGGGTCAGCTAGTGTCGGCTTGGGTAGCAGTGGTCATCATATCAGGAGACTTACTCGCCATCGAGACCATAGCAATGAAGTCAGTCGACCCTATCCCATATGGCCTTCGGCCTAAGGGGCCACGTTTGATGATATCGAAGCAGTGGTGACGTGTCGGCCTGAGTCGGTGGATTCCAGCCTGACGGAAGAGACATGTATGGCGTACCGCCATTGTCATAAGCTTGACATTTCGGTACCGTACAGGGGTAGGAGGTTCCGGGATCACCTGAGCCTGGTTGATGTAGGAGTACGAGGTGATTTTTTGCCGTCTCTTGTACACAGGAACATGCCTTCCTTGTGTACCCGAAACAACAAAACATTGCCCCATGTCGGGGGTTGTGGCCTCCAATCGGTGGATCTGGAGAATGTAGGCGTCATCCATGCTTGACCAGGGATCACTTGTGACCGGGGCGGGTTCATCCTCACTTACTAGGATTTTCTTATCCTTAATTTTGTAATAACCCGCATCCAGATAGCGTGCCTCACAAGAGGCGAAGGGAGATGCATCTCCTTGGAGCACGCCTACTCGACCATTGAGTGAGTATTTGAGGCACTGATGATACGACGAAGGGACCATTGCATTCAGATGGAGCCATGGCCTACCCATCAACGCATTGTAGGCGGTGTCCTAAGAGACTACCATGAACTATGTGCTGGAAATTAAGCCACTGAACTGAGTCTTCAGGCGGATCTTGCTGACTGGGTTTTGCTCGGTCCTGTCGTATCGCTGGATTCGAAGGTCAGAGGGAGTTAAATCACATTCAGACAGACCAAGCATTCACAACGTCCGAGTCGGAATTATGTTGATTCTAGAACCCGTGTCAACAAGGCAGCGACGGACTTCCACCCCATTGAAGTGGCCAGCGATGTACAACGGGAGAATGTGCCCCAGTATAGGAGGGTCCTCATCTCCACCAGAGAACGAGATAACCGCCTGACATTCGGCGTTTTTAATCGTCTCGGTATGGAAGTCTTCTGCAACTGCTACCTCTGTCTCAAACTAGAGGGGGCTCCATAGGGCCTCGGCAAGTTCCTCACGCATTTCATATGATAGGCGAAGGGCCTCAAGGATATAAAGCCTTGTCGGAATGTCGGCAAGGTGCTTCAGGACATCATACTTTCGTGCCAAACGCGAACCTCTGCCTAAAATAGTTCGTTCGGTAGTTGGAGGCGTAGCGGGTCCTGCCGGTTGAACCGGCGATCGGCTAGTACTGGGTGCATCTTGCTGCCTACTGGTTGAAGCATGGAGAGTAGTCGCTGGACTAAGATTGGATAGCAGAGGCTGGCCTATAGCCGGGAAAGACTGACTGTGATACGAACGAGGCAACTCTCCATGATCTAGTAGCACGAACGACGGTGGAGGTAGAGCCGAGAGCGTTAGATGGGGTCGCGCGTGCTGAGCTCTGTGCTGAGCCTACTGTCTGGTCATAGTAGCATGCATGGCTTGGCTGAAAGTGCTTGTTGACGTACCTCGATGACCGGCGCGGTTGCGATTCCGCTAACGTTGACGTCGGCTGGAAACATTGGGGAGGTTCGCCTGGCGTTCCCCATCGTCGGAAGTCATATAGGGCTTTACCAGCTCCACGGTGTAAACCGAAGCGTACCCCTGACTGTCACTCGAGGAGTCATCCACCACCGGGTGGATTCTGTGAGGAATACCCATTTCAGGGGGCATAAAGTCGCCGAGAGTGCGGGATGACGATTCCTCCGACGGAGCGCGTTGCTTTTTCTTGCGCCGTCGCTGCTTGCCCTTCTGGGAAGTGGTCGGCTGTGATGACGATGCAGAGGTATCGACTACTTCTTCTGAAGGTTCTGGCTGCTTCAGGCGTGCCCAGATGATACCATGGGAATGGACGACGATTTTTCGAGCCATCTAGTCGTCGTATTTCCGGGACCCGCGACTGGGAATCTGCGGCCACTCGCCTTCGCTATCGCTACCGATCTCTGATCCTGGAAAGACACCCAACACTTGTGCTGGTGCCGGGCTCAACCTGACTATGTTGTGGTTGACCTGGTCTTGAAGCCAGTATTTAAACACATATAATTTCTTGAGTTTGTGCTCTAGAATCCGATGATAAGGACAGTAATTGGGGTGATCGGTGAGATGTTCCTCTGCCGGCCTTCTGCACTCGGGCAGGCGCACAATCCCTTTCTCAAGATCACTTTGGATGCATCCAGGGACCTGATTTTCTTTGAACGAATAAGTCTAGTGCCTTCTTTCTGGATAGGGGGCCCTGGGGGCCTGTCCTTAACGAGGTGCCGGAGGGGCCTGCCGAGGAGGCAACACCTGATTGTCTCGCCTGGGTGGTGGTGGTGCATTGCGCGGGGGAACCTGTCGATTCTGAGGCGGTCGCTGCTGGGAAGGAGCCTATGCTTGAGGTGGAGGACCTCTGCGGGGTTGAAGGGATGGTGCTGCTGGCAGTAATTCCAGCTGCCTAAGGGCTTCAATTTGGTCCACCGCGGAGGGTTCAGCCCTGGCGGTCCTCCTGGATGGGATCATAGGGGGAAACAAACGTGCCTGACTAGCCTGTTGTAGAGCTTCCTCAAGGTGTTGAGTCTTATCTGAGAAGTCTCTGAACCCTCCAGGGTAGTTCTGGGTAATTAGGGAGGGTACCATCTCCGTATTGACGTTCCCCACACACATTGTCAATAATTGATCCTGAGTCAGTGAAATATCAAGGGAATACGTAAGTCTCTTCCACCGGGCGATGAAATCTGCAACTCGCTCATCAGGCCATTGCTTCCTCTTGAAGAGGTCTGCACTGCTTGTCTTTCGTGTGGTGGAGCTGAACTGGTATAGGAACTACCGGTGGAGATCCTCTCAACCGATCACTGATCCGATAGGGAGCTAGCTATACCAGACGAATGTTGGACCTTCCAATGTCTGTACGAAACATCGGAGCTTGGCGGATTCTTGCTGAGCCGGGGTCCCCAGCATGGGGCCACACCTGGAATAAAAATGTGCCAAGTGCTATGGTGGGTCTACTATCCCGTTGAAGGGAGATAATGTGGGGTTCCCAAAACCCGGGGGTGCGGGCATATCATCCACCCACATGGGATACGGCTTGCCATCCGGTGGGACTGATACCTGCCGTGTTTCCAATGCATCGAGGTGGGCTGTGAGTGCCGCTATAAGATCATCTGGTAGGGGGTCCGTGTCTTGACGGGGATCCCTAATCACAAGTGCGTTTCCAGGTTCCTCAACACGGTAGACATCTTCAGCAGCTCGTGGATCAACTGGCGGAACAAACTGCGGGGCGACTTGGGGAACCCGGACTGGATTCATTAGATTTACTCGTCGCTCGGGGGGGGGGGGGGGGGGGTTGGCGAGACGTATCGTTCCCTCTTTCCATAAGTTTCGACTTCTTCCCTGTCCGCGGAAGTAGCATGATCATGGTTTCCCGAAGGCATCTCACCGTGGGGAATTGTTCCGGCCCCCGCTGCCCCGGCCTGGGATTACCACTGTCGGGTCGCTGCTCCGCAGCACGCTCAGCCAAGAGTTCGTCAACCAGCCTCTTCTGCTCAGAATGCTGCTGGCGTAAGGTGACCTTCTCGGGATCTTCGTCATTTTTCTAGACAGAGTAAAATGGGTCAGAGTGCTTGACAGTTCCGACATGCTCCTTACCCTTGCGGTATTTCGCCCGAGTACCAGCGGCTCGTTTGGTATAGGGAGGCCTAGCAGGTTCCTCTGCTAATGGGTAACCCTCCCTGTTGGGTCCAGCAGTGGCGTTACGCCCTCAAGGGTTAAGTCTCTATCAAGGAATTCAAGGTCGTCTTCCTTGTCCACTACGTCAGCCATGTGGAACACGAACCCTCTTAAGGGAATGTCCTCGATGTCGCATAATGAATCGGGCTGCCGTCGGATAGGGTCAAAGAGGAGAGAGGCATAGTGCCCCCAACCACGGACTTGCACATGGGGGGTAGCTTCCCTGACGATTCTGTGGAGTACATTGAAACTCTGAACACATTTCCATTGAAGGGCGCTCTGGTGGCCTGGCGACTCAGGGTGCTGGGCCACAAGGAGTGCCGCCAAATCGATCAGGCAGCATTGCTCGCTGATTTCTTCGAAGTGATCTCGACTCCTGGGGTATTCCACCCTCTCGTAACAAAGGCGAAAGTGTGTTTCCCATAGGGTTAGACAAAAGCACCCCACTTCTTCAGGGGTAAGGGACTCTGGTGCGTGAAAGTTCAGCACTGCAGTCGGCCAGAATTTCTCCGGGAAGTGATCCACTGTGAGAATACTCCAGAAGCTCCTGGGTTCGGACTCAGGGTCTGGCCCTGTATTTCCCCACTCGTCAACCGGGGGCGGATGAGGGACCGATAGCGGTACCGAGGTGGACCTATGGTTTAGTAAACTCGGCGGTGGATAATACGACGAACGAGCTGAATGGATGCCAAATTACGGGCCATCCTCTGAAGAGTGAGGTGACCTGGCCATGATGTCACGGTATGATGGGCAGATAGCCATAGCTTCCAGTATGGGAGTCTCGGCTACTGGCGACAGGTCATGTCATTTCTCTACCGCCGTTGACCCCCAAAATAGCCCTCCGTGATCATTAGTAAAGGTAGAGGGAGCTTCTAGTGACAATGGAGGTGATTGCGTAGTCGAGACCTGCAGAATTCCCAAGACTTATTCCTCTTGGATGTACCTGCAGAGAGAGATGGGAATCTGGTGGACCTCATATTCTGGGAGAATGAGGCTAACGCACCTGGTTCCTACCCCAGTCCATGATACGGAGCGGGGAGAAGGTTCCATCACTGAGTCGCATTCCGCTTCCTAGTTGGAGAAGTGGGAAGGTTTGATATCCACATGGGCCTTCATAGGACTCTTCTTGTGGCGGCGACAACCCATTATCCTACCCCGGGGTGGCTCTTCGGGACAGGGTTGATCCCTAATAGGTAGCCTCGGGGTGGCGCTGGCACCGTGGCAGAGAGGGCCCCCACTCGAGATAGCCGAAGTGCGAGGGCAACCAGGGAAAATGTCGAAGGGTACATGGGGAGATCCTCCATGGACAACACCCATGTGGGCGGAGCCTCTATTGGAATCAGTAGGAGCATGGGGATGTCCTCCATGGTCGATGCAGGCGGGGCGAGGCTGACCATCACTCCTCAAGTTGCTGGGGCGAGGAGTACCTTCGCCAATTTCAGAGAGGATTTAGGGAGGGCCCCCACATTGGAGAAGGACCGGATGGACGGTGCCTTCAGATCGGCGGTCGGGGGCAAGAGAATGGACTCCATACCCTGTATAGTGGGCGCTGGAAAGGTTTCTGCGCTGAGCGTCACTGCCGCGGGGCAGGTCTTCCTTCGGGATGGGGGAATCACGAGACATACCTCCATAAAGAGCATCAGAGTGGGGAAGGCCCTCGCTCTATGGAGTAGTGGTACGGGGAGGGCCTCCGTACCGGGTGACATTACCGCGAGTTAGTTCACGGTGATCACTACTCAGGCCTGCAGCCCAAAGAGTCAACCCAGCCTTCCCGTGGGGTGGTTGGGGTCTCTATCCTGGTTGGGTGAAGGAGTACCCCTGCTCAGTGTATGCAGTGTCCCCATGATGCACCTCGGTGGTGGCTCGGGCCACTGTAGCTATTGACGTTGACGCACCTGGGCGAGCGTCCTCAGCCCTTGCCTGGCACTAACGTCGGGTCAAGCGAGCTGGTGTAGGTGGTGCAGGGGCATGGCCCGCCTGCTCTTCCTGCGGAGTTGGACGGCGGCGCTGAAGCGGCCGGGGGGGGGAGCTCTTTCCTGGATCCCTTGGGTCGGGACCCTTAGCAGGCTAAGCCGGACGACGCCCGCCTCATCAGCATAAGGAGAGGAGTCGTCAAGGCGTTCCGGGGACAGGCTCCGGAAACGGTTGAACGTTGGAGTGGGGAGTAGGGGCTCCCTGCGCGGCCTGTTAGGGTAGCGTTGACGGTGAGGCCTAGAGGCCTCCAGGTCCAAGCGGGCCATATCCCGAGTTGGGATGAACCCTTCCTCCTCATACCTGCGTATGAGATTGTTGATCACCCATCGCTGGATGACCTCTGATGGGGAAAGGGGACGTGGACGCCCCGTATTTCGTGATGTGGCGGCAGTCGTGGCGGTATCGGCGACCTGTGGGGTGGTTGTGGCGGTGTTTCCCCTGCCCCTATGTAGGCGAGTGAGCGGTGATCATGTCTCTGTAACAACGACCTGGTTCCTGATAAACGAAGGGATCAACTCATCAGCACTGAGAGGAAAAGGACTGACAACCAGTTCCCCAGCATCCTTCCATTCTCCACCTCTGTAAGAAGGATCCACACCAATGCGCTATTTGCTTGGTGAGACCGGGTGCTGGATATCTGGATCCGGTGACACATCAATCTACTAGTGTCTCAAACGCTAATAATCTCCACATTGAGGAGAAGAATTTCACATCGGGTTCACCATTTCTGTTTCCGACGCTTTCGCCGGTGCGCGGGCATCCGTCTCTGGAGGGCGCACTGCCTGTTTCCCCACATTCCCACTTTCTAATGGCAGGAGGCATTCGCTCCTTATTCATGGATGTCTTCTCCTTGATCGAAACGGGATGATGGGATGTCGGTTCATCCTTCTGTGGATTCCTCCTCAGAACTCATCACCTAGTCTGGGTCTCCCTCATAGATTTAATACGTTGTTCATGAAACTCTTCCCAGTGCCATGTTTGCATGGATGTCGGTTAATTACACTACTTTTGTCGGGACATTACAAAGGGTCTGGTCAGGGAAGTAACCTTTAGTCGGGGGAGTATTCACGTTGAGGCATCAGTAGCGTGTCTGGATACCGGGGACCTGGCATGTCTGTCTATTATCCCTGGTCACCGGGCTTCTTGAGTGCGTGGAAGCCCAAGGAAACCCACATCGAGCACGGGGAACTATATGTCGTAGATGCATATCTGAGGTTTTCCTCAGCTTCCCATGTTTAACACAGGGTACGCCGCGAGTTTAACGTCCAGCGGAGACGGATCAGCCCGATCAGAGCATTGGCTAGAATAGATCGGATTGAGGGATTTCCCTTGAAGGGGTGCCAATATCGGGACCAGCCCATGGGCGGATGTGAAGAGGAGCGTACAGACATGGTCTCACTGGGATATGACGGTCCGGACAATAATTAGGGTGGATGATGGATGAACAAATGAATTGGAGGGGGGAATGGAAAGGAACCGTTGTAAGGGTGATGGTGAAGTTGGGCTTGAGCCTTGAAGAGGCTTCCTACATATCCCTGTGGCAGAGAATCAAAGTCCACGTAGATCGGGATGGTTCCGGTGAACCGGCATGAGGGTGGACCTTGGTCCGATGGGCATCATCAGCGAACTTGCATGAATAGGGAGGACTAGGAGGGTCCTAGTGGTGGTGGGTTTGGGCCTCGTGGAGGCTTCCTACGTACCATTCCTTTACATGGATCAATGACCACGTAGTTCAAAGGGGCTTCGTCGGTGAACCGACGTGAAGGTGCTCCTTGGCCCGATGGATGTCGTCAGCAATCCAACATGCAGGTGTACCTTGGTCCGATGGATATCGTCAGAGAACCGACGTGAAGGTGGACCTTGGTCCGATGGATGTCGTCAGTGAACCGACATGAAGGTGGACCATGGTCCGATGAGGGATGGGCTTGAACCTTATGAAGGCTTCCTACGTACCATGACTTGACATGGGTCAAATACCTCGTAGTCCAAAGGGTTTCATCGGTGAACTGATGTGAAAGTATACCTGTGGGTCCACTAGTGGTGGGCTTGAACCTCGGGAAGGATTCCTACGTACCATGCCTTGACATGGATCAAAGTCCTCGTAGTTCAGAGGGTTGATCTAATACAGTTTAACGTCATGCAGGACGGTAGCGAACCCTGACGTGAATAAATGATGGGCGGTGGGATTGAACCTCATGGAGGCTTCCTACGTACCATGCCTTGGCATGGATCAAAGTTCTTGTAGTTCAGAATGGTGGTGGGCGTCAGCGAACCGACATAAATGAGGAACCATGGTCCGATAGGTGATGGGATTGAACCTCTGGGAGGCTTCCTACGTACCATGCCTTGACATGGATCAAAGTCCTCATAGTTCGGGATGTGACAACGGCTTGCCATCGGACTGGAATGCAGTTTAATGTCATGCTGGATGTAGGTAGAACTTGATGTGAATTTGATAATAGGTGGGATTGAACCTCATGGATGCTTCCTACGTACCATGCCTTGACATAGATCAAAGACCTCGTAGTTCAAATTGAAAATGGGAGGGGGCTTGGCACACCGACAAGGAGACGGTCTGGGCCAATGATTGTTGGGCTTGAACCTCAGGGAGGCTTCTTACGTACCATGCCTTGACACGGATCAAAATCCTTGTAGTTCAGGTTGGGTGAGTCACAACGGCTTTACGTCAGACCTGAATGTAGTTTAACATCATGTTGGATGGGGATGGGACCCGACGTGAAGAAATGAGGGGTAGGATTGAACCTCGTTGAGGATTCCTACGTAACATGCCTTGACATGGATCAAATACCTCGTAGTTCAAAATGGTGTGCAGTTTAATGTCATGAGGGACAAGGGCATACATTTTAACCTAATGCTGGATGAAGGCGTGCAGTTTAACGTCATGTTGAATGAAGGCGTCATGGACAATGCCAACTCTAAGCCCACGTGTGGCATACTCGGTGTGAGAAACAAGAGACAGCAAGGAACTGACGATCACGCCGTGAAGGGTGCGTCTGTGAGAAGCGAAGAGGGGATTATGCGTTAGGCGGCCCATGGTGCTGGGACTTACTCCAGGATGGAGGCCCATCTGTGCGACAGAACACAGCAAAAGAGGGATTTGGGACCAATGATGGGTGGTGCCTCATTCCCTATCACTCCCTCCACTGACCTTGGTAGTGGGGAAGTACGGAGATGCAGGGGTACAACCATCCGTTGGGGAACTAGGGTCACCCTTCTCCTAAGAACATATGCCAATCCAGTAAGGAGTATATCATCCCTTGTGGATGGGTGATTCCGCTCCTATGGAGATGATTGGCGTAAAAAATGTTCGAGCTAGGGGTACCCTTTGCGATAGGCACGAGGTCGGGTCATAGTTTAACGTCATGTGTTGAGGATGTTGTTCTTGGCAGTTTAACGTCCTGCAGCTCGGACGAGGTGGGTTCACTCCTCACCCCTAGGACTTACATAACCGGTACCCTCTTGTCCTTGGGGGAGGGAAGGTACTGGAAAGGCCATGGACAAGGGGGGTTGTGGAGCGAACCATCAAGGGGTCCACGTTAGCATGGCTATGCGAAGAAGCAATAGCCGTTAGCGTGCCTATGCGAATAAGCATTAGGAGAAGCAATGATACAAGTGGTATTGTCCGTGGGACTTTGAAATCACATCATCCATACTTGGAGGGTCGCACGGGAAGAGGAATTGCCAAGAAAAGGAGTGTGCTTCTCGAAGCGGAGTGCCTTGTCCTTAACGTGGGGCATAGGTGTGAGTGGAGGGTGCTTCGCGAAGTGGTACAGTATTCATGGAGAACTTCCTCGCGAAGAAGAGGTGTCTCACGAAGCATGGTTCTACGAAGCAGTGTGCTTCGTGATGTGTAGCGATCCTTCCTTAGCATAAGGATCACTAGTACTGGTTGGGTGTTTCGCAAAGCATAAACTCTCCATGGATGCCCGGGTTCCCTTGGGAATCCCCTTCCTTCGTGAATGCTCTAGAGCGTCGCGAAGGGCATCCCTCTAAGAAGAGGGGATCAAAACGAGACAAACAAAAGGCATCACGCAAAGTAGAAGTACCTCGCGGTGTTCATGATTCCCAGGGGCAAAGTTTTCTTCGTGATTCGGGAGAGGAGAAGCCGAAAGATCGGATTGTCCGTCCCTGGGACTCAGGGGGAGCCCCATATTTATAGGCAAGGGGCACCGCGAAGACAAACTCGCATGCTGGCTCAGGTACTTCACGGCATGCTGGTGAACGTCAAATGCGATCGCGGAGAGTTACCACCTCCCTAACTTCGCTGCGGGCTCACGAATTTCAAACACGTTCACGGAGAGTTACCGCCTCCAGAGCTTCGCGGTGGGCTTGCGAACGTCAAACAGATTTGTGGAGAGTTACCACCTCCAGAGCGTCACAGCGGGCTCGTGAACGTCAAACGCATTCGCGGAGAGTAACCGCCTCTGGAGCTTTTCGAGACCGCGATGCTCGGGGTTCTTCGAGACGGTGCTTCGTGAGGCAGCGGGCCGGCCTTCTTTTCCGTCCCTTCTTTTCGTGCAACATTTTGGAACCAAAAAATATCCTCTTATATATTACCAAGGGTGCACACCATGATAAGGTGCCTCAATGTTTTATGAGTCCTCACCACTAATGACCTATATTATTTGTCTCCCTCAAATAACATCATTCGGCCATAGAACATATATTCCAGAACAGTGTTATGGATATTCTAGGTTCTCATCATAGCAGGGATCCGATGTGAACCTTTAATGAAGCATCTATCCGTAGGGAATTATCACATGCATTGTCACACAGAAGAACAATCAACATGTGATAAGATATTCATTAATGAATAAAGTAGAAAGTAGTTGGTTCTTGGACACCAACTCCAATCGACTACCACTTGGACTAGAGCCAACTACTAACAACCTTTAACCCGCTAGCTCTCACATGATATTCATGCTCCTGATGAGATGGGCCTTTAGTCATGGGGTCCACCACCTTTTCTTTTGTGGACAGTCTGCTCACAACAACATTACCCCTTTGATAGAATTCCCTCAAGAGGTGATACTTCTGATGTATGTGCTTTGTTCGTTGAGGCGACCTAGGTTCTTTTGCAAGAGCCACCAAAGTAGTATTGTCACAATAAAATATGTCAGGTTCTTTACTACTAGGCACCCCATCTTTCTACTCAACAAAGTTACGAATCAAGACAGCTTCCTTGGCTGCAATAGAAGCTGTTATATATTCGAACTCCACTATATAATCGACAGTAACTGGCTTCTTTGAACTCTTCCAGCTCACAGCTCCTCTATTGATACAAAAACATATCCATATTGTGACTTTATATCATTCTTATTTCTTTAAAAGTCAACATCAGCATACCCTCTAATGATAGGCTCCTTGTCTCCTTCATACACCAGGAACATATCCTTAGTTCTTTCTCAGATACTTAAGGATAGTCTTAACAATAGTCCAATGTTGTTCTCCTGGATCTGCTAGACATCTGCCTACCATGATAAGTTCATAGGCAACATCAAGCTTGGTACATAAAAAGGCATAGATGTTGGATCCTATAGTTGAAGCGTATGAGATCTTACTCATTCTATCTTTCTCCCATTGGGTTTGGGGAAACATTTTCTTAGAAATATGTAAGCCATGTTACACTAGAACAAATCCCCTCTTGGATTGTTTCAAACTAAATCTATTTGTTATCTGGTCAATCTATGTACCTAACTTAGTCCAATTAGCCTCTTGGATCTATCACGAATTATCTTAATCCCTAGAATATAGGTTGCCTCACCCAAGTCCTTCATGGAGAAACAGTTGTTCAACCTATCCTTAACTGACTGTATGACTGGTACATTGTTTCCAATAAACAATATGTCATCAAAAAATACTACTAGGATAATGATTTAATTCTCATTAAACTTTTTATAAACACATGGTTCACATTATTTATAAAATAAACCAAATTAAATTATGGATTCATCAAATTTAATGTTCCATGACCTGGATGATTTATTTAGTCCATAAATATATTAATACAACTTGAAAACCTAATTTTCTTCACCTGGTGTCACAAACCCTTCTATTTGTGTCATACGGACATCTTCCTGAAGGTTCCCATTAAGGAATTCTATTTTGACATCCATTTTCCAAATCTCGTAGTCATGGTAAGCTGCTATGGAAAGTATTATTCTTATGGATTTAAATATTGGAACTGGAGAGGAGCATTTATCATAGTCAATTCCTTGACATTGTCTGAATCCTTTAGCCACTATACATTCTTTATTGGTGCTAAATTTACCTTCCATGTACTATTTTCTCTTGAATACCCATTTGCATCCAACATTATTTACATCAATTGGCTCATCGACTAGAACCTAGTCTTGGTTCTAATACATGGAATCCTTCTCCGAATTCATAGCATGAAGACATCTTGAAACTTTTGATCTTTATACTACTTCATTATAGGAGATAGGTTTATAAGTTTCCAACAATAATGATTCACCTTCCTCAGTGACTAAGAAACCAGATATCTTTGGTTCCCTTACCTCTCTTGAGCTCTTACGTAGTACTAGTGTTTCTGGAACCACTTCCATGGGGACCTGTAGAACATGTTCCTGTACCAACTCCTATGTATCTAGAGCATCATCTTCGTTGAAGTAAATATTGATCCCACTATCCTTTTTGAAGATGTGCTCCCTCTCAAGAAATACGGTTTGTCTGGCGATAGTCACTTTCTTGTCTTGAGGGTTATATATTTAATAACGTTTTGTTTCCTTGGGATATCCTATAAAGATACACCTCGTGACTTGGGGTACTAGTTTTTTTCCCGATAAGGCCTTAACAAATGACTCGCATCCCGATACATGTGTATGAGAAATAATAGGTTTCTTTCTATTGCATAACTCAGTGGGAATTCCATTTTCCGCCTTAGTTAGTACTCAGTTTAATGTGTATGCTGCCATTTGTAATTCCTATCCCCAAATGTATAATGGATGATCTATATGAATCATCATTAACCACACCATTTTCAACAAGGTGTGACTCCTCCTTTCACTAACACCATTCCACTACAGTGTATAAGGAGGAGTGAGCTGAGATAGAATCCCAGACACCCATTGAAGATTGATGAACTCTTGTTTAAGATATTCTCCACCTCGATTCGATCAAAGATTCAATATCTTCTTTCCAATATAATTATCTACTTCATTATTGAATTCCTTAAATTTATCTAAGGCTTATGACTTATACCAAATTAATTAGACATATCCATATCTACTAAAATCATCAGTAAAAGTAACGAAGTAAGAATTTCCCCCTCTAGCTTCTATTAGAAATGGTCCACACACATCTGTGTGAACCAATCCTAGAAGCTCTGTGGCCCTTTCACCTTGTCCACCGAAAGGTAGCATGGTCATTTTACCTTATAAACAAGTGTGACATCTATCAAGTGGTTTTTTCTTAGTGGATTATAAATAGAAATCTTGGTAGAGCTTTGTAAAATGCTTCCCTTTTACATGACCTATATGGTCATTCCACAACTGGGTGATGTACGAGTCATGTTAGTATGTTTCGTTATCAATTTCCATCAGTTGGTTTTTGTAATTTAATACATACAAACCATTATTTTAATGTTCCATACAATTACATAATTTTTTCATCTAAAAGAGACAACACTAATTTCAAACACGAAAATAAATCCATCCATATCCAAAAAAGATATAGAAATTATGTTCTTTGTAGCACTAGGCATATAATAATAGTGATGTAAAACCAAAATCATCATAGTTTCCAATGATAGGTTGTAATCAACAATATCCAATGCAACCAACCTTGTACCATTGGTAGCTCGAAGATCCACCTCTCCTATGGAAATCTTCCTAAATCTACCTGGTTCCTACATTTGAATAAAAATGTGATCCCCACAGGATGTATCTAATACCAAATGTATAGAAATGGAAAGATACACTCAATAATGAATGCACCATTAGCATCCCCGTACTTTTGGGTGCAATACTTATTTTAGTGGCCTTTCTTTCCACATGAAAAACATACCTCTTCTTGTTCCTTACCATCCCTATGGAACATACCCTTCTTGGAGGGACGATGCTCAGGGGATTCAGACCGTTTATAAGTCCTTGGACCCTTTGTCTTGTCCTTATTTTTCTTATTCCCTATAAGGACTGCTGGTTTTTCATTCCCTATGTCTTTATCTACATGAATAATTAAGGTTAGAAGTTCCAATAGACTCTTCTTATTATTAATCATGTTCTAGTTGACAATAAATATAGAGAAGTTCTTGGGATGTGATGATAGGATGAGATATGTACACAACATATCTTAGAACTTAATCCCTAAAATGTCAAGGCGTTCAATGTAGTAAATAAGCTTGACTACATGAGGCCGAGCTGGCACAGACTCTCCAAGATTAGTTGTAAACATTGAATTTGAGATCTCATATCTCTCCTGTCTCACCTCCTATTAGTAGAGATCATTAAGGTGTGACATCATGCTATACGCATCCATGTTTTCATATTACATCAATTGCTCATTAGACATGGCCGATAGCATGAAACATTGAAAATCTATGGAATCTTCCATATGTTTCATATAGAGTGATAGTTCCACATCACTGGCCTCTTTCCCAGGTGTAACTGGAATAGGCTCATCCAGCACATACAATTTCCTTTCGTGGTGAAGGATGACGCGTAAACACATCTACCACTCTTGAAAATTAGAATCAGTGAGAATGTCTTTCTTCTCGAGTATTGTTCGCAATGATATGTTTGATGTCATTTTTCTTGTCATTTCAACAATTTATGATTAGAAATGGTTTAATACATTATTAAAAAAATGAGACAAATAAATAAATCAATACTTGTTAATCTCCCACAATTTTATTGGAATCCAATAGCCCTCACCATTGACTTCGGAATATTCTGTTTCATGAATGTTCTAGTGGCAAGGATCCATATTTCACTTCACATTACCCCAACTAGGGTTGGTTAAGCAACTTAAAGGGTTTTTGGTAGGCATTCCAAATGCCAACTGCATTAACCCGCAGCTCCTTGATCCGCTGAGTGGACTCCCCAATCCTGAAATCCTTTTATTTTTGATTTCCTCAACCTTTGCCTTTTAGTCACACCAAGTCCTTCTATGTAAGTTAACCCTTAATGCGAACCAAGTCATGTACTCCCAAAAACTTGAATTAGAACTCCCTGATAATTTAATGAACCCCAACTAGTATTGGTCAATCACTATGAACTATGGTTCAATTCTAACCATGATTATTGAAGGCTATAATGACTTAATATTTCATTGAGGGATTTTTTCCTTATACATAAATTGTCAATTTATTATCTTTGATCACATGATTATTAATATTAATTGGGATATAGTTAAGTGATTAACAATGTCTAAGATAATATTTACTCATAATCCGGCCTTATTTTAGTTCCATATTTCTTGCTTGATTAATTCATTAATTGTGTGATCGTGAAAACACACCCAAAATAAATAAACCATACAACTGACATAAATAAAATAAATTATATGATCACGAGCTTCTTATATTTGTTAGTTTATCTTGAATTTAATAAAATAACACAAGATCTAGGGGAGAATCACCTTGAACCTTTCAGGAACATGTTTACAGCTTTCCACCTATCCACCTTTGTATCTCCTAGGATTGGTTTCTCCTTGGATCATGACATGAGCTGTCTCCACTAGCTCGGGAGCTCTATCCATTACATATGAATTTATCTCACATGTAAGTGAGGTGTAAAAAGGGGTTTTTACATAAAAGAAAACATGGGCACACAGGACCTAGATATTAATAAGAGATGGCTCGTAGGCCAACAAATTTAATTTAAATAAATTAATTAAAATAAACCATTCACATACATTGGTCTTGGTCTAGCTGAAGATCATCTATACATGGAACGATATTACGCATTAATAAAACTAGAATTCAATTATTTAATCATTATTATTTAAGATAAATCAGGCTCAAATAAATTATTAATATTTATTTAATTAATAATTTTATCTTAAACCACTTTTATGAATTTTCTTTAGATTCTCATCCATCATAATTTTAAACAAATAAATCCATTTAAAATTATCCTTGTACATAACTTTTACCTTGGAGGAAACCCGGTGAATTATCATTCATTACGCATATGTTAAATTAAATACATATATATAAAACACCTATCACGTGTTGTGCCTCAGCTTTATTCCTACACTATGGTACACATCTCAAGGGTTTGTATAATATAATAGTAAATTTTAATAAATCATCATAGTTTGGATGAGTACACAGTGTGTAGTTATGACTACACGGCGTGTACTTTTTTTCACATTCCATCTGAAGTACACGCCCGAGGACATAGTGTGTTGATGTACTTTAGAAATTTTTGGAGTACACGGCGTGTTCAGTTAGACATACACTGTGTATTATCCATATTATGCGGTTTTCGACCAGGAAAGCCATGTATGGGCTACACGGTCCAACCCTAAGCTGAAGGGCCTACACGCCGTGTTCATTGGACCACACATTGTGTAATCTGGAAACCATTTTCCACCTGTTCCTGGTCAACACACAGTGTAACAGATTACTTATATAGGATCCAATACACTGATTGATTTGGCGGATTAGTCAACACATTGAACCAAGGCTACGCTGCGTGTACATCTAAATACACGTGGTGTATTCTAGTTTAGTAAGGCCAGGAGCGCTTGGCAACTATGGATGAGATTATCTATTTTATTTTTATCAAAATTAAAAGAAAAATTCATTTCTATAAGGTGAACTAGAAATGAGAGGGGAGGAACAGATCTTGAGATTCATATTTTAAGGAACGATTAACATGAATTGAAACAACTAAATTATTAAATGCATAAATCACCAATAAAAAACTAAATAATTATAATCAATGATATGACCACTCTAATACCACTTGTAGGTTCCGGGAGCACCAGAAGCGCATTTTTGGGAGTGCCCAACTTTAATTTTAGTGTTAGAAATGATCAATACAAATTATCCATGATGTAAAAGGCCAGATCTTGGGAATAGAACGAAGAACAGAAAATAAAAGAGGGAGTCCAAGAACCATAGAGATAGAATCATCATATGTTGGTTATAATTAATTTAATTAATTGAAAAGAATTACCTTGATGGAATTATTTCTTTATTGATTTCTCTAGTCATGATATGATGTGATATGTCATTGCGTCATAGAATCCATGTATAGGATTTCTCTAGTGGTGATCCACATGTGCTCCACGTATCTTTGAACGTCACCGAATGGATATCCGGGTGCTATCACGGAAGAACCATCACTTGTGATGTCCACCTCCGGTCGCGAGGATCTGGTGGTGGTGGATATCTCTCAGTCTTGAGAGAATTCATGGAGGAAGGAGATCTTTCGGCCTTGATAGAACTCTCTATAATTGTTGTTCACAACGATTGGGGAAAAGTGTAGGCGTTGTGAGGATATTTATAATCGGGTTTGAGGTTATAGAGTAATGACAATAAATAAACGTGTTATGAATTTTATTTAATTCATTAACTATTATTTAAAACCCCCATGTCTAATCATTAATTCCTTGAAATGCACCCATACTGATTATAATAAATATCATTTAATAAAACAATATTATTTCCTCAAAATCCCGACTAAATACTACATGGCATGTAATCATTAATACATGGAATATACTTGGTTTATTTCATTTATTTCCTCCACAAAATTTATTATACCTAGATTAATGGTTATTTATATCATAAATAAATAAAACTACATTACTCTCTAACAAATATACATTATTTCACCCACAATATTTTCTCTCAAATAACTAGTGTTGAAATAAATGAGATCAGACATTCTTAAATAAATATTATACCACAGTCGAGAATAATCATTATTTCACATTCTAAATTAATATTTAACTTTGATACATGGACTCACTTTGTGTGTGAACCTATAGGCCTCTTACTTAGTGACATTAAGTGGATCCTACATAATATACATGGTTAGCATTTAGCAAAACTCCAAGGAACCCATAAAGAAATAAGTTAATGTCGCAATGACGTGTCACCTCCTACGAACGCTTACCGTGTAATATAATCCCTTTGACATGATATCTCAAATCAAGCGAGTTGCATTCTTATTACATCAACCCATGTGCTCTATTATTCTTTCATAGAATTTCCGGAATTAAACTAGCCCATTGCTCACCATGGCCAGGGATTTATTTTGGCTATATCAATTCCATCAAAGGACCTTAGATATCTACTTCTGTTATGGAATAGAAGGGAAAATTTATTTCTCACAGTATCTATTAATGTAGTGTTAATCGTGACACATCCAAAATATCCTACCTCACTATGAATAGTTAATTGTCATAGTTTTCATCAATACATTTATGTGTGAGAGTTGTAATACCAATTAATAATAATCTTAAAGTATAAGGACCAATACACACATCCGCAGATAGGATCATCCAATTAAACAATGAAATTTGGATTTCCTACTGGTGGGTCTCGTTCTTATAATATCCTCCTGGATATTACCAATGATGCACACCATGAAAAGGTGACTCAACGTTTTATGAGTCATCACCCCTAATAGAAAATATTATTTATGTCCCTCAGATAACATCATCTAGACATATAACATATATTCAATAATTGTGTTATGACACTTCCATGTTCTCATCATTGTAGGGATCCACTATGACCATTTAATGAAACAGTTTTCCTTAGGACATTATCACATGCATTGTCACATAGAAGAATAATCAAGTTGTGATAATATATTTATTAATGGATAAAGTACAAAGTAGTTGGTTCTAGGCCACCAAATCCAACAAGATTATCTTCTAAAAACAATGTAAAACAATTTTATAATGTTAATGGAGAGTTGTTAAAATGAATTGATTATATTGTTTTGAAAAATTTGTTGATATCTGATATGTAAATTCATGAAAGTTTGTTGTCCACCTTGAATAGAAGTGATGAAAAATAATAACATGATTTAGAAATTCAAAATCTACCCAGTTTTTAATCCCAATTTCAGAAACATATTGAAGATATTAAACCCCCCCCCCCCCATGCCCATGAGTCTTCCTTCGAGTGAAAAAACAAAAAATTTGGATTTTAAGCCTTCTTATATAAACCTTAAATATTCATTCATGGGTGAAAACACAACACTGCCTATTATAATCTCTATTTAACTGATTATAAATTAAGTGGAATGTTTTTTGGATGTTTTTGAAGAAATTAAAAAATAAAATAGATTGGTCCATAGCTGACATAAAATGGATTATACCTTCATTAAACCTGAATAAGATTCCTATGGAACCATACCATAATCTTAATGTTTAATGTCCAAGGAGATTAAACCCAAACATGAAAGAATTTGTGGGAGAATAGGTAATTAAATTGTTAAATGATAGAATAGTCTATCCCATTTCAGATGGTGCTTGGGTCATCCCATTCCATGTTTTCCCAAAGAAAGGAGGATTCACTATTGTGACCAATGAAAACAATAAAAAATAAAAGTTAAAGAAAATATAGAGTCTATATATGTTACAAAAATCTGAATCTTTCCACCAGAAAAGATCATTTTTCCATTATACTTTCATATCACATTCTTGAGATGCTAGCTGGAAATGAATTTTTCTATTTTATGGATAGCTATTCTGGTTATAACAATATTCTTATAACCCCGTAATATTAGGAGAAACCAATTTTCAAATTCCCCAAAGAGAAATTTTATTGTCTAATAATTCCCAACGGATTTTATGGTGCATCGGATACTTTTAAAAGGTGTGTTCTAGAAATCATCTCTGAAATGGTTGATTGAATCATTGAGGTCTTTATTGAAAAATTATCCATTATTTGAAATACTTTTGATAACTACATTGATGATCTAGAATTGTTTTAGAGAGGTGTCTAGATGCTAACTTAGTAAAAAACTAGAATACATTACAATTTATGGTCCCTGAAGGAATGGTGTTGGGTCATAAAGTGTATAAGAGGGGGTTTAGAGGATGATAATATTAATATATAGGTTATTTAAAAGTAAAACCCACCTATTAATTTCAATGATGTCAGAATTTTTCTTAGGTATGCTGGTTTTTAATGGATGTTTGTTAGAGAATTTTTTTAAAAAAAATTAAAGGATATGTGTTCACTATTGGTTAAAGACGCACCATTTTTCTTTGAAGAAGATTATCTTGATTCTTTTAATCATCTTAAGGAGAAGATCAATTCATCATCAATCATCACTGCACCTAATTTGAAACATCCATTTAAATTTATGTGTGATTCAAGTAGTGTTTTTGTTGGAGATGTTTTAGGTTAAAGGAGATAAAGGAAATTGAATGTGGTGTGTATGGTAGAATACTACTAAATGAATCTCAAAGAAATTACACCACAACTATGAAGGAGTAATTGGTCTTTGTTTATGATCAATATAATTTTAGGTAGTATCTTTTTTGTTCTAAATTAATTGTTTGTATAGACCACATTGCCTATAAAATTTTTCTGTAAAATAAAATGGGAAAACCTAGACTCATTAGGTGGATAATTTTTCTATACGAGATTTATTTAGTGATTAAAGATAAGAAGGGTGATGAGAATGTTGTTTCAAGTCATAAATTCACGTTTTCTGGTACATAGTGTGAAGATCCATGGGAGATTAATTCTACCTTTCTTGATGAGAAGTTACTCACTGTTTCAGTTAAGTAGACTACTTGGTATACAGGTTTTCCTGATTTCTTATCATCAAGTGTTATATGTAAATATTTTTCAAATAATGAAATGAATAATTTTATCCATGAACGTAAGTTATACTTGTGGGATTAAACTTTTCTTTTTAAAAGTTATGTGGATGGAATTATAAGGATGTGTTTTCCAAAAGAATAAATTATGCCTATTTTAGAGAGTTGTAACTTCGCACCTTGGGGAGGTCATCATAGAGGTGAGAGAATAACCCAAAAATTCCTTCAATATGGATTTTATTAGCCTAAATTATTTAAGGATTATGGGAGTTTAGTGGTGGGTACTGATAAGTCTATGAAGTTAGGAAATGTTGGAAGGAAGTATGAGTATCGTCAAAAAGGTATTTTACAACATGAGATTTTTTATGTTTGGGGATTAGAATTCATGGCACCATTCTCATATTCTCATGGTAATGAGTACATCATAGTTACTATAGACTATTTATCCAAATGGTTTGAGGCAACAACACAATCCAACAATCAAAGGTAACAATGTGATCAAATTTATTATAAATAACATCTTTTCATGATTTGGAGTGAAAAAGGGTTTTATAATTGACAATTGAAAACATTTTAAATTTTTTAAATTCAAATTATTAATGGAGAATTATTTGTGTACCCATAGAACAATATTTTCCAACCATAATCAATAGAGTGATCAATTATAAATCTCAAATAGATAATTAAAAAAATCTTAGATAAAACTGTTTAAAAATATAAGAAGGTTAGTTCATTAAAACTTGATGATGAATTATTAGAATACATAACATCCATTAAAACTCCAATAGGGATGCCTTTATATAGAATTATTTTTGGGAAAACGTTTTATTTTACTATAGATATTCAACATAAGTATTTTTGGAAATTGAAAGCCCCAAATTTTGATTTTAAGACTACTAGAGAATGAATGATGGATTATTTCAGTGAGTTAAATGAGATTAGGAAAGATTACAATGAAATTTATATGATTTTTAAGGAGATTAATAATGATTTTCATGACTCATTAATTCAAAATAGAGATATTAAATTTGGTCAAAAGGTATTACTTTACGATTCTAGACATAGAATTTTTTAGGGAAGATCAAAGCTAGGTGGTATATACCTTTCACCATTACTCACATTATTGTCAATGGATTTGTACATTTCATAGGATAAGAGAACTGAATATTCTTGGTAAACATCCAAAGAATCAAACATTACATTGAGGGACATCCAAAGGTCTTGGATTCCATGTTTTTCCTTGAAAATTGGGAAATATTTGAGCATGACTAGAGACTTTAAACCTAGCACTAAATGGGAGGAAACCCCTGATTTTCATACCTTTATCTATTAATTTTGGTTAAATAAATTCTTCTAGTTCTATTTTCTATATCAATTAGTTGTTGAACCAAAATTTATGTAGTCTTTTTCTAAATACTCTCACTCATGCTTTGTTTCATTTGTTTGGAAGAGGTTGGTTCTTCTTATGGTGACCCTCTCTTTTCATGCATAGAAATTACATCACTATTTACGAACATTTCTTAAATTACACAAACTCATGCCCAAAAACCGTATTAGTTTAGTACCTTTAGAAACTTGGAACACAAACATTTATTCCAGTGCAAGATATTCAATGTTTCCCAAAAAGGTCATTCCTTTTTTACTACATAAAAAACCATTCCTTATAACCTGTTCGAAGGAAACATAAAAATGTCTGACCTCAGATGTTTAGTAAGGGTAAAAAAGGGAGATATGTATGAATAATAATGAGAATGAGGGTATGAGAACATAATCATTAAAATATGGAAGCATACCCTTCATATAAAAGATCTTGAACATAAATCATGGAAAAACGATTGGGAGTTCATAAGACATGAATCATAAGGACATCAAGAACATAATCCATGAAAGAATAACAATGGAGTAAGACATGGAATTGTGGAATGCACATAAACATGTAAAATCAATACATAAAAGTCAAGAAATTTTGTGAAAACATATCAAGCAACTTCATGGGTACTACATCTACTGGGACAGACACACCACCTTATCCAGTCACAGTCATTTCCTATTAAGGGATCCTTTTTCCAATTATTCCATATTGGATTGGGTTTCTTCATCATGCCATTGTGGATCAAGTTTCCCCATCTTCCCATATTGGATCATGATACCCCCATATTACCATATTGGAATGGGTTTCCCCATATTCCTATATTAGATATGGTTTTCCCATCTTTCCATATTAGATCATGCTCGACGACTTGATTCTCACCATTATCTCATGAGAAATAAATTTTCAACCAATGCATTGGAGTGAGATATAGGTCCCACACATATCAAAACAGAATTGTAAATACATGTGGCACAAGATCATAAACAATCTTATCATAAGTAATGTGATATAATGGGTTTCATAGACATGTAATTATATCATAACCTGTGGAAAAGATATATGTTTCATAATCATTTCATCAATAGCATGCCCTGTGAAAAGAAGTGGGTTTCATAAACATCATTCCATCAAAAACATAAACCATTTAAGAAAATAATATAAATGGTATTGTTGGACTATAACATTTTTTTCCATCTTATATGGGGAAGGATTTTGAAAGATAACTTGGAACATAAATTTTTCTAAAAAATAACTTTTTATGAAATGAAAACATTTCAAAACATTTTTCATTGAAACAACATTGAAAACATATAATAGAATCATGAAAAATAATTTAAAATAGTTATTGAGGAATATATCATTTCTTTTTTGAAAAAAAATGATTTTTTAAACATTAAACCTATCAAAAAATCTTTTCCAAAACTTAAAAAGGAAGCATGAAAACTTATAAATAAATATCGAAAATATTTTGAAAACCTTTTTCCTTGAAAATATTTAATGGATGATTAAAAAATTTAAATATTTTTTCCTTGAAGATAGAATTAAAAATATATAAATTTGGCCTTGAAATAACACTTTAAACCTTAAAACATTTATTTAAAATTCTTTTAGTTGAAAATGATCTGAAGAGATATTTTAAAAACATTTTTGAGGAAAATAAGACTTAAACATTTCGAAGTGTCACATACCACATTGAAACATTTAAATCATAATCCCCATGAAATAATAAAATTACAGGAATACTTAAAAATAATTAAAATAAGGATATTTTTATATAATAAGTCAATTGGTGGTATATAAACCTTGTAAAATAACATAGGTTCATAACAATATATGTGTCTCAAAGAATGAAAATTAAGACAAAACTACCATACTCATTTGGTAACTTTTGAACCGTAAAACCCCATGAAATAGATATCATAAAATGGATATGTAAATACCCATAAATTAATGTATAAAATTCATATAATACATTCATGGTCATTATGTATATCTCATTAAATAATTGAGTGGTTAATATGGAAAGTATCTCACAGAAAGAAAAAGTGAGATGAAATTCTCATAAACCATTATAGTCAGTCAAACAGTATGTCCCATAAAATAAATAAAACTATAGGTATATAAAAATATTATAAAATACATTCATGGTAAGAATATACACCATGGAAAATAAGCAAGTGGTGAATATGGTGACTGTCCCATAGAAATAAAAGTGAGATATAAATCCATTACCTTATGTCTGATTCCCTCTATATCTGTCTAAAACGCATTTATTGTTGTTTTAAAAATATTATTAACTTATAATATATTCACAATAATATTTATAATATAATATTTGATTATTTATGACTTAATATTACCCATTTATTAACAATTCCATGTTAAAGAAATGTTTTGGGTAATAGATGCTTTCTTTAATGTATGTGTTTTGACTTATTATTCATGATCATATATTTTAGATCATGATTTAATTAATTCCATTATGTAAAAAATTATTTATATATAATATATATTTAGTTTGTATATATATGATAGATATATGAAATGGAAAATATTGTTCATGGTAACGGGAAGCCGTATGTATGCATGAACGTCGTTTCTGTTTTCTTATCGTACAGAATGGAAGAAGGTAAATGAAACATATGTATATATATTATTAAATTAGAATTAATATTTCATATATTTAATTTTTATTCATTATATAATTTTTTATAATAATTATTGAAATGGTTAAGGTGGAAAATGAATCTCATCGCGTCGTGGAGACGATAGGTCATACATACGCATGAGCAACGATCTCATTATCTTAAAGATAAAAGGGTGAGTAATTAGATTGTATATTAATTAAATAGAATAAATATCATTTAATATTTAATATTTATATACTTTATATTCATCATTATACTCATCTAAATAAATTAGTGATGAAAAACAGATTACACCATTGTGTGGAGACGGTAAGTCTTAAGTATGCACGTGTGGTACTTTCATTTTTCATTGGAAGAATAAAAGATGGAATATGGTTGTTATATAATCATATTACTATCTAAACATATATGTTATACTGGGGTTATTTTATAATAATTTACTCACCACATGAAGAGTATATAGAAGAAGAAAATTTTTTGAAAGAGTTGGTAATGTGACTACGTCTTCTTCAATGATCTCCCTCTTGTTCTCCTCTTGGAGACACTAGAGTCGGTATTTTGATAAGAAAAGAACATATAGAATGCTATTGGGGAAGTTTATTAGGAAAATGGGATGTGTTTAGTCGAGTTATAAGGCACAATGCGGTGTAAGTAAGTGAGGGAGGAGGTATCCTTTTACAATTGAGGTGAGATGCACTTTAGGAAACTCTTAAAATATTAAACTAATATAAATTTTTTTATGATTTTAAATAGATAAATAGTGATTTATTTAAAATCTAAGATGAGGATGGGTATAAATCCTCTCAAAAAAAATTTTATACATGTTTAGGTCACAATATTAACCTCATCTTCTAGCTGTAACCCTTATTTAAACCCTTTTACCATGGCAACATTTATTTTTATTCATTTGTGGTATTATAGTTGGTATAAAATTCTGAAATATTCCCAAATGGATCATTGATGAAATGTCTATCATATTATAGGTATTTTTCTTAATTTTATACTTTTATAAACTTTATATCATTTATTAAAATATTATTTATTTTAATGTATCATTTATGTCAATTTTGATACTATTATATATTTATCTAATTAAAATATCCAAACAGCATGATAACTTATAACCAACACTTATAATATCTCACTAATATGTTAAGGTTATCAATAAAATTATTATATGTCATTAATTATGTTAAATTATATTTATTTTAATATTATTAATATCATTTATTTTGACTTTTCAATAATTAAATAAATAATGTGTCATCGTTATGAAAGCCATTAATTAAATTAATTTTTTCTCTAAAAATTATAAATAAATTATCATGACAATGATAGAATTATTAGATCTCACATTAATATTTATAGTCAAATTTACCTTCTGTATAACCCTATATTAATAATATTGTGGATATTAAAAATATGTGTATGGCATTTTTAACATATCTTTAAATAAAATAAAATAAATATCTTATTTTTAGCCAAGTGGCATAAAACGGATATAATTTTAGAATAAGTTTTATTTTAGTCTATTAATACCTTTACAATGAAATTTGAACAAGTTTTAGGGTAATTTTTAATATTATAATATTATTATTTCCATTAATTACCTGATTTAACCTTAACCGTGGTAAAAAATATACAAAAGTTACTATTCACCAAAAAATAAATTGATCCTATTAGATTGTAAAAAAATGATTAATAGAAATTTGTATTTCCATTTTTAGAAATTCAATTCACATAAGTGAAATAATTAAGGTTAACGTTAATCCTGCATACGTAGCGAGAAGGTGGGTTAAAAGAACGTTCAAATGTTTAATAAATTTTATATCAAATTTAAATATAAAAATGATTCCAATGAACTAAATTGGATTAATATATGTATAATATATCTATTTTTACTTTTAAATCAATTTAAAATATATATATATATAAAGATAAAATTCAATTTTTAACCACAATGTAGTATTTTTCACCATTCATTGAAAAATGAAACTTCTCAAAAAAATAATAAAAATTTATCCGAATTTAATTTTCACATTTTGAATAAAAAATAATTATTATTTTACCAAATTAAATTTCTATTAGTGTATAAAATTTATTTTAATATTGATCAATTTTGGTCATAAAAATATGTTCTTTTAAAAAATAGTATTTCTATACCTATAAATAGTTTACCAAAAATTATAGATTTAAACATAAATATTTCTATTTCTGTGAAAATATTATAAATTACATTTAAAAATTAGTTATTACTATTCATATTAATATGTTTAATGGATAGGTTATAACCATATCATTTAAATAATTATAACAATAATGTATTGTTTCACATAGACTCAGTGTTGTGTGTAATGGATGCCAAGTTTGTGTCGCATGTAGGTGTTTCTTATTTCATAATCAAAACCTAGTAATTTAATATAATAATAAAAATCTATATTAAATGTTATTTGAAGTAAAAAAATGTCTAAAATTTAAATTAAATTGACAAAAAAATTCCAACAATTTCGGGGTGTTACATTCTACCCCCATTAAAATGGAAATTCCCCTCGAAATTCATCCAGAATAGAAAAGTTCAATACTTGGAACTTTATTTCAACGAAACCCACATCGTAAAAATGAATTCTAAAATATCCTTTTAAAAATGAAATGTTGGAAAATAATAGTTACCCAAAGTAAATCTTAAATAGGGCGCTACATAGGAAACCATAAGAGATGATTTGGGCATGGAGGAAAGCCTGAATAATCATAGAGATTGATAAAGATCACTGATTGCATGAAATTCGATGATCCAGGGAAAGTTAACAATCAAAATACTATAAACTAAAGAAACATGAATGGTTCATTGATATCATCATAATGATGATGACATGACAAACTTTTACATAATGATTCATTTCCTAATGATAGATATTTTTTATGAGAAGATAT
Organism: Viscum album; assembly: GCA_963277665.1. Classification (NCBI taxonomy): domain Eukaryota; kingdom Viridiplantae; phylum Streptophyta; class Magnoliopsida; order Santalales; family Viscaceae; genus Viscum; species Viscum album. Next base: position 774,940,303 of record OY728120.1, on the reverse strand, counting down.
ACCTACTTGATTTTGGCATAATATCTCACTTTTTCATACCATGATTAATTCCCACTTCATCTCTTATTCCAAGAAATGAAGTAGATATTGTTATTCCTAAAACATTATCAGATCATATATATAATAATAGGTCATTCCATCTATCTTTATTATAACAAAATATTGTCAAAAGTTATCAACTATGAATAAATACACCTATTGTGAGATAATACTTTAATCACATAAACTTATATGAAATTTAACATAAACTTTCCATAAATGGATAATCATAAAATCCTTGCAAAATTTAAAAATCCACAACTTTAGAATGAAGTGGAATAAATTAGCATAAAATTTAACACCTATATATGATAAGGTCATTCTTGGTTTTTACATTCCAAACATGTGAATACCTTAATCATGATTTCTTTTAAAACATGGTAATGACCTGAATTACCATACATCCTTATAAAAAACATGCAAGTTTAATTATTCCGAGGTTTATTAAATATATTACTTATGTCTAGAATGTATTAATCTTTATCCATGATAGTGTAACCCATATTTTTCATCAAATCAACAATCATTTGTATGGTACATAGTACTATCCAATTTACATTATCCAAGTTGATCATATTTTTATCCAAGATAAATAAAATTTTCTCTATATCTTGATCACATTAAGGGTTACGTTCCCTTAATAAAAATATTACCTTTATCATAAATCATTTTTTATTTTCTTCATCACCATTCCACATATCCTTTTCAATCCTTAATGAAAAACTTATACTAAAAATACCAATACATTTCATGATTCTTATTACAATATTCTTGATTTACAAAGAAAATACACTTCAATCTCCCAACTTTATTCTTCAAACATTACTCAAACCTCATCATAATATTTCTTCTTGGAATATAAAACATTCTTTAAGGTTACTCTACCATAATATATCCAATATTCTTAGGATTAATGTAAACAATAATGATAGAACATATCATACATTTTACATGTTGTTTTCAGTCTTTTTACGCTCAATAGTATAGCCAATACTCATACCACCTTCCTAGTCCACTGTATGATATTTCAACATAGAACATATATTTTTATAGTTTCCATACTATCCACATCTGAATCATTTAATGTTAACTATGTTCCTTCTCATTCCCGTCATTGACTAAAACCAGAAAGCATTGGGCGAGTAACAATAATCATAATTTAAAACCATATAATCATGAAAAATAACATGTAGGATGTCTAAATAATTACCAATACATATTTAATATATGGAAACATAGTTTTATACTAGGTCATTCATAGACAACTTAGATTTAAATCCTTCATTATGATTCGTAAATAGTTTTTGAATTTCTAAAGAATATACCTTGGGAGTGTCAAACTAGGTGTGCCGGAAAGACCTTTCACATGTACCAGGTTACATTGAGTCAGGTCCAACACACCATGTTGGAGTTATTATACCTAGTTACATCTGTGACAGATCCACATCCACGTTTAGTATCCATAAAATTATTTATTTCTAGGAAACCACTCACTATATCCTTTTCAATAATTCTATGACATTTTCCTAATCATTAAATAATCATTATACTTGTCCTTATATATATCCTAAGATATATAATCAAAATTATCCCTAGGGACATCACTAAGGATTTTCATCCTATTTTCCAATGGTTAACTAAAAATATTTTCTCATATCAATTATATCAACCCACACTTTTCATACATGGACATTACATCACTTTTTCAGAACATTTCATACATTACAAAAACACATTACAAAATACCGTTTTAGTTTAGTGCATTTTGAAACTTGGTAAAAAAACATATATTCTAGTGGAAGATCATAAATTTTTCAAGGAAAGATAATTCCCTTTATTATTCCTAATTAAAACCATTCCTTCTGACCTAGGGAAAGGAAACATAAAAACTGTTGATCTCAGATGCTCAGTAAGGGTAAAGAAGTGATATGTGTAACCATAATCATGAGTATAAGGGTATGAGAACATGAAAATGAAAATAAGGGATCATACGATTCATATAAAAGATCGTATCCATGAATCAGGGAATAAATATTTTCAGTTCATATAAATGTAATCATAAGGAAATCAACAACATAGTCTATGAAAGCATAACAAGGAGGAATACATGGAATTGTGGAATACACATAAACATGTAATATCATTCCCTATTTGTCGAGAAGAATTTCTATAACTTATCAGGGAACATCATAGGGACTACACCAGTTTGGTGGGATACACAACCATCCCTAGTCACAGTCCTTTCACTATAGAAAAAATGACCTACACCAACGATTTTAAAAAAATCGTGGGTATAGGTTTCGAAAATCAACCGTATACACATAGTTTTCCCAAAACCATGAGTATAGGTAATGATAAACATATTATACCCACAGGTGTACTAGAACTATGGGTATAGGTCAATTTTCTAGTAGTGTTTCCTTTTAAGGGATCGTTTTCCCCATATTTACATATTAGACCGGGTTTCCCCATATTCTGATAGTGGATTGCGTTTCCCTATCTTCCCATATTGGATTGGGTTTCCCCATCTACCCATATTAAATAAGGTTTCCCCATCTCCCATATTGGATTGGGTTTCACCATCATCCCATATTGGATTAATACTATTGACTTGATTCCCATCATTATCTCATGAGAAAAAAATCTTTTCCCAATGTATTGGAGGGAAATATAAGTCTCATATATATCATAATTAAATAATAAATACATGTGCCACAAGATAAAAAAAGTCATATCATAACCAATGTACTAGAATTGGTGTCATAAACATGTAATCATATCATAACCTATGTAAAATATACAGGTTTCATAATGATTTCATCTAAAGCATAACCCATGAAAAAAAGCGAGTTTTTTAAACATCATTCCATAAAAACATAAACCATTAAGAGAAGGAATATGAATGAAACTCTTGAACTATAATAAATTTTGTCATCTTATATGGGGATGTATTATTAAAGATCATTTGGATCATGAATTTTCCATAAAAATCACTTTTTAAAACATAAAGCATTTTAAAATCTCTTTTCTGATAATCACTTTGAAAACATATAAAATAATCATGAAAAATATTTTAAAAGAGTTTTTGAGAAAAATATCCTTTCTTCATTAATATTTTTGAAATATAAAACCTTTTGAGAATCTGCTTCCAATACTTATAAATGATGTATGAAAACTTATAAAGAAAGATTGAAATTCTTTTGAAAATATTTTACCTTGAAAACATATGATAGAAGCATGAAAACATTTTTATATAATGTTTCCTTGAATATAACATTTAAAAAATATAAAAGATTCATTGAAAAGACACTTTAAAACATAAAACATATCTTTAAAATCCCTTTCCTTGATAATAATCTTAAGAGATTTTTTAAAAACATTTCTGGAGGAAAATAATCTTTAAACATCTCAAAGTGTCCCATACCACTTTGAAACATTTGAATCATAAACCCCATTAAATAATAACATTACATGAAACTTAAAATGTCTTTAAAATAATTATATTCCTAATATAACATGTCAAATGGAAGTATATACACCTTTTAAAAGAACATTGGTGAATAACAAAACATGTGTCTCAAAGAAATAAAATTGAGACTACAACATCTCCTAAATATTATGTATTTAATAAATGATTTATAATTTAAATAAATAATGTTATGAAATATTTTTTACAAAATTATGTAATTTAATTTAATAAAAATGAAATTTTATAATTTTTTAAAATGACACTTTTTAAATACATGATGAAATATTTAAAGAATATAAATTAATTATACTTTTATTAAATATATTATTATGAAATTATTTTTTGTAATATATTGTTTAAATTAATAAAAATAAATAAAGGTAATACTAAAAGTAATATATTATTATTAATTTCTTAAAAAAAACTTATTAATATTTCCGATATAGAATTTATTTATGAATTTTTTTATAATTATAAATTACATTTAGAATTAAATCATTTTTTAATGTTATATTTGAGAATTAACTGTTGTTAAATACTTAAGTATAATGTTTAAATTATATAATAAAAAATAATTTTTTAAAAAGTATTGTTATATTTTATTTTGATTTTATAACACATATATATATATATATATATATCAATTTGTAATGATATTAATATATATCTAATTTACTAATCAAATTAGAAAAAAATGAAAATAAAAATGTATAATGGAAATCAGACAAGAGAATGTGGAATTATGGTTAAGGGTTTTTGGGATTAAACGAACCAATGACTATTGGGAGGGTGAGTTGAGCATGGTTCATGTTCCCAGGATGAGAACTCTTGTAGAAGGATGGGGCTTCGAATCAGCTCTCTGGTGGAAACCAAGTAATATAGTCGAATTTTAAAGGAATTTGGATTTCTAACAGTCGAAGGTCATTGTGTAAAATGAGGAAGGAATGAACTCGGATCGAAGGAAGACTAGACCTAAATCGTGTTGAAGGTTTCAAATGAGATTTGGGGGGAAAAGACCCCTAGTTTTTTAGCTCTGCTTCATGTTATCTAGATCAGCAAGTAGGTGTGTCTTTATTTGATTTTGGTATCTGAATCTTCATGAAATAAACTTAATAGTACCCAGTCATGTTTATTTTATCCACTAGTTTCTCTCATCAATGTGAATTATCCTTATTAATTTATTTAATTTATTACTCGGTGTCAGTGTTTGTTGTGATTTTGAGTTTTATAATGTATGAATTAATTTTCCATCGTTTTTTATATCAATTGTCAATTGTTTCTACTAGAGTTATTGCATTATGAAAAAGAATCCGTATGAATCTCATCCCAAACCTTATCTATTATTTTTCTTTTTTATCACATTTATTCAATATATATTTTGTTTTTTATTATATTTTTTTGATGTAGACAGTACCATGAATAATGAAATCTTTCTTCAGATACGCTATACATTCGTTGTCATCGGTCAATTTCTGAAAATCTGGTGTGATACCCTAGTATGCACCTCATTTTCATCCATGAAAATCAATTCAAATTGTAAAACCTCTAGAATATTAGAATAATAATATAATTATAGATGTTTAATCTATAAATAATATCCTTTTACCTTCTTTATTTGGAAGCACTCAGTTGTGTGGGAATATAATTTTTGGAGTTTTCATTGTGTATGGTAGAGGGTCGTAGCCCTTGAGTTTTTTCGAGGTGGGGTTTCAAATTCTTGTGCAAACCATTTTTATTCAAAGGACTAATGTACACAGTAAATAAAATTAAGGGAGTTTTGTTTATTTATTTAAAGTTAGAGCTTTTATTTACTAGTTTTCTGTAAGGGATTATTTATTTCAAGATACTTTCTTTGCAATTTTATTTTTTGTAAGGGATATGTTAATTAAATTATTATATTTTTGTTCTCTATACTATTAAGGGTTATTTATAAATCAAATTTAATTAGTATTTATTAAATTTTTACAATTAAATTTGATTATAATTTTAATTATTATAAAATTATTCAGCCAAGGGGTTTTTACTAAACATTATGTGATTGTGGAAATTTTGTGTAAGGGATAATTCAATTTTATTCTTTATTTTAAATTTATTTGTATGGGGGTTTGTCTATTACCATCATGTTTTCAAAACTATTAGTAACCAAAAATAAATAATTTCAAGATTTTATTTATTTGAAATTTTATTTATATAGGATAGTTTAATTTTATTTATTTTATTATGTCATTAGATTTATATATTTTGATAGGGAATTATTATTTATTTTAAAATCCTTTATTTGAAATTTTAATTTGTAAATTCAATTCCACTTTTCAAATAACTGTGAGTATATTATCAAGATATTTAAAATATATATTATTTTTAAATATGGGTTTTTATTTTTTATTTGATTTTTATAATTTTAAGACCCATTAATAAGGGAATTACTTTTATAATTTAAAGAACCTTTAATTAGGGAATTACTTTTATTTCATGAATGTTAAATATTTTTTAATTAGCATTCCATGTATTAAGTAATGCTAATAAGTGGAAATAATCAGTTGTTCAGAATCTAGAAAATGATCTCCTATGATATATATATATATATTTATGTATGAATATATGTGTATGTTTCCATGAGTTTTAAAGAAAAAAAACCTAGTAAAAAAGGTATATCTTTGTACAGAAATCATAAAAACTATTTTATAAAATTTGGCACATGAAGTTGTAAATATGATAGGAAATTGGGGAGTGATCCCTCCCTCGATGAGTGGGTAGGCCCAAGATAGCCTTCAATAATTCAAGTTCCCGCAATTTTGGGTTTTCAAAAGGTGTGTAATGTTTTCTAAAAATCACTGGATTATATTTAGAATAATATTTTTTGTACGTAAGTAATATCAAAAGTGTTATAGTATTTTAAAATGTAAGTAATTTCAAAAAAAATTCAAAGGTATTTTGAAAAGTATTTTTATGCTACTATTTTGGAAACATTTCTCAATGTTATTTCCCAATAAATATTTTCTTAAAAGGTATTTTAACGTATTTTAAAACTCTTACAGAGAAATTAAATTCTAATCCAATTATTTTAAATGTTTTTCACCGGATTTATAGAAGCTCTAAGTTGATCTTCGACTCTTTTAGAGTTAGCAAGAATAGAAGCATAATAGGTTTATGTTACATTTTTATTTAAACTCTAATAAATGTGTGGTGTTTTCTAATTCAATAGAACCTATTCTCTTAAAATGTTCTCTGTTATTTAAAACATTGTGTATTTTTAATTATTTATTTATAAAAAACACACAATATGTTTTTAGCACTGAATCTGTAATCATGGGTTCGAGTCTTTATAGAGACAAAACTACCTTACTCATTTGTAACATTTTCACCATAAAACCCCATGAAATAAATATCATAAAGTTGATATATAAATAACTATAAATTAATGTATAAAAATAATATAACAAATTCATGGTCAATATATACACTACACAAAATAAATGAGTAGTGAATAAGGAATGTATATCATAGAAATAAAAAGTGAGATGAAATTCTCATACACCTTTATAATCAGTCAAATCGTATGTCCCATAAAATAAATAAATATATATGGATATAAAAAATCCATAATATTCATAATTGGACTCATAAAATACATTCATGGGCAGTATATACACCATGTAAAAGAAGTTAGTGGTGAATATGTCATGTGTCCTAGAGAAATAAAAGTGTGACATAAATCCATTTCCTTAGGTTTGATTCCCTCCGTAAATGTTCAAAATCCTTGTATAGTGATTTAAACATATTATTAGTTATACCATAATCATAATAATATTTTTGATGTCATATAATATTAATTTATAACTTTATATTATCCATTTATTAATAATTTCAAGTAAAAGAAATATTTTGGTAATAACCACTTTGTTTTTTATAGATGTTTTGACTCTATATTCTTAATTCTATTTCATATATCATGATTTACTTAATTATAAAACATAAAAATGATTTATATATCATATATATTTTTTATGAAAATATATATAAGATATATATATGAAATGGAATACACCGTTCGTGGAGACGGTATGTTGTACATACACATGAACATTGTTTTCATTTTCTTATCGTACTGAATAGAAGAAGGTAAATTATGTATATGTATATATATTTTTTAAATATAGAATTATTATGTAATATATTTAATATTTATTCATTATATCTATTTTATAATAATTCTTCAAATGGTTAACATGGATGATGACTCGCATCACGTCATGAAGATAATAGGTTGTACGTACGCACGAATGACGATATCATTCTCATAGTAGAAAAAGGCTGAGGAATTAGATTATATATTAATTAAGTATAATAAATATCATGTAATATTTATTATTTATTTCCATTATATCAAAAATTATACCCTTCCAAATAATGTAGTGATGAAAAAAAGATGACACCGCAAAGGAGAGATGGTAATCCGTACATGTGCACGCGTGGTAGTTTAGGTTTTCTTAGGATGATTAAAAGATGGAATATGGTTTTTAAATAATTATAATAAGATATTAGAATATAGACGATAGTATAGTTATTAAATTATAATGAAATCAACACGTAAAGAGGATGTATAAGAAGAAACTATTTTGAAAGAGTAGATAAGGAGGTTACCTCTTAAACAACGATCTCCCTCTAGATCTCCTCTTATGAACACTAGAGTTGGTGTTTTGAGAATAAAAACGCCAATAGAATGTTACTAGGAAAGTTTATAAGGTAAATGGGTAGGTTTTTTTTGATCTATAAGGCTCAAATTGGTGTGAGAAAGTGAGGGGGGAGGTTCCCTTTTATAATTGAGGTGAGGGGTACTTTAGGAAACTCTTGAAATATTAAATTAATACAATTTTAATTTTGACATAAAATAGATCCAAAGTGAGTTAATTAGAATATAAGATGATTATGGGTAGAAATGGTCTCTAACAACTATATTTAGATCGGTTTATGTCATAATATTATCTTTTGGATTGAACCCTTAATTAAACCCTTTAACTTTTACCATGAAAACATGAATTTTTACGCATTAAGGTTAAAATAGTTACTATAAATTTATAAACGAACCCCAAATGGATCATTGATAAAAATAATATCCTTATCATAGTTATTTGGATTATTTTTTGTATTTTTTGAATTTTATATCATTTAATGAAATATTATTTATTTTAAAGTATCCTTTATGTCAATTTTGATACTATTCAATATTTATCTTTTTAAAATTAACCTAACACCGTGATAACGTAGAAAAAAATTATAATATCACACTAATATATAAATGTTATCAATAAAATTATTTTATTTCATTAATTATGTTAAATAATATTTATTTTAATATTTTTAATATCATTTATTTGATATTCCCATTAATTAAACAATTATGGCATCATCTCTATGAAAGCCATTAATTAAATTGCTTGTTCACTAAAAATTAAAAATAAATTATCATGGGAAATATAAATTATTTTATCTTTAAAATTAATATTTATATTCTACTTTATCTTATGTATAAACCTATTTTAAAAATGTTAGGGTTATTAAAAATATATTTATGACATTTTCAACGTATCTTTAAATAAAATATAATAAATGTCATATTCTTACCCAAGTGACTTGAAAAGGTTATAATTTTAGTATGAGGTTTATTTTAGTTTAATATAACTTATATAATAAAATTAGGACGATTGTTAGGGTAATTTTTTATATTATAATAATATGTTTACCTTTAATTACCTGATTTACCCTTCACTATTGTAAAAAATACTTAAGTTACTATTCCAAAAAAATAAAAATTGATCATATTAGACTATAAATGTCATTATTATTACACTCGTCTGTTTTTATTTTTCCACATTAAATTCACAGAAGTGAAAAAACTATTTTTAACGCTAATCCTATAGATGTAGTGAGATGATAGGTAAAAAGAACATTCAAAAGTTCAATAAGTTTTTGTATATAGTTTAAATAAAAAAATGATTACAATGACATAAATTGGATTAATATATGCATAATTGATATATTCTGACCTTAAAATCAATTTAATATATAAGAATTATTTAAATAATAAATTTAATTTTTAATTACAACACATCATTTTTCACTATTCATCATAAAATAAAACATCTCAGAAAAATACTAAAAAATTAACCTAAGTTAATTTTTACTTTTGAATTCAATAATGTTTTCTTATTTTATAAAATTATATTTCTATGAGTTTATAAAATTAATTTAATTATTGTTCACAAAAGGTCATAAAAAGCAGTTCCCTTAAAAAAATAGTATCTCTAAACATATAGACTTTACTAAAAATTATACATTTCATTATAAATATGTTCTATTTATATGAAAAATTTATAAATAACATTTAAAAACTAATTATTACTATTAATATTACGATGTGTAATGGTTAGGTTATAACTGTCTCGTTTAAATAATTATGATAATAAAGTACAGTTTGGTAGAGACATGCTTTTCTGTGTAACTCAATACAAGTTGGTGTCACATGTAGAGTAATCTTAACATGATGTTTTTTATAATGTAATATTAACCAAGCCATTTTATATAATAATAAAAATCTATATTCAATGTTATGTGAATTTCAAAATGTCAATAATATTAAATTAATTCAACAAAAATAATAATAATAATTCCTAAACTCTTGGTGTGTTACAATTCTGGCCATCAAGTGTATCTAGTGTACGATAAGTTAATTTACCATTACAACTGGTCATGTAGAAGTTAAAATAACTATGATAAGTGTATACGGTCGATTTTGAAATCTTATAACCAGCAGTAGAGTTTCTTTCATCTTTAATTCATAAAGAGATACTAGTGGAGAAACCAAATAAAACATTCCTTTTCTTTAACTCCATACATCATTTGGAGGCTTATTTTGATCTTTTATTTTTATAGGAACTTTAATTTTCAACCAGATAACAATTTCATCGAAGGAGGGTTACACTCTTGATGTAAAACCATGAGATAAACTTCTACATGTAAGTGGAGTAATTTTTTAAATTCAATATAAACTGATTTAATATTTTTTATCATTGTATATAATTACATGCTTTAATTTATTACTAAATATATTCCTTTCATGTTGTATTCTTGATATTTTTTCTGGTTAGTGACAAATATTGAGCTGTTTTTATTTAAAATAATGTGTCACTACATGCTATTTTTTTCTCTTTTGAAAATCTTTCTTGAACTCACATCTATCATGTAAAAAACTCGAATTCTTTTTATGTTGATTTCACTATAAGTAGTGGATAATATGATTTTTTTGCATTTCACTGAAAATTTTTATTTGATTGAATGTTTGGAAAACCTAATTTTATGATACTATCACCCCAAAAAACCCTTTTTATACTAATATGTTTGAATCAAAATAATTAAATTGCGTCTCTAAATTTAAGATTCAACAATGAGTATATAATTTGGTTTTAAGTGTGTGGTGGTATTCATTGAGATAATCTATGTTTCACTGTTATCCCTTCAAAAAACCATAAAATTTTTCAAAATGATTCCCTGTCATGCATCAAATATGTGTTTGTAAATAACATCATTTATTTTGGAAAACAAATTATCATTGTTTCACTCTTAAGTGGTAATTGCATTCACAATTAAGGGTATTAACTAATTTTAAATTTCCCAGAATAATGTGATTACTTAGTGATTTTATGTTATTATTATGGATGATTTTTTTAGTATCTATGAAAGAGATTGATATAAAATATATCTTTGTGGAATTATGATCTTAACTTGAGAATATTGGATATTTGAACTCAAACCTAAGGGAGAGTGACAATTGAATGTGTGTCTTGTTAAAGTATTTAAATCCATGTCTTTATAACCTATTTTACTCAAAGAATTGGAACATGAATTATAATTGAAATCAGGCAGCTAGTGACATTCACATAGGAGGCATGATTATTTCTATATTTTGAGAAATTTTTTTTCTTTTAGTTAAGTAGTGAATTAAAACCTATGAAGGATGGCTAATTATTTTTTGAATTATTTGTAAATAAATAAAATATATTGAATTTATCGGGAGTATAATTGATTATGTGTGGGAGAATATGATGTTTCCTTTAAAACATATCATTTGGCACATCCTTTTCGGTGAATCTTCTATGTTTCTATGCTCAAAATAGTCCCTGACTAGTTAATTATTATGTTGCGGTTTTTTCTATGTAAAATGTTAAATTAAAAATTTTTATTCTTAAATTTATCTTTTTTATGTTTGATTTATTAACATTGGTTGAACTTTTATTTTTTATTTAATTAATTATGTTATTTTAAAATATTAATCTTAGGTGTTTTTAATTAACTGTAGTATTTTGTTTTTTTAATTATTTTTTCCATTAAAATTAGTTTTATTTAATCTATCAATAGAAGAAAATTATTTCTTATTTTTTTCCTTTAGAATTAATAATATATTATTTTAATAAAATATTAATTTAATTAATTACATTTTAACATAATAATTTAATAATTTAATTCATTAATTCATTATTTAATTCTTTTGTAAATTCTATTATTCTCAGTTTTAAATAAAATAATTAATTACTTAATTATTCTTTAATTTAGATATTTATTATTTAATTTCAATGTTTTAACTATGCTATTAGATTTTAACTTTAAATTTAATTTTAATTTAAGTTATTTTATTGTTAATTCAATAATATTAATTTGTTTAATTATTTTATAATTTATATAATCTTTAATTTTTTTTACGACATTGATCTTTAGGTTGTAAATTTGCAGAGGAAAGAGACTGCAAGAACCATTGAATCAACAATAATGCTTAATCATTCAACTACACATGTAAATTAAAAGTGACTGCATATTGTAAATCTGTTTATCGTGATGCTCATAAGTAGAAAGTCCTTTTAACCACACAATAATATTTAATTACCTCCCTGTGTAGAGAATAAAATGGTAGTGGAAAAAACAGATTGATATTGTGATAAGTAAATCAACCACACAACATTTCCTTTTGATCATGCTTCCTTATAAATCAAGTGGCTTCCAAGACATGTTGAATAGTCCATATACAACCCAGTTTCATCGAAAAAGAGGAACTAAAGATGAGGGAAACTGAAGCTCAAATATTTTATATGATTCTACTTTGTGGATGTTAACCCAAAATCAGAGTGTTGAGAATGGTGGGAAAATATGTAGGGGGATTTTACTCCCTGCACCTCAAGGAAATGATGTAATTTTAATTATCTTTGTGATCCTAGGGAAAGCATAAACTTATGAAATTTCTCACTATTTCAATAGTAGGGATTATTAGAGTTAAAACCCACCAATGTGATTCAACAATTAGTTTACAGATCTTTCATTCATCCCAAGGGGTGTCGATGAATTAATAATTGGAGTTGGTAAGTTGTTTTTACCAACATATTTTCCTATTCTATACATGGATTTTGATTAAGAGGTTCCCATAATTCTTGGTAGGACCTTCATATCCACATGATTAGTTGTTATCATTATGGTAAAGGATAATTATATTTTTATGTTTTTTGGGAAATAAAAATAGTTTCATGTGTTTAAGAATGTGAAAGAACCAAAATTTGGAAAGAAATGTCCTAGAGTTGAGATTCTAGAAGTTTATAACTCATTAAAATAGTAATAAGAAATTTTTAAAAAATCCATAGATAAAGAAACTCATAAAGATGCTAAAAAAATACATCCCAGGATTTTGAAACTGAAACTAGTGAAAATATGGATAATTTTATAGATATGACTGACTAAAAGATAACATTTTTATTTCTTTTGGGAGATATCCATACACAAAAAAGGAAAATCATCACGGAGGTTTAAAGTAATGCAACCCCAATGAAGATTTACATTGTTCCAGCTCTGGAAAACACTCTTGAAGATTAATTTTCTATTCTAGATCTCTTGAAATTTCACGGAGAAGATGAGACTAATTTCTATACTAAAAAAATATTAAAAATCTTGATAAGGTTTATGGAGAGTTGTTGAAACAAATTTATGAATTTTTTTTCATAATATTGTTGAAATATGATCTTTAAATTTGTGAAAGTGGGTTTTCCACCTTAGATAGAAGTAAAGAAAAATGAAAATATTATTTAGAAATTGAAAATCTAATTAATTTTAAAACCCAATTTATGAAATGTATTAAAGATCATAGACCCCCCAATGCCCAAGAGTTTTACTTATAGTGAATAAGTTCCCACTTTGGAGATTAATAGTTTTCCAGTACACCTTAAATATTCATTAAGTGTTGAAAACACAACACTATTTATTATAATCTCTACTAAACTGGATACAATTAAAGCAAAAAAAATCTAGATGTTTTGATGAAATTCTAAACAACATTATATTGTTCCATAGAAAACATCAAAGGGATTACTCTTTCCTTCTTTATGCATAAGATTCACTATTTGAAATAGGAGCTATACTAATAGACAAATACCGATGATTTAGAAAACTGTTGGCTGGGAGACCCTATACCATTGGTTCTGGAGAAACCATTGGTATACGTACCATGTGGAGATATTATACCACTATTTTTCGAAAAAACCATTGTTGTAGGTCTCTTATACAAACCCTATACTAACGGTTTCCCCAAAATTGTTGGTATAGGCCACCAATTATGACATACACCAATTGTTTTGGCCAAAACCACTGGTATATGTCCGTTATATAGTCCTATACCAAGGTTCTGGCTAAAATAGTTGGTATATCTCCATTATAGAGACCCTATACCAATGGCTTTCCCAGAACCATTTGTATAGATCCACCCTATACCAATGGTTTCACCAAAACCATTTGTATAACTCAAAATATTAAAGAACCAATACCAATGGTTCTCAAAAACATTAGTATGGGTACCCTTATTCTTAGGGGTTATTTTATCAAATAGCATTAAATAAATAAATAAGTTAATGTACTTATGAATATGAATATATATTTATGAAATTATATTCACAAAAGTCATATTTGGTTAGTTTTTAGGTCACTAGATTATAAATGGGATGTGTTGGGATCAAAACCAAGCCGAGTTTTATTTTTTACCTTACCTATAACAATGAATTAAGAAAACCATTGGTATAGGTTATTCATATGACCTATACCAACTATTTTACAAAAACCATTGGTATAGGTCTATTCCAATGTTTTTTCCAAAACCGTAGGTATAGGCCAATACCGAAGCCATAAAAACTAACTACCCTAAAAACCATTGGTTTAGGGTTTTTTTCTATTAGTGATTCCTATAGATCCAGACCACAAACCAAAAGTTGAATTTCAATGGATATTGAACCAAAAAATGAAATAATTTTTGAGAGAAACAATAATTAAGTTATTAAATACTCAGATAATCTATCCCATTTTAGATAGTGCAAGGGTTAGTTTAGTCCATGTTTTCCCAATTAAATTAGTATTCTCTATTGTAACAAATGAAAAGAATAAAAAAATACATGTTAATAAGGAAATAAAATGGACATTATATATAGATTACAAAAAGTTGAATTCTTCCACCAGAAAAGATCCTTTTTTATATTTTTATATCAAATGCTTGGGATTATAGAGAAGTTCCAAGTGGATAATGCTGGTACACTAAGAGGGGGATTGATTTAGTGTACACATGTTTTTACCAATTTTATTTTATTTTAGCTAACCCTTTTTAAATTGAACCTCTACACTTGTTATAGTGAATTGATCTTCCTTGTTAAAATGATAAATTATACCACATACAAGAAATAATGTAAATGAAGAAGAACACACATTATTTTTACAGGGTTCTCCCCTGATGTGTGGGACTAAATACTTTATGTTCTCTGGTAGATCTGAGCCACATATTATCCACTAAAAATCAACAACCAATTACAAGTGGGATAGTAAGGTATCTCCCTGAAACAAATATTTCTAGGTATCAACCAATTCCTAATACAATGGATCACAAAAAACATTATACTAACTCGCACCATTTTATAAATAAAACAAAACCACTCTAATAAATATTCTATTCTTCTCTTGTAATACAAAAATATTCTTTCTCATCGAGCAACTAAGTATAAACTGATTTTGCACATGCTCACTTAAACTGAAATAATTTGACTGCCACTAAATCTGATCAACAACTCTCTATGCATGTCAGTTCAGTATACTCTTTAATTTTAAGAGATAATTCTTTCAATTCAACTAACTACAATATAGTAATGTAAAACTAATTATTCATCAATACACTACAAGTTGACTTGTAATATAATGCATTAGATTAAATCTAAAAAACTCAATTCACGCTTATCATGAAATGTATATAGTATGTACGTCATGCATGTAAAATTAAATGCATGGTCTTATTTATTTTGAATGCATTATTTCATGTGTATTATTGCACATCATATTTTTGCACTACACTGTTATCAAGCATGTATATCACATACTACTACTTCATTGTTACTTAGTGTATTTTAACACAGTCTAAATTATTTATAGTGTACACACTCAACTTGAGGAATTTACATTGTTCTACTGCTTTCAATACATGAGATTCTCACTACCCTCAATGATTCCTCTTTACTAATATATGATGCACATACATACATAACACCTTTTCAACCTTAGTGAAAACACAAAATTATTCATGTTATTATTTTCTTATCATGTGTAAATAACAATGTATTGTTCGTGCACATCCATAATATCTCTTAATATTATGTGTGAGAGATCATGTGCATATGCACTCTACTTTTTTTCATCCTCCAGAGTGCTACACGTTTAAAACACCACAATGTCTACATTTTATTTTCTTCACATGTATTATATGATCACATTGTCCACTAGTTAATATGTAGGAACATTCACATATACAGTTAACCCTACATGTACTAATCACTACCTTATCAACATATCACGCATGTAATGACACAGCAGTTCATGGATTTAAACTATGTGTTCAAAACTTAAGAAAAATCCAATCTATTTCATGCATACCATCACAAAAATATATTGCACAGATTTATGATGATTATTGTGAAATCTATAGATATTTTCATCACACTATCCCAAGTGGATTCATGGAAACTAGTTTCCTTACAAATAAAAATGAGTGTGAAAAGCACATATTATGTAATTGTGGTTATCTCCCTTTCTTCATACAAGAAAAGTACACGCGGAACTCATTTTTGAAAATCAATGAAATTCAAGGTGCTACATTTCTAGAGAAATGAGATATTTTCAAAAACACTCAACGAAATAACCAAACACCTCGGTCTATATATATAAGAGATAAATACAGCCTCACTTAATAAACACTTCTTCTCCATTCGTGACACTAATAATCAACCTCATAGATTTCTCAATATTTCGAATGATGTTCGAATGAATCGGTTGAAGATATAGATGACATGGACATAGAGATTAGATGGGAAGAATATTATCAAACTAGATCCTTAGATGACTTACTAGAGAAGATGAAACGGAGAAGGACTCAGACGATATTGAATCTTCAAAAGGAAGCACAGGAGCTCAGATCTATTCAACTATTGGCATTGCTGGAGATCTTATCAAGCTGAAGCATATTGAATGGATTGTTGGATAAGAAACATGAATCACTAATCGTATAGATCTTAAAATCATATTAGAAAATTGAATGGCGGGAGTTCATTAAAATCTATATCATGGTTATATGATCTAATGTCTCACTACATTTAGATCGGACGGTCTGAGATTATTATCAAGAAGATCATATGGTTGAAAGCTCGAATGAATGATCAAACGGAATAAATAATTATTGAAATGATCTTACTGTTACAATTCATTCTATTCTATAAAATCTAATCCCATTTCAAAACTGAGTCTCTCTTGGAACTTCTTTATATTACAAGGCATGACATCCCCGCTTCAAAATTCACCTCTCCCCCCTTTGGTACCACCACATACTGGTTCTGTGGGCGCGCTTCTGTGCCCATCTCCACTATTGTTCTGCTCCACACAGTGGAGCTCTTTTGCACCTACGCCTCTCGTAGTTGTTCCCCCACAAAAATTTAGCAATAGTATCTTGGATGAGGGTCTTGAGCATGGCTTTCCGTATAAGTGTGTTTCTCCAATTAATTGGATTGTAATATTGGCTTAATTTTTTGATAAGAACCTTTACATTTTTTTTCCAAATTCCATATACAGAATACCCATAAAATAAAAAATAAATTACAACCATCCTCAAAAACTCCTCATGCAAAATAAACATATTTTATAGAACTCCTTTAAACATTGTAAACATTGTGAATCTATTATCACATGTCTTAGAAACATAGGACCATCTTTGTAATCATCACATTTAATGTTGTTTATTTATTAAAATAAACTTATTAAAATAAAAATAGTGTATCCAACATATGAATAATTTTTAGGAGACCATTGATGTAATAACACCATAATATTGACCTTTAATTATTTACACAATGAATTTTTATCAAACAATTGTATTAACAACAATTAGAACACAAATATTACTTTTAATCTATTTTTTTCTTCAATATCCCCCTTTGGATTTTTTCTAATACCCATTTTACTTTCAAATTAAATATATTCTTAAACCCCTTAATAATAAAAACAAAGAAATAAGTTTGGAAAGGAATTAAACTCATCTAGTTCTGTAATAACTGAACATCATTCCTGATCTCTTTCAATCTCTTTATTTCAAAACATATTCTTCTTGTTAAAGATTAACAATGTTCTATTTGAGAGAAGGAATGGATTACCATTATTAAAGATATGAGTCTTTAATTAATCAGTTCCATGTCTACACAGGCTAACTTGGTGCAGAAAATAGGAGTGATCAACATAGACAATAATGTTATCAATAAATTTTCCAAAAAATGATGTCAACACTAAAACCTTCATTCAGGATTTATTCGAAATCTATTCAACTGACATATTGAATTGATCTTAACAAACATATTAAAAGCATGTAATTTTAAGAATGAAAATTCCCTTTATCAATCCATTTTACTTTTGTTAACAAATTATAAGATTCTCCTATTCTGGATCAGAATTGTTATTCATATAGAGATAGGAAAACAATCCTCATTAATGAAAAGATTCAACTTCAGAAATTTGAGATCATTAAATTAATCTCTTACTATAACATCAAATATTCAATGAAATTATTAGATATAATCAACTCTAGTAGTTGTTCATCATTTCTCCCCCTAAATGGATGAGCTTCATCAATTTTCTTCATCATGATTGTCTTTCTTCAAAGATGATAGTAATTGATATAAAAATTCAATGATGGATAACCTTTTGAATGTTGTATAATATTTTTAATAGTAATCATGTCTTCAGGACTCCCCCTGAATAAATTCCTCACCTTCAATTTCATACATAAAATAAACAAGTAAAAATTATTCATGGGAATAAGGTGGTTCATCAGTGATTTTTAGTTTGAGAAACATGGATGAAGTTTATCTCTCAACCCATAAAGTCCTATAAATCCTGATCCAGATTCATGAAAACTCATCATGATTTTTTCTTTTTTGACTTTACAATATTTATCATTTAAGGAAAACAAGGACTTCTTGATTTATTCCGATTTCATCTTTGATGGAATAGGATTTTTCACATTATCTAATAGTTAACTTTTATTCTTCTATTTCTGATCTAAATTTATAGCCAATTCCAACTACTATGTCCATATGATCAAGCATTATTTTGGTACATAATCATACTTATTCTTATGTGTATACTCCTTCATTATTGATGAATTTTTATCATAAGAATACATTAGAGCTTATCTATTGTTCTTCACTGGTTCTATTTATTCAGGAAGCCGTGTCATACATTTATCAGCAACATGTCCTGAAATTTTTCATCTTCCAAAAAAATATCCAGTAATCATAGGATTATCCTTTCTATAAAACCACTCTTGAAATTTGAGTTTTTAATCTTGATTTTCATGCACCAAATAAATCATTTTATTAGATTCTGATATTAATTTCTTTTCTTAATTCGGCTTACTTCCACCAGCATTGGCATTTATAACATATTTTCAAAAGTCAATGATATGACATTTTCTTATATAGTAGAAGAATACTTTCATTTGTGTCACATATATATATCATAATTTTTTTTGGATTTATCTTGCTTCAAAATTTTCTTATTTTTTTAATTCTGCTCACATCCCAAGGAATATTTATCTACATTTGTTCTTTTCCTCTGCATTTGAGGTGGTATCTTCTCCATACCAGCATATGCATAGTGCATGGTTGGTACATACCAACACTCATTAAAGTTATGGCCTCTTATATTGCAATAATCATATAATTATTCAAGATAATCAAATCTATTATTGATAAAAATATTCTTATTAATATTTGAATTATGCTTCATGTTTGCAGGATTTCTCTTCACATTAGATATTATCACCCTTAATACTGGTCTTCTATAATTATTATGAATTGATATATTATGATAATAATCAATAGCTCAATGCCTAAATTTACAATAACACCAATTGTATCAAACAAATCTTACTTTCTTTTTCCGTGCTATATCCTTTCTAGTTTTGACATCATGTTGCTTTTAGAAAATATGATTATTTATATGAGATCTTTGCAGGGAACAATAATTCATACATTTCTTCCTATCCACCTCTGATGACATGGTGGATTTATCAATAGTCATCTTCACCCATGTTTTCCCAGAATTCTTTTTGGATGCAATTCTTGTAAATGTAATAGTATTAGTAAAAATAGAATCTTATGGATCAAGGGTTACCTGATTCAATGAGCTTGCATTAGATTTATCTTAAGATAATCTGAAGCTCTTCTTTCCACGTGAATTATTATTATTAGAAATAAGACTCTTTTCAGAATTACTCTTGGTGGATTTTTTGATCTCATCATTTTGTGAATATTTAGGATGAATATTATCATCATTTGTGAATTTTACCTTCTACTCAAGATATTTCATACTTAGAGAATTATTTTGACCTTCGAGTGATTTTACCATATATTTACACTCTTTCTAAGAGGTCATTAGTTTTTTCTCCTTCATATTTTTCAAATTAACTTCCATTTTAAGACAGTTCATGTTGAGTAAATTTTTTTTCATCTTCAATAGTGTTCAGTTTTTATTCCCATTTACACGTCATTTTTTGAACTTGATCATCATGAATTTGAATTAATTCTATTATATAATTATTCATCTCATTAATTATCTTTGTCATAACATCTAGATGGGTTTATTTAACATTCATAGAGGTTTTTGTTGTTTATCTAATGTATAGATCACTTCTGTATAAAATTTCTCAGTCAAATATTTCTCACATATAGTCCATTGTAATTCACCTTCAATCAAAATTAATTTTTCATTTCATTGAAATATAGACTTTTCTTATGGTTTTTAAACCTGGATGAATGTCTCATATTTTCTTTGGTTTCCAAATGTGAATACTTAATATTAATGGTATATTTATGATATTCTTCAAGTGTAAGAACAATCTCTGTAAGGGCCTTCTAATTAACTTCTTTCTTACACACATTTTTTTCAATTGTTCTTCAACAGATTAGAAATGATCATTGCAAAGTGATATAGTTTCTTCTTTTACATCAATAATATTTTAGAAGAGTTTACATCTTCGAAAATTATTTTCAATTTCTTGCTCCATATACAATAATTCTTTTTTCAATAGAATACTTTTCATCATATAGTCCCTTGAAAAAAAGTAAATATATAAGCGAAACCTTTAGTAGGAACATTATTAACATAATTTTTTATTTCTGAATAAAAATTGCTGAGTGATTCAATAAATTATTTTTCATCACAGCTTCCACATTACTCATCAAAAGGATATTTATTTACTAATTTATCAAAAACTACTAAAATAATAGCATTCAAATTACATCCAATTTGTGATGTATTATCTTTCTACATAAAATTATTTATCACCCTTACGGCCTCTTTCCTATATATGTTCTTCATGGTTTTTACAGAAGACTACTTATTGCCATTAAAAAATAATGGAAATGATTTATTCATTTGTGAAAACTATGTTACTTATTCAAATTAAAATATACACTACATATAAATCTGATACAAATAGATGTAAAAATTAAATAGATCCAATCAAAAGTGTAACTAGGGATCTGACACCAATTGAAGTGCATAGTGGATCATATAGGTACACTTAGTGGGAGTTGAATCAGTGTGCAACAATTTTTACCAATTTTATTTTCTTTTCTCCAGCCATTTTAATATCGAACCTCCGCACTTGTTAGAGTGAATGGATCTTCATTTTTAACAAGCATAATTATACCTCATGCAAGACAGAATTTAAATGAATCAGAACATATAGTGTTTTTACAATGTTCCCTGATAATGTGGGTGACTATGTCCTTGTTGTGGTTGGATTGATCTGAACCACATAATATTAAGTAAAAATCAATCACAAATTACAAGTGGGATAGTCAGTTATCACCCTAAAATCAATATGGGTGTGTATCAACCAATTCCCAATACAATATCTCCTGAGAAAAGATTAAAAAGATTCACACCAGTTTACAAACAAAACAAAACCACTATAAGAAATATTTATCTATTCTCATTCAATATAAAAATAATCTTTCACTTTTATCCACTAAGAATAAACTGATTATGCACTTGATCACTTCAACTGAAACAATTTGACTACCAATAAATATGATCAACAAAATTGTATGCATGTTTTATTCCTATACTCTTGAATTGTGGAAGATTATACTTCCAATTCAACTCAATACAATATCAGGATGTACTACTGAAGATTCTCCAATACACTGTATGTTCACTTCTAATATAATGCTTTGGTATAAATCTCAAAAAGTCAATTCACACTTTTCATGAAATGTATATAGAATGTACCTCATGCATGTAATATTCAATGCATGGTATTATTTATTTTTATGCATTATTTTATGTATTATTAATGCACGTTATATTTTTTTCACTTCACTGCCTTCATACACATATATTAAATATTGCTTCTTCACTATTCCTTCAGTCAAAATTATTAATAGTGTACACACTCAATAGGTTGAATTTATATTGTTCTACTGCCTTCATTACATGAGATACACACTACCCTAAACACTTCCTCTTTAGTATTATATGATGCATGTAAATACTGAACACTTTCTCATCCTAAATGCCGAAATAGAATGGTTCACGGTATTCTTTGCATGTCATGTGTCTGTAACATTGTACTATTCACGTACATACATATTATATCATAAAATTATGTATGAAAGATGATGTTCATATGAATTGTACTATGTTTTATTCCTTGTGAGAACTAGAATTTAAAAACATGACACTATCTACTTTTTTATTTTCTTTACAAGCACTATATGCACACACTGTCCACTACTCAATATGAAAGCACATTCACATATACAATGAAAATTGTGTGTAATGATCACAACCTTCTCAACA
Source organism: Viscum album (assembly GCA_963277665.1). NCBI lineage: Eukaryota > Viridiplantae > Streptophyta > Magnoliopsida > Santalales > Viscaceae > Viscum > Viscum album. Next base: position 774,917,325 of record OY728120.1, on the reverse strand, counting down.
CTTCATGAATGTAATGACACATTGGTTCTTGGATTTAAAATATGTGATCACAACTCAAAAAAACCCATATCTATTTCATGAAAATCATCACACAAATATATTTCACATATTTATGATGATCATCGTGAAATCCAGGGAGATGTTCATCACACTATCCCGAGTGGATTTGTCGAAACTAGTTTCTTCACAAAGAATAATGTTTGTGCAAAGCACAGTTCAAGTGATCAAGGTTATCTCCCTTTATTATCACAAAATGATTATGTGTGGAACTCCTTCCCATAAATCAGAGAAATTAAATGTGCTATGTTTCTCGGAAAAAAAAATTAAAAAACACTCAACAAAATTACTAAACACCTTGATCGATATTTATTGGTGAAAAATAATTCCTCACTTTATTCTAACTTATTCTCCTTTTGAGACACTAAGAATAAACATAATAGATATATCAATCCTTGAAATGATGTATAAAATAATTTTTTGAAGCTATAAACGATGTGGCAATGAATCTTCTATGAGAGGAAGCTTCTCGAACCATCTCCATTTATGAATTACTGGAGAAGACAACATGGATAAGGAATCAGATGACTTAGAATCTTCAAAAGGAAGAACATGAGATCATATCTAGTCAACATTCATTGTTACTGGAGATCCTGTCAAGTAGAAGCTTCTCAAATAGCTTTCTAAAAAATAAATGTGAATCACTGATTAGAGGAATCTTAAAATTAGATGATAAAATTGAATGGTGGGAGTTCATTTAAATAGATATCATGGTTAGATGATTGAAAAAATAAAAACATTCAGATCGAATAGTCTGAAATGATCATCAAGAAGATCATACAGTTGAAATCTCATATGAATGATCAAATGACTAGGATAATTATAAAACATATCTGAAGGTCACAATTCATATGGCGTAAATTATTTTTATCCTGCATTTAAACTGAGTCCCTTATGAAGGTTTTTTACAATACAAGGCATGACAATCCTGCTTCAGAATTCTCCTCTCCCTCCTTTGGAATCTCCCCATAGTAGTTCTTCAGGCCTGCTTCTGTGTCCACCTCTTCCGTCATTCCTCTCCACACGGTGGTGCTCCACTTCTCCTATGCCTTTTATAGGCATTCCCCTGCATACATTCTCCCATACCATCTTGGTCGGGGGTCTTGATCTTTCATTCACAGAGTGGTGTGTTTCTCCCATTAATTAACTTGTAAGATTGTCTTAATTTTTCGATATGAACCATTAAAAAAATGTTTTCCAAATTTCATATAGAGTATACCCAATCAACTCAATAATAAATCACAACCATCCTCAAAAACTACTCATGAAAAATGAATGATTTTTCATGGAACTCCATTAAATGTTGTAAAAATTGTGAATCCATTTTCACATGTCTAATAACTTAGGAAAAAATACGTAATCGTCACATTTAATATTGTTTCTTTATTTAAAGAAACTTCTTTAAATAAAAATCTTATTTCAAACATATGAATAATTCTCCAGAACATTTTAATGGCAGAACACCAAAATATCAACCTTCTATTAATGACACATTGAATTTTTATCAAACCACTGTATTGACAACAATTACAATACAAATAATACTTTTAATCAATTTTCATTCTTCAGAAAGCTAGAAATGATATTTTCTATTTTTTGGATGGATATTATAGTTACAACCTGGTTCCTCTATCCCCATAACATTAGGATAAAACAACCATAAAATGACCCTTAGGAAAATGTTTTATCGAATAATACCCCTTGGATTGTATGATGTGTAAGATACTTTTTAAAGGTGTGTGATGGAAGTCATCTCAGATATGATTGATAGAATCATTGAGGTCTTTATGGGAAAAAATAACGTTATCAGGAACACTTTTAATAAATTATAGATAATCTAGAATAGGTTTTACGGAGGTTTCTAGGGGTAAATTGGTACAAAACTATAAGAAATGCCAATTTATGGTCACTGAAGGAATAATGTTGGGACATAAAGTTTATAGGAAGGGTTTAGAGGTTGATAATTCGAATATAGAGTTTATTTAAAAGTTACAACCTTTTGGTTATGTCAAATTTGTAAGAAGTTTTCTTAGGCTTGTTGGTTTTTACTGGAGTTTTATCAAATACTTTTCAAAAATTTAAAAGGATTGTGTTCACTGTTGGTTAAAGACACAACATTTGTCTTTGAAGAAAACCGTCTTGAATCATTTAACCTTCTTAAGGAGAATCTCACGTCTTCACCAATCTGAACTGAACCTAATTGGAGAATTACATTTAAAATTATGTTTTATTCTTGTGATGTAGTTTTTAGAGATGTGTTAGGGTAAAGGAGAGAAATTAAATTGAATGTGGCACGTTATGCTAGAATACTGCTAGATGAAGCTCAAATAAATTACACCACTACTATAAAGGAGATATTGGTCATGTTTTTAGAACTTGATAAGTTTAGGTAGTCCCTTTTTGATTCCAAATTCATATATTGTATAGACCACACTGCCATTAAATATTTTTCTGTAAATTAAAGTGTGAAAACCTAGACTCATTAGGTAGATACATTTTCTACACGAGTTTGATTTAGAGATTATAGATAAGCAGGGTGCTGATAATTTCTTTTATAATAAATCTATCTAGGTTTTCCAATACTCTGTGTGAAGATCCAAGGGAGATTAATTCTTCCTCTCTTGAGGATAATTTACTCACTATTTTAGTTAATATGTCTAATTATTATATATATTTTTCTAATTTCTTTGCAGTGAATGTCATCCCAAAATATTTTTCAAATAATCAATGGAAGAAGTTTATATTTTAACTCATGTAATATTTATTGGATGAACCTTCTCTCTTAAGGAGGTATGAAGATGGCATCCTAAGGAGGTGTGTGCTGAATTAATAAATAATTACCATTTTGGAGATTTTTCACTCCATGCCTTGAAGAGGTCATCATGGAGGAGAGAGAAGGGCCCAAAAATTACTTCAAGATGAATTATATTAGCTTATTTTTTTTAAGGATACTAGAGGTTTATTGGTGGGATGTGATAAGTGTGAGAGGTAAGGAAATGATGGAATGAAGTAGAATTTTCCTCAGAAAGGTATTTTAAAAGCTGTAATTTTTTACATTTGTGGATTAGACATCATGGGAGAATTCACATCTTCTCATGGGAATGAGTACATCTTAGTTGCTATAGACTATGTCTCCAAATGGATTGAGACAACGAAACTGCCCAAAAATTAATTTAACAATGTGATAAAATTTATTAAAAGGAACAGCTTTTCAATATTTAGAGTACAAAATTATTTTATAACAGACAATGAAAAAATATTAAAATGTTCAAATTAAAATCATAAATAAAGAAGTATGTGTGTGCCCATATAATAAGAAATTTTCACCTTCCAAAATCAACTGAACTGTTAGAAATATCAAATAGAGAATTAATAAAATCATACAGAAAACGGTTTCAAACTCTATAAAGGAATAATTAGTAAAACTTGATGAGGCATTATGAGCATATAGAACTAAATTTGAAACTCCCATACAGATGTATCTATATAGACTTCCTTTTGGGAAAACTATTAATTTTTCTTTAACGATTACAAACAAGTATTTTTGGGATGTGAAAGCCATAAATATAGATTTTAATACTACTAAATAAAGAATACTTCTTGATTTTAGTATGTTATTTGATATTTAGGGAGATTTTATTAAAATTAAAGAATTTACAAGGAGAAATCTAAATATTTTCATACACCATTCATTTAAAATAGAGATTTTAAATTTGGAAAAAATGTTATAATTTAAAATTATAAACATATACTTCTTCTAGGGAATCTCATATCTAGGTGGTCTGGACCTATCACCATTACTCAAGTTCTTGTTAATCGATTTGTACAGTTTATAGGAGAAGAGAACATACCTTTCTTGGTAAACATCCAAATAATCAAACATTACATTCAGGGACAACCAAAAGGCTTGGATACCATACTTTTAATTGAAAATTGAGAAATATTTGAGTAGAAATGGGGACTATAAACCTAGAACCGAATGGGAGGAATCCCATGATTTTCGTACTTTTCTATTTTTACTTTTTCTTAAATAAATTCATCAAGTTCTATTGCCTATCTCAATTAATTGTTGAACCAAAATTAATGGAGATTTTTCTCAATAATCTAACTCATGATCTATTTATTTTGTTTGGAAGATGTAATGTCTTCTTATAGAGACCCTCATATTTCATATATGGACATTACATCTCCTTTTCAGAACATTTCATTCATTACACAAACACACACCCAAATATGGTATTAGTTTAGTGAAATTATATGCCTTGAACAAAAACATCTAGTCTGGTGGATGATCATTAATATTTCCCAAAAAATAAATTCCATTTATTACTTCTACTTAAAACCATTCCTTATAACCTATGGAAAGGAAACATAAAAAGGAGTGATCTCAGATTCTTAGTATCGGTAAATAAGGGAGATATATAAGCATAATCATGAGAAAAAGAGTATGATAACATGATCATGAAAATAGAGGATCGTAACCTTCATATCAAAGATGATAAACATGAATCAAGGAATATATATTGGCAGTTCATAAGACATGAATCATAAGGAAATAAACAACATAATCCATGAAAGCATAAAAAATGAGTAAGACATGGAATTGCGGAATACACATAAACATGTAATGGAATTCCCTCTAAGTCAAGAAGCATTGCGAGAACATGTCAAGGAACTTCATGGGGACTACACCTTCTAGGTAGGACACACCACCATCCCTAGTCACAATCCTTTCCATGTAAGGGATCAGTTTTCTGATCTTTCCATAGTGAATTGGGTTTCCCATCTTTCCATATTGAATCAGGTTTCCCATCTTTCCATATTAGACCATGTTTCCCATCTTCCCTTATTGGATTGGGTTTCCCCATCTTCCCATATTCAATCTGGTTTCCCCATCTTCCCATATTAGATCAATCTAGTTAAATTGATTCCTATCATTATATCATAATAAATAAATCATTAATCAATTAAATGGAAGGAGATATAGGTCCCACCAATCTCATAATGAAATCATACATATATGTTCCATAATGCAACGTTCTAGATTCAGATTCCACCCAAAGGTGTCCCAAACCTAGTTGGCCACATAAACTCAACAGAATTTTCCCAAAATACAGAGGTTGTCGACCAAAACCGAGGGGCCTAGTGTTATTTTGGGGAAACTATGCCCTCATTGGAAAAGTATAAATGGTTTAAAAAAAGTAAACAATAGTATATATAGTAATATCAACAAAATTAAATTGCGTAAGACTGAATGTAAATCCAAATGCGGCCACACTATATATATATATATATATGATGTATGGAATGTGTATCTAAGAAAATATCAAACAAGTCACAATGTAGGAAAACAATAAAGAAACCAATGTACAAAAGAAACAAGTAAACATCAGGATCATCACAAGCCTCATCTTGGTCCCATTCTCTCTAGCTCCAACAATAATCAAGTACTTGATGAAGAGGGTAATGTTACCTTATTTATACATACAATCATATAATCTATTTGGGTCCAGAGTCATCACCCAAATAGGGTGTGATATGAAACCCAGTAGGCAACCACCCAATGATATATTCCTAACTATCAATGAATATATATATATATATGTAATAGGAAAAATAATGCAATAAACATATAAGTACTCAAAATTAAACAATCCTACAATTTTCAATGACATTCATTTACTTTTATCAATTTTTTAATGTGCTGAATCATGTAACCTTGGGATCTAACTTGTGCTTTGTATCCCATATGTAATGTAACAAGACAGATGTCTCTAAATTCCATCTATGAAATCAAGTAAGAACAAGTCCAAGATTACACTTTGGCTTGGTAGACACATCACAATTTTAAAATTATACATACACAACCACTTGAGATGTTCTCACTATCTATCCCCTCTGGTATAACATTGCATCAATTCATTTTGAAATATATCTTTGGGAAATCTATCATGGTCTAACCCCTTTGGTATAACATAGCATCAAAAATTATAAACAAACACATATGAAATCTATCACGGTCTAAACGCTCGGGTCAAAGATTTATTTAATCATATATAAATGTATATATGGTCATCTCTCATAGTCTAACCTCTTTGGGAAGCTATCATAGTCCAATCCCCCTTGGGAAAAATTACTAATGCATATCATAAGCATTTCATATAATCTGTAACTACATCCTAAAAAAACAAGGCATTTAAAATAAAAAAATCCTAATAGTAATTCTATACTAAACGACCATAATAATCAATCAAGGGGAAACACCCACATGGAGTGTCCCATAAACAAGTTATGTAACCTTAATCATAGGTAAAAACCCTTAATTAATCAATCTAACCATAGCAGATAATAAACATGGTTAAATTCCAAATAAAGCAATACCCAAAACGTGGGTATGCATCACATTTATCAAATATGATCCAAATACAGACAAAAAAAGGCACAACCCACCTACCTCAATGTCGTATGATCGATATAATTGAACGTCAGCCTTTGAATCGGCCAAGATTGGTGTAGATCTACAAAATGGTGAAAAACGCCCAACCATGAATAAATCATAATAGATGATGAATCAAGAAGAAATTCTCTAGGGTTTTTTATAACTCACTAGTGGGATTCCAACATACCTGAAATTGTCTCAATTATAGCTCGGATGGATAATCGGGAGGGGATGGATGTTTTTCAGTCGTTTTGTCACTCTACTATACGAACCACGGGGAGAAGAATATATTTTCGAATATGAGAAGCAACCCTACTCTGATTTACTGAATAAAAATAAAATTACATGGAATGTTCATTTAAACATCACAACATGTAGTAGTATTTACCATACCATGACTTAGGCAGTCTTCCAGGTCACCACATGACCCTGTACTCGGCTATTACATGATCAGTACGCAGCTTTATACGGCAACCGGGTACACGATGTGTCCATGGAATAACACAGCCTGTACTTATAAAATCCCCATTTCATTTTTTTCTCATAAAAACCCAAAATGAAGATCCATACCTAAAATGAAGGTTTGGGATCTCACAAACTTTCACCATTAAAGAAATTCATCCCCGAATTTCCCTTCTAAGGGTGGTGAAGAAGAATATGTGAACAAATATGGCCACTATGATCTCACATTGACCTCCCTCTCCCATGTCCCATCCTACACTCACTTATTCTACCACAAATCTTGTACCAGAGGAACATATTGTCCATATAGAACCATCATGTTGTTATCCACAATTAGAATAGGGTGCTCCTCGAAGGATGCATCCACCTATAACTCAACCTCATCGTGTTGAAAAATATGAGACGAGTCTGAAAAGTAATTTCATAGCTAAGAAACATGAAAGATTCCATGTATATCCCAATACCTATGAGTTAATTGAAATTGATAGGCAACTGGCTTGACTATATCCAAAACCTCAAATGGCATGTTGTATCTTGGTGAAAGCTTCCTCTGTCTCCAAATCTTTTTGTGTCACAACCTCAGTGTGACACACTGGAAAACCTAATCTCTAACCTCAATCTTCCGAGGTCATCCTCATTGATCAACAAAACATTTATTGCAAGACTATGTATTATCCATACTCTTCCAAATAAACTCCTCTTACTCAGTGGTCTCCTAGTCATGAAGAGGTTCCATCATAGCTGCCTCTCCTACCTCCAACCAACATAGGGGCGATCAGTGTGACCTACCGTACAAAGCCTCATAAGTTGTCATATAAATAATTTCCTAAAAACTAAAATTATAGGAAAAATCTACCAGGTTTATGTGTCTCTCTCAATACCCCCTGAAATCTAGGATGCATTCTTGAAGCATGTCCTCCAAAACCTGAATCATGTGCTCGGACTGGTCATCTGTCTAGGGATGGTAAGCTGTACTCAAAAGTACCTGTGTACCCAAAGACCTTTGTAGTCCCTTCCAGACACGAGAATTCAACCTGGAATCCCTATATGAAACTATAGATTGAATAACCCCTTGAAAATGTACAATCTATAAGATATATAAATTTTCATGCTCATCAACATTGTAAGTCCCCTTGATCGGCATGAAGTGTGAAACCATCGTGATCCTATCGATGACAACCCAAAACACATCATTACCTTGAGTTAACCTCAGTAATATTTTCACAAAATCCATTGTGACATCATTCCACACCTACTTAAGAATGTCTAAATGATGTAATATCCCTAACGATTGTTGATGTTTCGCCTTCATATACTGAGAGGTGGAAGATCTCATAACAAAACCAGTTACATCACTCTTCATGCCTTGCCACCAATAGAGACAATGTAGATCTTGTTTCATCTTGGTAAAACCCATATGAACATCCCATATTATGGCATGTAAATCTCATACTAGCTCTTCACATATGTCTTCTGACACCCATAGGCACCCATGAAAACATAAAAACTCATCCTTGTCTACGGTCCACCTAGGAGCAAGGTCTTCACCGGACATACTCTCCCGTAGGACTATTCCTTTAGAATCTGATAGCTACCTCATTTTCACATGATCCAATAGAGTAGAGGTAATAGATATAAAATAAAGACAAATTTTCTCATGTCTGTTGTGCACCTACAAATGCATCTCAGATAATAGATCCTTAAGCTTCCACTCACTATTGGCCTCCTGAACTACTTATATCTGAGTCCTTCTACTCAATGAATAATCCATTTTGTTGCCTTTCCCAGATGTGTAGGCAAGCTCAAAGTCAAAATACTAAAGGTAATCATCCCACCTTCATTGTCACAAATTATGATCCCGCTGAGTAATGATATTCTTGAGGATTTTGTGTTCATTGTATACCAGAAAATTTTCTCCCAAATGATAATGTCTCCAACAGTGCAAAGCATGCGCAACTATAGCTAACTTGATATCGTGTGTTGCATAATTCCTCTCAAGTGGCCTTAACTTCCAAGACCTTTATACAATGACTCCTTCCCCCTACATAATCACTTCTCCCAGCTTGATACCTGATGAATCATAGTAAATTTTGTAACTCTTTCCCAGCTCTATAAAAATCAGGATCGGTGCTGAAGTCAATCTCCCTTTCATCTCCTAAAAGGATGAAACAAAGGAATATTTCCACAAGTAATTCACACCCTTCTTAGTGCGGCCCATCAAAGACACCTCTAAGCATGAAAAGTCTTAAATAAAGCATCTGTAGTAACCATCCATCCCTAGAAAACTCCATACTTCAAATACATTATTTAGATGCTCTTAAAAAACAACTGCTCTCACTTTCATTGGGTATACTGATACTTCTGTCTTTGATATGACATGATCCAAGAAGTAAATTTGTCCATCCAAAAGTCAAACTTTGAGATATTATCATATAACTAATTATCTCTAAATGTGCTCAATGAGATCTCAAGAAAAATGGCATGGTCATGTCGAGTGTGAGAGTAAACCAATATATCATCCATGAAGACTAAAACAAAAGAATCCAAGTAAGGATAGAACACTTAGTTTATCAGTTCCATAAAAACTACTAGCATGCTCATGATATCGAACAACATAACCAAATACTCTTATAGACCATACCTCGTTTGAAAGGCTATAAGAGTAATATCTGATGGTCTAACATGCAACTGATGATAACCAAATCTCAAGTCAATCTTGGAGAACACTTGGGATCCCCAAAGATAATCAAAGTGTTCATAAATCCCCATGATATCATTTCTTGACTGTTAACTAGTTTAGATTTGGATAATTCACACAAACACAGAGGGCACCGTCAACCATTTTCTCAAAAAGGATAGACGAACTAGAAGGATAAGTACTGGGTCAGATGAAACCCTTTGCGTCTAACTCCTCTAACTACTTCTTGAGCTCTTGTAACTCTAGTGTAGCCATCCTATATGGAGGAATATACACTAGTTCCACTCCTATAACAATATCAATAGATAAATCCACCTCTTTCTCTAGATTTAAACCTAAAAATTCATCTAGAAAGACATCTTTGAAACAATACACCATGAGTGGATAGACCATCTATGAAGTCCCATGGTCATATGGATATAAACTAACAATTTGGGTTGTGATTCCACCTAACACATGATGCTCTGGTGCATCTCAGCTCACTTGTAAATTCCATTCTCCCTTATATAGAAAAGACCCTCCCTTTGGTGATGTGAAATTCACCCTACAGTGATAGTAGTCAACAAAGGACTGAAAAGAGATCATCCATTCCATTTCGAGAATGACATCGAAGCCTTTCATCACTAAAACATAAATATCCCATAAGAAGTGATACCTGCCGACCATAATAGTGAACTCCTTACACTGATATACACTAGTCATCATAATCCCCAACTGAGTGTCTAGTGTCATAACATTATCATAATTAAAGATGAAAAGCCCAAGGATCTCTGTAATGGAAACATATATAAAACAATGGGAAGCCCCTATATCAAAAAGAGAAGAAGCTAAAACCGGTGAAACTAGAATCGTACATCTAAAAATAGAGGGTCCAGGATCCTGCTTCTGCTGGGTCTACTCAACCACAAAAGTTTGACCTGCACTGCAGCCCTGCGACCCTACTTGGCAAACCTGAGCTGGTCCACCCTACTTTCACTAAGAACATGTCATCTAGATACCACGACTGTGTTCACCTCCTCATCTTGAGGATGACCAATTCTCTAACTATTGAGAAACATTTGGTCCTTCTCTTGAATGTGGAGTCATGATAGATCACCTCTCATTAACTACAGGTAAGAACCTCCTACAAAAGTGCGGAATATGGCCAATCTTTCCGAAAGATCAACACTCAACTAGGTATCTCGGGAACTATAGTCTCATGTTCTCACTCCTCCCACATTATTAGCACACCACCTAGATACATAAGGAAACATCGTTTGAATGCTCCCTGTGATGCTTATTTCTATAAGTTGAAGGAGTACTGACTATGGATGATGGTCCTCTCTATCTTGAAACTCAAAACTCTCTCAGATTACACTCAGTAATTTGTTCTTGGTTTACTATAGAAGTAACTGAAGTCAACCTTAAAACAGTCTCCTATGATAGGATGATGTACCTAAGTCCATTCTCAAACTTCCTTTCCAAACATAACTCTTCACCCCCCGAAATATGTGCGAAGCATTGAAGCTTTGTTAAGTGAGAAGGTTAATCCATCACTAAAAGAGTTCCCTGCTCGAAATTCACGAACTTCGGGACTTGGTCGGCGCTCAATGTCTTGGGGTAGATATATTCATAGAAGGTCCTATGATACTCTTCCCAAGAAATATCCTGATGATGTCCCACTTGTGAGATAACATCCCACCATCTGTTGGAGGTATCATGTATCATGTATGTTTTGAGCATCATCCTCCTCTCAGGAGGAATATCTAGGTGCTGGAATAGATTAAGCATGGCCTCTAACCATGACTCTATGTCTTCTAATCCTCCAACCCTTGAAAAAGTGGGAGGCTGCTGCTATCAGAACACCCGTGTCAACTCTTCCGTAGTCAGGGTAGGATGTGGTACTCCCTGATAGGTCTGTATCATCCTCACAAAGCCCTCACAGAACTTTTCATCCGCACCTGCATCCAGTATAATAGTTGGTTCCAAGATGGGAATGACGAGAGGGTATTCTGGTAGTCTTTGATCTGCCATTTCTAGTGTCTAATCATCACTCTGTACCTAGCATACAATTAGAGGACTTCTTGGTGGCATAACTCTGCAAGTTCAAGGGCACACGTCAGTTCATGATTATCAAGGAATGCAACTTAGAAGTTCAATAAAGGAACAAGAGAAGCAAAACATTCATGTTTTATAAAAGAGGGTTACATGATGTGTGTAACTACAATAAGACGTTTTCCCATAAGCCTTAACATCGGTGTATACCTCTGTCAACTTGATTGTGAAACACTCCATACACATGGCATGTGCCTCTTGAGACACAACATCTACTTGAATATTCCATCCTTTCCATGTTCCTCTACATGGATTGAACCACATAGTTTCTCTTGGTGTAACACTACACGACGTACAAACTCTATACATGACATGTACCACCAATGTTCCATCCACCAATGTCATTAGTCACATGGCTAGATAAACGATTTATTACTACATGGTGTGTACTCCTAGTATATGGTGTATTCCCCCAAAATTTTACCAACCCCGTTTCATGGCTCACACAATCAGTCAAATGGTCAAAAAATACACGAACTGTACATAAGATACAAATTTTATACTTAATAAAGTTTATTTCTTCCAGAATAGAAGAACACATGGCGTATGTTCATAACATCACATGCTGTTTTTTCTGGGTTTTCTGGACAGTGAGCCTATAAAACTTCCCCAGAACCCCCAAAACCATAAAATTTGGATAAGTAATTCCAATTTCCAATCCATGATAGCCTATACTCTTTGAGAATCAATGTTTATCATCCTCATTCATATCATATCTTAAAAGTATTCAACTAAAGTTCAAACATGATCCACAAAATTCCAATCCAATAGGTCCAATAACACCTCAGGGACCAAATATTAGAATCCATTCAAATGGTACTATATATATATAAATACCCTATCAGAATAATAGGTTTTTATATCATATAATATATCACAAAAATATTCATATCTATCACAACATCTATCATAATAGCATGTAATCTGTTATGCACCCTACATGGCATGACAAGGATGCATGACATGTGATCTCTAGAAAGATCCTATATGATTCATGATATGGAATACCCTCATCTAATCAGGTTGCAAAAAATAGACCCACAATTATATAAATACTAATAGCACAAAACAAGTGTTTCACCCAATGGTGAAAACAAATCAAAAACAACAGTTCAAAATCAAAAAATTACAATTCAATTCGAGGTAATTTGGTTTTTCCAAATACATGGGGTAGCTACACCCGGGCATTGCTAATTACCAAAAATTATTTCCTTAATAAACCTTTATAATGTCACAAAACAGTAAGACAAACTAGAAAATAAAATTCCTATGTTACCACTTTGTAACATCCCAGATCCATGTTCCACCCAAAGGTGCCCCGAACCTGGTTGGTCACATAACATCACGATCATTACCCCAAACGCCCGAGGATTACATCTTGGAGTGAGGTCCAAGGTGTGATTTTTGGAAAAAATATGCCCTCATTGGTAGAGTATATAGAATAGAATATAAATATTAAAGAATAAAAGAAGAAATAATACTAAAAAAAGTAAACATTGGAATACTGGAAGTAAATAAAATAGAGGACACAATATATATATATATATGATGCATAGAATATTTATATAATAAAACAATCAATGAATCCACAATGATGGAAAATAATACCGAAACCAAATCACAAGAGAAATAAGTAAACTCTAGTAGAAATGTAAGCCCCACCTTGGTCCCATGGTCTCCAACTCCAATGGCAATCAATTCCCTGATGAAGAAGGGTGTTTTCACTTATCTATACATGCAATCATATAATCTTTTGGGGTTAAAAAGAATAAACCAAATATGGAGTGAGATGAATCTTAGTAAGAAACGACCAAAATATCTGTGCCTAACTATTAGTGAATATATATAGAAGGTAATAGAATAAATGAATCAATAAATTAAGAAGTACTCAAAAGTAAACAATACTACAGTTTTCAATTACATTAATTTACATTTATCAATTATTAAATCTGTTGAATATTATAATCTCTGTATCTAGCCTGAGCTATGTATCCCCTATGTAATGTAACAAGAAAAATTTATTAGAAGTCCATATAAATAATCAAGTAATACTAAGTCCATGATTATTCTTTGTATTGGTAGAGTCATCACAATTATACAATTATTCATACATGACCCATTGGGATGTTCTCACATTATATCCTATCTGTTCTAACATAGAATCAATTCATTAAGAAACAATCCTCTGGGAAATCTCTCATTGTCTAACCCCTTTGGTCTAACATACCTTCAAAAATTATAAATAACCAATTGGGAAATCCCTCATAGTCTAAACCCTTGGGTCAATGATTCATTTAAACAAATATAAATAACCACATGGGTATCTATCATGGTCTAACCCCTTTGCGAAGCTCTTATAGTACAACCCCCCTTGGTCAACATTCGCATTGTATATCATAGGAATCTCATATAATCTGCAACTCTATCCTAACAAAACAAGGCTTGTAAAATAAGGAAATCTGAATAGGAATTCTAGACCAAACAGCCATAACAATCATTCAAAGGGAAAACACCCATGGGGTGAACCATACAAAAGGGATCTAACCATATTCATAGGAAAAAACCTTTAATTAATGAATCAAACCAGAGTAGGTAATAAATAGGGTTGAATTCCATATCATGAAATACCAAAAACATTGGAATGCATCACTTTTAGCATATATAATCCCAATAAAAACAACCAAAGGCATAAAACACCTACCTCAATGTCATACAATGGATATACATGAACTTTTGCCCTTGAATCATCCTTGATCGGTGTAGATCTACAAAACTATGAAAAATTATTGACCTTGAATAACTCGCATGAGAGGAGGAATCAAGAAGAAAATCTCTAGGGGTTTTGAGAACTCACCAAAGGGATTTAAACGCAACCGACAATGTCATAATAGGAGCTTAGACAGAGAATCGGGAGGGGTTTGATGTTTGTTAGCCATTTTTTCGCTCTCATATATGAATCACAAGGAGAAGAAGATATTTCCAAATATGAGATGCGACCCCACTCTAATTTATCAAATAAAAAGAAAAATACATGGTGTGTACTTTAAAACTACACATCATATAGTAGCCTTAACTAGCCCTTGACTTAAGTGGTCTTCTAGGTCACCACACGACCATGTACTCTGCTATTACATGGCTAGTACATGGCTACATGTGGAATCTGGGTACACAGCATGTACATGGAAGTACACAGTGTGTACTAAAAAATAATAATTTCATCCTTCTTCCTAAAAACTACCCGAAATCAAGATCCATACAAGAAAGGAAGATCTGGTCTCTTACAAACATGATCATAATAAATCATATTATAACCAATGTAATGGAATGGGTTTCATAAAAATGTAACCATATCATAACCTTTGGAAAGCATACAGGTTCTAAAATAATTTCACCAAAAGAAAAACCCATGAAAATAAGTGGGTTTCTTAAACATAATTCCATAAAAACATAAACAATTTGGATAAATAATATAGATGGTATTATTGAACTATAACAGCGTTTTTAGTTTAGATGGGGAAGTATTTTGAATTATCACTTGGAACATCAATTTTCCTTAAAAATCACTTTTGAAAACATAAAACATTTTCAAAAACCTTTTCATTGAAACCACATTTGCAAATATATAAAGGAATCATGAAAAATAATTTAAAATAGTTCTTGAGGAAAATATCCTTTATTATTTCAAAAAATTATTTTTGAAACATAGAACAATTTGAAAACCCTTTTCCAAATCATTTAAAGGAAGCATGAAAATATGTAAAGAAATATTTTAAACCTTCTGAAAACCTTTTCCCATGAAAACACATGATGGAGATTGAAAAAATAATAATGTTTTCTTTTAAATAACTTTGAATATAATTAAATTAATCCATGAAAAAATATTTTAAAAAATAAAACATTTCTTCAAAATCATTTTACTTGAAAATGATTTTAATATATCTTTTAAAAACATTTCTTGAGAAAACTAATCTTTAAACATTTCAAATTGTCCCAGACCACTTTGGAACATTTTAAACATAGTCCCCATGAAATAATAACATTACATGATGATTAAAATGTCATAAAAATAATGATATTCCTGATATAATTTGTCAAATGGTAGTATATATACCTTGTAAAAGAATATAGGAGCATAAAAAACATTTTTCTCAATGAAGGAAAATTGAGAGAGAAAAACTACCTTACTCTTTTGGTAACATTTGAATAGTAAAACCCCATGAAATAGAGATCATAAAGCTGATATGTAAATACCCATAAATTAAAGTATAGAATTAATATAATACATTCATTTTCAATATGTATTCCACATAAAATAAATATGTAGTGAATAAGGTATTTACCTCAGAAAAGTAAAAAGTCAGATGAAATTCTCTTACAACTTTATAATCAGTCAAATCGTATGTACAATGAAAGAAAGAAAAATATATGGATATAAAAATAATATTATATTCATAATAAGACACAGAATATACATTAATGTTCAGTATATACAGCACATAAAATAATTGAGTGTTGAATATGGCATGGGTCCTAAAGAAATAAAAGTGAGACATAAATTCCTTACCTTATGTTTGATTCCCTCCATATATGTTTGAAACTCATGTGTAGTGGTTTTAAACATATGATGAACTTATATAAGAATGATAATAATATTTATGATACTATATATTATTCATTTAGGACTTTATATTAATGGTTTGTTAACAATTTCATGTTAAAGTAGCGTCTTGGGTAATAACCGCTTTATTTATCGTACTTGTTTTGACTTGTTATTCTTGGTCCTATTAATTAGATCTTGATATAAATACTTACAAAATGAAAAAAATTATAAATATAAATATATAATATTTATTATATTAAAATAATATATATATATATATATATGAAATGGAATACACCATTCATGTAGACGGTAAGTCGTATGTACGCATAATGGTTGTTTCTATTTTCTTATCGTACGGAATGGAAAAAAGTAAATGACATACATGTATATGTATATATATATTTTATTAAATTAGAATTATTATGTCATAAATTTAATATTTATTCATTATATACATTTTTTATAATAATTCTTGAAATGGATAACATGGGATATGAATCTCAATGCGTCATGAGGACCGTAGGCCGTACATATGTAGGAGAGGTGATATCACTATCTTGCTAGTAAAAGGTTGAGGAATTAGATGGTATATTTATTACATATAATTATTATCATGTCATATTTATTATACATATCCATTCTATCCATAATTATTCCCATCCAAATAAATCAGCGATGAAAAACATATTACACCATGGCGTGGAGACGGTAAGCCATACGTATGCACACGTGATACTTTCATTTTTCATACGATGAATAAAAGATGGAATATGGTTGTTCCATAATCATAATTAAATTTAATAATATATTTGATACTGAATTTATTACATTATAATGAAATCAACACATGAAGAGGATGTAGAAGAACAAAAAAATTTAAAGAGTTGGTAAAGAGATTACATCTAATTCGATGATCTCCCTCTAGATCTCCACTTAGGGACACTAGTGTTGGTATTTTGAGAATAAAATAACCTATATAATGTAATTGGGTAATTTTTAAAGTGAAATGGTAAGGATTTAGTTTATCTATAAGGCACAATTTTATGTGAGTAAGAGAGGAACGAGGATCCCTTTTATAATTGATGTGAGGGTAACTTTAGGAAACTCTAAAAATATTAAATTAATATAAATTTGTTTTCAAAATCAAATACCTAAAAACTGATTTATTTAGAATATAATATAGATATGGGAATATATACAATCAACCAATGATTTTTATACATGTTTATGTCACATTATTAATCTTATATTTTGGATTTATCCCTTCGTTAAACCCATTAACTTTTTCTATGACAACTTAAATTTTTACACTTCATGGTTAATATAGTTACTGTAAAATGAAAAAAATACCCAACTGGATTATTTATGAAATTTATATCATTATTATAGTTATTTGGTCTAATTTTATGTTTTTTTCGGAATTTTATATATTTTAATAAAATATTATTTATTTTAAAGTATCCTTTATGTCAATTTTGAAACTATTCAATATTTTTCTTTTTTAAAAATATCCTAACAACCTGATAACTTAGAACCAAAACATATAATATCACAATAATATGACAAAATTATCATTATTATTATTGTATTTCATTAATTATGTTAAATTATATTTATTTTAATATTTTTAATATCATTTATTTCATATGTCTATTAATCAATCAATTACTACATCATCATTATGAAAGGCATTTATTAAATTATTTCATCCATAAAAATTAAAAATAAATTATCAACACTAATATAAATATATTATATTTCAAATTTCTATTTATAGTCAAATTTATCCTCTATATAATCATATATTTAAAATGTTATAGTTATTAAAAATATGAGTATGGAATTTTTGAATTATCTTTAAATAAAATATAATATATGTAATATTCTAACCCATTTGGATTTATAAGTTTATAATTCTGGTATAAGGTTGATTTTATTTGAATCCCACATATCAAATTAAATTAGGAAAACTGTTATGGTAATTTTTAATATTATAATATTATTTTTACCTTTAATTATACGATTTAACCATAATTGTGTTAAACAAATACAGAAGTTATTATTCACCAAAAATTAAATTTATCCTATTAGACTATAAAAATCACACTTATTAAAACAATTTTGTTTTTTTTTTTAAATTAAATTCATAAAAGTGACAAAATCAATTTTAACGTTAATCCTGCAGATGTAATGAGGTGATGTGTAAAAAGAATGTTATAAATTTCAATAAGTGTTTATATATATTTTTAATATAAAAATTATTTTAATAACATATATTGGATTAATATTTTTATAATTGATCTATTTTTATATTAAAATAAATTTGAAATATAATAATTATTGAAAGAAAAAAATGAATATTTTAACTACAATGTAGTATTTTTCACTATTCAACATAAAACGAAACATCTCAAAAAACTATTAAGAAATTAAATTAAGTTAATTTTGACATTATGAATTTTGAAATAATTTTTATTTTACAATTTTCAATTTATGTGAATTTATAATATTATTTTTATTATTATAGACAAAAGGACATAAAAAAGCTCCTTTAAGAAAATAGTACTTCTAAACATACAAAGACGGTACCAAATATTATACATTTCATTATAAATGTGTTCTATTTATATGAAAAAATTATAAACAAAATTTAAAATTTTATTTATTACTATTGTAGTTACTAGGTTATAACAATCTCATTTATATAATAATAATAATAATAATGTGTTGTTTCATAGAGACTCATTGTTGTGTGTAACGCAAGACAAGTCGATGTCGCATGTAACTTAAGGTTATTTGGTGTTTTTTTATAAATTAATATGAACCTAGTGATTTATATAATAATAAAACTCCATATTTAGTGATACTTGAAGTGAAAAATATAAAAAATATGAAATTAATTTGAATAATAATAATAATATTTCCCAATATCTTGGGGTGTACCATTCTAACCCCCTTAAAATGAATTTCTCCCTCAAAATTAATCTAGGGTAATAAAGGTTTAACACTTGAATGTTTCTTTAAAATAATCCAACATCATAAAAATTAATTCTAAAAATTCCTTTGAAAAAGGAAAAGTTGGAACATAATAGTTACCCAAAACAAATCCTAACTAGGTCTTTATGTAGGAGAAATAAGTGAAGATTTGGGCATCGAGAAAAAAAGTGTAAATAATCATAACGATTGATAAATATCACTGATTATAAGAATGTGGGTGATCCATAGAACCTAAAAAATCATAAAACTATAAACTAATGGAATGTGAATTCTTTATTGATATCATCATAATGATTATAACAATACGACCTTTTACATCATGATGAATTTCCTACTGTTGAATATTTTTCAAAAGAAGATATACTTACTTTATTTTAGTACAATATCACCCTTTTTCGTGCCTTGATTAATTCCCACTTCATCTCTTATACTAAGAAATGAAATTTATATTACCATTCATGAAATATTAGTAGATTATAAATAGAATTATAGGTCATTACATACATCTTTATTGAAAAAAATGTTAGAAAAAGTTATCAAATATTCATAAATCCACCAATTGTGAGATAATACTTTAATGTCATGAACTTATATGATTTTTAAGTCAAACTTTTCATAGCTGGATAAGCCTACAATCATTCTGAACAATTAAAATAAAAAACATTATAAATAAGTGACCAAAATCAGAATAACATTTATCTCCTATATATCATAAGTTGGTTCTTCATTGTCACATTCCAATCATTTGAATTCCTCAATCATGTATTCTCTTGAAACAAGGTAATAACCTGATTTACCATATATACTTATAGAGAACATACATTATTACTTAAAGGTTTATTGGATATATTAATTAAGACTAAAAAGTATTATACATTATCCATGATATCATGATCCAAAATTTCCAACAAATCAGCAATCATTTCCAAAGTACTCAGTGCTATCCAATTTACAATATCCAAATCTATCATCTCTTTATCTAAGCTAAATAAGATTTTCACCATATCTTAAACAAATTAAGGGTTACATTACCTTAATCAAAATATTAACATTCCATTAAATTTCATTTCTATGTCATAATTTCCATTCAAAATATCCCTTTCAATACTTAATAAAAAATATATACAGAAAATACCTATATATTTCATTATTCATATTACACAGTCCTTCTATTCAAAATAATATACACTTCAATCATCCAAATTTATTTTTAACCCATTACTCATGTTTAATAATAATAATATTTGCTAAAATATGAATCATGTCTTAAGTTTACTCAACCTTAATCTATCTATGATTCTTAGGTTTAACGTAAAAAATAATGCTAGAACATATCATTCCTTTCACATGTTGTTTAGAGTCTCTTTATCCTAATTAGTATAACCAATACACGTACCACCTTCCTAGTTTACTTCACTAGGTTTACACTTAGGAAATTGATATTAATAATTCCAATACTATTCACATCCAGAACATTCAATGTTAACTAACTTCCTTCCCATTATATCCATTGGCTAAAAAATCATTGGGTGAGAAACAATTAACATAATAGAAAACCATATAATCATGAAAAATCACTTATATAATGTATAATTCATGAAACATAATCCTTCAATATATGGAAACATAGGTTTATGTGGAATTTCATGTAGTCTATTTGGGATTAATTTTTCTAACGACATCAGGTCATGTAATGTGTCTAAGTTTACGGGCCATGTATGGGTTCCCCCCTCATCCCTTAAAAGGGGGGTTATCAAAAATCAATAAAAATTAGAGTCATTTAGGCCATTCAATCAGTCAAGTTTATCATAGTACATTCATAGACAACATATATTTAACTCCATTATTTTGGTTCAAAAAGAGTTTGTGAATATCCAATGAATATCCACTAGGAGTGTCAAACTAGGTGTGTGGAAAGTCCCATTGTCATGTACCAGGTTACATCGAGTCAAGTCTAAAACACCTTTTTAGAGTTATTCACCCTAGGTCGGTCTATTCTAGAGCCAAATCCACTTATAATATCCATAATGGGAATTATTTCTATGAAACCACCCACTATATCCATTACCAAAATTCTAGGTCATTTTCCTATACATTAACTCATCCTTGTACTTGTCCTTAGAGATACCCCAAGATATATCATTTGAAATATCCCTCTGGATAACACTATGGTTTTCTCATCCAATTTTCCAAAGTTTAACTAAAATTTCACACAAATACCAACTATAGAAAACCTTTCTTTTCATAAATGGACATTACATCTCTTTTGTGGAACATTTCATACATTATACAGACACACACCCAAAGACTATATTAGTTTAGTGCCTTTAGAAACTTGTAAAACCAACATCTCTTCTGGTGTAAGATCATCAATGTTTCCCAAATGTATCATTCCCTTTAGTACTCCTACATAAAACATTTCCTAATAACCTGGGGAAATGAAACAGAAATAGGGGTGAGATCAGCTGATTAGTAAAGGTAAAAAAGGGAGATATGTGAACATAATCATGAGTATAAGGGTATGAGAATATGATCCTGAAAATTGAGTATCAGAACCTTCATATCAAATATCATAAAGATGAATCTTTTAATAAATATTTACAGTTCATAAGACATGAATCATAAGTAAATATAGAACATAATCCATGAAAGCATACAAAATGAGTAATTCATGGTTTTTTTTTACTTCCACATAAACATGTAATAACATTAACTATAAGTAAAGAATCATTTATATAACATATCAGGTCACTTCATAGAGACTGCACCTGCTAGTAGGGACACACCACCATCCCTAATCATAGACCTTTCTTTATAAGGGATCAGTTTTCCCATCAATCTATATTGGATCAGTTTACCGATATTCCCATAGTAGATCTGGTTTCCCCATATTCCCATATTGGATCTGGTTTCCCATCTTCCCATATTGGATCGGGTATCTTTATCTTCCCATATTGAATTAGTTTTCTCCATCTTCCCATCTTAGATCAAGTTCATCGACTTTATTCCCATTATTATCTCATGAGAAATAAACATTTCCCCAATACATTGGAGGGAGATATAGGTCCCATGCATCTCATAATGAAACCATAAATACATTTTCCAAAATATCATAAAAAATAATATCATAAACAATGTAATGGAATGGGTATCATAAACATGTATTCATATCATAACCTATGGAAGTGATATGGGTTTCGTAATCATTTCATCAAAAAATAACCCATAAAAGAAGTCAGCTTCATAAACATCATTACATAAAAACGTAAACCATTTAGAGAAAGAATATTAATTTTATTGTTGAACAATAACAAATTTTTTCATCTTATATGTGGAATGATTTTTTAAGATTTCTTGGAACATAAATTTTACTTAAAATTCACCTTTGAAACATAAAACATTTTCAAAACCCCTTTCTTTGAAACCACATTGAAAACATATAAATTAATTAGGAAAAATAACTTAAAATATTTCTTAATAGAAATATCCTTTCATATTTGAAAAAAAAAATTTGAAACACAATACTTTTTAAAACCCTTTTCCAAAACATATGAAGGAAGCATGAAAACTTGTAAATAAATATTAAAAACATTTTGATAACATTTTTACTTGAAAAAATTTGTATGAAGCTTGAAAAATAATTTATATATTTTTTCCTTGAAAATTATTTTAAAAACATATAATGTAATACTTGAAAAAAATTTAAAACATAAAAAAATTATTTACAATATTTTTCCTTGAAAATGTGCTTAATATATCTTTTAAAAACCGTTCTTGAGGAAATTAATATTTAAACACTTAAAAGTGTCTCATACCACTTTTAAACATTTGAATAATAATACCATGAAATAATAACATTAAAATAAGATAAAAATATCAGGAAGATACTGATATTATTTATATAAAATTTCAAATGGAATTATAAACACCTTCTAAAATAACACAGGTGCATGAAAACATGTTTCTCAAAAAAGGAAAATTGAGACAAAACTACCATACACATTGGGTAACTTTTGATCCATGAAACCCTATGGAATAAATATCATAAAAAAGATGTGTAAATAACAATTAATTAATTTATAAAAATTATATAATAAATTCATAGGTATTATGTACACCACAAAAAATAAATGAGTGGTGAATATTGAATTTATCTCATAGAAATAAAAAGTAAGATGAAATTCCATTACACCTTTATAATATATTGAATTGTTTGTACCATGAATGAAATAAAAATATATGGATATTAAAATACCATAATATTCATAATAATACTCCAGAAATTAATTATTTGGAATCATATACACTAAAAAAATAAGCGAGTGGTGAATATGGCTTGTGTCCCACAGAAATAAAAGTGAGAAATAAATCCCTTACCTTTGGTCTGATTCCCTTTGTTTGTGTCTGAAACTCCAGTATAGTTGTTTTAAACATATTATTAACTTACAACATAAGTATAATAGTATTTTTGATATCATATATTATTCATTTATTACTTTATATTAACAATTTTTTATCAATTCCAAGTTAAAGCAACGTTTTGGGTAATAATCGCTTTGTTTATCATATGTATTTTGACTTTATATTCATGATCCTATTACTTAGATAATGATTTACTTACTTTAAGAATATAAAACATGATTTATATATCATATATATTTATTATATAAATATATATATATATATATAATAGATATATGAAATGAAAAACACCATTCATTGAGATGGTAAGCCATATATACTCATGAACATTGTTTCTGTTTTCTTATCATACTGAATAGAAGAAGGTAAATGACACAGACACACACAGAGATATATATATATATATTATTCCATTAGAATTATTATGTAATATATTCCTTATTTATTTATTATATACAATTTTTATAATACTTTTTAAATGGTTCACGTGGAAGATTAACCTCATTGCGTTGTGGAAATGGCAGGTCGTACGTACGCGTGAGCGATGACCTCATTCACTTAATTGAATAAGGTGAGGAATTAGATGGTATATTAATTAATAAAAATCAATATAATTTCATATTTTTATTTATATCCATTATATCCATCATTATACACATCCAAATAATGTAGTGATGAAAAACAGATTACCCCATGGGGTGGAGACGGTAAGTCGTACGCACGCACGCGTGGTACTTTAGTTTTTTATCGGATTAATAAAATATGGAGTATAGTTTTTACAAAATTAATAATAAAATAACATAATATGGGTTATAATATAGTTATTATATTATAATTTAATCAAAACATGAAGAGGAAGTAGAGGAAGAAACAATTTTGAAAGAGTCGGTAAGGAGATTACCTCTCTTCGAGGATCTCCCACTAGATCTCCTCTTAGGGACACTAGAGTTGGCCTTTTGAGAAAAAAATAACCTATATAATGTCACTAGAGAAGTTTATAAGTTAAATGTCTAGGTTTTTGTCATGCTATAAGGTTTAAAGTGGTGTGATTAAGTGACGAAGGTGGTGCCCTTTTATAAGTGAGGTGAGGGGCATTTTTGGAAACTCAAAAATATTAAATAAATATAAATTGATTCTTAATTTAAAATATATAAAAAGTGATTTATTTCAAATATAAGATCACTATTTGTCAAAATAATATCAACCAATTATTTTTATATATTTTTAGGTCATAATATTAACCTTATCTGTTGTCTTTAACCCTTAGTTAAACCCTTTAACTTTTACCATGACAACATGGATTTTTATGCTTTAGGGATAAAATAGTTGCTAAAAAATTCCAAAAGAACCCTAAATGGATCATTAATTAAATTTTAATATTTATTATAGTCATTTGGTATGATTTTATATTTTTATGAATTTTATATCATTTAATAAAATATTATTTATATTAAAGTATCATTTATGTCAATTTTGATACTAGTCAATATCTTACTTTTTAATAATATCATAATGACATGATAACTTCAATCCAAAAATTATAAAATCTCATGAATATGTAAATGTTATATATTTATTTAGTTTATATCATTAATTTCATAAAATTATATTTATTTTCATATTTTTAATATCATTTATTTGATATTTCAATAAATTAAACAATTATTGCATCATCATTGTGAAAGTCATTGATTAAATTATTTCTTCTCTCAAAATTAAAAATAAATTACCATGATGAATATAAATTTATTATATTTCAAATTAATATTTATAGTTCAATTTATCTTCTGTATAACCATGTGTTAAAAATGTTATAATTATTAAATATATGAGAATGCCATTTTTTTACTAATCTTTAAATAAAATATAATAAATGTCACATTCATACCGAAGTTTCTTAAAATGGTTAAAATTTTATAATAATGTTTATTTTAGTTTAATATAACATATCCAATGAAATTATGACATGATTTGTGGTGTTTTTTTATTTTTATAATATTATTTTTACCTTTAATTACCCGATTTACCCATAACTGTGATAAAAAAGTACGAACATTACTATTCACCAAAATTAAGTTATTTATATTAGACAATAAATATCATACTCATTATAAACATGTATGTACATTTTTAATAAATTATTTCACATAAGGGAGAAAATTAATTTTAACTCTAATCATGCAGATGTAGAGAGAAGGTGGGTAAAAAGTACGTTCATAAGTTCAATAAGTATTTATCTCTAATTTTAAAATAAAAAATATTCTAATGAATTAAATTGAATAATATATTTTTAATATGTATATTGTGACTTAAAATGAAAATGAAATTTAATAATAATTTAAAAATAAATTGTAATTTTTAACTACAATGCAATATTTTTCACTATTCAAAAAATGAAACTTCTCAGAAAAATACAAAAAATTTACCCAAAATTAATTTTGAAATAATGAATTAAAAAATAATTTTTATTTTAAGGAATTAATTCTCTTTGAGTGTCGAAAATTAATTTTATTATTGGTCACAAAAGGACATAAAAATCCACTACCTTAAGAAAATATTGTTTCTAAACATATAAAGACTATACGTTATACATTTCATTATAAATATTTTTTATTTATGTAAAAACATTGTAAATAATATTTAAACATTATTTATGACTATTCACATTACTATGATTAATTTGTAGGTTAAAACTATCTCGTTTAAATAATTATAATAATAAAGTGTGGTTTTGGAGAGACTCAGGGTTATGTGTAACACAATCCAAGTCTGTGTCGCACGTAGCCCAAGATTAACATGGTGTTTCTTATAACATAATATAAAACGAGTGATTCTTGATAATAATTAAAATTTATATTTAGTGTTAAATTAAGTGAAAGATATCAAAAATGTTAAATTAATTCATAAAAAATTATTCTCAAAATATCAGGGCATTACACTTAAGGCCATGATGTGTAGATAGTGTGCGGTAAGTCAATATACCATTAAAAGTGGTTACACCGAAGTTAAAGTAAATGTGAGAAGTGAACATGGTCGATTTTGGGATCTTCCCACCAGTAGTAGAGTCTTCTTCAACATAAAGGACCTAAGGAGCTACTAGTGGAGAAACTGGATAAAAATTTCCTTTTCATTAACTCTGGTTATCATTTTGTAGGATTATTTTGATATGTAATTTTTATAGGAACTTGAATTTTCAACTAGAGAACTATTACATTGAAGGGAGGTTACACTTTTGATGTTAAAAAATTAGATAATCATATACATGTTTGAGGAGTAATTGTTTAAATTCATTCTAAACTGATTTAATGTTGTTGATGGTTGTATATAATTATCTGCTTTAATTTTATTGTTAATGTTATGTCTTTCATGTTGTATTATTGAATTTTTTTCTAGTCACTATCAAAGATTAATTTTTTCCCACTTGAAATAATGTGTCACTACATTCTCTATTTTCTGCTCTTTTGAAAATCTATTTTGAACTCACATGTTTCATGCAAACAATTGAAATTCCTTTTGTTGTGATTTCACAATTAAGTAGTGGATAGTATGATTTTTTTTCATTTCAAAGAACTTTTTCACTGATTTTAATGTGTGGAAAACCAAATTTAAAGATAGCCTATCACCAATCATAACAAAATCATTTATGTACTGATAGTCCAATATGATTGAATCAATCTAATTAAATTTTGTCTCCTACTTTATTATTCAAAAACAAGGACATTAATGGGTTTTATGTGTGGGGGGGGATTATTTATTGAGATAAATTGTGTTTCACTATTAACCCATCAAAAACCAATAATTTCTTTCCAAAATTCCTCCTTTTCAAGCATCAAATATGTGTTAGTAAATAAAATCATTTCATTAGGAAAATAACTTTCCATTGTTTCCTTCTTAGGTGATAATTGAATTCAAAATTGAGGGCCTTCCCTAATTCTAAAATTACTAGAATAATTTGATTACTTAGTGATTTCATACTATTTTTGATGGATTATTTGTTTAGTATCCATGAAAGATAGTGATATAGGATATAGCTTTTGGGAATTATGATCTTAACATTAAAAATTAGAATTTTTAACTCAAACCTAGGGGAGAGTGACAATTGAATGTGTATATTGTTAAAGTCTTTAATTCCACATATTTATAATCTATTTTACTCATAGAATTGGAACATGAATTATAATTGAAATGAGAAAGGCATTTACATTCACATTGGACGAATGATTATTTCAAGATTTGGAGGAATTTTTTATTTCCTTTTGATTCTGCAGTGAATTAGAACCTCAGCAGGATGGCCACTTATTTTTAAGATTATTTGTAAATAAATAAAATATATTTAATTTCCTGGGAGTATAATTGATTAACTGTGTGAGAATTTCATGTTCCCTTTAAAACATATCTTTTGGAACATCTTTTTCGATGCATCTTCTATTTTCCTAATCTCAAAATATACTTCAACTGGCTAATTATTGTGGTGTGGTTGATTTCAAACTAAAATGTAAAATTGATAATTTTTATGTATAAATTTATTTTTTTGTTTGATTTATTAACATTGGTCAAACATTTATTTCTTTATTTAATTATTTATTTTATTTTAAAATATTATTCTTAGGTGTTTTGAATTAATTGTAGTGTTTTGTTTGTTTTTTTATTCCATTAAAATTATTTTTAATTTATCTATTAATAGATGAAAATTGTTCTAAATTTTTCTCTTTTGTTTTTAATATTATATTATTTAAATAATATATTAATTATATTAATTATATTTTTCCATAATAATTTATTAATTAAATTCATTAATTCAGAGTTTAAATCTTTAGTAATATTTATTATTATTTATTTTCAATTAATTAATTATTGATTTATTTATTTTTTAAATAAATTGTTTGTTTTTAATTTCAACGTTTTAACTCTTTTATTAAATTTTAAATTTGATTTTAATTTTTAATTTAAGTTGCCATTTTAGTTTTATTTATATAATTATAATTTGTTTAATTATTTTCTAATTTATCTAATTTGTAAATTTTCTTCGTGTCGTTGATCTTTAAGATGAAAATTGGTAAACTTAAATGACTACAAGAACCTTTTCATCGACCATAAGGCTCAATCATTCGACCACACATAGTAATTTTAAGTGACTATTGTGTGTGATGACTATAAGTAGAAAGACCTTTCAACCATGCAATAAAATTGAACGACCTCCCTGTTTGGAGAATAAATTCGAAATGGAAAAATAGATTGACGGTGTGATAAAGAGATCCACTGCGTGACATTTACTTTTGATCTTGCCTCCTGGTAAATCAACTGGCAGCCAAGACTTATTGAAGAAGCCACAAACAACCAAGTTACCCTGATAAAGAATAAAAGAGGATGAGGGAAACTAAAGCTCAATGCTTTACATAATTATCTAATTTGGATGTTGAACCCATATTGAAGTACTGAAAAATGGTGGAGAAGAAGAGGGTTCAACCTTGTGAGAAATTCTACATCAAGTCTAAATTGGGGAAAATGAAGTAGATTCCAATTTAAACAAAATACCAAGATGATCATGTTGTTGATGAAAATTACCCAAGTTGTGAGGAGATTTGGATATTTTTGGCATAGAATAGTTGTTAAAGATGAACCAGCCGTGTGCAGAATCTGATGGGGATCTTCTAATGCAGATTTGATATGCACTGATGATGAAAACCCATGGACCATGATCTTGGTGAATCCAAACACCAATCTCTACTGCAACGCTGATCAAAAGTCCATTTTAACACAACAAATATTGAATGTGAGTTCAAGATGGAATTTGAGGAGATCTATCTATCACCGCTTGTCCTGTAATCAACCAAAGATTCCTATTGAAGATAAGAAAATTTGTGGAAGTTATACCAGGTATTTATAAGATTGAAACGTGGTTCGGTTCAGATTTTTGAGTTCAGGTGGAGTCAATGAAGGAACTAGAAATAAAAAATGATCTTTAATTGAATGACCATTGATAAAGACATCAATACCAGAAAAAATCACACCATTGAATATCAATAAATACTGCCACCTATTGAAAAATACGGTAAGAAAAAAATAGACAAACAATAACAAAGAAACTCACCAGGGGAAAAAATTATTTCCCTTTAAATAATTCTTTAAAAATTAAGTGGATTTAATGCCACTATATAATATGTGTACAAATAATAAAATTTGACTATGAAATTTTTACATGGAAACCCCCAAAAGGGAAAAACCATGAGACCTAGTATATAAATCAGGAGCCACAAATAATCAAAGCGTACATGGTTGAGAATCCCAAAGATGAGTGGGATCTCATAAATAATACTCAAATAAAATAGTGGAACAAAGGTAGAAAGAAGATGTAGTCTATAGATAACATGAAATGATGAACGTAACCTGATTAAGAAACCCAAATATATCTAACTAGGTAAAGCAGATGTTCACTATCCAAATAAAAGGTGCATATGAAAAGGAACAATGATCAGATCAAAGATCACCATGGATGAAAGCAGATTAGACTAGGATATTTTCACTGGTTACAGATTTTAAAATCATTCGGTAAAATATTAAATGCAATATGTCGAAGATTTTCAGGAAACACACACTTCTAGGATGAAGAGACCATCACATTCATCAAACCATGGGTCACCACAAACATAGAAACCCCATCCCAATTATCACTTTCTATCTAAATAATGCTGACACTGCTATTAGAAATATGTAATTGGGTTCTCTTATTTAGACAACAATCTGTATTTACAATTAATGCAGTCAACATTAAATTGTTCATCTATTAATTAATGGATAATTATTTCTCCATTAATTTTGGAGAAAATCTTCAATTATTATTGAGTTGAATATCTTAATTAATAATTTTATCTCTCCTCAATAAATGTATTTAATACTAATAATCTCCCCCTCTAGTACGAAACAGAGGGGAAAATATCCAACAATCTTAGTTGGAAAGAAAATAGGTCGGTATCACACCAACCATCATCATTGTAGAAAAATAATAATGATTACCTTTTGCACTTCTAACTAAAAAATACATGCTCCCCCTAAAAATTAAATCCAAACACTGAAGTCTTTGTCATATCTATATATAAACACTCATACTAAATAAGAAAAAAACTAGAATTATATGGCTCCCCCATATTTCTGATATCCACATAATCAATAGAACCGGGTAACTACCACAAAGATATGATTTTCACCAATAATAGTACATTTATCAGGACTCCTGAAGGTCAATTGGACTTTAAATATACCAAAGACACATCTAGTACCACCGTTATCTTCTGGTAACATCCTTTGAGTCCTTGATAAACTAATCCACCTGATTTCTACCATTATGTGCTACAAACTGAATACTTAATCAAATCCCTTTGATACTTGATATTGAGAAATACAAAAAATCCCCCAAACAATAAAAAAGAAAATGTGCTGTAGAAAAATTTTATTTCCCTTTATAAATGTCTTCAAAAATTCAACAGATGCATTGCAAAAAAATAATATGTTTTCCAAAAATAAAATTTGGCATCAAAATTTTTACATGGAAAACCCCCAATGTGAAAAACCATGGGACCTTTTCCACAAAGAGAAATCCAATAATAATAAATGAGTACATGGTAGAGACTCCAAAATATGAGCAAGATCTCAAAAATAATACTAAAATAAAATAGTGGATCAATGGTAAAATGTAGATGTAGTCTGAAGCCCGTGTGAATTGAAGAAGACAACATGATAAATAAACCCAAATAGATCTGACAAGGTAAAGCAGATGTTTGTTGTCGACATAAAAGGTATAGATGAAAGGTGCCATGATCATATCAAGTACCACTGTAGATGAAAGATAATCAGACTAGAATATTTTCACTGGATGATGATATGAAAACCATTGGGTAATATTTTAACTGCACTATGTCAAATATTGTGAGAAGAGCCATACTTCTAGTATGAATAGACTGTCACACATCTCAAACTACGAGCCACATTAAACGTGACAAACCCTTCCCAGTTCTCTCTTACCATCTACCTAGTGTTGAAACTCCTTTTAAATTTTTTTACTGCACTATCTTATATATAAATAAACTCCTTATTTTTAATTAATGCCGTCAACATTAAAGTTTTCATCCATTAATTAATAGATAAAATGTTATCCATTAAATTTGGAAAAAATCCTCAATTAATTTTGTAATTAATCTCTCAATTAATAATTTTATCTCTCCTCAATAAATGTGCTTAATCCCAACACCTCCATCATCGAAGAAGATTCTAAATTCATTATGTTAGAGAGCCAATTGAACTCCCGAACTCAATTTGTTAGAGTTTAATAAAAATCATAAATATATAATTGTTGAACGAATTGTTGGATGAAGGGGAAGCTGAGTTCGATATTTCGATGATGTTAAAATACTAGATTTTTGAATTTCTCTATTTGTAGGAATGAAGACACAAATTCACTATTATTGCAACTATAACATTGTAAAAGTGTGCACGCCAAATTTTTTATGATTTTTGTGTGATGAATTCAAGTCACCATATTCAACTAGTGTATATTTTGGTTAATTTGATCAGTAGTGGATTTGTTTGAGTTTTCACTTGATTTACAAAATTCTTGGCATTAAATTTAATCAAAAGTGGGAGATTTGGAACCTCGAAAATGAAACATGCATGGCCCCAATTTTTTCTCAGGATTATTAAAAACATGATGATTAATTCAAAGAAAGTTTCAAAGGTTCGTTGATAATGTTGAAAGTATCACTCGATGATTCTGGAGGATGCTCGAAGTGTATTTCAAATTACACACTAAGCACAATTACTTTGAGTTTCTATTGAAAATTTAGAAATTTAGTTTGACATGGAGTAATTTTTTGGAATTTTCTGATGTTTTGGAAACATAACCAAATGCACAGACTAATGTTTTTATGGGAGAGTTTCTCAAATAACCTAAATAGAAACATGTATAGTTAAGGTCATGCCACATGGAATTTAGAGTGAAGTTACCATGTGATGACTATGAGTGCACAATTTAAATTTATTTAGAATTTCCATTAATGAGAAGATTTTGAATATAGGGGGTGGGGGAATTTCATCTGATTTTTGTTCCATTAATCATCAAAACATAATAGAGTAATTGATCAAGAGAACTGACAGAAGACGCGAGCAGTGGAGTTGAATCTATTTTAGGAGTGGAGAATTAATTCAAAATCACTTGTCTTATTCTTCTTTCATTTTATCATGAACTATAATTTTACATTGATGAATTTCACAATGATTATTGGCTAAAAATATTGTGTGGGGATGTTTATGTTGATCTAGTATATCATTTTCCACTTTACCTGTGTGTCCATTTACAAATTATAACCAATTTATTCTTCTTCACAATTGAATGATTTTTATATGTAATGAACAACATAATCATTTAATTGTTGTTTAATCTACTCAATTGAGATTTTTACATCATATGTTTGATTTTTTATTAAATTGAAATATCACAAACAAGAAATTCGTTAACCAACCAATCGAAACATTCCCAATGTTTCTATGTTATTCATACTCTTCCCAATAGTATTTGCTGTTTTTTTTTCATCTATTAAAAAATTCCACAAACCACTCATTTGTTTCTTTTTAATATATGATTATCATCTAGGTAATTTAATCACGTATGTTCTGTTGTTTTGTTTTAATTTGTTTTCATCATTTTATTGGAATAGAACACAACATTTCAATACCTATGGACATGATACCTAATATCACTACTCTCTATTTATTTTTTGGTATTTAATTTGAGATATTCAATGACCTAGTGTTGTTAGAAGTGTCAGGAGAAGTCTTGGAGGGAGAATGAAGAGAGTTGAGTTGGAATTTCAGTAGAGTAGGAATGCGGTGTCGAGGTTTTACTACATTGTGTAGTCTCTGAGGTAGAGTCATGGGATAAGGGATATGGTTTAGAGGATTCGTGTGGAGTATTAATGCTTTACCATTTATGGGATAGTTGTGGCATGTGGACAGATCTTGTAGTGTGGAGTTTGGGAGGATCAGTTTTAGTGGTTTTTTGAGGTGGTTATGTCATAGGGTTGGGCTGCGGTGTGGACCCTTTATTAATAATTTCATTATAAATCATGGTGGATACAGTTCAATCCTATTACATCTTCAATTTTATAGAATCTACGGCATGGATTTCACCATTTTTATTGGATATGAATTTGACCAAGAAGGTTGCGATGCAGTTTCATACCCTATGTCATAGTTTTGTCTTATGAAATCACCTATGCACCGTATTGTAAGGTGGATACATAATGGCCTTATAACATCCAATTTTCCTATAAATATATGGAACCCCTTTGAACCTATTTTGTCATACTAACTATCTCGAACCCTAGGTACCTGGGATATCCTTTTGTAGGCCTTTGAATCAACTTTTGATTGGATTCAAACTCTACCTTATAGAGATAAATATGTTGTGATCCAAGGTGTGTTTTTCCTCTTTTATTGTGGTTTCATCAGTCTTATTACTCCCATTACTCCTTTCAATGTATGGTGGCCAATATCCTTTGATTTCATGGAGTTTCTTTGTAGTTTTATGTCATGGATGTGGCGTAACATTCTCATAGGGTTGCAGTATTCTTGTGGGAGAGGCGATCATAGATATTCATTGTTAATCCATTCTCATGGTGGAATGTTAAAAGACTTGGTGTAGGGAATTCATTAATTATTCTTTTACATTACATGAAATTGTAATTTAATCATTCTTTATCCCTATATATGGAATTATAACTAACTATAATGAAGAATAAACCAGTTTAATTAAAGAATGGTTTATGGTTTTAGTAATCATATGTTTTTCACTGTGATGTAGTTTGCCTCTTGATTTTCTAGGAAGTATGATATATATGATTATGCTTGTTGAGAATGTTTTTTAAGCTTGGGTGTAGCATGTTAATTTGTTAAAAATTGTTAAATAACATAAATATATACTTGTTGGTTGACTAAAGAATTTTAAATAAGTATGTTTAAAAAATATTTTTTTTCATATAATTTTATATAAATAAAATGATTCTTAAAGAATCTTTAATTAATTGGTCTTACACATGTTAACGAAAATGGATAAATAACATGAATCTGGAATTCATCATTTTGATTATAATAATAAATGCAAGTTAAATGAGAATTTTTCTTTCTCAAATTTTGATGAAACTGAAATATATGCTAGATATAATGTTAAAATAGTGTTGTTTCTTGACAAAGATGATGCCTTATTTTACACATAGTTGTAACCTATACTAAATAAATTGGTTAATTAAACATTTGGTAAACTTTATATGGACATTAGCCTTAAAATGCAATGTGATGTGACCCTGGGATGATTGTTGGATGTTGAGATATAGGTAGGAAGGCCTGGAACTTGTGGCAGTAGTTGACGGATGTGATAGGAAGATGCATGGTGATATGAATGATGATGTCGGGATAGAATTAGGATTGATGGAACGGGATGAGGTTTGGTTTTCCTATTATTGTTCTTAAATCTAGGATTATTCCTTATTAATGTTCTACTTATGGGTCTAATAGTCAGATTTCTTATTTAATCACATTCCATTACACACTACTTGAGGAAGTTTTTTGTTATTGGTTATGAAATTCTTTTTATGATAGCTTAGAATTTTATCCTAGAGTAACTATAATTATGGAATAAAGATGATTAAAAAATAATTAAACCCTTGGGGTTGGTGTTTTTTAGGATGCTAAAAACATGTTAATACTGAAGAACTATGGACTCAGTTGGATTATTAATGGAGGTCATAGAATTTACCTTAATGTTAAGGGAATGTGAATGGGATAATGTTAATTAATGGATAATGAATTTATTAACAAAAATATAAACTTTAAATTTAGTAAAAAATAATTTAAGTGATGTAATCTTAAATGTTTTTATACATATAGGATATCTAGTTCTTAGTGGTGGAATCCAAGTGTCTAAGACACGATTGCTGTAGATGAGCCTAAGAATAAGTTAATTCCATTAGTACGGTTTTGATCTATATTATATCCTATATGTTTTATGATTTTATATGATACACCACCCATGTTGATATGGCTACTGATACCCAGTGGGCTCTAGGAGGTTGTTTTCCACAAAATCTAGGTTTGCAAGGAATAGATAGATAACTAACCCCTATAAACCTGCTATATTCTCTTGGTAGTATCATGTGCTAGTATGCATGGTGGTTATATTTCCTCATATAAATGTGTAGAGCGATGTAATTTATTTTTGTTATTTCACACTCATATATCTCCAGATATAGTATACTAAGGATTGGTATAGGTATGACATGTATGGGATGTGATGGATCAAGGTATATTACTCGACGTATGGGTTATGGTGGCTTGATGTACAATACTCAATATATAATACTTGACATACTGGTTGTGGTGTCTCCAAAAGACTACTCGATTAATATCTTTAGATGTTACATGGGATGATGGGATGATGTTCTACATGAGATGTATGTTATGATACATTAGCCTAGGTGTTTTTGTGTAGAATTATCTGGGAGAGAGATGGCCTGGGATGTACGACATTGGGATAGAGTGGAAAACCATGGGGGAATTGGTAGTAGGGTTCCCATGTTTTTTCATTTATATTTTATGGTATCTTGTATGTATTACATGGTGAGGGATAACATAGTGACGTTGAGAACATATTATACATGTTTAGGTGATGTACCAGTTTCACTTGTTGTTCACTGGTTATTAACATGCTTTCTTTATCTTTGGCATGAGAGACTTCAAGGATGATCTTGCGGAATATACCTGTTATGATCACCCTACATATATATAAGTAGTTTTTTAGGTCAGAAATAGTGGTTTAAGGATCAGGATGGACATTAAAAGCTCATTGTTTTTTAGAGCTGTTTGGGGTTTGTGGTCATTAATGAGTTAATCTTCCAGTAATTGTAGTTTCCTTTTCAGTTGTGTTAGTTTTTTATGACACTACATGTGTGTACATGGGTTTCCTTTTACTCTTATCTTGTGAAAGAGTTGTTTGGTGTATTTTATTGTCTCTCATTATTCTATTTATTTTATAGGGTAATTCCTCTAATTTTTTTTATGATATACCATCAATTCTTATCACCAACCCATGGCCTATTTGAAGCAGATTTTGGGTGTCACTATCTCCCTTATCTCATTGCCCTCATAGGAGGGGTGCATTTGGGGGGGAGGGGGTCATGTCATTATATAAATATGAAACAAACAATCTGGTATAATGAATGGTATTTATAAGAACCTAAAATACTTAGAGGGTATTATTTGAGGGGGAATTGGACCCCTCTAAAGAAACAAGTTCATGAAAAATCTGAAACTGTTGAAGTGAAGATGAAAAACAAACTTCATATTTTAAATGAATTTTTTTTAATGTTAAGAAAATAAGATCATGATGTTGATAATTGTAGTATCATATATTCATCTCACTTTATTATGAACCATAATACTCATATTTTTTAGAGAGGAAATAATAATGGAAAAGATAAATATTTTCTCGAGGGATTTGAATTTAATGCTTCTATAAAAAAACATTTGTGTATTTTTGATAGTGAATTTTCATCTCATATGATGGGAGATTTGAATATTTTATTATACTTTGAAAAAAATAAATAAATATCAATTCCATTCAAAAATGATGGTTCACTCAAAATCAAAGGAGATGGATCTAAAGATATTGGGGAGAATATGTTAAAATTGAAGAATACACTTTATGTTGATGTGTTTAAGCATACTTTTATCATATTTTCTCAACATTGTGATATAGGGAATTAATTTATTTTTTATGCATTTTTGGAAAAGAGGTTATAATATGGTAATGTCGTAACTTGTGTGAAATGAACAATATGTTACATGTTTTAAGTTGTAGATTCTAAAAATTCATGATATTTGAGTTTTAAAGAAGGAAATGAGTTATATCAATGAAGAATTTGTCATATTTCTCAAAAACCATGAATAATATTACATGATGAAAAAACATTTTTTATGTTTATATCTTTAAGAGATAAAGGATTTGGATTTTTTATATATGATAAAAGTGAAATATTGTTACCTCATCACAAAAAATATGGATATAAAAACATCTCATACGTTGAAACTTATTAATTTTAAAATTTTTGAGCCTATGAGAATAAAGTCAATGAATGGAAAGAAGTTCCTTATATCAATTATTAATGAATTCACTCATATCCCATTCATTATATTTATAATAAATATATAAATGGTCTTGAAAATTTCAAATATTTTAAGAATATGATCAGAAAAAGAGTTGTAATTTTTTTAAAAGAATAATAATGGATAATGGTGTTGTGTACACAAGTGGACAATTTGAATATTGTTTGAAAAATAATGGTATAAAACCTGAATTTAGTACACCATTTACCCTACATAAAAATATATTTTTTGAAAGGAATAGTAGAATCTTGGTGGAGATAGCTCCAATGATATTGGTGGAGCGTGATACATAATTATTATTTTATAGAAAAATGTTTGATATTGGTGTGTAAATTCAATACCATTGTTGAAATCATTAAAATTCATAAGTTCATCCTTATGAAATATAATATAAGAATAAATCAAGTATAAATTAACTAATGGTGTTTGGTAGACCCTGCATCATTAATGTGAAATGTAAATGTTTGGGAAAGTTTGAGAAAAGAGGTGTCAACAGAATTTTCATTGGTCATCCACCAAATGGAAGGAGATGTTTTTGATATAAAAATTAAACTCTAAATATTTCTAATTTTAATGATGTAAAGGTGTTATAATGATCATTAAATGAGTGTATAAAGAAAATAAAAATTTCCCCAAGTGACAGAGATAAAGTATGATTTTTTTAGATAACATGCTATAAATTCTAAACATGTTGATGATTAGAGTGATGTGCATGAGAAAGATTATGATTAAATATTATA
Source organism: Viscum album (assembly GCA_963277665.1). Lineage (NCBI taxonomy): Eukaryota > Viridiplantae > Streptophyta > Magnoliopsida > Santalales > Viscaceae > Viscum > Viscum album. The sequence goes on along the minus strand of OY728120.1, from coordinate 774,878,605 downwards.
AATTGATCAATAAAAACAAATTTAGTTCATAAATGATTGATAATGAAATTTTAGGTCCAAAATATCCTTATTTATCATAGAAAAATGGTTCAAGTAAGGATTATTTTGAGGAGAAAATATCATACCACATCATTTTCATAAGTTGAACCAATAAATGTGAGTGTAGAATTAAAGTATAAAGAGTGGGTTAATTCTATGAATGAATCATTTTATTATATTGAGAATAGAAACACTTAGGAGTTGGTATCTAATCTAACAAATAATAATAATATTGGAACAATGTTGGTGTTTTGTAACAAGTTGAATGAAATAGGTGAAGTGATTTGTAATAAAACAAGACTCATTTACAAGGGTTATTATTAGGTTGAAGGGATTGAAATTGATGAGACAACTTCTTTAGTTTCAAGGCTTTGGACTATAAATATTTATATTTATTTGTCTACTCAAATATTATAAGAGATTTTCCAAATGGATGTCATGGCATATTTCCCAAATGAAAAAATGGAAGAGGAAGTGAATATATATATACCTGACGGATTATTTATTAGAGATAATAAAGATTTTTTAATTATAATAAGGAACTGCATGGGTTAAAACAACATATTATAGAATATTATTCAAATATTGACTCATGTTTTAAATTATTGAGTTATAGGAAAGGAAGAACGGAAAATATCCACTATAATAAAGAACGTAAAGAGGTATCTCTCATTATTATCATTTATTTTGGTGGTAAAATATTTTCTATAAATGAATAAGGTTATTTCAATATGTTTAAAACTAAAATTAGGAGTTGTTTTAGATGTTTATATTGGGAGAGATGAATTATTTCTTCTTCTCCCAACTTATCAAGAGGATGATTTCATTTTTCTTTCACAAGATAAGTATGTATGAGACCTTTTTATGATATTTGGTATAAACTATGAAAACATGGTTTCAAATCTAATGATATTGGGATGTAAACATTACAAAGATAATGAAGGTAAATCGGTGAATCAAATTATGTTCAAAAAACTCATTGGGAGTTTACTATATTTGATTTCTTCAAGATCTGACATCGTATATTTTGTCACATTATGTGCTTATTATCAAAGAGCACTGAAGGATTCTCACATAATTAATATTAATCGAATTATATGATATATCCAAGGTAATTTTGATTTTGGGATAGAATATTATGGTAAAATAAGGTTAGTCATATATATATATTTTGATGTAGATTAGGCTAGAAGTGTTGATGATGGGAAGCCTATATTAAATGGATTATTCTTCTTCGAAAAAGAAGTATGAATTGGTGAAAACAGAAGATAATCCCATTAAATTAAGTACATTAAAAGTGGAATATGTTTCAATAACTCGAAAAATAACACAATTGATTTCGATGATGACTCAACTTTAAGATCTCAAGGTTGAAATGAAGTTACTATTACTTGTTGGTTGCAATAATCAACGTGATATCAATATTTTAAGAATCCTGGATCACCACTCTAATTAAAATCACATAGATATAAAGTATCAATTCATCAAGGAAATAGTTTAGAAAGGTTCACCTATGTTATGATTTATTCTTATCAAGGAGAAATTGGTATAATTAATTACCAAACCATTGTCAAAGGATTAATTTTAAAGGATAAGTTTTATGATGGGAGTTTAACCGCATGTATTTTATGGATAAAGAATGGTTTCCCATACCCTCACTCACTTGTTATTTGTATTTTGTTATTGGAGAGGAGGAAATATAAACATAAATACAAAGATATAATTTTTTAATTGGGTATAAATCTCTTACTAAGGGAGGGTATATATTTAGGGGGTTTCAAAAAAAGGGAAAGTTTGGAATTAAGTGTTCTGTGTGTGGTGTTATTTTTGTAAAATATAATAATGTGTTTATTGAGTTTTTCTATAGAAAAATTTATATTATATTTATAATAATCGTTTTAGATAAGAAAATTATTAGAAGAGAAGGTTAAGAAGCTGTTTAGAAGGGAATGTAATTGTCTCTTTTGATCAACATTGATATTGTTATTCATTATTCTTCTTTCCTACACTGTGTTTCCCCAAATATACTTTAGAATGGTTAGGTAATGATTTTCATCTAATTTTGAGAGTAATTTTTGATTATTTGGTAAAGATAAAAACCAAAGAGGGATATTTTTGTGACCAATAAGGTGTTTTAGGAGAATGTTGTACCCTATATGATAATTAATGTAAATGATTATTTTGTTAGTGAAAGGTCTCTAAAGTGAACATGTTTAAGGAATGTTTGTGTTGGATTTTATTGAGGATGATCTCAATGATTTTTGGGATTTTTTGGACATTTTGAGTGGGTTTGGGAGAAGTTTTTAGTGAAGTATCTGAAATCGTTCCACAATGTTATTATATTGCACTATGATTACTTTACCATTTGTGATCATGTTTATTCTGATCTTCATGACATATGTTGTATGGAAAAATGAAATGGTCTTGAATTACTTATGTATATAATGGATGTTACAGTCAATGAATTGCACTATGAAATTGGTGGTTTTTTCATAAATATTGTGATTAATCCACAACGGAAGTGTTTAACAAAAATGGTGATCTACTACACTAGAGATTGCACTATGATTTCATGGGAAGATGATAGAGATAATAATATTATTCTATAATGAATTTATGTTTAACTATAATGTGTTGGTTATTTTTTATAATTTGAGGAGAGGTTGAAGAAAAATTTTTGGGAACATAATTGATTAACTTTTAATGTGTATGATTACATAATTATTTGTGTAAGAAGTTAGTTTTTTAATTATTTTGGTGATGTGTCTTGATTTATTCTCTATGGATTCTTTTTTTTCTGTTTATTAACATACCATGAACTTTTTTGAAGGATATTTTTATCTCGAGAATGATCTAATCACTGAGAATGAAGTGGGGGAAGTTAAAAGTTGAATTTTTTTATTGGATTTTGAATTTGAATTTCTAAATTCAATGAAAGAGGAATGTGTTTCCCATGAGTGATATATGGAAGAGAGTGTTCAAAATTAATTTAATTGTGTATAACAAATAATAAGTATGAAGAAGACAAAAAATAGAGTGATTAATTGTAGATAATCTTCATCAATACAATTATTAAATCTTAAATACTTATATTTTATGATTGAAAATTCTCTTGAAGAAAAAATCGACAGGTATGGTGTGTGTAGTGGTGTTCAATGATTAGTCCTGTTTATTAAATTTTATTTATTTATTATGTCATAAATATTTCATTGTGAATAATTAATGAAAATGTTGGTTAAGACTGTAGAAAGTGTTTGATTACTAAATTTCATATTTTTAGTGATCAAAGAGAAAGATAAGAGGTAAGACTCGGTTGATAGAGATTTTGGAGATCCTCATTGGAAGTTGAAGACTAGACATTTATATACATCATAATGAATTATATTGTTTAATGTGGGAAAATAATATAATTTTTGGGATATATTTTTACACACAATATTTCAAGGATAAACCCAACACTTCGTATCTATAATGGTTATAGTAGATCATGGGATCTCTAGTTTTCCAAATATTTTCATTGATGTAGCCATTTTTATTGAATGAAAGACCTTGAAAATCATTATAACTATAGTTTTTTCTTTGTTTGAAGTGCGTGGTTATTCAATTAATTGATTTGATTTATATTACTTTAGTAGTAAGGATGAAGGAATATAAACCAGAAATTGATTTGTTCATCTTAATTGGAGATGAATATTTTTTAATGTGTTCAACATGAAATGAAAGAAAATCACATTAACAAAAAAATCAATCTCCCCTAAGGAAAATATATGATTCATTGGATAAATTCTCACATATTGTTAGATTATAGAATTAATTCAACAAAAAAATGTGATCAAAGTGTTATTCATGAAACATCACAATTACCTGGAACACAAACATTATTCTACCAAGCCTCCAGTAAACTCACCTTGTCAAAATGATTAATGAAAATTTAAAATGATAAAATAGATAAGGATAGGTCATATCAAGTTGATACTTAAAATAAATCTTAGAACATGAAATCTTAAATATCAAGGTGTAATAAAATCAAAATAAATCACCAAAGAAGATCAAAAGAATGGAAATGAGTAAATAGACAACAACAATCTCAATCCCCAAAATTTCTAACTAACCATCACTCTAGAAACAACAAAAATAATGCACAACCCATGTGAGACACTTATACTTCAAGTTAAGAGATAAATAATAAGATATTTTAAGTCTCCTGTATTTACCAATCATCAAAACATTACTGCGAATCAATCTTGATCTTAATGAAATGTTGGGATTCAACCATTGAAAGTCTGAACACCAGATGCACAACTACTAAATGATGCCATGTAGTTAAAAAACAAGGTCGTCCTGAAGTCTCCTTGATAAAAAAATATTTTTTGGAAGATTTTATTGATAATAAATGACATTTATTCTTCACATTGTGCTAAATATGGTCAATTCTAAAATATTTGGGATTAGATCATTCATTTGGAAATTTGATGAAAAATCCAATTTTACCCTTTTAGAATTCACTATTTTATTTCGGGAATAAATATTGTTATGTAAAATATTTTGAATTAAAATTGTGTAACTATGTTCCTGACGTAATGGTAAAGAAATTATATTTAGTACATGGGAGCTGGATAGTGAATTTTATAGGAGTTAATGGGACATGAAGACAATGTTGGACAGAACCATCCAGATTGAATATTACTTCACCATATGGGCCATATCTTCTTCATCCGGGCTTGGATTGAGACCAAATTTTTAGATAAGCTCGGCGACATGATTTTGTGAAAATAATACATCTATAATGCCAGCAAATTCACGTGTTTTGAGGTCAAATATGTGGTTAAAGTGGGATTAAAATATTTGGCCGAATTTCCATTTCCCATTTAATAATTTTTTTTAACCCTAGCCCTCCCCAGAACTATTTAAATGATGTTTTCCCTCTTTGTGAGGTGTGGTAGAGGATTTGGGAAGGTTTGGCCGAAAGGGTTCCTCTTGGGAGCCCCTCACATCTCTTGGTAGAATTAAGGTTTCTTGAAAACCTCTCTTTCAAAAAGGTTCTCCTCTCCCACCTCCTCTTTGTTTTTATTTTCATTCATGTTTGTATCTTGAATTTTTTCTTCAATTAATCTTCAGTGTTGTTAACTTTTCTTCTTTTCTTAATCATCATAATTGTGTTGGAATCAATAGTGGAGACGAGATTGAGTTCTACCCTTTCAATCCTTTTCTCATGCAAAATTTCTCCACAATAAACACGCCATCCATGAAAGAGTAGGTTTTTTAGTTATTGATCTATCTTATACCCTATTCATTTAATTATTTTGAATCATTGAGCTACTATAATTCACTTAATATGATCCATGAATTTTGTTTTTAAATTATTAGAAAATAAGAAGGCAATTGAACAGTTATGACAAAAACATGTGAGGTCGAGATTTTGTGTGAATTGTGAGATCGCAATCTTAATCGGTAAAACAAGACCACATAAGATAAATTTGTAGAGTCCAAAAATAATACCTAAACACAATTCATCTTCATTTCTAGAATGGATAAGTGCTATAATTAACCACTGACCATAATCTATCATTAGAACAACAATCAAAGCAGGGTGCTGCGATTGTGTGTTCCGATGCTAGCCTAGGGTTTAAGTAATTTTATCATTGTGATTAAGTTAAATCTTGTAGGATTCGAAGGATAAAAAATCAGGGGATCATAATTAAGTGGATTTTGATTTAAATGATAATTATTAAAAAAAAATTAATGAATAGGTATAGTTAGATCGATTACACCTTTTAAAATATTTTCTCAAAAAACATCTTCTTGTTGTGTCTTTTTAATCAAAATTCATTTCAAAATAAAAAATAAAAAAATGAAATCTTCTTCCAGAAAACATTTTCAAGTTTATTAAATGATAAAAAACCACCACCCATCCTTTCAAGTAGTTTTTGAATTCTATTCTATTATCCTTTTATAATACCTTTATGAAGTTGTTTTAATTTACTTTCTCCTTTGAGAGATGACCATGGTCTGCCACTCTGCTGCACCTAAGTACCCAAAAACCACTAATCTTTTGAGGGTGACCACAATAGAACTCTTTCAAATTGGCACTATTTACCGGGGGGAAAGTAACTATTTCAACCAATTATAGGTATTTATTTTATTTTACTTTTTATTCTCTACCTCTCTTCGTTCTTCCTTCTTTACCCAATCTGATTTTTTTATTCTTCCTTTTTTTATTCTACTTCTTTTTGGACCATTAAATCAATATTATTATTTTTATTTTACTATGGTCCACTTTCCTACATTTCATTTTTATTAGATTTATAACACAAACTAATCCCAATGATCTCTTAGATCTTGACCCTGAGATTGAACGCATCCTTAGGGCTCAATTCAGACATTCTCAGTCTATGAGATGTTTTAACATTCAACCAGTTGGAGAATTACTCCCATATCAGAACATTGAAATTGGAAACAATTCAAATTCAACCATAAAACAAGAACCAATGGTAGAAGATAATGGAAATAAACTTAATAAAACTATTTAATAATTGGATACACTCGATATTAATTATCAACCAAATTGCATTACATATCCAAATCTCAACTTGTACATTGAACTGAATTTTTTATTAATTCACCTGGTTCCAAAGTTTCATGGCCTCTCAGGTGAGGATCCCAATAAAAACCTTAAAGAATTTAATGTGGAGTGCTTGACCATGAAACTAAGAAATTTATCTGAATACCAAATCAAACTAAGAGCATTCCCATTCTCACTTGATGGAGCAATTAAAGATAGGATGTATTATTTACAACCTGAAGATGTAACTTGTTGGAACGATTTGAAACTTCTTTTCTTACAGAGATTTTTTCCAGCAACAAGGACCACATCCATTAGAATGTAGATCTCAGGGGTCAATAAATCCCAAGGGGGTCGATGTATGAGTATTGGGAGCGATTCAAGAAGTTATGTGCAAGCTGCCCACATCACCAAATTAGTGAGCATCTCCTCATCCAATACTTCTATGAAGGACTCACACCTATGGAGAAAATCATGGTGGATTTCGCAGCTAGAGGATCATTGGTGGATAAGACACCTATAGTTTCACGTGTGTTGATTGAAAAAATGGCTCAAAACTCCCAACTATTGGGCGATCGAGGTATACCACATGTCAGGGGAGTACATCTAGTATGTGCATATTCTCTTGAAAGACATTTGATTGATACTAAGTGGTATGAATTGAAAACTACATTGAGACATATTACATTGGATCAAAAGACTTCCCAACCCCCTCCTTCAAGGCCTTGTGGAATTTTCACTGAGATAAGCCACCCAACTGATAGTTTCCCACAACTACAAGAGATAGAGGATTGTGCAGTAGTATTCCCAGGGAGACCATATCAGTAGCACCAACCAAATCCCCAAAATAAGCCTTATTCCTTTTCACCAACATACAAACAAGGGTGAAAGGATCAATCGGACATGAGGTATGAATCTGGACAACAATAAAGGCCACCCTTTCAACAAAACTTCCATCAGCCTCCACCCTACCAGCAGGGTTTCCAGCAACCCCAAATGATATTTGAAACCCAAGCATCAACAAGCCAGTAACTAGGGAATCCCCCACTAAAGGTATATTCTAACAATGATGACCGTTTGATGAAAATTGTTCTTAATCAATATAATGAGCTGAATAGTCAAGGTTCAGAGCTGTGGGAGTAGAAAACTCAAATGAGCCAGATTACCACCTCCCTCCATGAACTTTTAAGTAAGAATTCCTGAAATCTACCTTCCCCACCCACTCCAAATCCAAAGGGGAAGATCAGTTCCACCACACTGAGTAGTGGGAAGCAATCAAATGATGCTTCTCAACCAATGATTTCACCAGGATTCACCTTAACTCCAAAAAATCCCAATTCAACATCAACTAATGAGAAACCCAAGGAGAATGATAATGGTAAGCAAAAGATTATTACTGTTCCTCTTAAACCCCTTCCTTTTCCAAATAGGGTTGTTCAAACCTTGAAGATGGCTGAAGAAGAAATTCAAAAGGATGTTTTGGACACATTCAAGTGTTTCGAGATCAGCATTCCTCTACTTGAATACATTAGGAAAATTCCAAGGTATGAAAAATTCTTAAAATAACATTGTTCTAATCGAAGATGTATCAAGGGAAATGAAAGGATCAGTCTTGGAAGGAATGTGTCGAAACTGATTACACTAACTCTAGTAATGCCGAAAAAGTGCAAGGATCCAGGGAAATTTACCATCTCATGGACCATAGGGGAGTTTCACTTTTTTGATGCACTTTCTGATTTGGGAGCTTCCATAAATGTGATGCCTCACTTTGTATACTCTTCTTTGTAGGTTAGTGAGCTCAAACCGATGAGATTAGAGGTGCAGTTGGAAAATAGGGCTACAGAATATCTAGCTGGAGTCCATGAGGATGCACTTTTTTAGGTAAGAGACATCATCTTTCCAGTATATTTCTACGTGCATAACATGTAGGATGATCATGTAAGTTATCATTACCCCATTATCATAGGTAAACCATACATTAAAACTACAAGAACTATCATAAATTTCAATGAGGGTAAGCATTCCATTTAATTTAGGGATAAGGTTGTGATATTTAATGTTATGGATTCCATGAAGTACCCCTCAAAGGAACATTCTCCATTTGTTATATCCCATTTTGAACAACCAAATAAAAACCCCATTGAAATTGATTATTCTATGCTTAGGGAGATTATGAGTATTGGTTCTAGTTTGATGTATAAGAGTACTTCCACACCTATTTATAATGTACAATACTCTCATAGATTTGATTTTGAAATGGATTCATATTCTGATTTTGATCATGTGAACTCTCATTATGACATGGCTATTGAGTATGATGATGGATTTAGTGCTTTATTCTCTGATTTTGATGATTTATATTCGGATAATGATTCAATTTGGGCACATTTTTCAGTTCCTTCTATGTCTCCATCCATACACCACCCCCCCTGCACTAGAAATCAAGCCATTTACACCATATTCCAAATACTCATACTTGTTGACTGGTGAGAAATTACCTGTTATCATTGCTAACAATATATCTTTTGAAATGGAAGAACAAATTTTTAATATTCTGACGAAGAACATCAGGGAAATTGGGTGGACCTTGGATGACATATCAGGTATTAGACCCTACATTTTCATTCATATGATTCTTTTGGAGGATGTGGCTACACCTATTAGGTATCCACAAAGGAGACTCTATCCAATAATTTTTGAGGTTGTTAAAAAAGTGGTTGAAAAATTGCTTGAGGCAGGTATAATCTATCCCATTTTAGATTCTACGTGGTTAATTCCAATTCAGTTTGTGCCTAAGAAAAGTGGTTTTACTATTGTTAAAAATGAGAAAGATGAGTTATTTCAAATGAGGGTGCAAAACAGTTGGTGTGTGTATATTGATTATAGGAAACTAAATCAATCTATCACAAGGAGCATTCCCCCTCCCTTATATTGATCATATGCTTGAGAGACATGCTGGGAAAATACATTATCGTTTCTTGGATGGATTTTTTGGATATTTTCAAGTTCATATTATTCTGGTGGATTAGGAGAAGACAACATTCACTTGCCCTTTCTGTACGTTTTCTTACCGAAATGTTCCACTTGGACTTCGCAATGCCCTATGTACCTTCCAGAGATGCATGCTGAGTATTTTTTCATATTTTATTGAGACATGTAAGGAGGTATTCATGAATGATTTTACAATGTATGGGTATTCATTTGATTAATGTCTATGTAGTTTGGGAAATGTGTTGAATCATTTTATTGAGAATAATCTGGTCCTGAACTTTGAAAATTGTCATTTCATGGTAGAACATGGCATTTTCTTAGGGAATGTAGTGTCAAAACAACGCATAGTGGTTGATAGATCTATGATAGACAATATTTTATCCTTACACTATCCTTCATTTGTGTGTGATGTATGATCCATCCTAGGGAATGTGGGATTTTATCGGCGCTTCATAAAATATTTTAGTAAGATTTCTCTTCCTATGTCACGATTACTTCAAAAGGATTATGATTTTGTGTTTGAGGATTCTTGAAGGACTTCCTTTGATGAGGAAAATAAGTGTCTGACCACTCCACCTATCATACATCCCCCACGATGGGAGATTCATTTTTAGCTTATGTGTGATGCCTCCAACTTCGTGGATGGATATATCTTATCTCAGTGCGTGGACGAACATTCACATGTGATTGCCTACACATAAAGGATAATGGATTCAGCCCAATAAAAATACACAACCATAGAAAAAGAGTTTCTTGCTATTATATTCTCTCTAGATAAATTATGTTCATATTTATTGCGATTTAAAGTAGTTGTTTATTCTAACCATGAAGCTCTATGGTACCTCTTGAAGAAGCCACACTCATATCCCAGGCTAATCCGATGGATTCTCCTTCTTCAAGAATTTGACATTGTGATAAAGGACAAAAGGGTGTCAGAAAACCTAGTGGTGGACCACATTAGTAGGCTTACTCACAATCTAGTTGATGACACCTTGTACCGGGTACCACTTCGGGACACATTTCCTGATGAGCATCTTTATTCCATCTCAGGTACGCATCCTTGTTATGCAGATTTAGTTAACTACCTTGTTGCCATGTAAATCCCTGCAAACCTAAAGAAACATCAAGTCCAAAAATTAAAAATTTATTTTCGGTTTTATGTTTGGTATGATCAATACCTCTAGCACATGTGTAGCGGTCAAGTTATTAGGAGGTGTGTTCTTGATCAGGAGTTGGAGTCTGTTTTATATTTTTGTCATACACTTTCTTGTCATGGACAATTTTGACCCCAATGGACAGATAGGAATGTTTTGGACTATGGATTATATTTTCCTAGTTTATTCCATGATTCCCATGTGTTTTGTAAGTTATTCTCTTGTTTCTAACACACTGGGAACATTTCTAGGATACATGAGATTCCCCAACAACCCATACTTTTCTTTGATATTTTTGATATATGGGGATCTTATTTTATGGGACCTTTTCCTATTTCATTTTGAATTTTATATATTTTGGTTGATGTTTATTATATTAGTAAATGGGTGGAGGATAAGGCAACCAAGATTGATGATTCTCATGTTGTTGTGGACATTGTCAAAGCACAAATATTTTGTAGGTTTGGAGTACTAAAGGCCATCATCAGTGACCAAGGGACACACTTCTGTAATCAGAATTTCACATTACTCCATCAAAATTATGGGGTGACATACAAAACATCAACACCATACCACCCCCAAACAAATGTCCAGGCCAAGGATTCAAATCATGAGTTGAAACAAATTTTGGAGAAAAATGTTCTGCCAAATAGGAAGGATTGGAGAAAGCGCTTGGATGATGCATTGTGGGCTTATAAAACAATATAAAATACACCCATTTGTATGTCCCCATTTCGGATTGTTTTTGGGAAAGCATGCCATCTCCCCGTGGAGGTTGAGCATCAGGCTTATTGGGATATAAAGAAATGCAACATGGATTTGGCACAAGATGGAATCCAAAGGAAGCTACAAATTCAAGAGCATGAGAAGATTAGATTTTCATCATATGAGAAGTCAAGGATCTGTAAGGAAAAATAAAAAGCATCTCATGATATAATGACCCAACAAAAGGAGTTTCATGTTGGAGAGACAGTCCTTCTCTACAGTTCAAGACTGAAGTCGATGCCTGGTAAGTTGTGTTCCAGGTGGTTAGGTCCTTATGTTGTGACTAATGTTTTTCCTTATGGTGTAGTGGAGATCACACAAGAGGACACAAGAAGAATCTTTACAGTCAATAGGAACGTTTGAAGAGACACATTGAGGGTCTTCCTACTGATGCAATGGATTTTATCACACTACATGACCCCAGCATCACTTGCGCATATCAGGCAGTTCATAACCCTTTATGTTTTTAATTCTTTGTCTTATTTAAAATTATACATTTCATGTGCATATATTATCTCATGGGTTCACATTGAGGACAATTAAAAATTTTATGTTTGGGGGAGGTAACCTTTTAGTTTAGTAATTTCAATTGTTTTCCTATTTTAAAAACAACAAAAACAACATAAAATTGTGTGTTTTTCATATTTTGTGTGTTTATTTTTCAATTTTTATGTGTGTATTTTAAACTTTTGAGTTGAAATAATTCTCAAAAACTATTTGTAAATCCATAACAATAAGTTAAAAAATTTATCCCTCGAATATAAGCTTAAATGAATGCTGAAATGACTTTATATCAAGTTCAAATATTCAGTAATTTCATAAAATATACACTAAATTTGGAATCCCATGCCACATATCACTATCTTTATATTTGAAATCACATTATTGTGAGGAATCTAATCCATTATTTCCATATTCTTTACATTCACCTCACTTATTGGGAGAACAAAACCATGAATGATTTAACCATAATTTGATTTATTCCTGTCAAAACATGAGGTTTTTAGGTACTTATGTTTAAATGATTGAATAATTTGTTTAGTATTAAAGAACCTATTTCAGAGAATCCTTTTTTATAATGGACTAACTTGAACATTTAATCCTTGTAGCCCTTAGAATCCATAGACATCCTATTAGGTTAGCCACATTACATGCCATTTTTCCCTATCCAACCAACTCCTGAAGTGAAATGGCCTAATATAGTAGAACTTAAGAGTGGGGGAAGCTATCTTGGGTTGTGCTTCCAAATTCTATGACACTTCGGGTGAAAAATAAAATTCTAAAAAGATGTGTTTTCTACTGAATAAAATCATTATATTGAAATGTTTTCCTTTCTGGAGCTTTAATGTTAAACGAAGTTGTGCCTTTCTGGATCTTCAAATAGTGGGTGAAAGTTGTCCGTATCGGGAGCTTTTAAGAAAATCATGTTTGAGAAGATTGACATTTTTACTACTGAAATGTTGAGGGGTGTGAACATTCCTTTATTTTTCAGTATTATGAACAAGAATTGATGTTATATCAATTTAGGAGGAGAACATATTTAAGTGAAAATTATATTACTGCAATTTTTCTTCAAAAAGAGTCAAGCCATCCTCATTCAACATTATTATTTTTCACATCTAAATCCAACAATGTGAAAGCCACAAAACAAACCTGAAAAGTCCTCATGATAAACTTATGTCCTTCACTCACATCGGGTGGCAATGTATGAATTTATCAATCCTATGGTGACCCTCGTATGAGTTTGGATGAGAAATACATTGCAAAAAAATTGACATTTGTGTGATAAGAGAAAATTCAATTGAGGTAAGTGTTTTGTGCATGGGAGGATAAATAAAATGGAAATATATTGAATGATATAAATGGAGAACTTGGAAAGAGGTTTTTTATGGGTCATGATATCTTTTTATTCCTGGTGTGGAATTGATGGATCTCAGTTATATGTGTTTTAGAATTTGTTTTGATTTGATATTGATGTTTACTTGATATGAGGTTTTTCCCAGGAGTGAAAAAGGGTAAGTGTGGGGGAGTTGATAAAACACTATTTTTTTAAATATTTTATTAATAATAAATGGAAAAATTTCTTCACATTGTGATAAATATGTTCAATTATGAAATATTTTTGATTAGATCATTAATTAGAAAATTTTATGAAAAAATCCAGTTTTTCCATTTTAAAATTCACTATAGTATTTCCGGATTAAATATTTTTATGTAAAATATTTTGACTTAAAACATTTTAACTATGTTCCTGAACTTATGGGATACAAATTTTATTTAGGACATGGGAGTTGGATCGTGCATTTGATGGGAGTAAATTGGCCATGAAGACAAAGCTGGACAGAACCATCGAGATTGGATATTACTTCACCATATGGGCCATATCATCTTCATTAGGGCTTGTATTGAGCCCAATGTTTTAGGGAAGCTCAGGGACATGATTTTCTGGAAATAATCCTATCAGAAGGCTGGAAAAATCCAAATTTTTGGAGGTCAACTATGTGGTGAAATTGGGATTAAAATATTTGTCCGAATTTCCTTTTCCCATTTAATAACATATTGTAACCCTAGCCCTCCCCAACTATATTTAAATGATGTTTTAACTCATTGGGAGGGATGGTAGAGTATTTGGGAATGAGTGACCGAAATGATGTGTCATGGGAACCCCTCATAACTCTTGGTAGAATTATGGTTTTATGGAAACCTCTCTTCCAAAAAGGATCTCCTCTCCCACCTCCTCTTTGTATTTCTTTTCTTTCATGTTTGTATCTTGTATTTTTCTTCAATTAATCTTCTTTGTTATTACCTTTTCTTCTTATCTTAATTTTCCTAATTGGGTTGGAATCAATAGTGGCAATGTTATTGGGTTCTACCATTTCAATCCTTTGCCCATGCAAAATGTTTCCATGATGACCACAACACCAATGGAAGAGTAGTTTTTTAGTGATTAATCTATCTTCTACAATCTTAATTTAATTATTTTAAATAATTTATCTATTGTAACAAATTTAATATGTTCCATGAATTGTGTTTTTATATTATAAGAAACTAAGAAATCAATTGAACAATTAAGACAAAAACATGCGAGGTCGAGATTTGGTGTAAATTGTGAGAGCACGATCTTAATCAGTATTACAAAACAACATTGGATAAATTTTTAGAGTTAAAAGATAATCACTAAACACAATTAATCCCCATTTACATAATGGATATGTTCACTAATTAACCACTTACCATAATCTAGCCTTAAAACAACAATCAAAGCAGGGTGCTGCGATTGCGTGTTCCGAAGCTAGCCTAGGGTTTACGTAATTTCATCTGTGTGGTCAAGTTAAATCTCATAGAGTTCGAGGGTTTACATATTAGGGGATCATAATTAAGTGGATATTTTTTTAAAAGATAATTATTAATAATTAAATTAAGAGGTAGGTTTAGATAAATTACACATTTTAAAATATTTTCTATAAAAACATCTTCTTGTTGTGTCTTTTTAATGATACTTCATTTCTAAATTAAAGACAAAAAAATTGCAATCTTCTTCTAGAAAACGTCATCAATTTTTATAAATGATAAACAACCAAACCTAAGAATTTCAAGTAGTGTTTTAATTCAATTATATTTTATTTTTATAATACCTTTAATAATTTGTTTTAATTTACTTCATCCTTTGAGAGACGACCTTGGTCAGCCACTCTGGTGAACCTAAGTACCCCAAAACCACTAATCATTTGAGAGCTCCCATGAAAACTCTCTTTAACTTCCTTATATTAGTGTATAGGAAGATAATAATCCTTGAACATTACTCCATACACCATGTTGACCCTCACATATAGTCAATCAAACTCACATTTGACAAACAGTCAACTTAAAAACGATAAAGAAAAGGATAGAGTAATTTATGTGGTTTGGCCAATGTGTCATGCATCCATAGGATAAATAATATTTTGGTTTCCATTAAAATAATAAGTTACAGGTATTTCACTCTCAACTCAAAAAACAATCAGTGATGATTAATTATAGGAATTAATTTTTCCGTAATTTGAATCACTATTCTGATTTCTTAATGGTTGTGCACAAGGTCCCCGCTTCCTTTTATAGAATTACTCGTTCATTCATACCAGTACCACCTGTCTCCTATATTTATATACATATCTTCACTAAGCATGGTGACTTCTAATCGTTTCTAGCCCTATAAATCCGACCATTTTTTCTAGTAAACAACCAAAGATACCCTTGCATCACCATTCTATCTGGACCATTACCCGTGACCAAATTCTTGAGACAATATCATCGTATGATCAACCCATCATACTCTAAAGAGATATGTTTCCACTGGATAAGCTGAACGGGTGATGGTATCATCCATATCAAATCATCTTGTTGAACAACGTTCGGTGAACTTAAAATAGGCTCTACGTCCCATCAATTTCTGACTTGAAGACTATTTCAGGGAACTTCTTGAAACTCTCAATCATTTTTGGCGTAAACTCTAACTCCAACAAACAAACTCAACAAACAATACTCTCTTGTCTCCTTTCGTTCACCCAAGTCCCACTGAGGCACATTTTTTCCATATACTTTATTGGACTAACACCTTAATGAATTTATTTTTTTGATTTTTTTCATTCAATTATCTCTCACAACTCCATAGTTGTGTCCTCTTCCAATGTCTGGATGAAGTGATATTTCGAATCAATATGTTTTATTTGTTCATGGAATGAAAAATTCAAAGCCAAATGGATTACACTCTGATTGTCACAGTATAACACTACACCTTCCAGATTTTTTTTGAACTCCATTAGAAACTGTATCAAATATGTCACCTCCATCTCTTCTTCCATTGTAGATAGATGCTCATCTTTTTTTGTTGATAAATTAAAAATTGGTTTCGTTTGTAAAATCTAACTATTTTTTGTTCCTACATAGGTAAACATAACCCCTATGGTGCTATTCTGGGTATCTAAATCTCTAGAGAAGTCATCATCAATGAAACCTAACAATAGATCATTTTTCCCACTCATGACCCACCTACACCAAGATGAGGGAAGGGCCAGAAAACTGCCAGACCCTTACTTCATCAAGTTGAATGAGAGATAATGACCCCCAAGTCCTTACTTCAATAGGAATAAGGGTATTTACTAGAACCAAGGGAATAGGATCACACGTAATATGGAAGGAATTTACCTTTCTAGATAAATGATTGAGAGATAAGATGGAAAATCTAACAGAACTCCAAACTGAAAGTAAGAGTCAAGCCAAAAATAATCCAATCCAATATTCATGTTAAATGTAAAGTGCTACAATGTAATATATGAAAAATCCATAGTAAAGTACCAAGGAAAGAAAAAATATAAGAAACCATGAATCCTGAATAGCTCTTACAACCCTAAGCTAGTAGTAACCTTCCTGGTCTACAACCTACTCAAAGTGACCTGAAAAATAGTTTATAAATATGTAGGGGGAGTACACATGTATACTTAGTAGGTAAAACTAAAATCTCTCGTCTACAATTGGGGAAGAATTATAATGCCTAGTGATAAAGTAGAGGTATCCAAAACACCTATCTAGGGAAACTACCCACCTGACCTCACCAAGGAACACTCCATAAATAATGAAAATATATTAAAGTAATTGTAATAGCTCATCGTTATTTGGGTGCCTCGTACCTCTTTCCCACTGGTTATTGAAGACATCCTACACATCAAACCTCCCCCTCCATTTTCACTGCAGTCCCACTACCACCCCAAAAACAACCGTATGGGCCACCAAAACCACACATCCCTCCCACAGACACCTGGACCACCACAACCACACATCATGCATGCAGACACCTAGACCACCACAACCATACGTACCAACGCCCGCAGACACCCGGCCCTCATCCCAAAGACACTTGAAAAACAAACCTACCTATACACACCTAGGCCAACCGCCCCAACACACCATGCCTGAATAATATTCAGCCATAATGGAATTCAATCTGTCATAGGTTTCCTGAATATTCTTGGGCTACCTAGGAGAGGGAAAGAAAAAGAGATAACAACCATCCACTCTAAGGAATGTTGGAAAAACACCCTTCCCCATGAAATGGGGGTGTCCGGAATGAAGTTCTCGACATGGGTGGAGATTAAATAAGAAACACAAGAACTAAATTTATATATATATATTTGAACAAGTACTCATCCCGACCGAAGGGTTCCGAAACCAAACTCTACACAAACACCATCGTTGCTATTCATTCATGCACAGAATCACAACAACCACAACTAGATCACCACCCAATATTATTATCATGTCCAAGTGGTTTCATTAGAAATTAATTATCCACTATCAGAAAACTAATAGGAATATCCACATGTCAAAATAACTCTGAAGTAGAAAACAGATAAAAATCAATTTAAGCATTCACACATAGTTTTCTTTTAAAGTCACAACAACAAAAGGGATTTGTCAGATCCCTCAATGTACTCAAATCAAACCAAGCCCCGTCATATGGAACAAATCCACTAACCCAAAATTGAACAATAGGAGATCCCATCCCTATCCACATCACCCTACAAGCATCAATGTGAGAAACCACACATATTACCATAACAGAGCAAGGCAGTTTCCAAATATTTCCACACCATTTATTAAGTTCATTCCTTCCGTTTAGTTAACTTGGGTGATCACCCAAGTATTCTAACTCTTTGGGAATCCATTTAATCCACCAAATTTATGTAATTAACTAGTTTCCATGTTACATCCATTCAATCAAAAAATTATATAGAAATCATAGGTTCATTATTGCGCAAGAAAGTACAACCAACGGTCACTATTTTCAGTTGGAATAATCCCATTCAATTCACAACATATAAGTAAAGATAAAAAATAAACTAGCATCACAAAGAAACACACCCGCTCATTCTTTAAAAGTCTATTTATTATCTTCATTGAGTTTTGGTTTCATCCACAACCTAATGAAATTTTATCATACCCACCCCATATGATACATAGTAAAGAGATATAAAGGAAAACCATACTTGTATGATCCACATTCGATGTTTTCTCCATGTGGAACTGTGGTTGCACCACTAGCACGAAACTCCAAGGCTTCAAGGGTGAGAAAAAATGGATATAGAACATCACATGATTCATCAGTGGAAGAGGTACTCCAAACGCACCAACAGAGAGCGAATGGAAATGAAGATATGATCTCTTCTTAAAAAAATTTCCATATCCTAAAATCAGGGAGACAGTTTCAAAGTACTTAAAAGTTGGACCGTAGCTCGATCACGAGATTGGGAAGTTTGAAATGTTGGGGATAACTGGAATTTAATAATTATCCTCATTCATGGTGAAGATAACAACTTTGAGTTAAAGGATTTCCATTTAGTAGAAGAAAATGTGTAAAAGAGGCGAAACTATAAAAAATGACAAGGTGTGACACTGACGAAAAACACCGAGGAAAAGGCCACACATTCTGATAAACCATGGGTCACCCAATTAATGGGTGTTTGAATCATCTTTTACTATATTTAAATGGATTTTAAATGGTTATTAAAATTCTTTTACATCGAAAGATACATCACTGGTGAAAACTGGAAGGTCCTAAAAAATAGTGAATGACTCACCGTTTGGTGAGGAACCATCACCCTGGCACCATCGCCCTGCCACCATCACCCTGGCACTATTTCCCTGGCTTTGTTTTCCTAGAAACATCTCCCAAGCACTATCACCCAGACACTAATATTGATTAGTGCTATGGACAACCAATAGCTGCCACTGATAACCATCGGTTCCACCAACGATCAACAGTGCCACCGATGCAGATCTGTGCCACATATGCCTATCAGTGCCTCCAATACTCATCTGTTCCACCGATTCTCATCCCTGCCACCCATGCGGATCGGTGCCACCAATTTTCATCAGTTCCATCGACAACCATCAGTGCAAATGATGCTCATCAGTGCCATCATTCGCTCATTAGTGCCACCATTCTTTAAATCCCGAAATTTGAAAAACATCTTAATTAGTCACTGATGGTCCCCATGATACCTCAAACACCAGAAAGTTTTCAATGAAATGGACCAGGATGGTTCAATACATTACATTAAATACCTCTCCAACTATTCTCATACTCGAGAATTCATGATTAAACCCGAAGAGAAGATATGTGTCCCAACAACCACCTCGTAAGATACCTCTCAGGGAGAAATCACTCAAGAATTGTTTGAAAGTCAGAACAAGCCTCGATACCTAGGAACACCTCTCCCTCATTTATATCATAAAAAACTACAAATACACAACCAATATTCCCCCTCAAGTAACCATACAGACATGTAAAGGTCACACCATCCAGGCATATAGATTAGAGAGGTTGCTCCTCCATGTCAAGATACTATCTTCTTTGGGCAGAACTGACTCACTTGCATGGGTTTAATCGAATCCCCCTTAATATAACTTGATTAGGGTCCAGGTCCTCCCCTTCCCATTAGTATGAATTTTCATACACATTCAATGAACAAGGGAAATAGGTGCATCTCAAGGTAAAAAATGTCAAGCATTACATCATAGTCATATAAAAAACAATATGGACCAAACTCAAAAAAACCTCCGGGTATTGTGAATGTACCTATGAATCCTATTCCCATGTACTCTCCTCGAGGCCACCATGCCTCCATAACACATGAACCAAGGGAATGGTTATCTTATAAAGTACCTTCTCCTCACAATCCTCGATCCTCATTGGCCGCTCCACGAATGTCGCATCATCCACGATATCCAGCTCTCCCTAGTTCAGGACATGTGAATCATCATGTAGATACTGAAGTAGCTGAGATACATGGAAGATGTCATGAAACCTTAGTATCGGTGGCGGTAGAGCCAAATTTTAAGCCTCTTCGCCGACCCACTGCAACACCATGAAGGGTCCAACAAACCTGGGAGAAAGCTTACTCCACTATAGAACCTCAATTTCCCATGCTGAGGGGAGATCTTTAAGAACACATGGTCCACAACCTCAAAATCCAAGTGTCTCTTCCTTTGATCGAAATATGACTTATGCCTATCCAAACACTCCTTCAACCATTCACACACAAGCTGGAATTTCTCCGTCATTATTAGCACCACCTCCGGGCCAAGAACACCTGCCTCTCCAACCTCTATCCAGCACACAGGTGAGCGACACATTATTCCGTACAAGGATATGAAAAGATCCATTTCGGTGTTTGGTTGAAATCTATTGTTGTAGGAAAACTCTACCAGTGGGAAGTGTCACACCCATTATCCTCCAAATTCTAGAACACATGCCCACAAAATGTCCTCCAAAATGTGGAAGTTCCTCTATATATTCCAATCCTTTTGGGGGTGTGAATAAGTGTTAAAGAATACCTGGGTTCCAAAATCATATTTCAATCCTTTCCTGACACGTGAGGTAAATTGTGTATCCTAATCTGAGACTATATACCTAAGATCTCCATGCAACTGGACCACCTCGTCCATAGACCTCTGTGATAAGTCATCCACCACACTCGACTCTTTAACATCTAGGAAGTGATCTGATTTCTTTAGCCGGTCCACCACTAACCAGATAGCCTCACAACATCCTTGAACCATTGGTATCCCTGTGATGAAATACATTGATATGTCATCCCACTTACACTATGGGATGTCTAAAGGCTACAACAGATTTCCCATAACACGGTGCTCAGCCTTCACCGGTTGGCACACAAGGCACTTTGCCACAATCATTTCCACTGCCCACTTCACCCTGGGCGACCAGAACTGGCCCCTCAAGCCATGTTATATCTTGGAAATTCATGGGTTTACCACCAAGGATGAGTTATAGAACTCACCAAGAAATATTACATGCATCGTCTCCGGGAAAAATAAATTCCCATATAGAAGAATTTGATTCTGACCATATTCTGACCATCCTTCCAGAGCATTCCCTTAGCTAACATGATCACACATCACTTCAACCTCTAACTCCCCAAACATAGAATCGTACACCTACATTTCCAGGGAAGACTACACCGTCATCTGGAATAGACACCCTCTACCATCCTCCACTTTTTCATCCAGATGTAAGGAAGACAACTCCTCCATCACCTTCCAAGCATCTGCTGATTCGTAAAACACATCCTTTTGTGAATTCATTTTCAAGGAATCGACAACCATGTTCCCTTTTCCCGATTGTAGGAAATCTCAAAGTCGTAGTCTTGGAGAACCTCTATCCTCTTCCACTGTAGCATGTTCATGTCACGCTTGGAGAAGATATACCACAAGATCTTGTGATTTTTGAATACCAAGAAGCGTTCCTCGATGTGGTAATGACACCGTATCTTCAGTGCGATTACAACCACTATGAGCTCTAGGTTGTGGGTGGAATAGTTAAATTTCTGAGGATGTAACTACCTATACCTATATGAGATCACTCCCCACTACTACATCGGCAAACACCCCAAGCCTAGGCCTGAGGCATCACAAAACACATCAAACATTAACCCTTCCTCTAGAAAATCTGTACAAGGGCACTGGTCGGTTTCCCCTTTAGATAAATGAAGGCTGCATAGCACTGCTCACTCCATACAAAAGTCTGGACATTCTTGGTCAGGGCTGACAAAGGTGTTGCAACTCAAGAGAAGATGGGCATGAACCTCTGGTAGAAACCTACTAGGCCCAGGAAACTATAATCCTCTACCATGTACTTGGGTTCTTCCTAAGAAACAACAACTTCATCCTTCGATGGGTCCACTGTTATTCCCTACTAGGACACCACGTGTCCAAGGAAGTTCACCTCTTTTGTCCAGAACTTTCACATGGAAAACTTCTCATAGAGGTGGTTCTATCGGAGGACCTCTAAAACCATCCTCAGATTTTTGGTGTGATCCTCATCTGATCATTAGTAGATCATGATGTCATTAATAAACAGAACTATGAACCGGTCTAGATATTCCCGGAAGATGGATTTCATGAGCCCCCTGAACATGGTTGGTGTGTTGGTAACAATGAACGACATCACCACAAACAAAAAGTCACAATATACGCACTTGAAAGAATTCTTTCAGATGTTACTCTAATTTGACCTCAACTAGTGATATCCTAACCTCAGGTCATTATTAGAGAACCAAAATTCCCCCTTTAACTGGTCAAAAAGGTCATCAATCCTCGGTAGGGGGTAACGGTTCAAGAATGCCACTTGATTCAACCTTTGGTAGTCTATACACAACCTAAGACCACCATTTTCCTTCATCAATAACAAGGCTAGAGCACCCCATGGTGATGTTCTTGGTCGGATAAAACCCTTCTTCATCATGTCATCAATCTGGATCTACAACTTCCAAAACACAAAAGGTGTCATCCAATAGGGAGAAATTGAGATCAAACATGCACCAGGATGTTAGTCTATCCTTAACTCAACATCACTCAAGGGGGGTAGAGAAACCACATTTCTTTGTAAGATGTCCATAAACTCAAAAATGAACCTGATACTTCCACGATCTTCGTATCTACAGACTCTACTGACAGCTCGACTAACAAAGAAATAAGGTGCTCCACTGACCGGCTACCCTCCTCGTAGCCCTGCTCGTTGATGAAAAATACACGTTGAATAACCATATATGAGATAATGACCATTCTCTATAAGTAGTCGATAACAGAACATAACAAGAATACCCATTCAATTTATAAAATGACATCATATGGCTGCATCTCTAGAAAAAGGAGGTCCCTGATGGATTGATGTGGCCCCAACATCAGCCTCCATCCCCATCAAACATATGAAAAGATGGTCTGACCTATGACTGGTGTACTCAATACGCAGAGCACGGGAAGACTCTCTACTTCTAGACCCATAGCATGGGCTAGACTGGGTGCAACAAAGGAGTGTGATGCTCCTGAAACAAACAAGGCACACACAAGAGTACTAAACAAGATTATTGTACTGGCCGTTTGTTTTTATGAAATATTAAAATAATTTTTATTCTTAAGAATCGTTATTTTCATGCAATATTGTGGTTAAACAAACAACGAGATTAAATTAATATAAAATTACCTTTATAGCCTAGCCGTTATGTTAACAGGAATAATTATAACTAACTTATGAAAATTCATTATAAAAAATATAAATCATTTAGATATATTTTTTAGAGTGAATTGATGTTGGTAATGAAATTAATAAGATATCTTTTATTTATATTCCTAATAAAATATTTTTTATATTTATTTAATGAATATTTTTGTCATAGTTCATGAATAAAACCATATTTGATGTATTTTTTTAAAAAATGTTAATTTTACACCTTTGAATGGTGAAAACATATTAAATTAAGAATTTGACACATTAATAATTGTTATATGACAGAATAAACATGTTATTTTTAATTGGATTATATAAATTTTCTTTGGATAAATTTTTTATAATTTTCTGATAACATTCGTATTTTGATTAATAGTAAAAATACGCAAAATTTTAATTAAAAACAAAATTTTTCATTGAGATAATTTATATGGTTAAATAATAATATTTAATGGATTTAAATTATAATTAAGATTTATTTGCACCATATAATATAATGTATGTCATTATCATTAATTTTACATTGAATTCATATGTAAAAACATTTCAATCTTTTGCAATGTTTAAACTTTTAAAACTCATTTTCTCGACAATGAGATTAATTTTAAATTGGTTAATGAAACTTATGTGTTTTTTATTTTGAAAAATGGATTCCATATTTGGAATCATTAGGTCCAAATTATATTAATAGGATACTTTTATTTTTGGGCATTTTGAATAGTAACCTGGTAATTATTTTTATTACCATAGTTAAAGGGGAATCAGGTAATTAATGGTAAAAATAATATTATATGATTATCATAACTCCTGTAAAAATTATATTGGATGATTAAATTAGACCCTTATCATCTATTTTTATAAATGGAATCAATTCATTTCCACTTACCTATGAAAATGACATGAATGTAATAAAAACTAATGAAATGGACAAAGTCTCACAATCTCTTTTTATATAACTGTATTAATTTTAATAGACAAATAAATAGGAGATAAAATCGACTATATATATTATATGAAAAAATAGAATAATTATCCACATCATAAAAATTTATTCATAATTTTTCGAGATTAAATAATTAGCATTAATGATGACACAATATTGATGTAGAAATTATTTTTTTAATAGAAATTTCAAATAAATGGTTTTAAAAATATTAATATAAATATCATATGAACTAATTAATGTTATCAATGAATTTTATAGGTGACTATTACATTTTAGGAGTGTATTTAATATTTTATTCTAATTTATCTTTTGTGTGAATTTTATTTGAAGTGTAATAAATGAATAGTTTAAAAATTGAATCTATTGATTTTTTATAAACATAACATTTTATTAAATTATTTCAAAATAAAAAAAATGAAAATTTCAATTTAATAATTATAAGGGCCAAAATATAATAAATTATCCATTTATGGTCAATTAATATCACATAAGTAAATACTAATTACAATTAAATATTTATAATGTTATTACCAAAATTAAACTTTAATAGAATAACTAAGGGTCCATTAAAAAAATGTGTTTTAAATTGAAAAAATAAGTTGTCCAAAATTTTTTGGTTGATGATATTACAACCTTATATCATATCATCTTATAATTAGGGACACTTTGAGGTTTTTTGGGTAGGTTTTGATTTTATTATAAATTAATATCATTGAGAGTTTCCAAAATTGCCCATCTCCTCTCTTATAAAAGGGAACCTCAACTCTCTCTTATTCTCTCCATTTTGAGCCCTAAATCTCGGACAACCCCTCCTAGTACTCTTATAAACATTCCTAATATCATTCTAGAGGTTATGGTCTTCTCAAAAGACAAACTATAGTGCCCTAAGTGGAACTTCAAAGGGGGCACATCGAGGAAGAGGTAATCTCTTTTAACGATTCTTTCATGTTTCTTTCTTATTATAATTCCATTTATTTAGTTGTTTCATTATAAAATAATAACTTCAGTGTATATCATATACTGATATGTTATTATAAATATGAAACAACCCTATCTCACCTTCTATCCATCCTACAAAAAACGAAATCAACACGCGTGTGTACGTAAGGCTTAACGTCTCCACGATGTGGTGTAATATTTTTTCCACCACCACCTTACTTGGATGGGTATAATGCTGTAAATAATACCTATATATGAATAATATACAATTATACTAATTCTAAGATACTATACACCATCCACTTAAATACCATTCAATAATTATGGGAACGATATCGTTGCTCGTGCATACGTACGGCTTAAAATCTCCATTGTGCGATTTTATTCGTTCTTAATGATCATCATTAAACCATTATTATATAAATGAATTAAATGAATAAATATGATATATATTATACTAAAAACATGATTTAATTGATATAACTATAACATAAAAATTGTAACAAGAACATATCTGATAAAATATAAGTTAGAATATAAAGTAGTTAATACCCAAATAACGAGTGACAATGAAATGTTACTAACAAAAAAAAGAAAATATAATCATAAATGTTATCATAAAATTCATTATGATTCTGTAATAAATATGTAACATTATTTAAATCATTATATATGAGGTTTAGATACATACGAAACATGTCTATCCTAAGGTAAGCGATAACTTTTCCAATCTCATTTTTATATAAGATTGTTTATTCACAAATATTTGTTGGGGTTATATTTATCATCTATGTCAATGTTTTCTAAAGTTGTTTTCATAAAATGTTTAATATTCTTCTATGTATGATAAAATTAATTTTTATCCTTTTCTGGCTTTTATCAAAAGGTATGGAAGGAATCTTTCTTTTGTTTACCATACGAGGTACTTTTTGAATTTTCCGGTAAAATTACAAGGACAATGTTTTTTTAACTTATACGGTATAAATGTGTTTTTATGCTTTCATAGAGAATTATTTTAATGAATATTACTTTAAACATTTTCAAGATTAGTTTCAATTAACTTATTTTCTTTTAAAATTGCACGACATGCTGATAAAATAAAATGTTTTTGAAGAATAAAAGGTATTTTATTCAGGAACTATGTTCAAGTGTTATATAAAAATTATTTTCCATCTGTAACGCCCCGACCCCAGTTACCCAGAGTCGTTGCATTAATTACATAACATTGGCATGATCACAAGAAAGATCAAATCTCGAAAGACCGATTGGTTTAGTAGCCTTGGAAACACTAGATATAATCATAAAGTTTTACATTACATTTCAAAGTGAAAAACTACTACAACAACAAAGTCTTCATATCCACACTATTAACCCCTCATAATATCCCTGCAAGTCATTCATAATTTACTTCTTCACTACCTGGGAAAAATAAAACATAGAAAAGGGGTGAGCTCAAATGCCCAGTAAGGATAACAATATAGCGGAAACTTTCATAAATAAGAATAAACATTTAAGGCAATGAATAACTAAAACATAAGCCTTTTAAACATGAACTTTCAACATGGTATGGCATAAATAAAATGAAATAATGCCATTTACTTATTCACATGGATATTCTACTAATCGAATAATCACATGCAAAAATCAATAACCACTTTCATAATTATGGAATGCATAATGTCAAACGTTAATTTCATTGTCTAGGCCCCATCCCAAGACCTAGGGGTTACTTCTAACCGGAACCCAACCCGAAGTGCCTCTAATAACCGGACACCAACCCGGAGTGCCTCTGATAACCGGACACCAACCCGGAGTACCTCTAATAACCGGAGACCAAACCGGAGGTCTTACTTTTACCAGTCCCTAACCTGGAGGGCTTACTTTAACCAGTCCCCAACCTGGAGGGCTTACTTTAACCGGTCCCCAACCCGGAACATACTTGTTCAGCACATTCATCTGAAGAAAAGTTTGAAATATATCATAAACATTCGGATTAAAAATAACTTCTGAAATGTCAACACTTTAAACATAAACCATGAGTGATATAAAAATAGCACATCCACAATCAAACATAACTCATTCGATACAATATGGAAGATTTTATTGTATCACATTGACCTCAATCAAGAATAATGAAGGATGTTGACATAGATGAAATCAAAATTTTTAAAGGAATATCTCGTTTTACTTTTGAAATCATTTAAGAGCCATATACAATAAAACATTTTCTTGAAAATATTCTTATAAGCTTGTAAGGAAAGCTTTGAATATTTTATAACGGCGAAAAATAACCGCACCCGCCGTATAAGTTAAAAAAAACATTCTTACCTTAATTTTGTCGAAAAGGTTAAAAAGGACCTTGTTTTGAAAACGATGGAAATATTCCTTTATAAACCTCTTATAAAAAGTCAAATAAGGGTATAAATGACTTTAACCCATATTCTTGTAAATAATAAAAATGTTTTGAAATACATTTTTAAGAAAACATGGATGTGGATGATAAAGAGATCCCAATAGATTATTACATATAAACAACCTCGGATAATGAAGTGATTGTGAAATAACACTTACCTTGTACATTTCCTTGGTTGGGGTAGGTTAACCTCCTGTATAATGGTGAAATAATTGTTATTAAATTATACAAGAATCATATACTTTAATATGATATCATATATGATCTTTTAATATTGATTTGATAATAATATCTTAGTATTATCACTGTTTCGGGTGTGAACTTAATTGTTTGCTTTTGTATGTTTTGTTACGTAAGACATGTTTGTAAAGGATAAGTTGTATATTATTCAAATCCAGAATGGTATCAAGTCCTTAAAAATCATTTTTAAATCATCAAATGATAATTATACTTGAATGGATACGATGGAGAATGAATCTCATTGCGTTCGTGGAGACGGTAGTCCGTACGTACGCACGAACGCTACTTCCATTTAATTTTTATTTTAAAAGAATCGAATACAAATGATACAAAGGTATTTAACTATTACAGTATAATATAATATTTTATATATGTTACTTAAGTTCATTAACACCATCCTTTATACGTTCCATGTGTGGTATGAACGAGTCATATCATTTTAAGGGGGCGGTAGTCCGCACTTCCTCAAATGAAATTATCGTATGTGTATACAACATGAAACGAATAATGGTATGAAATAAAATGGAATTACATAAGCTTATATATAAAATATATATCATTAATATCATATTTAATTATATTGCCATCATAATGGCCACCATGAGAGGTGGTAAGATGTATTTGAACAATCATCGTTTCGTGAGGCGTTAGTTTGCCATCCACAGAAACATTATGTTCATCATCCATTAGATGGAGTTGTGTGTATGTGTAGTTTGAATCCATCTTATAACAACATCCTAGTATATTGAGTATACTGGTGTTGTTACAAAAGAAAGGAAATAAAAAGAGTTTGGGGGTTGGAGAAGCAAAATAAATGAAAATAATTTAAGAGAAATCGTTACCTTTAATTTAGGTAACTCACTTTGGTTGGAACCAAAGGACTTCTTGAAATGCTTTATGCCTAAGGTGAAGCTTCAAGGAGGAGGAGAGGGATGTGGGGAACTTTGTTGGGCAGAGTTTGGACGAGCCAAGTGGCTTGAGAGGTGTGAGGAAAAGAGAAGGAGGAGTGCCCTTTTATAAGAGGGGTGAGGGGCACCTTTGGAAAAGCTAGAAATATTAATTTATAATAAATTCATATTCGGTTTCCAAAGGCTCCAATGTTGACTATTCAAAGGATGAGGTTGGGATAGGTCGAAAACAACTCATCCAATAGAATTTAGACAGGTTTGGGTACTTATATTAACCTTATCTTTAAGTATTAACTCTAAGTTAATTAGTTTCACTTTTACAATGTCTCTTTGTATTTTTATATAATATGGTTAATAAACTTACTATATACATCCAAGAGACCCCCAAGTGGTCCATTAATGATTAACCTATCATGATATAAGTCTTTTGGACGATCCTTAGATTTTTAGGAATTTAATATCAATTAATAATATAATATTTGTTTTAAGAACTCTTTTATGTCAATTTTGACACTATTCAATAGTTGATTTTTGTGAAACTCATAACAGGTTTATTACTTCGAACAAAGTCAATAATATAAATCCTAATATATCATATTATACTAGAAAATTAGTTTAATTCATTAAAAGTTTCATATTATATTTATTTGGGTATTTATAATATCAATTAGTTTAATTTTTCACTATTATAGTAATTACTGCATCATCATTGTGTCATAAATAAAATAAATTATTTAATGTCTAAAAATTATAAATAAAATCTCATTATGTAGGAAATCTGTTTATCTTTCTAATGAATATTTATAATCTAAAATCCAACATATATAACCCTATGTAACAATTTTTTTGCTAAAAGATATATGCTTGTGTCATTTTTGTATTCATTTTGACTTAATTAAAATAAATTGTCATTATCACTTACAAGTGGATCAATGGGGTCCCAAAATATACCCAAAGATGCCCATGGTCGACCATGTATCAACCAATAGGGTTAAGACACGTTTTAGGGTAATTTTGTATTATTATAATATTATTTTTTAACCCTTATTTACCGGATTTACCCTTAACCATGGTAAATAAAATATTTACCGCAGTAATTATTCAAAATGTCTAAAAATAAAAGTTACCTATTTACACAATTTGAACATCCTGATTCCAAATATGGAATCCATTTTCCCAAATTAAAAACATAGAAGTGGCAGAAGTTAATTTAAAATTAATTCCCGCTGTCAAAACAAAAAGCGTGTTTTTAAGAGATAATAACTATCAAAAGATTGACACTTGTTTATGTTCGGTTTAATTGTAAAATTATGTCCAATGACCAAAATTATATTAAATGGTAAAAATATATTCTAAATATACTTTAAAACCACTCAAATTCATAATTTATCACTATTAATTATTTTGATTAAAAAAGTTGTTTTTAATTAAAATTTAGAAATTTTCACTATTCATCAAAATATGAAAGTTATCCGAAATGTACCAAAATTTCACCCTAGGCTAATTTCGATATTCCGAATCCAAAAATGAAGTTCATTTTGAAATATAAAATATATATGATTTAAAAAATTAGGTATTACTATTCACAACGGCTAGTTTAATTAGTTGTGGTGTGTGTTAGAACTCGAGGTTGCGTACAACACACGCTATCACATTATTCAAAGAGAAGCGTACCGTAGAAGCTTGAGATGTTTTATTTTAAATTTTTTTTTGATGTCCCCATTTAGTCAAATGTTTAAAATATTTTATTTAAAAAGGGTTCACTATTAAAAGTTGGTAAAACTACAATTATGTCTAAGAAACTCATAATATGGATTCTAAAATTATAAGGATTATATAAAGTTTAAAATGTAGTTAATGCTATTCATGACCTCTTTTAATGGCTTTTTTTTGGTAAGTCATGGTGCAATTGAACTCGGTGTTGCATGTAGTGCAAGTTATTGAATTATTTTGAAGAAATAACACACTATGAAATCTTGGGTTGTTACATTCTCCCCTCCTTCAATAAATTGCGTCCTCGCAATTTGAAATTGTTCTTAGAAAATAAAAGGTTGAAAATAGATAATATATTTGTGGGAAAACCCAGATCGGAAATTGGGTTACTAAAATTTAGTCTTAATATGAGGAAAAGAGAAATGAAAGGGTCACCACCAAATTATGATCTTGATTAGGAGAACATTGGTGGCAATTAGAGACATATAATCGGAGGAAAAACGTAAATATTTATAGGTAGTGATTGAGGTCATCAATCACAAACAAGTGTATAATTGAGGTCCTTAAACTCATCAATCTATGATGATTTTAAGTACCATCGGTTCAACAAAATATAGGGTATTGGGACAACACATTTTTGACGTTTCAAAATATCTTAGTTGAAATCCCACATCGAAAAATGAATTAACGAGGCCTCTATTTAAAATAAAGAGTCGAAAGTATGAAGATTACCGAAAATAACACATACTAGGGTTCCATGTAGGAAAATATGGATATGGAAGAAAAATCTAACCATCAATTATCTGATGGAGAGTGGTAGAGAACATGGCTATGAAAAGGCCAACAATCCCAAAGCCATAAATTAGTGATGATTTAAGGTACCATCTAGGAAAACATTTTTGTTCTAAGTTGCTTTTCTTAATATTGAGGAATTTATTTATGAGATTTTCTAAGATCATAAGGAGATATACTTACTTTATAATTAGAGTTTTATCCATTAATAAATTTCTACCACAAACTCATCTTTCACTCTAAAAGATAATAGAATGTAAAAAAAATTCTATTTACACTATTCGTATAGGGTTCCAAAATAAACGAATTTATAATTCATCTACAAGATCTTTTAATAAAAACTACATTATTTAATCCAGGACATCTCGTGGGCCAGTGGTAGGTGATACACCCTTGTCGCCCTTCAGTTGCGGGTTCAAGTCTCGCAGCCTTGCCGGACGCGACGGGATGCCGCCCGACCTCTGGGTTGTCCTTTTATGGAAATCCAAAATAATCCAAACTAGAACAATCCAATATACTTCTATCCAAACTCACAGTCCAACATTTATAAGTAAGGTAAACATAATGTAGAACCTTTTTACCCCGTAATAGCATATGAATACCATCATCATGTATTCTTTTAATACACCGAAACATCCTGAATTACCATATTCTATATTGATTACATTCATGCTCCCTTATTCCATATAGAAAGCTGGATATACTTCATTAATCCAAAAATGTTTTAAACCCCAACAATGATGGAATATACAAATCATTAATCAGTTCCAGGGTAGTCAAGAATATCCAATATAATTTATCCAAAACAATCACATATTATTCCAAAATCACTACCTCAGTATCAGAACTATATTATGATTTATCATTCTCTCAACCATATATTTTCCAAAAATTTATCCTGCTATTGAGTCACTTTTCTTTGTTCCACAAAATCTCAAGTCCTTAATGAAATAGTACTGCAGTACAATCCTTATATACTCCATGATTATTGTAACAAGTACATTGTTGATACAACACTCAATTGACATAATCAACATAAGAACTCTAATCATTCCTCTTCATCTGTGGTAGTATCATAACTTGATTATTGTCCAATAACATCATTTGCGGCATAGTCTGATGACTCAGACATAGGTTCGCGTAGTGTCCAAACTCCTTGCAAATGAAGCATTGTACATTTAAAACCATTTTCTTACCCTTGCAGTCACGTACTTTGTGCCCTTTTCCTCCAAACTTATAACAAACTCACATTCCTTTCAGGCAAGTTCCAGGGTGTTTCTTTCCACAGTTTCCACATATGGGAAAATTCTTCTTTTCCCTTTTCCCTTTATCCAACTTTCTCTCTTACATCCTTTTCTTCTCTTGATTCCCTTCAAAGCCATAGGACTCAGTAAACTCTTCACTTATCTTATCAACACATGATATTATTTTTTCATATGATGATAATACATGGGAGACTATTTCTCTTATAAATTATAGCTTAAGACCATGAAAGATATGATCCTTCCTTCTCTTTGAATCATGTGTATTTCTGGAGTTCTCATTCCTTCTACTGGGCGACATTTCTAAACAATGGCATAAACTAGATCAGTTTATGAATCAAAATACATAATCCCATACTTATAAAACACTTAACATAAATTGAACTATTTATGGATATAATCCATAATCATAAAAATGTTTTCTTTGAGTAAGTATATACTCATAAACCCTTCATAATGATTTGTAAAGAAAATGAGAGTTATCCTAAGCATATCCCCCGGGAGTGTCGTAACCAAGAGTGCAGCAAGGCCCGTTGTCGTGCACCAGTTCTCGTTCGAGTCTAGCTCAAAGCGGTGTTTTCGGGTTTTACCCCTAGGTACATCTGTGCCAGAGCCGCCTCTACCTGCTCGTATCCAGACAGGGATGTATTGCTCGGAAAACTCACAAAATCTCTACAATACCAAAATTCTAGGAAGTTCTTCTATACTAATCCTCAATGTTCATCTTAGGTCTACGTGCTCTAATCAGAGTTTATCTAAATCTAGCTTCCAAGGTTTGTACTAAACTTCCTCTGATACCAACTGTAACGCCCCGACCCCAGTTACCTAGAGTCGGTGCATTAATTACATAACATTGGCATGATCACAAGAAAGATCAAATCTCGAAAGACCGATTGGTTTAGTAGCCTTGGAAACACTAGATATAATCATAAAGTTTTACATTACATTTCAAAGTGAAAAACTACTACAACAACAAAGTCTTCATATCCACACTATTAACCCCTCATAATATCCCTGCAAGTCATTCATAATTTACTTCTTCACTACCTGGGAAAAATAAAACATAGAAAAGGGGTGAGCTCAAATGCCCAGTAAGGATAACAATATAGCGGAAACTTTCATAAATAAGAATAAACATTTAAGGCAATGAATAACTAAAACATAAGCCTTTTAAACATGAACTTTCAACATGGTATGGCATAAATAAAATGAAATAATGCCATTTACTTATTCACATGGATATTCTACTAATCGAATAATCACATGCAAAAATCAATAACCACTTTCATAATTATGGAATGCATAATGTCAAACGTTAATTTCATTGTCTAGGCCTCATCCCAAGACCTAGGGGTTACTTCTAACCGGAACCCAACCCGGAGTGCCTCTAATAACCGGACACCAACCCAGAGTGCCTCTGATAACCGGACACCAACCCGGAGTACCTCTAATAACCGGAGACCAAACCGGAGGGCTTACTTTTACCAGTCCCTAACCTGGAGGGCTTACTTTAACCAGTCCCCAACCTGGAGGGCTTACTTTAACCGGTCCCCAACCCGGAACATACTTGTTCAGCACATTCATCTGAAGAAAAGTTTGAAATATATCATAAACATTCGGATTAAAAATAACTTCTGAAATGTCAACACTTTAAACATAAACCATGAGTGATATAAAAATAGCACATCCACAATCAATCATAACTCATTCGATACAATATGGAAGATTGTATTGTATCACATTGACCTCAATCAAGAATAATGAAGGATGTTGACATAGATGAAATCAAAATTTTTAAAGGAATATCTCCTTTTACTTTTGAAATCATTTAAGAGCCATATAAAATAAAAAATTTTCTTGAAAATATTCTTATAATCTTGTAAGTAAAGCTTTGAATATTTTATAACGGCGAAAAATAACCGCACCCGCCGTATAAGTTAAAAAAAACATTCTTACCTTAATTTTGTCGAAAAGGTTAAAAAGGACCTTGTTTTGAAAACGATGGAAATATTCCTTTATAACCCTCTTATAAAAAGTCAAATAAGGGTATAAATGACTTTAACCCATATTCTTGTAAATAATAAAAATGTTTTGAAATACATTTTTAAGAAAACATGGATGTGGATGATAAAGAGATCCCAGTAGATTATTACATATAAACAACCTCGGATAATGAAGAGATTGTGAAATAACCCTTACCTTGTACTTTTCCTTGGTTGGGTAGGTTAACCTCCTGTATAATGGTGAAATAATTGTTATTAAATTATACAAGAATCATATACTTTAATATGATATCATATATGATCTTTTAATATTGATTTGATAATAATATCTTAGTATTATCGCTGTTTCGGGTGTGAACTTAATTGTTTGCTTTTGTATGTTTTGTTACGTAAGACATGTTTGTAAAGGATAAGTTGTATATTATTCAAATCCAGAATGGTATCAAGTCCTTAAACATCATTTTTAAATCATCAAATGATAATTATACTTGAATGGATACGATGGAGAATGAATCTCATTGCGTTCGTGGAGACGGTAGTCCGTACGTACGCATGAACGCTACTTCCATTTAATTTTTATTTTAAAAGAATCGAATACAAATGATACATAGGTATATTACTATTACAGTATAATATAATATTTTATATATGTTACTTAAGTTCATTAACACCATCCTTTATACGTTCCATGTGTGGTATGAACGAGTCATATCATTTTAAGGGGACGGTAGTCCGCACTTCCTCAAATGAAATTATCGTATGTATATACAACATGAAACGAATAATGGTATGAAATAAAATGGAATTACAGAAGATTATATATAAAATATATATCATTAATATCATATTTAATTACCGTGCCATCATAATGGCCACCATGAGAGGCGGTAAGATGTATTTGAACAATCATCGTTTCGTGAGGCGTTAGTTTTCCATCCACAGAAACATTATGTTCATCATCCATTAGATGGAGTTTTGTGTATGTGTAGTTTGAATCCATCTTATAACAACATCCTAGTATATTGAGTATACTGGTGTTGTTACAAAAGAATGGAAATAAAAAGAGTTTGGGGATTGGAGAAGCAAAATAAATGAAAATAATTTAAAAGAAATCGTTACCTTTAATTTAGGTAACTCACTTTGGTTGGAACCAAAGGACTTCATGAAATGCTTTCTGCCTAAGGGGAAGCTTCAAGGAGGAGGAGAGGGATGTGGGGAACTTAGTTGGGCAGAGTTTGGACGAGCCAAGTGGCTTGAGAGGTGTGAGGAAAAGAGAAGGAGGAGTGCCCTTTTATAAGAGGGGTGAGGGGCACCTTTGGAAAAGCTAGAAATATTAATTTATAATAAATTCATATTCGGTTTCCAAAGGCTCCAAAGTTGACTATTCAAAGGATTGGGTGGGGATAGGTCGAAAACAACTCATCCAATAGAATTTAGACAGGTTTGGGTACTTATATTAACCTTATCTTTAAGTATTAACTCTAAGTTAATTAGTTTCACTTTTACAATGTCTCTTTGTATTTTTATATAATATGGTTAATAAACTTACTATATACATCCAAGAGACCCCCAAGTGGTCCATTAATGATTAAACTATCATGATATAAGTCTTTTGGACGAACCTTATATTTTTAGGAATTTAATATCAATTAATAATATAATATTTGTTTTAAGAACTCTTTTATGTCAATTTTGACACTATTCAATAGTTGATTTTTGTGAAACTCATAACAGGTTTATTACTTCGAACAAAGTCAATAAAATAAATCCTAATATATCATATTATACTATAAAATTAGTTTAATTCATTAAAAGTTTAATATTATATTTATTTGGGTATTTATAATATCAATTATTTTAATTATTCACTATTATAGTAATTACTGCATCATCATTGTGTCATAAATAAAATAAATTATTTAATGTCTAAAAATTATAAATAAAATCTCATTATGTAGGAAATCTGTTTATCTTTCTAATGAATATTTATAATCTAAAATCCAACATATATAACCCTATGTAACAATTGTTTTGCTAAAAGATATATGCTTGTGTCATTTTTGTATTCATTTTGACTTAATTAAAATAAAGTGTCATTATCACTTACAAGTGGATCCATGGGGTCCCAAAATAGACCCAAAGATGCCCATGGTCGACCATGTATCAACCAATAGGGTTACGACACGTTTTAGGGTAATTTTGTATTATTATAATATTATTTTTTAACCCTTATTTACCGGATTTACCCTTAACCATGGTAAATAAAATATTTACCGCAGTAATTATTCAAAATGTCTAAAAATAAAAGTTACCTATTTACACAATTTGAACATCCTGATTTCAAATATGGAATCCATTTTCCCAAATTCAAAACATATAAGTGGCAGAAGTTAATTTTAAATTAATTCCCGCTGTCAAAACAAAAAGCGTGTTTTTAAGAGATAATAACTATCAAAAGATTGACACTTGTTTATGTTCGGTTTAATTGTAAAATTATGTCCAATGACCAACATTATATTAAATGGTAAAAATATATTCTAAATATACTTTAAAACCACTCAAATTCATAATTTATCACTATTAATTATTTTGATTAAAAAAGTTGTTTTTAATTAAAATTTAGAAATTTTCACTATTCATCAAAATATGAAAGTTATCCGAAATGTACCAAAATTTCACCCTAGGCTAATTTCGATATTCCGAATCCAAAAATGAAGTTCATTTTGAAATATAAAATATATATGATTTCAAAAATTAGGTATTACTATTCACAACGGCTAGTTTAATTAGTTGTGGTGTGTGTTAGAACTCGAGGTTGCGTACAACACACGCTATCACATTATTCAAAGAGAAGCGTACCGTAGAAGCTTGAGATGTTTTATTTTAAATTTTTTTTGATGTCCCCATTTAGTCAAAAGTTTACAATATTTTATTTAAAAAGGGTTCACTATTAAAAGTTGGTAAAACTACAATTATGTCTAAGAAACTCATAATATGGATTCTAAAATTATAAGGATTATATAAAGTTTAAAATGTAGTTAATGCTATTCATGACCTCTTTTAATGGCTTTTTTTTTGGTAAGTCATGGTTCAATTGAACTCGGTGTTGCGTGTAGTGCAAGTTATTGAATTATTTTGAAGAAATAACACACTATGAAATCTTGGGGTGTTACACCATCTAAGAAGATATAGGGTTGTTTTTATATCACTATTGTTACTTTGATTTGATTACATTACGATGTAATTTTTTTATGAAGTCCTTTTGTCTTATATGGATTATGTTATGATGATATGATGTTTAAGAATCCAATTTTTTTACATGGGTTATGCTATAATGTATGATTTATGTTTTTTTGGAACACATAATAATGGTTTAATTATGGGATGGGTTGGAAATATATCTCCCTCCAATGCATTGGGTAATGATTTATATCTCATGAGATATACATGGCTGGAATGGCAAGTTAATTTGGTTTAGTGATACGGGACTCGAACAAGGAGTGAACTCAGTTCAGTAATGAAATTTTTCCGTAATGATGGTCTTGTAAAGGAGCCTTGAATAATATGAAATTATTTTATATTCTAATGTGTGTATTCCAAAAAGTTTCATTTCTTATGTTATGATTATTGTGGTTACATTTCACTTCTATTTCTTATCCCGTGACATGATATTATGATCTCTTATGGAGGATAAGATTTTCAAATGTTATGTTCTTGTGAATATGATATAATTGATATTTCCTTTTTTTACCCATAATTAGATTTATGCCCACCCTTTTGTATGTTTCTTTTCCCCAGAACAGGAAGAAGAGTATTAAATATGATATGCCAAAAAGCAGGCAAGTTATGATGAAATAATTGGGAGATAATGTAGATGTTTTATGAACGAGTATTTTATGTTTCCATTTTTCTAAAGACACTATACCTATTAGGCCCTGTCGTGTTTTTTTATATGTTGTAATAAATATACTTCATGTCTGATGTAATTAAAATGCCTATAATGTATGGGTAATTATACTTATTTTACCTCGAACAATTTTTGGACTTAATGGAACTACTGCCTCTATGGTGTGAAACTGCCTACACCCAGCACCACTGCCCCTTGGCTTTCGGTCACCTCCTCAGCCATGCCCTAGTCGAGGTCCCTGAGGATCACCTTGAGGCCAACCTCCTCCTGAAATGTCTTCTCTTGGAAGAGTGTGATCTCATCGTCCCAACCGCGACTACTAAGGAGACCTATTTGGAGACTACTACGGCTGAGGTGGGCATTGATCATGCCCTCCTCCACAGTACTACACTCGGTCTGGCCACTAATTCCAATGGATCCCATGTCCACCACAGATGAAGAATCTCAGACCTGGACCCACATAGAAAGGGCGAGGACTGGGAGATCAAAACTGGAACTATTGGGGCCTACTCCCCACTGGTCGAATCCTCGAAGGCCCTAAGGCTGGAGGCCTACTGCTGATGGCCTTCCCCTTTGATGAGTTCAACTGGCTCCCCTCATATGGAACACCTTTTAGTGTGTACATCCTCTCCACCACTTCATCCTTATTCTGAATCTCCAGCTATGTTGGTAGAGTCAAGGGAGTTACAACATACTGAAGAGAAGGTCGGAGTGCCTCTTCTAAACATCTCACCTGAGACTTGTCATCTGGAAAGAGGTCTGGAGGAAAATCAACAAGATCCTTGAACTTGATCCCCAACTCACTCACCATCATACTCCCTTACTGGAGGGAGAGTATCTCTTTCCTCTTCTTATCCTTCATAATTGAAGAAAGGAATTCCATTTTGAACTCCTTCTCGAAGTCAATTCGTGAAACCTCAGATTCCATCTTCTCCCCGAGGAAGAGCATCCACCACTGACGTACCATGCCCCACATCTAGCTCATAGCCAAAGGAACCCAATAATCTACCAGAGCACGGTTGAAACTGAAATCTATCACTAACTCCGTGAGCCAAATTTCTATCTCTATGTCTAAGATGATGTCCTCGTACTTCCGAAGGGTCTACTGCTGAAAGGAACTAAGAATCTTTGCCATTGGTCGTCCTACAACTCTTGATCATCCCTCTTCTGATAATCCAAATCAGCCTATTGGGTCTCGATATTCCACACTACTCATGTTAATCATTCGTGTTCCATAGATGCAAGGTAAACAAGGAATGTCTAATCCCGAGTAGTGTAAAGGATTTATTATATATTTTGCTTAAACTTTTAATTCATTTTAAATTCCCAAAACACCCAGAAGACAAATGAATATAAATTATTATGATGCATGTACCTCTCATACAGAATCTACACTGCAATCAGTGTAACCACACCTGTTCTTTCGGTAGGCCTAGATTCCTTGCATCAAATCATAGGGGGCCTAAAATCCGGTGTCCTAGTCATTCATCCCTGGCCTACTTCACACACCAAGATTTTATAACATTGTTTCCCTATCATCTACTGAAATTATCATTGTTCCGTAGTTTGAAATCCATCCAATCTCTCAAACAACCTCCCCTATGATACCATTCTTTCACGACCCACCTTCACCAAGATGAGGGAAGGTCCAACAAACTTCCAGACCCTTCCTTATTCAAGTTGAAGGAGAGATAATACCCCTGATTCCCACCTTCAATAGGCCCTAGGGTGGCGACTTTTACCAAGGGTATATGATCACACATAATATGGAAATAATTACCCTTTTTATTGAAAATATCGGGATATAAGATTGGAAATCTCAAACAACTCCAAACTGAAAGTAAGATTAATGACAAAAATAATTCATTCCCATAATAATGTTCAAAGTAATGTGCTACAAAGTTATACAAGAAAACATTGTAGTAAGGTATCGAGGAAAGGAAAAATAGCAGCGACGATGAATCCCAAACAACTCATGAAACCCCATGCTAGTAGTAACCAGCCTAATCTCTAACATGCATCAAGTGTCCTAAAAAATAGTTTATAAATACGTAGGGTGAGTACACAGGTATACTCCGCAGGGAAATTCAAAAGCTCTCATGTACAAGTGGGAAGGAATTATAATGCCCCATGACAAAGTACATGTATTCAAAATAGCTATCAAGGGAAACTACCCACCCAGCCTCACAAAGTCACACTCTCCAAATATCACAATTCAGGTAAAGTAATATTTACAGCACATCGATATTTGGGTACCCCACACCGCTTTCCCCCTGGCTATTGAAGACATCCTACGTGTCAGACCTCCCCCACAATTTTCACTGTTGTCCCACTACCGCCCCAACAACAACCTTATGGGTCACTATAACCACACATCCTGCCTGAAGACACCTGGGCCACCACAACCATGTATCCCCCCCTCAGACACCTGGGCCACCATAAACAAATGTAACCACGGCCGCAAACACTTGGGCCTCATCCCAAACACACTTGGTAAACAAAACTGCCTGCACACAACTGGGCCAACCACCACAACTTACCCTACCCACTTAA
Organism: Viscum album; assembly: GCA_963277665.1. Lineage (NCBI taxonomy): Eukaryota > Viridiplantae > Streptophyta > Magnoliopsida > Santalales > Viscaceae > Viscum > Viscum album. The sequence continues at coordinate 774,837,357 of OY728120.1, read as the reverse complement.
TCATGGACCATAATGGACTTCAGGCCATCACAACCTTCTTAAAGAGTCTTGGGATACCTAAGAGAGGGACCAGAAAAGGTGCTAACAACCAGCCACTCCTAGGAATGTTGGAAAAAATACCCTTCCCCGTGAAATGGGGGTGTTCGTCACGAAGTGCTCAACTTGGGTAGAGTGAGAATAATAAACACAAGAATTGAATTTATATATATAGTTGAACTAGCAGTCAGCCCAACCAAAGGGTTTTGAAATGAGCCTATACCCAAACACCCTCATTACTAGTCATTCATGCACAGAATCACAACATCCACAACGATTTCACTAACCATTCTTATTATCACGTTCAAGTGGTTTCATTAGAAATATAATCTTCACAACCAAGAAACTGACAGGGACATCCAAAAGTCAAAACTACTCTGAAGGGGAAAACAACCAAAAAGAAATTTAAGCTTTTAAACCTGATTCTCTTGTAATGTCACAACAACAAAAGGGATCTGTGAGATCCCTCAATGTACTATAACCAATCCAATCCCCAATATACGATACAGATCCACTAACCAACATATAAACAATTGGAGATCCCATACCCATCCAAACAACCCCACAAGCATCAATGAGACCAACCACACATATTACCATAATCAAGCAATGATGTTTCCAGATCTTCCCACACCATTAATTATGTTCCTTCCTTCTATTTGGTTATCTGGGGTGTTCACACAAGGATTTTTATTCATTGGGAATCCATTATATCAACCAACTTTATGTGACTAACTAGTTTCCATGTTACATCCATTCGATCACAAGTTTATATAGAAAGAAGAGGTTCATTAGTGCATAATAAAGGACCACCGATGACCACTATTTTCAGTGGGTATAAGCCCATAAAATTCACAACATATAAGCAAATATAAATAGTACACCAACATCACCAACAATCACACCCCTTCATTCTTAAAAATTCCATTTATTATCTTAGTTATGTTTTGGTTTCATCCACGCCCTATGTAAATGTTATCATACTGACCATCCATGATAAACAATAAGGAGAGATGAAGGAAAACCCAACTTGGATGATCAAAAATTGAAGATTTATCCTTGCACCAAGAACTGGGGATGCACCACTTGTTTGAAACTCCAAGGCTCCAAGTGTGAGCAGAAAGGGCTCTAGCACATCATATGATTAGTCAGTGGAAGAGGTACTCCAAACGCACAAGGAGAGAGTTAAAAGAAAATAAGAGATGATCTATTCTTATGAAATGGGCCAGATCCGAAAATCAGTGAGATTATTTCGAAGTACTTTAAAGTCGGATTGTGGCTCGACCACGGGGTTGGGCAGTCTAACACATTGGCATTAATTGGAATTTAATAATTATCCTCAGAGATGGTAGAGATAGTAGCTATGAGTTAAAGGGTTTCCTTTAAACAAAGGAATGTGCGTAATAGCGGTGAAACTATTAAACATGATAAGGTGCGAGACCAAGAAAAAACACCAAGGAAAAGGACACATGTTTTGATAAACTAATGGTCACCCAATTATGGGTAGATTAAATCATCTTTTACTATATTTAAATTTCATTGAATGGGGTATTACAAAGCTTTTACACGGAAATATATGTCAATGAGAAAAACTAGAAGGTCCTGGAAAATTAGGGAAGGAATCACCGTTAGCTGAGGCACTATCACCCTGGAACTATTGCCCTAGAACCAAAGCTGATTGGTTCTATGGACAACCCATTGGTGCCACCGATAATCATCGATTACACCGACACTCATTGGTGTCACCATTCACTCATCGTTGCCACAATTATTCAAATACTGAAATTTGGAAAACATATTAAAGAGTCACTGATGGTCCCCAGGATACCTCAAACACCAGAAATTTGGCAAAGTAATGGACCAGGAGGGTCTGGGCCATTACATCACAAAGCACAAGGATGTATCTTTCGATCTTTTCAAGTAACATAAGATCTATTTCACAACCCCTATATTCTCTCTTCATAGATTTGAGATGAAATAGCTCAAAATTTTCACTATTAATGCAATGTCTACTAGAGTACACATCACGCAGTACATCATATTTTCAACAGTTGATGTCAATGGAACTCACGCCATGTAATGAAACTCATATTCCTTCTTAATAACTTTTTCCTTGGATATATTAACGTGTCTGGTGAGTAGATTCAATACTAGCTTGCTTCTAGTCCTCTCAAATATCATGAGGAACATCTAAATTTAGTCCATTTGATATAACACCTAAGTCTCAGCTTTCCTATCTCTTTTGATCTTAATTCGAAATTTCTTATTGGTCAGACCAGGATCTTTCATCCTGAATATTCTAGAAAAAACATGCTTAATCTTCATTATCATTTTATAGTTTGGACCAGCTGGAAACATATTTCCAATGTAAATAAAAAGTATAATGGATCTCTCATCATCCAATGCCTTCCGATGTAAAAATGGTTCATTTTGTATCGAGTGAATCCTTCACCTCCATTAACCCATCAAAATTCCAATTCCACTCCCTTGGTACAAGCTTCATGTTGTGGAGGTTTTTCATTATCTTACATAACAAGTTCCAGTTTCTATCTTCTTTGAAACCCATTGACTAATATGTGTTTTAGTTTCTCTATGTGAATATCCTTACACGTGATAATGCTCAAAACTATCTATATAAAAGCATTCTTAACTATCAGTGAGAAAATTTCTATGAAATCAATTCCCTCTTATTGAAATTCATTCACCACCAGTCATGACTTGAATATTTTTTTTCTATCAGTTTCTTCTTTCAAATATAAAACCTAATTATTTTCATGTTTTATCTTCCCCTATGGTAACTCGGTCGGCTCACTTGTTCTATTGGTATCCAAAAAACACATTTCTCCATTCATATTTGATTTCCAATCTCCATGGTCACTAAGAGTGGTATCATTGTTCGGTATCACTTGTTCTCCATTTTTTGTAAGAATTAATATTTTCATGTCAACTTCAAACCTCTAAACTGACTTCCCCACTTTGGTAGATCTCTGCAATAATTTCATCTCAACTCTGATTAGCACTGCATAATCTGGTGCTCTAATTTTTAGATTCCTAACTACCATTAATCCCAATATATCCTCTACATCCTTAGAAATTTCTGGCACATATTCCATCGGTATATTGTCATGACTTCCATTGCATTCATATGATGTCATTGGAACTTGTAATAATTTAGTATTCTCATTTAGATAAATTTGGTCTTGGTCTGTTGATCACCTTCTCTCAACTTCCTTCCTTCCATAGAACCTTATCATTGAAGAGAACATCTCAGCTTATGATTATCTTCAATTGATCATCTTCCCAAATCCATAATCCAAGATCTTTAGTTCTATGTCTCACAAGTGGACTTAGCATCAATCTTATATCTTTCATTAGCATCGACATGGGTATAGGTAAGACTTCCAAAAATTTGGAAGTGGCCAACTTCTGATTGTTTATTAGACCATAGTTTCACTGGAACTTCATGTTCCAATGGAGTGGACATACTCTTGTTAATAGGGTATGATACTCTATTCATTGCTTCTTCCAAAATTGTCTTGGTCATTCCCGAGTGAATTATCATGCTGCACATCTACTCAGTTGGTATTAATTGCACTTTTTGACGGTGCTTGGACATCCCTCCGTCTAAAATCTTTATTAAAGATAAAGCCTCATAAATCCTCAAATATCAAGTAGTTATTTCCATATGAGTTACTTATTGTTGTTGTCATCACATCCCATTACTCCGACTGTGATGACAATAGTAGGAGTGTTTATACATTATCCATTAAATTCACCTTCATTAAATCCAAACGGCCTCAAATCATGTGGAAATCATTCACATGATCTTCCACTGGACATCCTTATGGTAGTCTCATTCTAAACAATCTATGCATCATGGGTCAGCTTCCCGTACATATATGTCAGGGCCTTTATGAGATTAACCATAGTCTTCACTTCTCATATGTTAAATGCCACATTTTGTGCCAATGACATACTCAACAATCCAAGTGTCTTCTTCTCTAATCATTCTCATTGGGGATCAAGTCCTGAACATCCTCAAATACCAAGTTGGTCTTCTGACAAGAATTACTTATTTTCATTACCGTCATGTCACGTGACTCAAACAGTGATGAAAGAAATAGAAGCATCAATACATTTTTTGTGAATTTCACCGTCACTGATTCAAGGTTCCCTCAAATCATGTTAAAATAATCCATGTGGTCTACCACAAATATTCCTTTGGATAGCCTCATGTTGAATAAACTCTACATCATGAACACTTTATTAATTGTTTTCTTCATGCCCTATTTTTCACATTCTATCCAATGGAACACATAGATCCTTTTTAATGAGATGATCTCTCATCTTTATTAACTAAAAGATAAAAATTGTTCCATCAAATTTATCCATTCAGACCTTACCATCATCTGATGTCATATACCTTGAGGACAGTAAAATCCCTCTAAATTCATAATTAATGTCATGGAATGTGCGGGCCATACCAGAGAAACCTTCAAGTGTTCATCAAGTGAGATGAACAAACCACAAACATAGATACCATTTTTTGGGAGTCAACCACCGAGCATCTGATCAATCGGATGCACAACCACCAGATGATGAAACACATTGATGAAAAAAATAGATCATAATAAATGACTCCCTCAGTATAGTGTACTAGATGATAGGAATTCTTGCACACTAATGAACACACTAAGCTAACCCTCACACACACTCAAACTAACTCACACCTCACAAAATAATCAAGTGAAAAAGTGATAAAAGAAAGGATACATAAATTTACATGTTTCAGACAATGTGTCCTACCCCTATAGGAGAGAAACTCTTGATATTTCTATTACAATTGAAAATTAAAATTGCTACACTTTCAGTTGCAAAAAAAAGTGAGTAATGATTAATTAAATGAGTTAACACTTTTGTAATTCGAATCACTATTATAACTCCATGATGGTTCTCCAAAATGACCCCACTTCCTTTCATGGAATTACATTGTTGGACATGCCAGTCACACCTTTATAGAGGTACCTCCATTAGGAGTGATGACTGTAGATCTCCATTAGCCCTCCGAATCTGACCACTTGTCCCACCTAACAACTCAAGTAACACATGCATCGATAATTTTCATTCTCCTTTCATTCTGGATGATCATCGATGAACACATTCATCAGATAGTATCATCATTTGATCGCCCTGCTGTCCACTAAATAGATCTATATCCACTGCAAGAGTTGCACAGAAGATGGTATCATTCGGATCACACTATCCAGCTGAACTCTATCTGGAAAACTGAAAACAAGCTTCACATTCCATCATGAAATTCTGTATCTCTTTATCTTAGTCCACTCTATTTTCACATTACCTTGAATATAATATTTAACATGGGGAATAAAACATTTATAATTACTCATAAATAGAATATTTCAATAACTTCAGTCAATAAAAGATTTTAATTAAATTCATAGATTTTTTTCACCAAAAGTATTTAATAAATTATAAACATTGAAAATTTAATATTTTATGCACACAGAGACCATGTTAATCATTAAAATGCAACGAATATCATGTTTTAATAAAAATAATTAAATTATAAAGTCTAGTTTTATAATAATAGATACTAATAAATGATATTAAAATAATGTGGAAAACAAATGAAATTATGTCATATCAAATTTTATCACACTTAGATTGTTTTCTAAAGAAAATAAATCAACACACTCAGCAATGGTTCTAAACAAATGTACCTTTCATGCTAAGGATCTGTTTTTAAATAGAGTTAATCCACCTAGACAGTCAACTAGAAAAATAGATTATTACTCTAAAAATAAACCATTTATTAAGGTCCAGGTTCCCATTTTTAAAAGATTAAAAAAATGAAATCAATGAATGGAATTAAAATGAATTAATTCATGTTTCCCAACATTTCAGTCAAATTCATCTTTTCTCCATGAATGAGCATAGACACAACTCAACAACTTATGTATATTGAATTCACAGAATTATCATAATTTACACACTTAAAATAATGAATGAGATATTTTAATAGTAATAAATTACATTTCATCCAATTCATTAACTTAATAAAATTAAAAACTCACACTACAAAACCATGGATTTAGTGTTTATTTTCCAGAAAACACGGAAACAAAATTTGAAAATGTGATTATAATGAAAATTTCTATATTCCAATGAAAAATTAAAAATGTAGTTCTATGTTTTAACTTATGTATTATTATTAAGAGAGTAATATAAAAAGTTTAATTTGAAAAAATCAATGGATATAAATATGAGGATTAAAATCAATAACATGAAAACGAATTCTTGATTTTTATAAAAGTTCTCACTCAATGAGCAGGAAAACTAATGTTCGATGATAAATATTTCAGAAAACAATTACTGAAAACATTTAGTGGTAAAGAACAAAGCATGGAAAAAATTATTATCCCTTCTCCAAAAATTGAATCCCATTATTATCCTTAATTTTGAGTCTTTAGGTTGTTATACATTTAAAAATTAAGATTCACAAGGACTTTTCAATTTAACACTACAAAATTATACAAATAGCCACAAACAAAATTAACAAAATGGGAATTCCAATCCTAGTATGGGTATTTTGAAAAAAATAAATTTTACACCCCAATATTTCATAGTATGTCATTTCTTCAATGTAATTCAATAACTTTCACTAAACGCAACACTGAGTCCTAAAGCACCATGATTTACCAAACAAGTCGTTCAATAGCGTTTATGAATAGTATTAACTGAATTTGGAACTTTATTTAATCCTTATAATTTTAGAATCCATATTATGAGTTTCTTTGAAATAATTTAAGAACAAATACATTTTTTTTCAGATAAAATAAGTATTTTTCAAAAAATGCAATTTTACCACCTTTTAATGGCGAAGCCTTTTTTAAAATCAATATTTGAAACATTTATATATTCAATTTGACAAAATAAACATATTCTTTAGAATCGGAACATAAGAATTTAGTTTCAATAAGTTTTCGGGGTTTTTTTGTTAACATTCATATTTGGGTGAATAGTAAAAAATACTATATTTTAACTGAAAACAACTTTTTTAATCAAAATAATTTATATTGTTCAATTATAAATTTTAATGGTATGTAAGTATAAATAGATTATATTTTTACAATTTAATCCAATGATGGTCATTGTATATAATTTCACTGTGAAATTGGACAATATCAAGTGTCAAACCTTTGATAGTTATTATTTCTTAAAAATACGCCTTTTGATTTTAATTGCGGGAATTAATTTTAAATTAATAAATGAAACTATTATGTTATGAATTTTTTAAATTAGAATTCATTTTTAGATTCGGAATATTGAAATTATCTTAGGGTAAAATTTTGGAACTTTTCTGATAACTTTCATATTTTGATTAATAGTGAAAATTACTAAATTTTAATTAAAAACAACATTTTAATCGAAATAATTAATAGTGATAAATTATGAATTTGAGTGGTTTTAAAGTATATTTAGAATATAATATTACCATTTAATTAAATTTTGGTCATTGGACAAAATTTCACAATTAAACCGGACATAAACAAGTGTCAATCTTTTGATAGTTATTATCTCTTCAAAACACGTTTTTTGTTTTAACAACGGGAATTAATTTTAAATTAATTTCTGCCACTTCTGTGTTTTAAATTTGGAAAAATATATTCAATATTTTGAATCAGGATTTACATATTGTGTAAATAGGTATCTTTTATTTTTACATATTTTTGAATAATTATTTTGGTATATATTTTATTTACCATGGTTAAAGGGTAAATCCGGTAAATAAGGGTAAAAAATAATATTATAAGAATAATAAACTACCATAAAATGTGTCCTAAACTTATTTTTTTGATACATTTCAGGCCATGGGAATCTTTGGGAAGATTTTGAGACTCCATGGAGCCACTTGTAGGTGATAAGGACACTTTATATTAATTAAGTTAAAGTAAATACAAAAATTACCTAAGCGTATATCTTTTAGAAAAAAAATTGTTACATAGGGATATATATGTTATATTTTTGACTATAAATATTCATTATAAATCTAAAAAGATTTCATACATAATTGTGTTTTATTTATAATTTTTAGAAATTTAATAATTAAATTTATTTGTGACACTATAATGAAGCAATATTTTCTTTATTGATGAAATAATCCAATAATTGGTATTATAAAAGTTAAAAAAAACTAATTTGAACGTTTTTATGACATCGAATAATTTTATTGGTTAATATTACATGTTATTATTTCTTAAATTAATTTTATTCGAATTAATAAATTTGGTAAGTCTTTCAAAAAAATCAATTATTGAATACTGTAAAAATTGACATAAATGAATTTTTAAAACAAATATTATATTATTAATTGATATTCTATTTCAAAAAATATTAGGATTGGCCTAAGTAATTATATAATGATAGGTGTATTATTAATGGACCACTTTGGGATCTCTTGGATGTATATAGTATGTTGATTAACTATATAATATAAAAATACAAAGTGACATGGTAAATGTCAAACAAATTAACTAAGAGTTAAAACTAAAAAATACGGTTAATATAATGACCCAAACCTGACTATAATTATTGGTTGAAATTATTTAGACTTATACCCACCTTATCATTTTAATAATCCAATTTTGAGCCATTATAAATCTAATATGAAATTATTATAAAATAATACTATAAATTTTTTCTTAAGAGACCCTCCTACCCCTGATAAAAGGACACCACTTATAACCAATTCTTCACATGTTAAAAGCATTTTTATTCTCCAAAAACCTGCCCAATAATTCTCTCAACTTTCCTCAATTCAACCTAGAGTCCTTATTGTGATCATAAAGTCATCCTATGGAGCCCTTTTCATCAAATCAAAAGGAAGAACCTGAAGAAGAGGTAATGTTTTCACCACCCTCTTTCAAGTTCATTTCTTCTTCAACTTCTTCTTTCATTGTTATTTCCATTATAAAATAATAACTCCAGTATATTCTATATACTATGATGTTATTATAAATATGGTAAAACCATATTCAGTATTCTATCCATCCTTTGAATGACATGTCACCATACGTGCGTACGTACAGCCTACAGTCTCCACGTCGTGGGGTAATTGTTATTCAATACATTATTATTTTAATGGTTATAATTATGATGTGTAATTCATGTAAATAATAAATATAACATTATTATTATTTTCTATATATGATATACCATCCAATTATATGTTATTTTAATATCAAAATAATGATATTATCACTCGTGCGTACGTACGGACTACCGTCTCCATGAACGCGATGAGATTCATTCTCCATCGTATCCATTAAAGTATAATTCTCATTTTATGATTAAAAATACTTTTTATGGACTTGATATCATTCTGGATATGAATAATATACAACCTATCCATTAAAATCATGGCTTTTGTAACAAAACATATAAAAAAAATGAGTAAGTTAACACCTGATACGATGATAATATTAAGATATTATTAACAAAGCAATTTTAAAAGATCATATATGATATCATATTGATGTATATGATTCTTGTATAATTTAATAAAACTTATTTAACCATTATACAGGAGTTTAAACTACCCCAACCAGGTAAAAGTACATGGTAAGATTTTATTTCACAATCTCGTCATTATCCGAGATTGTTTATACACAATTATCTACTAGGACCTCTTTATCTTCCACATCCATGTTTATTAAAAATGTATTTCAAATAATTAATAATATTTTATAGACTATGGGTAAAAGTCATTAGTACCCTTTTTGACATTTTATAATATTTTTATAATGTAATATTTCCATCGTTTTCCCAATAAGGTCTTTTTTAACCATTTCTACAATATTATGGTAAGAATGTCTTTCTTTAACTTATACGGCGGATGCAGCTATTTTCCACCATTATAAATCCATCGAAGCTTCCCTTACAATATTATAAGAATATTTTGAAATTAATGGTTTTATTTTATAATTATGTGACTTTTAAATGATTTCAAAATGAATATTTTAAGAATTTGTGTAAGGTACTCTTTATCAAGATCATAATTATAAATGTTTTAATGATTTACATTTCTAAATTTTTTAATTAATATCCTTGTTTTGAAAATTATTTTAAGGATTTATTTATATGTACATGAATGTTTTGAAATGATATTTCATTTCAAAAGTTTCAATGTGGTATGGTACACTCTGTTTCAAAAATCTCTTTTAAATTACTTCCTTTATAAATGTGTGACTTTTCAATTATTTTAAATAAATAGATATTTCTCTCAAATAGTTATGATTTCATCTATGTAAACATCCATTGATGGAATTTAACCTTATTTGAAGTTGATTTATTATGATACAAAACTTCAATATTCTGTTGATGTTTTTGTGATATGTTTGATTGTGGATGTGTTATTTTTATACTATTCATGATTTATGGAGAAAGTATTGACATTTCATATGATAGTTTTAATATGAATGTTTATGTTATGTTTAAACCTATTCATATGAATAATGTATTGGACTTAGTAACTGATGGGTGGAGCCCACTATAGCTCCTCAATGCATCGGTAGGTCTCATGAGACAAACTAGTGTCTTTGTATGAGGCCTTGACAAAATCATATTTTTAGTCTTGGCACGAGGCCTTGGCTACGTTGTTATTATAGTAGGAATTATGCATTCCATAATTATGAAAGTGGTTATTGATATTTCTTGTGATTATTCGACTAGTAGAATATCCATGTGAATAAGTAAATGACATTATTTCATTTTATTTCTGCCATTTTATGCTGAAGTTCATGTTTAAAATGATATTGTTTTAGTTATACATTTCCTTCAATTTTTATTCTAATTTATGAAAGTTTCCAATCTATTATAATCCATACTGGGAATCTGAGATCACCCCTTTCTATGTTTTATTTTTTCCAGGATGTGAATAAGTATTTTGTGAATGACCTGCAGGGATAGTATGAGGGGATATGAGTGTGGACTATGGAGACTATGTTGTTTTAGTTTTCATTTTATAATATAATTTAAACTTTTTGAATGTATCTAGTGATTCCAAGGCTACTAAACTAATCAGACTTTCTAAACTTGATCATTTGTGATCATGCCAATGTTATGTAATAATGCACCGACTCTGGGTAACTGGGGTCGGGGCGTAATAGTTGGTATCATAAGAAGTTTAGTACAAACCTTGGGAGCCAGATTTAGATAAACATTGATTAGACCACATAGACCTAAGATGGACTTTGAGGATTAGTATAGATTAAAATTCTATAATTTTGGTATTGTAGAGATTTTGAGAGTTTTCCGAGAAATAAATCCCTGTTAGGATACGAGCAGGTAGAGGCAGCTCTGGCAGAGATGTTCCTAGGGGTAAAACCTGAAAACACCGCTTTGAGATAGACTCGAACAGGAACTGGTGCACAAAAACGGGCCTTGATGCACTCTTGGTTACGACACTCTTGAGGGATATGCATATAATAATTATCATTATCTTTATAAACCATTATGAAGGGATTATGACTATATACTTATTCAAAGAAAACATTTTTATTATTATGGATTATATCCATAAACTGTTGAATTTAAGTTAGGTATTTTACATGTCTGTATTTTTTCATTGCAATTCATAAAATGAAATATTTTATGCTATTGTATTGAAATGGCACCCAGTAGAAGCAATATGAACTCCCGCAATATGTATGATCAAAATAGTAAGAAGGAACATATCGTTCACGATATTAAACCAAAATTTTGAAGGGAAATAGTCTCCCATGTATTCAAAACATATGAAGAAATAGTTTCATGTGTTAATAAGACTTGTAAAGAATTCTCCGATTCCTATGGATTTGAAGGGAAGCAAGAGAAGAAAAGGATGGAAGAGGGAAAGATGGATAAAGGGAAGTGGGAAAAGAAGAATTTTCTCATATGTGATAACTGTGGGAAGAAACACCCTAGAACTTTCCGGAAATGAATGGGAGTTTGTTATAAGTGTGGAGAAAAAGGACACCATGTACGTAACTGCAAGGATAAGAAAAAGATTTCAAATGTACAATGATTTATCTACAAGGAGTTGGGACACTATGTGAACCAATGTCCAAATCATCAGAGAATTCCCCAAATGATGCTATTGGATAATAATCATGTTATGATACTACCATGGATGGGGAGGAATAATTAGAGTTATTTGTTTTTATTAGAGAATTATTTTATTTGAGTATTTTATAAACAATGTACTGGTTATAATAATTATGGAGTATATAAGGATTGTACAGCAGTACTATTTCATTAAGGACTTGAGATTGTGTGGAACAATGAAAAGTGACTCAATAATAAGGTAAATTTTTGGAAAATATATGGTTGAGAGAAAGATAAATTATAATATGGTTCTGATACCGAGGTACTGATTTTGGAATAATACATGATTTATTTGGATAAATTATATTGGATATTCTTGACATCCTTGAAACTGATTAATGATTTGTATATTCCATCATTGTTGGAGGTTCCTTGCTGCTCCTCGCTTTCTCTGCTTCCCATGTGCGGCTATTGCTTCTGTGGATGGTTGGGGATTTCTCGTGGATAGAGACAGGGTTGTTTTTATAGCATTGGCTCTGACATATGGTGTAGGTATTATGGCATATAGTATTGTCTTCTTGAGCTTCTCCTGGGGATTTAGGTCCTCTTGCCGATGTATTGTTGAAGTTTGATGGACGATTTCTAGTAATCAATGTTTTGGGATTTGTTCGATGCTGGTGATTTGGTAAAGGTTTTTCTATCTCAACGAATCCCTATGTGATTGGTGGTAGTTTTTTGTGAGTTTGGTTTGATCCTGAAGGTGGGAAGTTTTTCTGCTCGCTGTGATTTTTGTTTGCCAGCGACATGCTGTTCAATGTTCTTGATTCCAGATTTTCTTCAGAGATTGCTTCATATGTGGTCTAGAGCATTATGTTTTCACCAAACTTATGTGTTTCAGTTTTTGATGATTGAGAGGGTATGGACTTGGCCATCGGTACCGGACCTTCTTTGTACGGGATTTCTTGTCGTGCACTTTGGAATTGTGGAGAGTGGATTTAATGTTGTGTATGAGGGGGTGGGGCCTTCTTTGTTGTTTGATCTTGTTTTTTGAATTTTGGACCATTGGAGCATGGTTGATGTCTTAAATCGATGAAGTCATGTATCTTGGTTTCTCAATTTTTCCATTAAAGTGTTATCTTAATAAGAAATGTTAATTTTCAGTCAAGGGATAAGTAATGTAATAAATAAGTTTGTATGGTATTTCAAGATGATACTGTGTTTTAAAATAATACATGATGAAGGTGATGAAATGCTATTACCTGGAAAAAAGGGTCTTCATTGTGTTTACCTACCTTATAAATTTTGGATTGTGAGTTTAGACAAAATTATTTTGGATAAGTCTAGTTTGATATTATTATTGGATTTCCATAAAAAGACAACTCGGAGGTCGGGAGTCAACCCGTCGCGTCCGAAAAGGCTGTGAGACTTGAACCCACAAACGAATGGTGACAAGGGTGTATCACCTCCCACTGACCCACATGATATCCTGGATTGAATAACGTGGTTTTTTAATGGTTCTTCTAGATGAATTATAAATTCATTTTTTGAACCCTGTACAAATAGGATAAATAGAATATTATTTTTAAGTTCTATTATCTTATAGATTAAAGATGAGTTTGTGGTAGAACTTAGTTAAAGGATGGGACTCTAATTTTCAAGTATATATTTTTCTTCTTCTCTTATTCAATCAAGAAATTAATTCTTATACTTTAGTGAAGGGATCTTAAAACAAAAAACGTGTTATCCTAATACCGTATGTTTTTTTTGAATAGATGGTATTTTAAATCAGCATAAATTGATGAATTTAAGGCCCTCAATTTTACACTTGTTTGTGATTGATGACCTCAATCACTACCTATAAATATTTAAATTGTTCCTCCAATTATATATCTCAAATTTCCACTAATGTTATCCTAATCGAGATCATAATTTTGTGGTGACCCTTTCATTTCCCTTTTCCTCTTATTAAGACTAAATTTTGTTAACATAATTTTTGATGTGGGTTTTCCCAAAGGTATTTTCTATTTTTCAACCATTTATTTTCGAAAAATACTTTCATATTGAGAGGACGCAATTTATTGAAGGAGGGATGAATGTAACACCCCAAGATTTCATAGTACATTATTTCTTCAAAGTAATTCAATAACATTCACCACACACAACACCGAGTTCTAGGGCACCATGACTTACCAAACAAGCCGTTCAAAAGAAGTTATGAATATTATTAACTGAATTTTTAACTTTATATAATCCTTATAATTTTAGAATCCATATTATGTGTTTCCTAGACATAATGTAAGAACAAATGCATTTTTTCAGATAAAAGAAGTATTTTTCAAAAAATGTAATTTTACTGCCTTTTAATGGAGAAGTGTTTTAAATCCAATATTTGAAACTTTTATATATTCAATTTGAAAAAATAAACTTGTTCATCAGAATCAGGACATAAGAATTTAGTTTCAATAAAGTTTTGGTGTTTTTTTGATAACTTTCATATTTGGGTGATAGTGAAAAATACAATATTTTAACTGAAAACAAATTTTTTAATTAAAATAATTTATATTGTTAAATTATAGATTTTAATGGAATGGAAGTATAAATAGACTATATTTTTACCATTTAATACAATTATGTTAATTTTATGTCATTTCACTTTGAAATTGGATATAATCAAATGTCAAACTTTTGACAGTTATTATTTCTTAAAAATACGCCTTTTGGTTTTAATAGCGAGAATTAATATTTAATTAAGAAGTAAAAATTTTATGTTTTTAATTTGGTAAAATAGAATTCATTTTTGGATTCTGAATATTGAAATTATATTAGGGTGAAATTTTGGTACATTTCAGATATCTTTCATATTAAGATGAATAGTGAAAATTACTAAATTTTAATTAAAACAATTTTTTAATCAAAATATTTAATAGTGATAAATTATGAATTTGTGTGGTTTTAATGTATATTTAGAATATATTTTTACCATTTAATTCAATTTTGTTCATTGTACATAATTTTACAATTAAACCTGATATAAACAAGTGTCAATCTTTTGATAGTTATTATCTCTTAAAAACACTTTTTTTGTTTTAACAACGGGAATAAATTTTAAATTAATTCTTGCCGCTTCTGTGTTTTAAATTTGGAAAAATGGATTCAATATTTGGAATCATTATTTACAAATTCTTTAAATAGATAACTTTTATTTTTAGATATTTTGAATAATTACTTCGGTAAATATTTTATTTACCATGGTTAAAGGATAAATCCAGTAAATAAGGGTAAAAATAATATAATAATAATAATAAATTACCTTAAAACATGTCCTAACCTTATTGGATGATTCATGTCCGACCATGGGCATCTTTGGGTCGATTTTGGGACCCCATGGAGCCCCTTATAAGTGATAAGGACAATTTATATTAATTATGATAAAATAAATAAAAAAATGACACAAGCATATATCTTTTAGCAAAACAATTTTTTCATCAGGTTATATATGTTATATTTTAAACAATAAATATTAATTATAATTCTAAAATGATTTCATAGATAATGGTATTTTATTTATAATTTTTATACTTTTAATAATTAAATTTATTTATGACACAATAATGATGCCTTATTTTTCTTTATTAATGAATAAATCAAATAATTAGTATTATAAAAGTTAAAATAAATATAAATTGAAATTTTTGATACCATAAACGAATATTATTGGTTAATATTACATGTTAGGATTTCTTAAATGAATTTTATTCTGATTAATAATGTTTTTAAGACATTAAAAAAATCAATTATTGAATATTGTCAAAATTGACATAAATGAATTTTTAAAACAAATATTATTATATTAATTGATATTATATTCCTAAAAATATAATGTTCGGCCAAAGGACCTATATCATGATATTTTTATCATTAATGGACTACATAGGGGGTCTCTTGGATGTATATAGTATGTTTATTAACTATATAATATAAAAATACAAAGTGACATGTTAAATGTCAAACTAATTAACTAAGAGTTAAAACTAAACGATAAGGTTAATATAATGACCCAAAACTATCTAAAATATACTATTTTAAAGTATTTAGACCCATACCAACCTTAGGTGTTGAGTAATTCACTTTAGATCCATTATAAACCTAATAATAATATATTATAAAATAATACTATAAGTTTTTCCTAAAGAGCACCTACTTCCCCTTATTAAAAGACACCAATTATAACCAATTATTCACATCTTAAAATCCTTTTGGTTTGACAAAAACCTACCCAATTATTCTCTCAAATTCCCTCATTTCAACCTAGAGGCCTTAGTTTGATCATAAATCCATCCTATGGATCCCTTTTGATCAAATCAAAAGGAAGAACCTGAAGACTAGGTAATGTTTCCACCACCCTCTTTCAAGTTCCATTCTTCTTCAACTTCTTATTTCTTTGTTATTTACATTATAAAATAATAACTCTAATATCATCTATATACTGTGATGTTATTATAATTATGGTATAACAATATTCAGTATTCTATCCATCCTTTTAATGAAATGTCACCATACGTGCGTACGTACGGCCTACCGTCTCCACGTCGTGGTGTAATTGTTATTCAATACATTATTATTATTTGGATGGGTATAATAATTAAGTGTAATTCATGTAAATAATAAATATAAAATTATAATTATTCTGTATATATGATATAACATCCAATTATATATTATTTTAATATCAAAAGAATGATATTATTGCTCGTGCGTACGTACGGACTACCGTCTCCACGAACGCAATGAGATTCATTGTCCATCGAATCCATTCAAGTATAATTTCTGATTTGATAATTAAAAATAGTTTTTAAGGAATTGAAATCATTCTGGATATGAATAAGATACAAGCTATACATAACAAACACAACTTATCTAACAAATCATATAAAATAAAATGAGTAATTTAACACCCGAAATGACGATAATACTAAGATATTATTAACAAATCAATGTTAAAAGATCATATATGATATCATACTAATGTATATGATTATTGTTTAATTTAATAACAGTTATCTCACCATTATACAGGAGGTTAACCTACCCCAAACCCAGAAAAAGTACTAGGTAATGGTTTATTTCACAATCTCTTCCTTATCCGAGATTTTTTATACGTAATTATCAACTGGGACCTCTTTATCTTCCACATCCATGTTTCTTAAAAATTTATTTCAAATCATTCTTACTATTTTATAGACTATGGTTTAAAGTCATTTATACCCATGTTGACTTTTTATAATATGTTTATAAAGGAATCTTTCCAATGTTTTACCAACAAGGTACTTTTTAACCTTTTCAACAATATTATGGTAAGAATGTCTTTTTTTAACTTATACGGCGGATGCAGCTATTTTCTGCCGTTATAAAAGTGTTGAAGCTTCTCTTACAAGATTATAAGAATATTTTTAAATTAAATGCTTCATTTTATAATGATGTGACTTTTAAATGATTTCAAAATGAATATTTTAAGAATTTGTGAAAGGTACTCATTATCAAGATCAAAATTTTAAATGTTTTAATGATTTTCCATTATAAATCATTTTAATTAATGTCCATGTTTTCAAAATGATTTTGAGGATTTATTTATATGAACATGAATGTTTTGAAATAATATTTATTTTCAAAAGTTTCAAAGTGGTATGGGATACTTTGATTAAAAAATATCTTTTAAATTACTACCTTTATAAATGTGTGACTTTTCAATGATTTAAAAAAAAGAGATATTTCTCTCAAATAGTTTTGATTTCATCTATGTCAACATCCTTTGATGTATTTTAACCTTATTTGAGGTTGATTTATTATGATACAAAACCCCTAGATTGTATTTATGTTTTGGTGATATGTTTGACTATGGATGTGTTATTTTTATACCATTCAATGTTTATGGAGAAAGTATTGACATTTCGTATACCAGTTTTAATACAAATGTTTATGTTATGTTTAAACCTGTTCATATGAGGAATGCATTGGACTTAGTATGTGACGGGTGGAGCCCTCTATAACTCCTCAATGCATCGGTAGGTCTCATGAGACAAACTATTGTCTTGGCTTTAGGCCTTGACAAAATCTTTTTTTTAGTCTTGGCACGAGGCCCTGGCTACGTGGTTATGATAGTATGGAATTATGCATTCCATCATTATGAAAGTTTTTATTGATATTTAATGTGATTATTAAACTATTAGAATTATTATTTCATTTTATTTCTGCCATATTATACCGATGTTCATGTTTAAAAGGCTTTTGTTTTAGTTATAAATTTCCTTAAAAGTTTATTCTTATTTATGAAAGTTTCTGCTATATTGTCATCCTTACCATGCATATGAGCTCACCCCTTTCTATGTTTTATTTTTCCCAGGATGTGCAGAAGTATTTTATGAATGAAATGCAGGGATAGAATGAGGGGATAAGAGTGTGGAATATGTCTACTATGTTGTTGTAGCTTTCATTTTATAATGTAATATAAACTTTATGAATGTATCTAGTGATTCCAAGGCTACTAAACTAACCTTTCTTTCGAGACTTGATCTGTTTTGATCATTCCAATGTTATGTAACAATTCACCTACTATTGGTAACTCAGGTCGGGGTGTTACAATAAAAAACATGAAAAAAGTTTCAACAATCAATATGCGCATATTTCAAAGGAATTAAATACATAAGCAGAATGAAAAATTAGAGAAAACACTCCCTAAGACAGTTCATCTTTTCCCACCAAAATCAGTTATGGGAATCACTCCCCATTGCCATGAAAAACCATCTTGGTTGCTACCATTCAGCTCTTACACGGAAAAATAGAATACAACATTATATTATAGCCTTAATGTGGAATTAAAATTTATCCATTCTTAAAAATGAAAATAAGTTTAGTAAATCCCGTAATTCCCAAGTGTTAAGTGTTCTATAATGTTCTACAACAAGGATAAATTCCCATATCATCTTAATATATGATATGGAACTAATGAAGTAGTGGGAGATCCTAATATGATCAGTGGTTGTTGTCATTGTATTTCAATAATAGAACCAAATATAGACTACCACTGCCTACCAAATCTCTCACAAAACTAAAGTCACATGAGAAAATTAGAGGCGAATGGTGTTTATTTTCATTAATTAAAATAAATAATATAGTAAAATGAATAAAATAATCAAAATTAAATACAAAAAATAATAAAATAAAAAAAAAATTACTTTATTAAAAACCTGATCATCATGGGTTGTCTCTAATGTAGCGCTTGATTTTAAGTCTTCGTCCAAAATATTCCTCAAAAACTATCATACGTTTGTAGAAGGACATGGCTTCTTTTATAGGAACCACTATATGTTGTTTGAATTGATATATAATTTGGTATGAAAATATTCTTTTGTACTATCAGGATTCTATGATCACAATAAAACCTCCTAGCAGCTAAAGAATACCACTAGTAGTCCCCCTTGAGAGTGTTGACCAAAAAGCGGTCCACCTTTGGTTTTAATGGAATATTGATGAATTGAATGTTTCATTGCGGATAAAATTAATTATAGGGTTCTTCCAAAGGTAGAAGGTTGTCCTCACAATAGTACTCCTTTAGTATGAAATCCATATAAACTAAATCAAGAGTGAAGTCGGTTGAGTTTTTTATCTAATTTTCTTGAATAGTTTTTCCCAAAATGGTTTGAACAAATTTAAAACAATTAGTATCTAAATCTTGATTATCTTTATCAATTTTCTAAACATCAAAATTAATTCTAGCAACAGTTTTCTCTAAAAAAAGCTAATGTAGTGTTAATTTTTTGACATAATCAAATAAATCCATTTCAAAATCCATAATTATACTCTCTATAGTTAATTGGTCTAAATATTATGTTTCCAGTTCAAGCGGTGTGCGTATGACTATCTCTATGTTGACTGAACTCCATCTCTATAGTTTCCAATTGGTGACAAATTTTCCTAAATTCAGATTGAATGTTTTGAAAATAAGCTTGTTTATCTTGGAAAATTTTATTAATTAAAAGTCTATGATCATTTTTCCAATGGTCCCTTATTTAAAACATTATCTATAATCGAACAGATCTTGAATTAGTCCAATTAATATTCATTATTAGTACACGGGAAAATTCCTTACCTATCATCTCAATTTGTCCAATAGGTTGTCAACACATATTACCAACTTGTCTACATCTATACCCTATAATTCCACCTGTCTCATCCTTCTATATTCTTTTATAACTACACTAGAATGGTTCTAAGTGAACTAAAGTCATTTTTTTAGGAAATAAGAGATTCAATTAAGTATCAATAGATTTACATTACTCATACGACATTAAGAAACAGTTAGAAAAAAATCCAAACTAAAAAGCACATAAAATTAGTTCAGTTAATAAATCTAAAAAATCAAAATCTATAAAAAAATATATTAAAATCTATTTAATACACTGATATGTTCCCCAAAAACAATGTAAAATTTAGAAAAATTCGGTCATTGATGATCAAAAAAATATATTTATTATAACCTACACTATATAATAGATACTCTAATGACGGAAGATGGATCCATATGGAAGGTGGGATGTATTAAATAAATTTAAATAGATTTTCAAATGACAAAAACAAACATACATAATTAAAAAAAAATTATGATGATTTAAGTGGAGAAAATAGTGAAAATATAACATAACGGTAGCAGTTTGGAGATTCAAGAGAGTGCACTAGAGACCAACAAAACACAGAAAAGTATAAGGTGGACTGGGATTGATATCTTCAGATAAAAAATATCCATTCTTGACTGAATTTATCATGAAATTAAAGAAAATTAAAATGATAAAAAATAATATCTGTTAAGTAAAATATATAAATCATTGGATTATTTCTCATTCCCTATCATGTTAGATAATTAATTAAATAAAGTGTTATCTAAAAGTTGTTCATGAAACCTCAGCATCACTTGAAACGTAAATATTGTTTCAAAAAATATTATCTAGATTAACCTATCAATTTATTTTTTAATGATTAATAAAAATATCATTATATAAAATCAATAAGGATATGTCTTTTCTAGTCTATGTTTTGACTTAATCCTAAAACACGTACTCATAAAAGAAAATGTCCAGTAGAATGAAAATAGATCACACCAAAAGATAAAATGAATTAAATTGATTCAATGGACAATAAAAATCTCAATCCTCGAAATGTCTAGCTAGGTATCATTTTAAAAAGAACTCAAAAGCATACAAGGTCTACGTGAAATAAGACAAATTTATGTAAAGAATGAAAAGAGAATAGATTAGGAGTCTTCTTTGTCAATTGACTCCTAATTCCTATCTCAATATTCACTTCCTCGGTATGAATCACACTAGATCTCCACTTGCAAACATCAAAAATATCTACTCACATTCCCCTAAACCATCATGTAAATCTATTTTAATAGTTGATCTGAACAGATCATTCCACTAGACTCTAACTCTCAACATCACTATGCCTTGATTTTATTTCAACACGATTCTCTAAGTATCCTGAATCATCCTCCCATGGACATCGACTAATAGCCTTGGCTTGTCATCGCTAATACTCGTCTCTAGTCCACTCCATCGAATGAAAAAAACATCCCTTAGATGTTAAAACTATTAGAAATTTTAAAGAATGTATAATTCTGGGATCAGAAAATTTCATTAATAAACGAAACATGTTACTTACCTCTAGCCATTTTAAAAACAGGAAACGATCTAATTAAAAATTGAATTCATTCTACACTCTACACGGGGATATAGATGGTGTATGTTTCCTTAATCCATCAAGTAAATGGGGATTATATTTTAGGGGGTTCTACCATCAAGAACCCACCATAATTTACTCCTTCGAAAAGGAGTGTTAATGGAGATTGATTTCCATCAATGTAATAATTAAATTATTCAAACAGAATTTAATACATTAAATACATGTATAATAAATTATAATATTATTGATAACGTAGTGTATTTATTTATGGACCATTTATTAATAACGTTACATAATAATTTTTGGACCATTTATTATATTATACACTAATTTATTACATTATTAATTAATTTTTTGGGCCATTTATTACATTCTCCCTCTTGGTCTAATACAATAAATGTGAATGAATTCAATCTCCCTCATTAAAAAGGAAACATGATATATGGATCAAATAGGTATTCCTCTAGATAACTAGTATTCCCTTCCATGTATCACAATATACCACATACCCTTATATATCTGAATGAATAAACCTTAACCACATGGTTTATTCCCCATAAAAATAAGCCTTAATTGTATGGTTTAATCCATATCCTCAAAAAAATTCTCAAATAATGAATGTGTACAATTAAAATGAATAATGAAATACTTAAATACAAAGAGTTACAAATAAAATTCAACAAATATACAGTGTAGAACCTAACCCCATACGTATTACAAGATCCTTGAATTTAAATGGTGCCATGCCTTTATTCAAAGGATCTGCATTCATCAATTCTATGTTGATGTGCTGTATGGACACCTTTTTATCATTAACACTTTCTCTTGTGGATAAATATTTGATGTTGATGTGCTTACTTCGACTCCCACTTTTTTTATTCTTGTCCATAAAAACAACAGCTGAATTTTCACAATATATAATTAATGGCCTTGAAATAGAATCCATAACTCTAAGTCCTGAAATGAAACTCTTTATCCATACACCATTAGAATTGGCCTCAAAACTTGAAACATACTCAGATTCCATAGTAGAAGTTGCTATTTTCATCTATTTGACACTTCTCAATGACACAGCTCCTCCTGTCATCATAAAAAAATATCCTGAGGTTGATCTTCATGAATCAACCCAACCAGAAAAGTCTGCATCTGAGTATCCAATGACTTCAAAATTGTGTGTGAGTTTACATATAATAATGTAGCATTTAGTGTGTTTGAGGTATCTCAATACCTTATTCATGTCGTTATCCTGGTCTATACCTAGATCCCTCTAATATTGCCTCAAAATTCCCACTACAAATGAAATGTCAAGCCATTTATAGACCTGGTCATTCATTAAACTACCAATATTAGAAGCTAATGGGATGGATTTCATTTTTCATCATTCAAAATAATTTTTATGGCTTTGCTTATTGCTAAATTTATCACCCTTAACAATGGGTGCTATACTTGGTGCACAATCATTCATACAAAATCACTCTAAGACATTATTAATATAGGTTTCTTGAGACTAGACAAGAATTCCTCTCAACCTATCCCTATGTATCTTTAAAAAAATAACATATGATGCATCACCCACATATTTCATGTCAAAACATTTGGAGAGAAACTATATAACCTCTTATATAAAACCCTTATTCTTAGTGGCAAGTAAAATATCATCTACATATAAAATAAGAAAACATATTTTACTCCCACTGATGTTCTAGTATATACATTGATCAATAATATTTTCTATGAAACCAAATGAAGTAATTAAATTATAAAAATGTAATTACTATTGTTGGGATGCTTGTTTTAAATCATAGATAGACCTTTTGATCTTACACACAAAATTCTCACCATTACTAGAGAGGAATCCTTCATGTTGTTTCATGTAAACCTCCTCATTGAGATTACCATTCAAAAAAGTAGTTTTCACATCTATTTATTGTAATTAAAAATTAAAATGAGCTACTAGTTCCAATATGAAGCGTAAGGAATCCTTTTTGGATACCGGAGAAAAGGTATCAGTATAATCAATCCCTTCCTTTTGAGTAAACACATTAGGAACTAGTCGGCCCTTGTATCTTTCAACGTTGCCTAAGGAATTCCTTTTGGTTTTAAAAACCCATTTAAATCCAATAGGTTTTACACCAAAAGGAAACTCAACAACGTCCCAAACATCATCACTCTTCATGGAATTCAACTCCTCAATCATTGAATCATACCACATATTTGAATCCTCACTAATTATGGGTTGTGGATATCTTTTAGGATCATTTTAAACTCTAATATTATAGTCATATTCTTATAGATTCAATATATAATCACTGTAAATTGATGGTTTTCTCATCCTTTTGGATCTTATCAATGTTTCACCATTATTTTATTGAGTAATTTTTGGATCAACTGATTGTTCTAGGGTTTTGGATTCATGAACTATTTGATCCAAAGGATGACCATGAACCATTTGTGGAATGATATTTGTTCAATAAATGAGGTTTTTTGGGAATAATTATCAATCTATCACCTGAGATTGAGGGTTGATCTCTTTAATGGTCTTCATCGTGATTTTTTTTGATAAAATCACTCAGAATAATCTTGTCATTTTCAAGAAATTTTTCATTTCATTATTCCACAATTCTATTGTTTAATGATGGAAAATAAAATTGATATCCTTTAGACCGTTCAGCATATCCAATAAAGTAGCCACTAATGGTCCTAGGATCCAACTTATTTTAATTTAGATTATAAATACGCACTTCTGAAGGACATCCCCAAATGCGTATATGCTGAAAACTCGGTTTCCAACCCTTAAATTGTTCAAAATGTGTTTTTGAAACTGCCTTTGTTAAAATCCGATTCAAAATATATGATTCAATTTTAAGTGCATCCATCCACAATAATTTAGGTAGTTTAGAGTTAAAAACAATACTTATTACCATGTCCATTAATGTTCAGTTTCTTCTTTCAGATACACCATCTTTGTCTGGTGAACCTACCATAGTGTATTGTGAAACTATTCCATTTTCTTGAAGAAACCTTGAAAATGGGTCATGCAATTGTCCATCTTTATTGTATCTCCCATAATATATTCCACCTCAATCTGACGTCACAATCTTAATTTCTTTACCACATTGTTTCCCTGCATTAGCCTTAAAAATTTTAAAGACGTCAAGTGCTTCATTTTTATTATGAAGCAAATAGAGATACATATATCATGAATAGTCTTTAATGAATGAAATGAAGAATTTATGATTGTGTAAATCCATATATGAGCTACATATGATGGTATATATGACTTCTAATATGGAAAAACTTCTATTTTCACCTTTCATTAATTTCTTGGTTTTCTTTCCCTTAATGCAATCCACACAGGTTTCATAATCAATGAAATCAAGAGTATTAAGTACCCCATTCTTACCTAATCTTTGAATCCTATCTTATGAGATACGACCTAATATATGGTTCCATAACATATATGATTTTTCATTTATAACACTTCTTTTAATTCCAGTATGAACATGCATGTTATAATTGTCAATTATTCGTTGCAAATAAATGGAGAAAATACCATCATTTAATGTACCACATCAAATAACATCATTTCCATATATCAAGGAAAACTCAGTTTCAAAAAAACCGAATGTAAAACCTAATGGTACAAGTTTTAAAACTGAAATCAAGTTTTTGGAGAAACTTGAAATATAAAATGCATTTTCTAGAAGAAAAGTAAACCTTATGGATAACAATAAAGTGCATGTCCCCAAGGATTCCACATGTGAGCACATCTTCTTTCCAGAATACAGGCCAAGCTCACTATCCACTGGTTTTCTTATGATTTTCATACCCTATAAGATATTCATAATATGAATTATATATCTAGAAACAATCCACCATGTGTTATAAATTTTATCAACCATATTTTATTATTAACAAACCAATGAGATTGAAATGCCTTTCTTTCCAATCCATTTCTGAAATTTAGGACAACTACATGTAATTTTCCTTTGTAGAAAAAAATAATAACTTATTTCTTAATATTAGGATGATGAAGCAATTTCTCTTTCCCCTTTTTATTGGCTTGAAATTTATGACCCTTATCTTTCTGGTGCATTTCCACTATATTGGTTTCTCCTGTTTCCACCACAAGCCTTTCCTCCTCTTGAACACACGTAGTAATTAATTCATTAATTGAACATTTATATTTATATGTGTTATAAGTAATTTTAAAAGGCCAATATTGATGTGGAAAAATGTTGAGAATATAATGCACTAGAAAAAACTCAGATATGCCAACCTCAAGATTAATAGTTGAGCCGTAATATCCCTCACCTACATGATGTGCTCGCGCACACTTTTCATGGTGGTGAGTCTCATAGATGATAACATCATGATTAATGTTCTTGATAATGCATTATATGAAGAGATGAACCAGTAATCTATATCTTTTATCAAGTTTCAAACATTTTTATACTCATATAATAAACCACTAATGGTAGCACATAGTTTAGTTTTTATGAACATAGTACTAAGACGGTTTGACCACTTACAATGTTCAAAAAGTGATATATCATCTAGTGTTCTATCATTATTAACTACATGCAGTTCAACTTTCAAATAACATAATCAATGTCCATCGATCCCATATGAAGATGAGTTCTCTCATTCCAAATTTTATAGTTTTCACTGTTTATTTCAAGAATGTCATAGTGAATATCAAAAAATCCTGATCGCATAAATACAAATTGAATACAATCTTGTTAGTCTGAATTACATAATTCACATAGTAAATTATGTCAGCATTAGTCTAGTAAATATAAAATTTCCTATTGAATTTTTTTTAATTTAATAGATTCATGAAACCAATCAATAATTGTCAAGTAATATTTTAATTCATTAATTGAATTATAATTTGATAACCCATCAATAAAATGAAAATATATTAAAATATTTATATTTATAATACTGGTGGGAAAATTATGAACATTATATTTAATATTTAAACTAAAAATATAATAAAAATTCATGTGGGATAAAATTTATTTTATTTTTTATATAACATTTAATTTGATTTAATGAATATGTATTTTTTATTTAAATTAGGGATGCGGTGGAAAAACCCAATTTTTAATAAAATTTACGAGAAACACCGAATTATCAATTGATATTTAAATTCATAAATTATTGAATTATAATGTGATAATTCAACAAACCCAATAAAAAATATTAATTTTTTAAATATTCATAATACATGTGGGAAAAGTATGAAAATTAAATTTAATATTCCATCTAATCAAAATAAAGATATATAAATATCTTGGATTACTAAAATTGCACCAAGTTCATGTACATTTTAATCCGATTTTATTGAATATGTAAATTTTATTTAATTAGGAATGCTGTGGGAAAACAAAAAATTTAATAAAATTTAAAAAATAAAAAAAATCATTACTAATGAATTATGGATGTGTAAAACATCTTTAATAATCAAAAATTAAAAAATGAAGAGGATGACAGTAGAAAAGGAAATAAGTAATTTCCAAATCTGAAAATATAAAATATTTTTTGATAAAACAGAGTGTAAGAAGTTGTTTTACACGACATCTGTATAATTCTCTTTAATACCAAATGTTAGAGGTTTTAAAGAGTGTATAATTTTAGGATCAGAAAATATCTTTACTAACCGAGACATGTTACTTACCTCTATCCATTTTAAAAATAGGAAACAATCATATTAATACTTGAATTCCTTCTATACTCTACACATGGATGTAGATGGTGTATGTTTCCATAATTCGCTGAGTGCAAGGGGTTTATATATATTGGGGGTTCTACCATCAAGAACTGACTGTAATTTACTCCTTCAACAGGGATTATTAATGGATATTTATTTCCATCAATGTAATAAATAAATTATTCAATCTGAATTTAATACATTAAATACATGTATAATTAATTATCGTATTTATGATAACATAAAATATTTATGGTTGGACCATTTATTAATAATATACCATATTAATTATTGGACCATTTATTATATTAAATAATAATTTATTACATTATTAATTAATTTGATGGACCATTTATTACAAGAACTCCTTTATTGGATAGTAATGGATCAGTAGATATTAATATTATAGCATCATTGCAGAGCATCGGTCACTGAAAGATCCACGTCAACAAAAAATGGTTCTAAATCCTTCTTCCCACTTCAGTACTGAATTCAGAAACATGGATCTAAAAAACTCTATCATTGTAACTTTATCTCCTCCAGCAACTCAAACCGTCGATGCAGGTCCCCATATAACTTTTTCACATGTCTTTACTCTCTGACTCAACAACTACATTTTACAGAAGCAGCCTCGATTATATCTTCCTTGGATATATGGATTCTCGATGCTTACATACTCAAGGGCACCTAAAAATAGTAGCAGGAGAGCCTTCTAGAGTGGAGTTGCGGACTTCTAAAGAGAGGGGACGTCATTGAGAGGTGGGTTTGGGGTGAGGATCTCTCTTGGGGTCAAGTTTTTTGTTCGCTCATTATATTTGAGACCAAGGAAATTATTCTCCTTTGATTTACTTTCATCTACAATGGTCATGTTTTTTAAACACATTTATATCTATAAGTTGTTTTACAGCACCTGATTTCAGTATTTGATTCTCTTAGGAGAGTATTGTTTTTTAAATATTTTATTCATATTTGGAACTCTTGGTGGTGTAATATAGATTATTAATGGATTTTGATTTATGGACAAGGTCTTGTGATTTTTTTATTTTGGATTTTACATGTTCCAAATTTCTGGCATCATCATTTATTTATTTTTGCTATATTTTCTTTATCATTGCACATCCACTTCAATTTTTCATGCTTTTTTGGTAAGAAAATAAATTAAATTTTGTTTCACATTAACATTATTGTTCGTTTGTGAATTCATTATTCTTGTCATTTTTCTAACATCTAGTATCAAATGAGTGGTTTGGTTTTGATAAATCATGGAAACAAATTATAGTCAAATGATTTTTTTGAATGGTACCAACTATCATATGTGGTGATTAAAAATAAAGGATCTATTTTTTGTAAGTGAATGCATCTTACAACATTTAATACCTAGACACTACAAAAAAAGAGATATCAGCGGTGGTTATTTTTGGTGCATGATGTGGTTTAAACTGCCACTAAATCAATTAATTGTGGTTAATAAAATTTATGTGTATTTCATGGTCAGAAATAATTTAAAAATGATTAATTTTTTTTGCAGTTGTTTTTTTATATGTCATTTTTGAATCATTTAGCAGCGATTTCGATTTTTTTAGTGGCATTTTTATGAATTAACATGAAAATAAAATATATAAAATAAATTTAACAATCGCTAAAATATATAGTGGCAGTTATGTATAGAGGCAGTTCATATAATACAGTACTAATAAAATTTTAATAAAATTATTTGGGAGTGGTTTATAACAAGAGACGCTAAATATTTTTCTTAAAATTATATTTTTTTTAATATTTAATAAAAAATATAAATCTGAATATATAACATGCAATAAAATAAAACAAAAATGCATATAAAAATCATCATACATACATCATAGATCAAAAATCATATATACATACATCTATAAGAATCATAACCTTGGTCCCCGTAACCTCAGTCCATCAATACCTCAGTTATCAATATATACATAAAAAATATGTCTCACAACAACTCGTGTCCAATATACGTCAATCCCACGACCTCTGCTACTACCATTTGCCTCCACATCATCTCATTAACTGGAACCAACCACATCATATCATTGCTTGTAGCAATAATGATGACAGAAATTAAAACTGAAAATAATAAATTATAATTACATTATAATCATTGATAAAATTTAAACATACCATAGAACCTAAGAACCATCATGACTACATTCTGAAGAATATTTTAGATTATAATGGTTAAACATTTACCTATTTTTTCATCTCTCGACTACAATAAAAACCAAAATATTTAAGAAAATAATTTTGAAAGTGAATAAACACAGAATATATTCAGAATGATGCACATAAAATTTTTTATTTTGTTAATAAAATAAAATACATTTTAACATAAAACAAATAATATATCATGATTTTTTTTAAAAGATAAGATTTCTTTTTTATGATATCATTTAACAAATGAAACTAAAAAGATATAAGTATATAACAATCTAATTAATTTTTATTTTCCTATTTATTTTTAGTGTGCATACTACTGCTGGCAGTTGTAACCCAAATTTTAATTTATTTTTAAATAGATGTATAATGTGCTTGAAATTTACTTAATAAAAAAGAATAAAGGCATTGATATAACAACATTTACTATATTTAAAAAAAACTCAACAATGGTTGTCCCATGATTTCAAGTCTGTCTAATGTCTTTTTCGATGGTTTTGAATGTTACACGCATGTTTTAGTATTTTAAAATATTAAAATCACTTTTATGAACATACTGGGTAAACAGTAACTTGGAATGATATTGTGTTAGTTACTACATTTCAATCATCTATCTATTGTCACTGTTCTATAATTTCATCGAAACAAAACATCATTTTCATGATTTTGACCCACCATCACATGTTTTTAAAGGCTTCAGTATCTTTAAAATCTATTTGCTGAGTCATTCTAACAACCCCGCACGTTGGATTGACATGTTTTTTAGGCTATGCTAGGTTAGATGTGGATCGGTCCTAGGATAATAAATTAGTTATGACAAAAGAATTGTGATATTTACTAATGTTAACAAAGTGCAAAACCAAATAGTAGTAAATAAATGAGGACACAGATTTTAACGTGAATAAACTCTCAAATAAAAAGGATTAAAAAACTATTGTGAAATTCGGAGAAAATCCACTAACAATTAGAGAGTATATAGATATCAAATTAAATCATGAAACTTGATTTACATATATAATGTAGAAAACCTATGTGAAAATCCACACCCTGATACGCCTATGTTTCATCTTTGAAAATAATTTCTTGACAAGACGCCACCCTTTAGAGATCAAAACCAAACACACATTGTCATTGCAGCACCTCGGTTCACAACCCAATTTGCAGATGTTCACTACTTCCCATGCCCAAAATCATTGCACATGTATTTCTCCTACGTTGCACCGCTGCACACCAAAAATAATCTCTACCTTTAGTCAGTGCCTCTTTCCTTTTTATAGGCTCACGTATGCAGCCCATCCAATTCAAAATAGATATAATGATATCTCCTGAAGAATCTCATGCATGCAGATAAACAACAACGACCACTATTTGAATAAGAAAAAATAGATTTTCATCATATCTGATAAAAATTTCCCATGACATGCGGCCTAAACCCCATCAATTGTTCCCTTCAGTCTATCAAAAAAGGAGATGAAATCCAAAAAAAACTTTGTTGAAATGTAAACTGGATGGTATCGTACCAATTTCCATCCTCTGCAGATAATATGACATCTCTCTTTTTCATCTCTAACGAAAACTAGAAGTCCCCCTACAAAAGAAATAAAAATGTTGTAATATTTATCATACTTGTGTTTGTACTACCATTAATTGAATAAATAATAGATGTCTCCCCCATAATTGTGATTGCCAGATAATCTGGAGCACCTGTAGGAATTAATTTATCCCTCTGCTCAACATCCTCCGAGCAGTCTAAAACTCTCAGCGCATCACCCCAATCTTTGATTTTATTTCATTCTTCACTAGTGTCACTTTATGAATAAAAATAATTTTGTGTAAGAACTGAAACACCTGACCTGACATGCTTCACCATCCAAACCTTCTTCTAGTTATTCAATGGTATTATAATCATTCAAAATAAATTTCTGTGCCATAAATACAATGAATTTATATTCACAACTGCATTCGTCACTTCCCCACACACCTTTACATCTATCTTGTTATGTTTTTCATCCCTCCTTACTATCACATATACCATTGATCCTGTGGACAATGTCCACATTCCATATCCAAACTAAATCCCAAATCCATTTTTATCAAAATTACAAGAAGATAAAAAATTATGGCATATATCTAGAACATGTCGCACATCCTTCAACGTTATCATACAACCTGCATTCATAGTGATAAAAATATCAACAATACCAATGACATCAGAAGAATCTCCATTTCCCATCTTCAATATATGAAAGTATCCTTCTTCGTATGAAAAAATAACTCCGTATTTAGTGTAATGTAGCATGATCTTGTTGAATCAACCACCCATTCTGTGTATAGATCCGACTTGTTTCAATCATCACCAACTGAAAGTAAACCTCCCTCACACTATATAATACTTATGATGGTATCCTCAGAATCAGTGTCATTATCCTTCTTATCCTCCTTAATATTTTTCAAATTATAGTATTTTCTCTTCGCATGACCCTTTTTGTCACAAAATAAACACTTGATATTTATTCTTATCTTTGACAAACCTCTCTGATTACCATGTCCATCTTCCATATGAAAAATACCATGATTACCTAATGATTCACCATTATTGGTCTTTCGCTCAGTCTCATTCATAAAAAACGATGAAATCAAATCATCCAGCATCAGTGTGTCTTTCTCGAACAACAATTTGGTGACAAGATTATAATTTGAATCAGGAAACAATCCCAAAATATGCAATGCTTTGTCTTCTTCTTCTATTTCAACATCTACCACATTACCATTATCATCGTACTTGACCACCACCGAAGACAGTTCCATCAGAAGTTTGGTGAACTCATCCGGATGGTTACCTAAATCTCCATTCTCTGGAATTCACAAATGACAATCTTTTTTTCAGATAAAAATAATTTGTGAGTGATTTCAGTTTATACAAACTTTCAAGCTTCACCCATATCTCCTCTAGATCTATCAGATTCATCACTTCCCATAGAGTATTATCAATAAAATATATCTAAATCAGTATTTTCACCAATTCTCTCATATCCTTCCAATCACCATAACTCATAATCTTCTGTTTATCTAATTTTTTCTTCAATTCCTTCATTTTCTTCTCAAGAAACAAATTTTTTTTAACTCTTTGCTGCCAAAGTTTAAAATAAATTTTCTATTACATAGTTCAAAGTGGGAAGAAATATCATGGTGTGAATTACCCATATTTAATCATAAATAAACATATATATCCTCCATTGATACAATTTGTTCATTTGGAAGTGGATTAGTCTCAGGATAATAACTCAGTTTTGACAAAATAATTGAGAGAATCACCAATGTAAACGAAGTGAATGAATAAATATGAGAAAATAAATAGTGACAAATATTTTAACATGAAAAA
This sequence comes from Viscum album, assembly GCA_963277665.1. Taxonomy (NCBI): domain Eukaryota; kingdom Viridiplantae; phylum Streptophyta; class Magnoliopsida; order Santalales; family Viscaceae; genus Viscum; species Viscum album. Next base: position 774,804,196 of record OY728120.1, on the reverse strand, counting down.
ACTCTCCAATGAGGATGATTAAAAAACCATGGGGAAATTCTGAGAAAAATTCACTAATAATCATTGTGTATATAGAAATCCCAGTCAAGTCAAAAACATGAATTGCAGATATATCTTCGAAAACCTATGTGAAAATCCACACCCTGATATTCCTATGTTCCCTCTATGAAAATCATTTTATGATAATACATCAGCCTTCGAAGATCAAAACCAACACACGACGTCATTGCAACACCTCATTGTACAACCTGATTTTCTGATGCTCGCTGCTGCCCACGCACAAAACCACTTCCCACATATTTTTCTTCTGCTGTATTTTTGTGCACCACAAATCATATCTACTTTGAGTCACTACCACTTTTTTTTATAGGTTCCTCTATGCATCCCATCGTATTCAAAATCGATATAAAGACATCTCTTGATAGATCTCATGTGTATAGATAAACTGTCGTGGCCACCATTTGAATATGAAGAAATTGGTTATCTTCATATCTGATAATAAACACCCATGATACATACGAAGAACCCCATCATGCGTACACATCAAAAATAACTTAAAAGTGGGTTTCCCATGATTTCACATCGATATGAAGTCTTTTTCTATGGTTTTGACTGTCAAACACATTTTTGTGTTTTAAAACACTTAAATACATTTATGGGATTCTTGGATAAACCATATCTAGGAATGATGTGTCAGTGGTTGTTAAATTTCTAAAATAAATATACGCTCATTTTTCTATGATTTCATGACAAACCAACATCATTTTCTTGGTTTTTACCCAACAATACATGTTTTTAAAGGCTTTGGTACCTTTAAAAATCATTTACTTTGTCATTTGGACCACAACATGTGTTAGATTGATGTGTTGTCTATCCATACACATAAAAAATGTCTCAAAAGTGGTTTCATCATTATATCACATCAATATGAGGTTATTTTCTATGGTTTCAACTGTTACATGCATGTTTCAGTGTTTTTAAACACTAAAAACATGTTTATAAGAATCTAGGGAATACCGTGACTTAGAATGATATGTAGTTAGTTCTTACATTTTAAAAATCAATCTATGCTCTTTGTCTTATGATTTAGTACAATTTAACACCATTTTCCTAGTTTTGACCTCCTGACACAGGTTTTTAAAGGCTTTGACACCTTTAAAAATTGTTTACTAAGATATTATGACCATACCACATGTTGGATTGAAATGCTTCCTATTTATAGACGTAAAAAATAAATCATAAGTGAGTTTCATTTGATTTTACATAAATTTGAAGAATTTTTCTATGGTTTGACCATTACACACGTGTTTTACTGTTTTAAAACACTAAAAATGTATTTACAGGCATCCCGGGAAAACCATAACTCAGAATGATGTTATCCAAAATCATACATTTCAAATAACTATCTAAAATCAATTTCCATTAATTTCATAGTAATTCGATATCGTTTTCCTTCTTTTGACCCATGAAACATGTTTTTAAAGGCTTTGGTACCTTAAAAACTATATACAATGTTATTAGGACCACACTACAAGTTGGATTGGCATGTTTTCTATGTGTACCTGTCAAGAATAACTTAGAAATTGTTTTCTCATGATTTCACAACAATATGAGGTTGTTTTCTATGGTTTTGACTGTTACACACACATTTTAGTGTTTTAAAAAACTAAAAATGTATTTATGAGCATCCAAGGAAAACTGTATCTCAGATTGATGTGTTGTTGGTTCATATATTTCAAAAATAAATCTAAAGTTTTTTTTTCAATTATTTCATGGAAATATGACATTGTTTTCTTGATTTTCACCTCTTAACACACTTTTTTAAAAACATTGGTGCCTTTAAAAAATGTTTACATTGTTATTTCAACCACACCGCTTGTCGGATTGATGCATTTTCTATGCATACACATCAAAACTAACTCTATAGTGGTCATCATATGATTTCATATCAATCTAAGGACATTTTCAATAGTTTTTACCAATACACTCATGTTTGAGTGTTTTAAAACACTAAAAACACTTTTTTGGGCATCCCTAGAAAATCATAACTCGAAATGATATTACCTCACTTCCTACATTTAAAAAATCAATCTATAGCAATTTTTCTCGAATTTCATCGAAATATGACATCATTTCCTAAATTTTGACCCCCTTTAAACTTGTTTTTAAAGGTATTAGTACCTCTAAAAACTATTTACTGAGTCATTTTGACGACACCACTAGTCGATTTGGTGTGTTGTATGTATGTTCACAAAAAAACAACTCAATGATGGTTTTCTTGTGATTTCACATCAATATGAGGTTGTTTTATATGGTTTTTAATGTTACACTCACATTTTAGTGTTTTAAAATATTAAAAACATTTTTATGGGAATCTGAAGCCAACATAAAACAGAATGAAATTTTGTTAGTTCATATATTTCATAAATAAATCATTGGTCATTTTCCTATGATTGATGATAATCTGAAGTTGTTTTCTGGTTTTGACCCCCTAACACATGTTTTTAATGGCTTCAATACCTTAGAAACTATTTTCTAAGTCATTATGACCACACCATAGATTATATTTATGTTTTATATATGTGTTCACATAAAAAATAACTCAATGGGGGTTGTATCATGATTTGAAGTCAATATGAGTTCGTTTTCTGTGGTTTTGACTGTTACACACATGTTTTAGTATTTTAAAACACTAAAAACATTTTTACGGGCATCCCTAGAAAACCATAAATCAGAATGAAGTTCCGTCAATTTATATATTTCAAAAATAAATCTATAATTTTTTCCTATGAATTCATGTAAATCAAAAATTATTTTTAGGGTTTTGACCCTCGACAAATGTTTTTAAAAGCTTCGGTACCTTTAAAAAATTTTACTGAGTCATTCTTGCCCCACTTCATGTCATATTGATGTGTTTTATGCTCGTACACATAAAAAATAACTCAATGTTGGATTTATCAAGGTTTCACATCAATACAAGTCCTTTTCTATGGGTTTTATTGCTACATGCATGTTTTAGTGTTTTTAAACACTAAAAATGTGTTTACGAGCATCCTTGGAAATCTGTAACTCAGAATGACATGTCGTCTATTAATAAATTTCAAAAAATCTATCTACAAACATATTATTTTGAATTCATGTAAATATAACATTGTTTTTCTAGTTTTGACCCCCCCCCAACTCATTTTTAGATGCTTTGGTACCTTTAAAAACTGTTTACCGAACCATTCTCACCACACCAAATGTCAAATTGAAATATTTTCTATGAATAGATATAAAAAATAACTAAATAGTAATTTTAACATGATTTCATGTAAATATGTTTTTTTCTATGATTTTTACCATTACATGCATGTTTTAGTGTTTTAAAACACAAAAAACCAGTTTAGGGGTATTCTAGGAAAACTGTAACTTAGAACGATTTTCTGCGAGTTTCTATATTTTAAAAATAAATATACTATCATTGAATTATGATTTCATGGTAGTAAGACACTTTTTTCCATGTTTTGACCCACTACACATGTTTTCAAAGGCTTCAATACCTCTAAAAACTGTTTATCGAGTCAAAATCAAGCAAAGATGATTAGATTGTTTTCAAACAATAGGATAACAATCCATAATTAATATTTTACGTGTAGAAATCAAACACATGTCAATATAGATCATGATGTTGTCAGTATGACTCGATGTTTGTTTTTTCAACAAAAAAGTGTCATTTTAGACTAATTTTGGTATGTTGTATGTCTTCTTTGAAAATGATTGAATGATCTATGGAATTTAGAATTTACCGTGGAAGTATAAGATATAAGGCTAGAAATTTCTTTAGGTATCATGCTGGGAATCCATTGAAATACAAAGAATTAAATAATTTTACATTGCTTACCACCATTGATCTTATGTATTCCTATAAGAGTCTTTTTCTTGTACCTTTTCTTTTAACATTTCAATTTCTTTTTGTGATTCCCGATCAATGGCACTACTTGAACCCCCATTGGGTGTAGAAGTAATTGATTACAACTCTCTATCAAAGACAACCAAAGGAGTAGGCCCATAACCCATCCCCCATAAACATCTGGGATACTCGTTCCTTAAAATTATTACAACTTCATTGATTAGGGAAACCAATGATGATAATGAAGGGTTTACACCCCCATACTTCTGGAATTATAACCTATTAATAAAAAATATTTACAATGTTTTTTTAAATTATTAAAACTTTGTGATATTATATAATTAATAAATTTTTCATTTCTATTTATTGTTATGTCATTACTAAGAAAACATAATAATGAGAAATAAATTATAACAAAAAACAAGTCTTAAACAGAATTAATCATAGCCAACTAGATAGATCCAACAATGCCAAATTAGCATTGTTTGATCCATATATTTTACCCCATTAAATTGGGTTTATGTATTGTTTTTATATATTATATAATTTCATATTATTTTTTTGAGGAAATAAAATAACCAGAAATAGTAGTGAAAAGTACTTACTACAACGTCTCCAATAGGGTCACCTACCAACCTATCATCAGGTTTCTTATGCACTTTAAACCACATTTTTGTTCAAATAACATAGTGTCAAAATTCATTATGCTTTATAAAAAATATAAACAAGTAATAAAAAACATTGAATTATAATTAATTGATATAAATAATAATGAATAAAATTCAAATCCAAATTGTACTTTTTCTCGAAAACTCTGAGACCCATCTATATGAAGAATGACTTGTTTCTCATGATTCACAATATTTTTTAGATAATTACTTCAAAAAATATAAAAAATAATAAAAATAATAATGTTATTATGTTTATGCTATTAATATACTGTAAAATATGCAATAAACTCATGAGATGAGTCATTGTTAATATCAACAAACTACTTCTATTGCTCACAAGAAATTCCTTCATGAACTTTCTCATACATCTTTTGTGAGCATAGATATGTGTCGTTGAAATCATTCCATAATATCCATTTAAAATATCTCAATTTCCTTCCCAAAATTTTTATAGTCCATGGGCATGAGACGATGTGAGTAAAATCAAAATGAAAAAAATCCAGAAATAAAAAACATAACACTTTATAAGTATGTCACAAAATTTTACTCATGTGTTTTAAATTTATTATCAATGAATATTAAATTAATATTACCATTAACTGATTATCAATGAACTAAATTCTTCCAAGATATTGTAATATGTCTCCAATATTTATAATTAATAGGAAATCTCACCATCTCACAAGAAAGTTTCCCAAGAATCATCACATAGATTCTGACAGCATCACCAGTAGGCACCCCAAACTCATCAAATGGAATCATATTTTTTAAGTCCTTCAGGTCCCATATGTAACATCCCAAGTAATTAATGAATAATAGTTATTTTTATCTATGTATATTAATGAACTAGATAGTGTTTTAGAGGCTTAAAATAAAAATAAATCCAATCTTTAGCATGAAATACACTAATATTTTTAAAAGATTGTTTTACTGCCTTTTGAAGGAAAACAATTTTTAAAATCTATATTTTGACAATTTTATAAGATATTTTTGTCAAAATAGACTTATTCTTTATGATTGGGATATCAAAATTAACTTTGTGTGAATTTTTGGTATTTTTCTGACAATGTTCATTATTTAATGAATAGTGAAAAATACTGCATTTTACATCAAAACTGCTTTTTAATCTAAATTATTTATATGATTAGATTATCTTTTGAATTGGTCTTAAAGTGTAATCTGAATACATTTTCACGATTTAATCCAATGGTGGTAATTGGAATCTATTTCACTTTTAAATTGGACTTAAACTGGTATCAATCTTTTGATACTTATTGTTTAATAAAAACACGCTATTTTTCATGACAGCGGGAATTAATTATTAAATTAATTAATGTGACTTATATGTTTTGAATTTTTTAAAATAGAATTAATTTTTGAATTCGGAATATCAAATATAGCTTAGGGTGAATTTTTTATATTTTTCTGAAAAACTTCAATTTTTGATGAATAGTGAAACCACTATGTGGTACTTATAAAAACTAATTTTTCGTTTAAATGATATTTTACCACATCTGTGTTTTGAATTTCAAAAATCCAACATAAATGATTGTTAGTAAGAAGTAAAATGTGGTTCAATGAGATTAAAATAATTTTTTGGTGAATAGTAACTTATTATGTTTTTAATCGCGATTAGTGGTAATTAGTGTAGTTTAAGGTAAAAAGAATGATTTAATAATATTAAATGACCTAGAAACATGTTCTAACATTATTGTACGTGTCATGGCCGACCCAGACAAGCCATGGGTCAACTTGGGGACCCCATGGAGCCACTTTGGTTGGGAAATGACATAAATTACTATTTATTTAATGTAAAAGTAAAAATGACACAAACATAATATGTTTTACGAAAACAATTGTTAATTGGGGTTATACAAGTCAGATTTTTGATTGTAAATATTAATTGGAAAGATAAAGAGATTTCCTACATCATAGTATTTTTTTATAATTTTTTTGACATTAAATAAATAAATTTATTTATGACATCATCATGATGTAGCGATTACCTCATTAATAAATGATTTAAATAAAATGAAACGATAATGTAAAATCAATGACCTACACATTTAAAAAACCTATTGTATGGGTGGATTTATAACCCTTATCACCTTATCCTTGAATTATTTCAATGTGGTACCATTTAAATCCGAATCTCATTTTCAAATAAAGTAATATTTCTTTACTTTCTATGAGTGCCCCTCCTCTCCTCTTATATAAGGCCCCCACCTCTACCTCCTTACCCACACTCCCAATGCCTTTGGATCGGCCAACCCCTATACATTTTGTCTCTAAACTTCCATCTCTTACTCCTTGAATCCTCACTTTGGGCAGAAGACTTCCCAAGGAAGCCTTTGAGCTCAAACCAAAGGGAGTTACCCGATTTTAAGGTAATGTCTTCACTGGAGTCCTTTTGTTTTATTTTGCTTCTCCAACCCCCTAAACTCTTTTTATTTATTTCTTTTGTAAAAATCCAGTATAGTAAATATACTAGGATTTTGTTATAAGAATTATTAGAGCTACACTTACACACACCTACATCTAATGGTTAAAGGACATACTGTTTCCATGGATGGTGAATTTATGCCTCCCGAAACGATGATTGTTCAACATTCTTTTAACACCTTCAAAGGTGGCCATTAATATGTCACTATATTTATATATGATATATAATATTTTTATGTTTTCCTTAAGCTTATGTATTTTTCATTTTGGGTATACCTTTATGGTTTCCATTATGGGTAAACACGATATCTTCATTTAAGGAAGTGCGGACTACTGCCCCCTCAAAGTGATTTGATTTCTTAATACCATATGTGGGACATATAAAGGATGGAGTTATGATATTATATATGATATTATACTAGAATTATAATATAACTTTATATCATTATGATTCCATTCTATAAAATATGAAATAGAAATGAAAGTAGCGTTCATGTGTACGTACAGCTTACCGTCTCCATGAACGATGCATTTCATTTCTTTCCTCTAAATGATTATGTAATATTATAAATGCACATATATACTGGATATATATGATATATATGATATATACATCATGATTATAATCCTGGATATAATGGATACATGAACAACTTGTAATTATAAAGGGTTTATTTTGACTCAAGTACCAATGATCGTTAAAACGACCATTATTAACTTAAATAATTACATAGTGTTCATGACATGGAAATAAGTGATATAAAAGGAATAATGTACTTGAAAAAGGTTCTTAAGAAAGTATAAATTAACTCAATTTTATTATTCAGGACATTAAAGAACGATCGAGTCAAGTCGGACCCGAGGTATGGGACTTCGTCTCAATCTCCTTTCATTGAGGCATATTTTGTTTTATACACAACCCTTTTTTATATGGTGTATAAACCCCTTTGACTTTTATGTTTATTCAAAAGGAATATTTTTTATACGAAGCATTTACTAAACGACAAATGGGAATTTTTTTTTCGTATGTATGCGGGGACAACGACTTCTCCGCCGTTGTGACCGTTATTTGAGTTTTGGCTTCCTCTATAAGACATACATTCTTTTTAAAAGAAAAATAAATACCATGTTTTACTTTTCTTTTATTTTGGTATTGAAAATGGTTTTCATAATGTTTTTATATCAATGTGTTTTATTGATATCTTGTGATTGAAAGGTGGAAATGTAATGTTTCCTTTTTGCATGTTTTATGTGATACGATTATGTTGAGGTTCTTGGGAATTATTATGAAGACGGGTGGTTCCATGATAAAATAAGGACAGGTGAGCCCGATATAGCTCTCTAATGCATTGGGTAACGTGAAGGAGTGTAACGTTAAGGTTTCTCCGAAGAGATTTATGGAATATACTGTGATGGGTATTCCAAACGTAACAAAGAGGGTTACTCCCTACGTAATAATGTTATGAATGCCTCAAGTTACCTTTATGTCTTATGATTTCTATGATTTATTCATGATTTGATGAGGTATGTTAAAGTGCTTATGTTTTATGGGTAAAGTTTGATCTCATTCTTATGTATATATGTACCCATGTTTCCTTTCCATATTTTTATATCCCTTACTGAGCTTTTTATGCTCATCCCATGTTTTTTTGAAATGTTTTTCACAGGTCAAGGGAATGGTACATGATATGATGACAGTGTCAAGGAAGTGTCAAGAAGGAATCCATGTTTTATTTTAAATATGTTTACATTGATGGGAATGAAGAATACTATCTTTATGTAACAACTTTGTTTATATGTGGAATGTAATGCAAGTTTTATGATCTAATTCTCTAAAACTCTAAACCCAAAAAGATCCTCAATGTGTAATCTTGTAATAACTCAAGATTAAGTAAGGTTTAAGGTTGGGACCTTATAGTTGGTATCAGAGGTCGGTTTAGATAACATTATGAGTTAGAATTCTATTAAATGATTATCCAAAAATATTTTTTGTATGTTCAAATTGAAGTGATATAGTATTTGAAGATTACCATGTTGCTTCATCTAAGACATGTTTGTTCAGAATGGTTTTCCGCAGAGGAAACAGGGAAGTAGTGCTAGGAAGGCATGCCGAAGGAAATAACCTTCCGAATCAGCATCCTGAGATAGTCGGAATTGGAACTGAACGGTTTGTTGCAGTAATGGCGCAGTTGACTCAAGAGATAAATGGTGGTGGTATCCATGCACGAGATCAGCCAGATCAACCGTAGAGGAACATGTCAGTGGTGGAAAATTTCTTGAGGCAACATCCCCCATCATTCGGAGGATCATCTGACCCTGTGTTAGCTGAAGTGTGGATTAAAGCACTGGAGAAGATTTTTGATGTCATGGGGTGATCATACAATCAAATGTTTAGTCTTTCTATTTATCGTTTGGAGGGTGAAGCAGATTAGTGGTGGTCGATGGTTAAAAATATCAGGTACGCTGATGAGATTGATGCTCTCGACTGGGATGAATTCAAAGGTATGTTTCTTGAGAACTATTTTCCTAAGGCTGTTCGACTTAGGATGGAAAAGAAATTCTTGGAATTTAGGCAATAGGAAGACTCAGTGGCTGCCTATGAAGAATGGTTCACTCGATTGGCAAGGTATGATCCAAATTTTATCCGAGACCATGATAGTAAAATCAATCGTTTTTACTCAGGATGAAAGCCAAAAAAATTAAAGGGCATTAGCTTCTCGTGAGTTTAAATGTTATGAAAATATTGTTCGATGTGCTAAGAAGGTGGAAATGAAGTTTGCCGATGATCAAGTGTTCTATAACAACCAATAGAAGAAGAGACAGAGGTGGCAGGAGAAAGGTAATAATTTTTCAAAAAAGTCTAATGGTAAGAAAACTAAGATTATAGTTTGTGATAAATGTGGCAATAGGCATGCTGGATAATGTCTTATAAATTCTGGAAAGTGCTACCGATGTGGTAATATGGGACATAAGGCTCGTGATTGCACTGAAAAAGATCAAGGTGAAGGTAAGACCCAATTTGATTTACAGTTAGTGAAATGTTATAAGTGAAATGAGATGGGTCACTATGCAAACGAGTGTCTGACAAAGAGCTTGAGTGATGGGAAGCAGTTAGACTACAAGAAGAAAGGGGTGGTGAAATCCTTTGCAACTACTTCAGCAGATGTCGGGCCATCAAATGAAGTTGTATCAGGTACTTTGTTTGGTTTTTCAGATTATTCCAGTGTGTTGTTTGATTCAGGGTCTAAAAATTATTTCATCTCTGAAACCTTTTCTAGTAAAATGGGAATACCATCTCAAGAAATGACTCCTAAACTATTGGTAAAAACACCTGGGGGTAATGTTGAGGCAAAAAGAATTTATAAGAATCTTCCTATCCTTATCTGTGGAAATAACCTACTTGAATACTTTATTTTTCTACCTCTAGTAGAGTTTGATGTTATCCTGGGTATGGATTGGCTCTCTATTTACCATTGTAAGATTGACTGTAGAGCTAAAGAAGTTTCTTTTCAGAAAGACTTTCAGTTTGTGTAAAAGAATGAACCCTTACTATTTATAACTTATCAAGAGGTCGAGAAACATGTAAAAGATGGAAATGAATGTTACCTTGCACACATCATTGAAAATAATGGAACTGTTCAGATTAATGATGTTCCAGTGGTAAATGAGTATCCTGGTGTTTTTCCTGATGAGTTGCCTAGAATAATACTAGATCGGGATGTTGAGTTTACTGTTGACTTAGTTCCTGATGATAAACCAATATCAAAACCCCCTTATCGAATGGCTCAAATTGAACTTTTAGAGTTGAAGGAGCAATTGCAAGATTTATTAGATAAAGGTTTCATTCAACATACACTACTGAAAATATAGGTTTTCCCAACGGATATAGACCAACGGTTTTCTTAAACCGTTGGTGTATATGAGTATATGAAGCATATACCAACGGATTTTGCAAAACCATTGGTAAAAGTGTGTTTTTGAGGAAGATATACCAATGGTTTTGCAAAACCGTTGGTAAAAGGTTTTTTTGATGAAGATATACCAATGGTTTTGTTAAACTGTTGGTAAAAGTGATTTTTTGAAGGGATTTACAACGGTTTTTTAAAACCGTTGTTAAAAGTTTTTATTCCCAATGGTTTATAACTGTTGGGAAAGATTTCATAGAAATAGACAGGACCTAGGCTCCCCCATTCAATGCGACTAGAGCCCTAAACCGAAGTAGAGAAGTGGGATTCTCTTTACCCTACTGTCCAAATCATTCCATCTTCAAAATTTCCTAGATTATCATTTGTAATATGTAAGTTATACTTTCATTTTAATGTTATGTATCTTCTATTTTGATTTTATCTTTTTAATTGGGTGAAGAGGTGAATTGGGATTCTGTTTACCCTACTACGAAAATCCTTCATTCCGACCCATCTTCAAAATTTCTTAGTTCTACATTTCCTGTATGTGATAATTTTATTTTATTTATCTACATCTACTGTTTTGGATTTCTCTTTATATTTGGGTGTTTATGAATTTTGTTTTCTGTTTGATTTGGGTGCGTGTGTTGAGCTTTGATAGTGGCACACATATAATGATTATAGTATGAGTTTGGTCTATTGGGATAAGTAGTAAAGTGAATCAAATTTGATTCAAAATGAATTGTGTGTTAATATCATCCATAAATTTTTAGTTTTTATAAGGCTTGGTATTTCTAGAAATTTTGTGTTAATATCATTCATATTACACATGATTCACATCATGGTAAGAATGTGTGATGATGTTGTTGAGATTAGAGAGAAAACTCAAACACTCTAGGTTGTTTATAGTGGCATGGTTAGTCATGAGTGATAATTGGATTCCTAAGATGATTGTACTAATAAAGCATTTAGGGTCAATTAAATATGGTTCTCAATGTACATTGTATATTATGTATCTTTCTTGGACAATACTCACTTTATGATAGTGGGGTGATTTTCACTAGCCATGCAGGCATGTGTAGTCATCCATAACAATTTTAGATTTGGTTTTTTTGATGTGCAACTATGTTTTTTGTTTTTCTCTTTTGATTTGGTAGAGATGAGAGGTCTGTGGAAATTAATCATGGCTGTGGGTGGTAATTTAGGATGTAAGATAGTATGCCTTCATTTTCCTTGATATATCCAATAATATTATTGATTTATGTTCAGTATGATTATCTTTGACAAATGATGTAATTTAATAATTTTTTATTAATGGTTGTAATAATGACTACAAGGGGATGTCCAGGTGTTGGGGGATGGGGTGTCCAGTTGGGGGGGCTGTCCAGGTGGTTGTCCGAGGGGTGGGGGCTGTCCGGGGTGAGTGGGGGCTGTCCGAGGGATAGGGGGCTGTCTGGGGTGAGTGGGGAGCTATCCGAGGGGTGGTGGGTTGTCCAGGTGGTTGTACAAGTTAATCTCGCCTCAACATTTTATGTGAAAACTACTACTGGCATACGGAAAATAAACCAAATGCATTTGGATTGTGTTTATAATTTAATAAAATGATCCATGGGTCATTTGTGATGGGTACGAGTCAACCCCCCCTCATTCTGAGGCACTATGTGGCCGATAGCACTCTAAGTCTCTCACTTTTGTTTAAAATGAACACTGTTTTAAGTGAAAATAACTAACATACGGAAAACCAACCAAAGGTATTCAGATTGTGTTGATACTATAACACAACGATCCATGAGACATTTTTGACGTGTAAGAGTCAACCCCGCATCAATTCAAGTTGTGGTGTGGCCGGAACCACTCAAAATGTGTAACTTTTATTTTAATTGCACAACATTTTAAGTGAAAACAACTACTGGGATATGGAAAACCGACCAAACACATTATAATTGTGTTGATACATCAGGAAAATGATCCATGGGAAATTTTTGACTTGTATGAGTCAACCCCACCTCAATCCGAGGCACGGTGTGGCGTAAATCACTCAAAGAGTCTCTATTTTGTTTAAAATGGAAACTATTTTAAGTAAAAATAACTGACATACGGAAAACCGACCAAACTTATTTGGATTGTGTTGATACTTTATAAAAACGATTCATTGGAACCACCCAAAGTGTCTCTCTTATGTTTAAAACGGACAACATTTTCAGTACATATGGAAAACCGACCAAATATATTCTTATTATGTTGATACATTATTACAAGGATCCATGGCTCATATGTGACATGTACTATTTGACCCTGCCTCAATCTGAGGCGCGGTGTAGCTGGTACCACTCAAAGTGTCTCTCTTTTGTTTAAAATGGATTAATTTTAAGTAAAAACAACAACTAACATATGGAAAACTGACCAAATGCATTCAGATTTTGTTTAAAATTTAGCACAACCATCCATGGGTCATATATGACATGTACGAGTCAACCCCGCCTCAATCAGAGTCACAGTGTGGCCGTCACCACTCATAGTGTCTCTCTTTTGTTTAAAATAGATTTAATTTTAAGTGAAAACAACAACTGACATACGGAAAACCGACCAAATGCATTCATAATTTGTTCAAACATTAGGAAAAGGATCCATGGGTCATATGTGATGCGTAAAAGTCAACCGCACCTCAATCTGAGTCACTGTGTGGAAGAAACCACCCAAAGTCTCTCTCTTATGTTTAAAATTGACAACATGTTAAGTACTTATGGAAAACTGACCAAACAGATTTTGTTTGTGTTGATACTTTATCATAATGATCCATGGCTCATATGTGATGTGTACGAGTTGACCCTGCCTCAATCTGAGGCGCAGTGTGGCTGGTACCACTCAAGGTGTCTCTCTTTTGTTTAAAATGGATTTAATTTTAAGTAAAAACAACAACTGACATACGGAAAACTGACCAAATGCATTCAGATTCTGTTGAAAATTTAGCACAATGATCCATGGGTCATATATAACGTGTAAAAGTCAACCTAGCCTCAATATAAGTCATGGTGTGGCCGTCATCACTCAAAGTGTCTCTCTTTTGTTTAAAATAGAATTAATTTTAAGTGAAAGAAACAACTGACTTACGGAAAACCGACCAAACGCATTCATAATTTGTTGAAACTTTAGGAAAGGGATCCATGGGTCATTTTTGACGTGTATGATTTGACCCCACCTCAATCTGAGGCGTGGTGTGGCTGGTACCTCTCAATGTGTCTCTCTTTTGTTTAAAATGGACTTAATTTTAAGTGAAAACAACAACTGACATACGGAAAACCAATCAAACACATTCGGATTGAGTTGATACTTTAGAAAAGGATAAATGGGTAATATTTATTGTGTATGAGTAAATCCCGCCACAATCCGGGGGAGCTGTACTGGTGGTTGTACGAGTTAATCTCGCCTCAACATTTTAAGTGAAAACAACTACTGGCATACGGAAAACAGAACAAACGCATTTGGATTGTGTTCATAATTTAGGAAAACAATCCATGGGTAATTTGTGATGTGTAAGAGTCAACCCCGCCTCATTCCAAGGCATGGTGTGGCTGACACCACTCAAAGTGTCTCTCTTTTGTTTAAAATAGACTTAATTTTAAGTGAAAATAACAACTGGCATACAGAAAACCTTCCAAACAAATTCAGAATCTATTGAAACTTTAGGAAAAGTATACATGGGTCATATGTGATGTGTACAAGTCAACTGCGCCTCAATCTGAGTCATGGTGTGGCCGGAACCACCCAAAGTGTCTCTCTTATGTTTAAAATGAACAACATTTTAAGTACATATGGAAAACCAAACAAACATATTCTTATTGTGTTGATACTTTATCACAAGGATCCATGGATAATATATGATGTGTAATATTTGACCCCACCTCAATCCGAGGCGCAGTATGGATTGTACCACTAAAAGATTCTCTCATTTCTTTAAAATGGACTTAATTTTAAGTGAAAACAACAACTCACATACACAAAACTGACCAAATGCATTCGGATTCTGTTGAAAATTTAGAACAATGATATATGAGTCATATATGATGTGTACGAGTCAACCCAGCCACAATCTGATTCACAGTGTGGCTGGCACCACCCAAAGTGTCTCTCTTTTGTTTAAAATATACTTAATTTTAAGTAAAAAAAATAACTGACATACGGAAAACCGACCAAACGCATTCATATTCTATTGAAACTTTAGGAAAAGGATCCATGGGTCATATGTGACGTGTAAAACTCAACCGCGTCTCAATCCGAGTCACGGTGTGGCTGGAACCACCCAAAGTGTCTCTCTTATGCTTAAAATGGACAACATCTTAAGTACATACGGAAAACCAACCAAACAGATTCTGATTGTGTTGATAATTTATCACAATGATCCATGTCTCATATGTGACGTGTACAAGTTGACCCCACCTTAATCTGAGGCATGGTGTGGCCGGTACCCCTCAAAGTGTCCCTCTTTTGTTTAAAATGGACTTAAGTTTAAATGAAAATAACAACTGACATACAGAAAACCAATCAAACGCAATCGGATTGCGTTTATACTTTAAAAAAGGATACATGGGTCATATATGACATGTACGAGTCAATTTAGCCTCAATCCGAGGTGTGGTGTGGCTGATACCACTCAAAGTGTCCCTCTTTTGTTTAAATTGGACTTAATTTTAAGTGAAAACAACAACTGGCATATGAAAAACCAACGAAACGCATTCAAAATCTGTTGAAACTTTAGAAAAACGATCCATGGTTCATTTTGGATGTGTAAGAGTCAATTATTCCTCAATATGGGGCCGGGTGTGGCTGGTACCACTCAATGTGTCTCACTTTTATTTGAAATGGACTTGATTTAAAGTGAAAACAACAATTGGCATACGAAAAATCGATCAAATGCATTCGGATTGTGTTGATACATTAGAAAAACGATACATGGACCATTTGTGACATGTAGGAGTCAACTCCATCTTAATCCAAGACATGGTTTGGCCGGTACCACTCAAAGTGTCTCACTTTTATTTGAAAAGGACATAATTTTAAATTAAAACAACAACTTGCATACAGAAAATGGACCAAACTCTTTCAGATTGAATTGATACTTTAGGACAATTATACATGTGTCATTTGTGACATGTACGAGTCAACCACACCTCCATTTGAGGAAAGGTGTGACCGGTATCACTCTATGTGTCTCTCTTTTATTTGAAATGGACAAGATTTTAAGTGAAAACAACTTGCATATAGAAAACTGACAAAACTCTTTCAGATTTTATTAATACTTTAGGACAACGATACATGTTTAAGTTGTGATGTGTGTGAGTCAACCCCACCTCCATCTGAGGCATGGTGTGATCAGTATCACTCTATGTGTCTCAGTTTTTTTGAAATGAACAACATTTTAAGTGAAACAAACAACTGTCATATGAAAAAATGATCAATGGTATTTGGATTGTGATGACACTTTTGGACAAGGATACATTGGTCATTTTTTATCTGTATGAGTCAACCCCACCTCAATCCGAGTTACGATGTGGTGGAATCCTACTTTGACCAATAGATCGCACCATACGGGTACCATTTTGTGTTCATAGCCTTAAAAACATTAATATTATTCTAACTAAGTTAAAAAAAACTTACAATTCCATTCTTCTAGACCATCACAAGTTGAACTTGTGATCATTTCAGTTCTGCCTGAATTTTAAATCAAATAATGATTTCTATACTTTACTCCTTTTGTAAGCACCAAGGAACCATGGGTAAGTTTCCCAACCCCATTTTTAAATTTAGTTTCATAACCACCATGGAACCATGGGTAAATTTCCATACCCCATTTTGATTTATTGAAACTGTTATTCAACTCCACTGGATTATTCTTTTCGTATGAAGATTGAAATAGGGAATTGTAGTACACCACATGGTTGGAAGAGTTTGATGGTTTTATGTATTTTTTTGGGTTATTACAGGTGTTTTTATGCTGTTTTAATATTGTTCAATAGTTTTGGTGCTTTTTATGCAGGTGGGGGTGCTGGAGCAATGGTGGGGGTGCTGTGCAATGGTTCTGGAAATACACAATACCAACGGTTTTAAACCGTTGGTATAGTATTCCATCTTCAATATATACCAACAGTTCTCTTGAACCGTTGGTAAAAAACACTATACCAACAGTTGTAAACCGTTGGTACACCCAAAAAGTGTATGTTCAAATTATTTTATAACATTTGGAGTAGAGATTTACCAACGGTTTCAATGGAACCGTTGGTATAGGTTTGGGATGGAGTTATATACCAACGATTTTTAAAAACTGTTGGGAAAACTTTCCCCCAAATTGGCAGTAGCCAATCCTCTCCTCCATTCGCGATCCAGAGCCCTAGGAGCACTTGGACAATTTTGGAGGCAATTTTGGAGGTGTTTCAGGTTCTCTTCCTCTATCCCATCCAAGGCTGATGTATTTTCTTAGTTTTTATTTTCGATTTTGATGTGGGATGAGACCAATTTCTTTTCTTATATTCCAGCCGAATTTCTGTTCCATCCAAATTTCTGTTCCAGCCGAATTTCTGTTCCAGCCCAATTTATGTTTTCGTTCTTTATTTACATACCATGCATATTCCAGCCCATATAGATTGCATTAGACAGTTGTCTAATTTTTTGATGTGCCTTTCATGTTTCATTACTAAGAAATTTTTATTATATGTTATAAAATTTAATCACATGTTTAGTTTTAACATTCATTGTTACTTTATTATCTTGTATTAATAATTTATATTAATATAATTTTCATATATTCCATCGTTGAGTGTTTTTACTTGTGCAATATAATTCCAAGATCATTTTACTTCATAGTGATTATTTAGATTTCAAAGTGTTTTATTTTTCATGTTAAATTTATTAAAAAGTTTTGGGGATTAATTAAAGTTATTAGATTCCAATTTCCATGCTTCTATGCTTGTTAATAATTAAATGAAATATGATGGTTGTAATTAAATGAAAGTCAATGTTCAATTTTTATCATGTATGGGTGATTAATAAATTGGAATGTGATGAACCATATAATTGAACCATTGTTGATGCACATTATATACCAAAAGGTTATTGAATAAAAGTTATTCTTGTGAATTTCGTTGCATCATACATAAAAATGGTTGTGGTTATATGAGAGATACCTCTGATGGTTCTTTGATCATTTTTTTATGGAAAATGAATGGTTTAGTTCCGGTATTAATAGTATCTCCCAGTGAGACCATTTTAGTATAAGGGGAAACGAGATTATGATCTACAAGGGGGTGATTGATTTTGTATATACCAAACATTGTTTGTTCCTTGTGTTCAAGAACCATAAATAGAGTTTTCCAATTAGGTGTTCATCAGTAAAGACATAGGTAATATTTCCAAGTCCTGTTTCATGAAGTTGAATATGTGGTGCTATAGTGGTTTTGGATTGTTTGAGGTACTCTTACTGTATTATAAACCCTCATTTGTTCCATATTCATTTAAATTGATTTAATATCATTTTTTTCAAACACACCATTATATCCTCTCAAACTATATTTAGAGTGTATTTTCATTCGTATGGTGTTAAATATTTTAGTAAATGTCCATACTAGCTTCTTTTATGTGTTCTAGGGGTTTAGACTAATGACAGGGATACATGATTATTGTGCGGGTATTCTTTTCATATAAATATATCTATACACCCCGACCCCCTTGGACAACCTGACCACCCCCACGGACAGCCCGCCCACCTGAACACCCTGACCCCCCTAGACAGCCCCCCACCGCCTGGACACCTCCAACCCCCCGGACGGCCCCACCACCCCCTAGACACCCCGCACCCCCCTGGACACGCCACACCCCCCTTGGACAGTCCCGCCACTCCCATGATCCTCATCTTACTCCTCATCCTGATCTACATGAAGAATTTAAAGTACAAAACTCATATACTCTCAACAAGACCCTTAAGGATTTTGTATTCTTTGATCCACTTCCAATATCTTACTGGTCAATCCTTGAATATAGGCATTAGAAATTTTGTATCTTATTTTCTTATATACATTGTATTTTGTTGTATTTATTAATATGACTCTCATATAGAATTGCTTTGAAATGACTTATTGTGATTTTTTTGATTAAACTTTAATATTATTGAATTGCTTTGAAATGACTTATTGCGATTTTTTTACAGAATGGATATAAGTTGGATGTACGAAACTGATTGGATTTCAACCGATTTACAAAATGATTTGAAAAGCATTCTAGATTTTGCATTTGACAAGGCTTCAAATAGTGGTCGCATACACTGCCCATGTTTTAATTGTGTTGGAAGACCTTGGTTGGTCCGTGAAGCAGTTAGCTATCATATAACCAAATATGGTTTCCAAACAAACTATTATGAGTGGTATCACAACGGAGAGAAAATTGAATCTCAAAATGTTGATGATCCAAATGATAGGAATGAATTGGAGAGTTTGATATATGATCGGTTTCCATTTATTCGGCATCATGAGAAGGAAAGGATGTCCAGCCAACAAGATTTCGATACAAGCACACATGATGCGTCCAATGAAAATGATGATGTTGATAGGGTGAAAAAAATTGAATGATGCGGCGACGACTCCAGTATATCGGCAATGTGATAAAATGAAAAATTTGGAATTTTTAATCCGATTGTTTCATGGAAAAACAATGTATGGGATTTCAAATACTTCAATTGATTACATTCTTACCTTCTTGAAGTACTTACTTCCAGATGATGCAGATATTCTATCAAACCACTATATGGCATGGAAGTTGGTTGATGAACTTGGATTCTCAAAAAAAAATTCATGCTTTCCCGAATGATTGCAGCTTATTTTGGGAGGAAACTGCTGAAAGAAATGATCGTATAAAATGCGAAACCTCCCGATGGAAACCAAAATATGATGGAACACCATCTCGTGTGCCACAAAAATTAATGTGGCACTTTCCATTGATCCCCAGATTACAGAACCTTTTCATGTCTGATGAACCATTTGTAAAAATGTGATGGCATGACACCGAGAGAAAAAAGAATAATGAAGAGTTGGTTCACCCTGCAGATGGATTTTCATGGAAGATATTTGATGCTCGATATCCTAAATTTGCAGCCGATGTGCGTAATTTGAGACTGGGTATTTCATGTGACGGTTTTAATCCATTTGGGCATATGCTTACTTCGCACAGCACATGGCCAGTTTTCATACACATTTATAACCTTCCGCCTTGGTTGTGTATGAAAAATCCTTACACTTTCTTGAGTATATTGATATATGGCCCTTATTTTCTCGGCAATGATATAGATGTATACATGAAACCTTTAATAAAAGAGTTGAAACTTCTTTCGGATGTGGGTGTGCCCACATACGATGCATGTTGGAAAGACATATTTCAGATGCGTGCTGCACTTATGTGGACTGTCAATGATTTTCCTGCTCATGCAATGATGTCTGGATGGAGCACAAAAGGAAAATTGTCATGTCCTGTTTGTATGAAGAATACTCGATCAAGAAGACTGAAATATCATCATAGTTTTAGTTTTGTGGGACATCGACGATTCATGCCAATGAACCATCCATATAGAAACAATCGTCGAAGATTTGACAATACCATGGAGAATGATGATCCACCTCAGGGTATGTCTGGAACTGATGTGCTTAATGAATTGAAAGATTTTAGTTATTCATTTGGGAAGACTGTAATGAAATCTAGAAAGAGGAAAAATGTTTCCAATGATACCTGTTACAATTGGAAGAAGAAGAGTATATTCTTTGAGGTTTCATATTGCTCAACCAACTTGTTAAGTCATTGATTAGACGTAATGCACATTGAAAAGAATATATGTGAAATGTTGCTTTCGATTCTTCTAAATATCAAGGGGAAGACAAAAGATGATTTACGATCTTAGCGCGACTTGGTAGATTGGGGGATCAGACCAGAATTGCATCTTGTATGTATCAGTGAAAATAAATGGCATGTTCCATGTGCTTCTTATGTGATGACTCCTGCTGAAAAAAATCAATTTCTGGAAGTTCTAGAGACTATTAAAGTTCATGATGGCTATTCAAGAAATATATCAAAACGGGTCAACAGAAAAGAGTTGAAGTTGAAATCTTTGAAGACTCATTATTATCACGTCCTTTTGAATGAGATGATTCCAATAGAAATATGTCATCTCTTGTCCAATAATGTTAGAGTCTCAGTTATTCGGTTGTGTTATTTGTTTAGAGATCATTGTTCTAAGAGGTTGTCCAAATCCCTCGTGCAAAAACTGTTGGCAGAGACACCATTAATTTTGTGTGAGTTAGAGAAAATATTCCCTCCATCATTTTTTACATGCATGTTGCATCTGACTGTCCATTTTCCGACCAAAATACTTCTTGGAGGACCCGTTGCTTTCCGTTGGATGTATCCAACTGAACGAAACATGTGCAAATTGAAATAATATGTTCGGAACAGGAATTATCCCGAAGGTTCTATTGTGAACGGTTACTTGGCTCAAGAATGTATGGATTTCTGCTCAATGTATTTGTCTGATCATACGACAAGAATAAACAGACCAATGAGAAATGAAGAAGAACAATATGGGAAAATTGAACCCAGTTTTCCATCACTTCCTTAGACAGGAGGAATTCCGGGATCATATACATTGACAACATTAAGCCTTGAAGAGCGAGAGATGGAACATCACATAGTGTTGTTCAATTGTGATTTTCTCGATGAGTATATCAAGTAATTTAATTGTACATGTATCTGTTATCTTATCTCTTGTAATTTTAAATATTTGTTAAACTATTATTATTTTTATCTACAGGGAACATAAATAATTGATATATAGAAAGCATCGTTCTTTATCTTTGAGAAAGAAGGAGACTTTGCATATCAAAGGGTTTTCTGCTTAGTTGAAATTGAAGGTAAAAATATTTCTGTAATAACTAAATAAAAATAATATTTAATTAAGTTTACTATTTGTTTATATTTCAGGTATCGAGTTTGCCTAAAGACTCTATTTCTGAGGAAGTAAGAGCTTTGGATTTTGGTCCTAATACCATGGTTCGTTCTTGTAAATCACTTGTGATCAATGGATACAAATTTATTATCACTGAACGAGCATGAAACATGAGAACACGACATAATGGTGTTATGCTAACTGCCACAATAGACTGTTATGCCAGTTCATCAGACACTAGACCTCGTTCTAAAAATGTTGCTTATTATGGTGTCATGGAGAAAATAATAACTTTGTATTATTACTCACATGGTCGAGTCACGATGATGAAATGTCAATGGTTTGATTCAATGATGAGGAAAGGCACCTTTATTGATGATTGTGTATTTCGAGTTATTGACATGACTAGCACTATTGCCACCGATGAACCATATGTGTTGGCATCAATGGTGAAACAAGTTTTTTATGTCAAAGATCATCGTCATCCTAAATTCGGTGTAATTATTGAATTAAATCCCAGACATGTTTTTGATGATGGTGATGATGAAGTTGAAACTATCCCTACTGCATTGGAAGCAATCCGTTTATTACTTATGATGACCCCAACAGCTCAATTGTCATAGTTGATTGTGAACCCAAAGTTGTGGTGGAAAATATATAGAATCATACAGTCGTGTTCTCACCTACATGTTTCACCTACATCATTCAGAGTCTGTATCCTAGTACTTACCTTCATAACACCATAAATCTTCTATTTCATTATGTTCTTTTTATCATAATGGTTTTTCTATATTTTTTTTGGGTTACACATTAGTTATCTATTTCTAATCACTTCCATATTTGTTTTCATTGCAGGAAATGACACCCATTGAAGAGAGGCGGTGGAAAAAGATGACAGATAATAATCGTCGGATGGTACAGATGGGTGTTCCTCCACTCGTCCCTGTTGTCAGTATTTTATTTCAAATATAAATATTTCAAAAACTTATAATATCACGTGTTCACTTTTCTTTCAAACTTTTTTTCAGGATCCACCCCCTAGACGACAGATATCTGACGAGGAGCCTAATATTGTTCCTAGTAGAGAGGTTGGTGGTAGGAGGGAGGGTGGTGTCAGAGATGGACGATCATCTAGTGGTCCCAGTACTGAGGCCGGTGGTACGAGGGCTCGTGGGGCGAGAGTTAGACGACCCACTACCACAGACCAATCTTCTACGCCCTATTTTGATCCTGGCGTGTCTTCAGGGACATATGAGATATTTAGACCTCCGATGTTTACACTACCAGCTGGCCAGACGTCTATGCCATCA
The DNA here is from genome assembly GCA_963277665.1 of Viscum album. Taxonomy (NCBI): domain Eukaryota; kingdom Viridiplantae; phylum Streptophyta; class Magnoliopsida; order Santalales; family Viscaceae; genus Viscum; species Viscum album. The sequence goes on along the minus strand of OY728120.1, from coordinate 774,781,001 downwards.
TCTTTTGCTTTTGGTTAATTATCTCCAGGATATTATATTCCACCTTCTTCGACTCCTGCTGCGACACAGTATGTGGCTGAGGAGCAAACACTAAGGGACACTCCACCTGTACAGGAGACTCCTTTAGCTTCTTCACCCATTGATCCGACTACCACAGGTATATTTATATAACTCTATCTAATTTTTATACCAAAATTTATTTTTATTATAACTTTTATTGATATTATTTTTCTTTAATAACAGATTCTTCTACAGATAGGAGGCGTGGGAGGGGGCGTACTCGCTTGCATGCGGTATGGAACAGCCAGACACAGTTGATGGTTGAATACAATGTTGATGGACAGATGATTTAGATATCTGGGCAGTAATGTCGGGGTTTTTTGGCGACGCTAGCCAAATACTCCGATATCATTCCGGTCAGCCCTCTCTCTTAGAGACATCTACCACCCGAAGTCAAGGATAACACGTGGGCACAAATATGGGTAAAAAATCTATTGGATTTAATGTAGTATATTTTTGTATTTAAATGAACTAATCAATTTGGTTTTACCTTTGGTTTAACTTCCCTGATGGCGAAGGTGCACGACCAGCGCGTTTAAAAGAGCTAGGAGAGCTTTAGAGAGCTTATAAGCATGATCTGTATGTTGGCTGGTGTGATTGAGTGGGCACGGAGTTAGAGGCATTACCTATCGTTGATGACATCCCGATATAGAAATATCTCCAAATGATTACCCATTGGGAGACTGCCAAATTTAAGGTATTAATCTCATTTGAGTTATTTAAATGAGATTTTTCATATTTTTCATTAATATAGTCTTATTAATTATTAATCATTATTTAGGAATCTTCTGATAAAAACAAAATAAACATTGATTCAAAGCAATACCTCCACACTTTGGGGCGCACAACTATGGCAGATCATGAGAGGCAGCAGGTACGATATAGTTGTTTATAATTTTTCTTTACGACTTTCCCTTTTTAGTGGATCCTAATTAAATTATGTGATTTATTGAAGAATTAATATATGATTATACTTTCACTTTATATTTTTTTAATGTCATTACAGAAGCAAAAAATGAATATTGAAGGACGTATCCCTCGAGCAAATTTTTTTTTCTCGAGTAGAAGAAAAAAAGATGGAACTGCGGTAAATGAACTGACCCAAGAGGAGATTTTAAGTTTTAATTTGTTTATTTCAAAGTTTAATATCTAATTTGAAATTTAATAATCTAATAAATATTTTTTACAGGCTTCTTTAGAGGCTGTTGATGCCCAGGAGCCTGACAATTTTGGGCCACATGATCATTTATATCAGGTTTTGGGAGATGAGCACTCTAGTCGAGTACGCTGCCGACGTGGTAAGAATATAGTCCCGACGAGGTATTGGTCATCTCCAGGTATCCGTTCTAGTACCACCGAGTTGGAACAGATCAAGGAGCAAGCAAGACAGTCTGATAAAAGGGTCACAGAGTTGGAAGTACAAGTTCAAACAAGAGACATAGAATTTATGAAACTGATGAAAGAATTATCTTCATCACTTCCACCAGAGGCTAGTGTGTCTTGTCAGACATTTATGTCGTCGATGGGTGCATCATCCAATGCACCAGGCGGTAGCTCTAGTGGCGATCGAGATGATGACGTTCCTGGTGATGACGCAGATGCTGAAGAGGAAGAGGGCGAGGATGAGGATGTGGACGAGGGAGAAGATGGGACCGAGGGCGAGGATGGGGCCGAGGGAGAGGATGATGCCGAGGATGAGGATGAGGCCGATGATCAGCATGGTGACGATGAAGAGGATGACGACGAGGACAGAGATGACGGCGAGGATGAGGCTGATGATGATAGTGGTGATGGTGCTGGTTATCAGAGGCAGATTGATCCATTACATTTTTTAATTCTGTATAACTCTTTATTTTTGAACATGGTTTTCCACATTGGGGTTTTCCTCTGCTTCATAGGGACGTTGCATTCAGATTCTGTTTTTTGCACTTGATTCTTATTGTATGATTAGTCTACTACCTAGACCTTTAGTATTCCTTGGTACTGTGATACTCATTTCTCTTTTTTTTACTTAGCTTTCTTAGTTAGCCATGTATTTCATGTTTATGCATGTGGAAAATGATATGGAAAATGTGCTTTGAAGTAGTGGTCGACACCACTCAATGTGAACTTTTATTTGAAATGGACAGGATTTTAAGTGAAAACAACAACTGGAATACGGAAAACAGACCAAACGCATTCGGATTTTGTTTAAACTATAGGACAACAATCCATGGGTCATATGTGACGTGTACGACTAAACACCGCCTCAATCCGAGGGCTGGTGTGGCTGGTACCACTCAAAGTGTCTTTCTTTTGTTTAAAATTGATGTGGTTTTAAGTAAAAAAAACTACATACGGAAAAGGACCAAACGCATTCGGATACTGTTGATACTTTAGGACATGTATCCATGGGTCATATGTGACCTGTACGAGTCAACCCCACCTCAATCCGAGGCGCGGTGTGGCCGGCACCACTCAAAGTGTCTGACTTTTATATGAAATGGACATGATTTTAAGTGAAAACAACAACTGGCATACGGAAAATAGACCAAACGCATTTGAATTCTGTTTAAACTATAGGAAAACGATTCATGGGTCATATGTGACGTGTACGAGTGAACGCCGCCTCAATCCGAGGGCCGGTGTGGCCAGTACCACTCAATGTGTGTCACTTTTCATTGAAATGGATGCACTTTTAAGTAAAAAAAACTACATACGGAAAAAGGACCAAACGCATTCAGATACTATTGATACATTAGGAAATGTATCAATGGGTCATTTTTGGCACGTACGAGTCAACCCCGCATCAATCCGAGACGCGGTGTGTCCGGCACCACTCAAAGTGTCTAACTTTTATTTGAAATGGGCAGGATTTTAAGTGAAAACAACAACTAGCATACGGAAAACAGACCAAACGCATTCGGATTCTGTTTAAACTATATGAAAACGATCCATGTGTCATATGTGACTTGTACGAGTCAACCTTGCCTCAATCTGAGGGCCGGTGTGGCCGGTACCACTCAAATTGTGTCACTTTTCTTTGAAATGGATGCGCTTTTAAGTAAAAAAAACCACATACGGAAAATGGACCAAACACATTCAGATACTGTTGATACTTTAGGAAATTTATCCATGGGTCATTTGTGGCTTGTAGGAGTCAACCCCGCCTCAATCCAAGGTGCGGTGTGGCCGGTACCACTCAAAGTGTCTATCTTTTATTTGAAATGGACAGGATTATAAGTGAAAATATCAACTGGCATACAGAAAACAGACCAAACACATTCGGATTCTGTCAAAACTATAGGAAAACGATCCATAGGTCATATGTGACATGTACGAGTGAACCCTGCCTCAATCCGAGGGTCGGTGTGGCTAGTACCACTCAAAGTGTCTTTCTTTTGTTTAAAATGGATGCTCTTTTAAGTAAAAAAACCACATACGGAAAACGGACCAAACGTATTCAGATACTGTTGATACTTTAGTACATGTATCCATGGGTCATTTTTGGCGTGTAGGAGTCAACCCCACCTCAATACGTGGCGCGGTGTGGTCGGAACCACTCAAAGTGTCTTTTTTTTGTTTAAAATGGATGCACTTTTAAGTAAAAAAATCCACATACGGAAAACTGACCAAACGCAGTTGGATAATGTTGATACTTTAGGAAATGTATCCATTGGTCATTTGTGACGTGTACGAGTCAACCCTGCCTCAATCCGAGGTGTGGTGTGGCTGACACCACTCAAAGTGTCTAACTTTTATTTGAAATGAACATGATTTTAAGTGAAAACAACAACTGGCATACGGAAAACCGAACCAACGCATTCGGATTCTGTTGAAACTTTAGGAAAATGATCCATGGGTCTTATGTGACGTGTATGAGTAAGCGTTTCCTCAATCCGTGGGCCGGTGTGGCCGGGACCACTCATAGTGTCTTTCTTTTGTTTAAAATGGATGCGCTTTTAAGTAAAAGAACGACATACTGAAAACCGACCAAACGCTTTCAGATTCTATAGAAACATTAGTATAATGATCCATGGGTCATTTTTGACGTGTATGAGTAAACCCAACCTCAATCTGAGGCCCAGTGTGGCCGGAACCACTCAAAGTGTGTCACTTTTCTTTGAAATGGACAACAGTTTAAGTTAAAACAACAACTAACATACGGAAAATAGACCAAAGGCATTCAGATACTGTTGATACTTTAGGAAAAATATCCATGGGTCATTTGTGATGTGTACGAGTAAACTCTGCCTCAATCCGAGGCACGGTGTGGCCGGTGCCACTCAAAGTATCTAACTTTTCTTTGAAATGGAAAACATTTTAAGATAAAACAACAACTGACATACGGAAAACCAACCAAATGCATTCAGATTCTGTTGAAACTGTAGGAAAATGATCCATGGGTCATATGTGACATGTACAAGTCAACCCCGCCTCAATCTGAGGGCCAGTGTGGCTGGTACATCTCAAAGTGTCTTTCTTTTGTTTAAAATGGATGCGCTTTTATGTAAAAAAACGACATACGGAAAATTGACCAAACACTTTCGGATTCTGTTGAAACTTTAGGAAAATGATTTATGTGTCATTTATGATGTGTATGAGTCAACCCCACCTAAATCTGATGCGCGGTGTGGCCGACACCACTCACTGTGTCTAACTTTTATTTGAAATGGACAAGATTTTAAGTGAAAACAACAACTGGCATACGGAAAACCGACCTAATGTATTTGGATTCTATTGAATCATTAGGACAACGATCCATGGGTCATATGTGACGTGTACGAGTCAACCCCGCCTCAATACGAGGGCCGGTGTGGCCGGGACCACTCAAAGTTTGTAACTTTTCCTTGAAATGGACAACGTTTTAAGTTAAAACAACTAGGATACAGAAAATGGACCAAAGGTATTCAGATACTATTGACACATTAGTAAATGTATCCATGGGTCATATATAACGAGTACGAGTCAACCCTGACTCAATCTAAGGTCCGGTGTGGCCGGGACCACACAAAGTGTCTTTCTATTGTTTAAAATGGATGCGCTTTTAAGTAAAAAAACCACATACGGAAAACTGACCAAATGCAGTCGGATACTGTTGATACTTTATGACATGTATCCATTGGTCATTTGTGACGTGTATGAGTCAACCCTGACTCAATCTGAGGCACGGTGTGGCCCACACCACTCAAAGTGTCTAACTTTTATTTGAAATGAACATGATTTTAAGTGAAAACAACAACTAAAATATGGAAAACCGACCCAACACATTCAGATTTTGTTGAAACATTAGGAAAACGATCCATGGATCATATGTGACGTGTACGAGTCAACCTTGCCTCAATCTGAGGGCCGGTGTGGCTGGGACCAATCAAAGTGTCTTTCTTTTTTTAAAATGTATGCGATTTTAAGTAAAAAAACAACATACGGAAAACTAACCAAACGCTTTTGGATTCTGTTGAAACATTAGGAAAATGATCCATGGGTCATTTTTGACGTGTACGAGTCAACCCCACCTCAATATGAGGCGCGGTGTGGCCAGCACCACTCAAAGTGTGTTACTTTTCTTTGAAATGGACAACAGTTTAAGTTAAAACTACAACTAACATACAGAAAGTAGACCAAAGGGATTCGGATACTGTTGATACTTTAGGACATGTATCCATGGGTCATTTGTGACATGTACGAGTCAACTCCGCCTCAATCCGAGGCACGGTGTGGACGACACCACTCAATGTCTCTCTTTTATTTCAAAAGGAAATCATTTTAAGTGAATACAACTGAAATTTACACTCATCAATGATAGTCGGAAATTCTTTTTCATGAGTTGGCTAGTTTCACTCATGGGGTCATAAGTGACGAGACTCCAAAGAAAATATATTTTCTCTATATATTATATACAATTAAAGGTCAATGCAAAATTCATCACAAATCATTACAAACCCAAACCTAGTATCACAAAAAAAAATTGGATTTGAGTCAATTTTTTTGTCTTATTCAACTCTAATAGATATTTATCAAACTATTCTTCCTATTAGAATTTGATGGGTGAGGTGAATTACCACCGGATGATTGTTGTCATATGTGTTTTTGGGATATTTTAGGTGGTTTTTATACTGTTTGAAGTCTGTTTGTGGCTTTTGTGCTATTTTTTATGCAGCTATATAGTGGAGGGTATACTGGAGGGCTGTTGTGCACTATTTTTTTATGCAGGTGTATGGTAGGGCTTCTAGAGGGCTTCTGGGGGCTGCAGTGCAGCAACTATGGAAAACGCTTTACCAATGGTTCTGAACCGTTGGTAATTCTTTTTCCACATTTCTGGAAAAACTTATACCAACGGTTCTGAACCGTTGGTAAAGAGGTTCCCAGAATTCTAAAACACCTATACCAACAGTTTAAATGAAACCATTGGTATAGGGATTTCCTCACAGCTAACTGGCCAACGGTTTGGAAAACCATTGGTATACCCTATACCAATGGTTTTCCAGCCTATACCAATGGTTATAAACCGTTGGAATAGCCTACTTCTCCAGTAGTGATAGAACATCACCATGGGGTGCTCCTGTTTTAATTGTTAAAAAGAAAGATGGTTCAATGAGACTTCACATTGATTATAGAGCCTTGAATAACATCACTATTAAGAACAAATATCTTTTGCCTCATATTGATGATTTGTTTGATCAGCTCCAGGGAGCTCAGTATTTTTCAAAGATTGAATTTAGATCGGGGTACCATCAGCTGAAGGTAAAGGAAGCAGACGTTCCGAATACTGCGTTTCGTACAAGATATGGCCATTATGAATTTGTAGTAATGCCTTTTGAGCTAACCAATGAACATGTTGTATTCATGGACTTAATGAATAGAATTTTCCATGAGTTCTTGGATAAGTTTGTGGTGGTTTTTATTGATGATATTTTAGTGTTTTCTAAAAGTAAAGAGGAGCATGAAAGACATTTAAGGGTTATCTTGCAAACTGTAAAAGAAAAGAAACTGTATGGAAAATTCAGCAAGTGTGAGTTTTGGTTGCAACAAATTTCATTCCTTGGTCATATTGTTTCTAAAGATGGAATAACTGTTGATCCTGCAAAAACAAAAGTTGTGGAAGAATGGCCAAGACCCACAAATGTAACCGAGATTCGTAGCTTCCTTGGACTGGCAGGCTATTACCAAAGGTTTGTAAGAAATTTTTCAGGATTATCTAGTCCAATGACTAAGGTAACTCGGAAGGTTGTTAAGTTTACCTCGACAAAAGAATGTGATGATTGTTTTCAGGAATTGAAAAGAAGATTGGTGAATGCTCCAATTTTGGAACTACCTTCCAAGAATGGTGAGTTTGTTACATACAGTGATGCTTCATTGAAAGGACTTGGTTGCATCCTAATACAGAATGATCAGGTAATTGCATATGTTTCATGACAGTTGGAAACTCATGAGGTAAATTACCCTACACATGATTTGAAATTAGCTGCTGTTGTTTTTGCTTTAAATATTTGGAGGCATCGTTTTTATGGAGTAGAGTGTGAAATATATACCGATCACAAAAGTTTAAAGTATATATTCACTCAGAAAGAATTGAACATGAGAAAAAGGAGATGGATAGAATTAATCAAGGATTATGATTGTACAATTCATTACCATCCGGGAAAAGCAAATAAAGTGGTTGATGCTTTGAGTCGAAAAAGTAATGCTTCATTAGCAATGTTGCATTTGGAACGTGATCCTTTGGTTAAGGATTTAATGAACTTTGGAATAGAAGTTGTTGGTGCAGGAAGTTCTTCTATTTTGTTCCAGGTATTAGTGAGATCATCTCTATCAGATACAATCAAGCAAGCATAGAAGCAAGACAGTGAGTTGCAGAAAAGGGTAGAGCTAGTTTAGAAAGGTAAGTTGCCTGAATTCAACATTGATAATGATTGCGTTTTGAGATTTGGGAAGAGATTGTGTGTGCCTTGTGGTTCACAGTTGAAGGGAGATTTGTTATGTGAAGCTCATAGTTCTCCGTTTTCAGTTCATCCTGGAAGTACTAAGATGTACATAGATCTTCGAGAGTATTACTGGTGGGATGGAATGAAAAGAGATATTTTTTATTTTACTTTGAAGTGTTTGACTTGTCAGCAGGTTAAAGCAGAGTGGCAGTTACCGAAAGGGATGATTCATCCATTACCAGTGCCATAGTGGAAATGGGATAATATATTCATGGACTTTGTTGTGGGATTACCAAAGGCATCTCGAGGTAATAATGTAATCTGGGTTATTGTTGATCACTTGACCAAATCTGCTCATTTCCTTGCTATACGAGATACTTTTTCCCTAGATCAACTTTCTCATTTGTATCTTAAAGAGGTAGCTAGGTTACATGGAGTTCATATCTCCATTGTATCTGACCGTGATCCCAGGTTCACTTTTATCTTTGGGAAAGGCCTTCAGAAGTCGGTGGGTACTGAATTAAATTTTAGTACAGCTTTTCATCCTCAATCAGATGGGCAGTTAGAAAAAACAATTCAGACCTTGGAGGATATGCTACGAGCTTGTTCGATGGATTATCAGGGATGTTGGGACCAACATCTTTGTTTGGTTGAATTTTCATATAATAATAGTTTTCATTCCAGTATACAGATGGAACCATTTGATTAGTTATATGGGAAGCGGTGTCGAACTCTAGATTTCTGGGATGAAGTGGGTGAAAGGAAGTTGATGGGACCAGATTTGGTAGAAGAGATGGCATAAAAAGTTCAGCTGATTTAGAAGCACATGAGAACACCTCAGAGCAGGCAGAAGAGTTATGCAGACAACAGGAGGAAGGATCCAACTTTTGAGGTAGGTGATCATGTTTTTCTCAATGTCTCACCATGGAAACGTGTGATGAGATTTGGTAAGAAAGGAAATCTGAGTCCAAGGATCATTGGACCATATGAAATTCTGGAGAGATTTGGATCAGTTGCATACCGGGTGGCTTTACCTCCAAGTTTATCTCGGGTACACAATGTTTTTCACGTTTCGATGATGAGAAAGTACATGCCAGATCCATCTAATGTTTTGAGTCCAGAGGTAGTTCAGCTAGAAGAGAACCTATCTTATGAGGAACAACTGCTCCAGATTCTTGAACACAGGGAGCAAGTGTTACGGAATAAGGTTATTCACCAGGTAAATGTTTTGTGGAAAACCCACATCATTGAAGAGGCAACATGGGAATCCGATAATGTAATGAGGGATAAGTACCCCCATTTATTCGATATGTAAGTAAATTGCGGGGATGCAATTTTCTAAAGGGGGTAAGGATGTAACATCCCAAGTATGTAATGAATAATATATATTTTTATCTATGTCTATTAATGAACTAGATAGTGTTTTATAGGCTTAAAATGAAAATAAATCCAGTCTTAAGCATGGAATACACTAATATTTTTAAAAGATTGTTTTACTGCCTTTTGATGGAAAACCATTTTTAAATCTATATTTTGGAAATTTTATAAGATATGTTTGTCAAAATAGACTTATTATTTATTTTTGGGACATCAAAATTTACTTTGTGTGAATTTTTGGTATTTTTCTGACAATGTTCAATTTTTAATGAATAGTGAAAAATACTGCATTTTACATCAAAACTGATTTTTAATATAATTTATTTATATGATTAGATTATCTTTTGAATTGGTCTTAAAGTGTAATCTGAATATATATTTACCATTTAATCCAATGGTGGTCATTGGAATCAATTTCACTTTGAAATTGGACTTAAACTGGTATAAATCGTTCGATACTTATTGTTTCATAAAAACACGCTATTTGTCATTACAACGGGAATTAATTATTAAATTAATTAATGTGACATATATGTTTTGAATTTTGTAAAATATAATTCATTTATTAATTTGGAATATCAAATATAGCTTCGGGTGAATTTTTGGTATTTTTCTGAAAAACTTCAATTATTGATGAATAGTGAAACCACTAAGTGGTACTTATAGAAACTGATTTTTCGTTTAAATGAAATTTTACCACATCTGTGTTTTGAATTTCAAAAATCTGAAATACATGGTTGGCATTAAGAATAAAATGTGGTTCAATGAGATTAAAATAATTTTTTGGTGAATAGTAACTTCTTATGTTTTTTATCGCGATTAGTGGTAATTAGTGTAGTTTAAGGTAAAAATAATGCTTTAATAATATGAAATGACCTAGACACATGTCCTAACCTTATTTGATGTGTCATGGCCGACCAAGAAAATCCATGGGTCAACTTGGGGACCCCATGGAGCCACTTTTGTTGGGAAATTACATAAATAACTTTTTATTTAATGTAAAAGTTAAAATGACACAAACATAATATGTTTTACGAAAACAATTTTTAAATGGGTTTATACAAGTCATATTTTTAACTATAAATATTCATTGGAAATATAAAAATATTTCCTACATCATAGTATTTTTTTATAATTTTTTGACATTAAATAAATAAATTTATTTATGACATCATAATGATGTAGTGATTACCTCATTAATAAAGGATTTAAATAAAATGAAAAGATAGTGTAAAATCTATGACCTAAACATGTCCAAAACCTATTGTATGGGTGGATTTCGATCCCTTATCACCTTATCCTCGAATTATATCAATGTGGGATCATTTAAATCCGAAACTCATTTTCAAATAAAGTAATATTTCTTTACTTTCCAAGAGTGCCCCTCCTCTCCTCTTATAAAAGGCCCCCACCTCTACCTCCATACCCACACTCCCAAAGCCTTTGGCTCACCCAAACCATTCCAAGTTTCTATCTCCACTTCTCTCTCTTACTCCTTGAAGCCTCACTTTGGGCAGAAGACTTCCCAAGGAAGCCTTTGAGCTCAAACCAAATGGAGTTACCCGATTTTAAGGTAATGTCTTCACTTGAGTCCTTTTGTTTTATTTTACTTCTCCAACCCCCTAAAAACTTTTTATTTATTTCATTTTTAACAACTCCAGTATCTTCAATATACTATGATGTTTTTAAAAGAATTATTTGAGCTAAACTTACACACACCTACACCTAATGGTTAATGGACATACTATTTCCGTGGATGGTGAATTTATGCCTCCCGAAACGATGATTGTTCAACATTCTTTTAACACCTTCAAAGGTGGAAATTAAGATGTCACTATATTTATATATGATATATAATATTTTTATGTTTTTCTTAAGTTTCTGTATTTTTCATTTTTGGTATACCATTATGGTTTCCATTATGGGTAAACGCGATATCTTCATTTAAGGAAGTGCGGACTACCGCCCCTCAAAGTGATTTGATTCGTTAATACCATATGTGGGATGTATAAAGGATGGAGTTATGATATTATATATGATATTATACTGGAATTATAATATACCTTTATATCATTATGATTCCATTCTATAAAATACAAAATAGAAATGAAAGTAGCGTTCATGCGTACGTATGGCTTACCGTCTCCATGAACAGTGCATTTCATTTCTTACCTATAAATGATTATGTAATATTATAAATGCACGTTTATACTGGATATATAAGATATATATGATATATTAATCATGATTATAATCCTGGATATAATGGATACATGAACAACTTGTAATTATAAAGGGTTTATTTTGACTCAAGTACAAATGATCGTTAAAACAGCCGTTATTAACATAAATAATTACATAGTGTTCATGACATGGAAATAAGTGATATAAAAGGAATAATGAACTTGAAAAAGGTTCTTAAGAAAGTATAAATTAACTCAACTTTATTATTCAGGACATTAAATAATGATCGAGTCATGTCGGACTTAAGGTATGGGACTTCGTCTCAATCTCCTTTCATTGAGGCATATGTTGTTCTATACACAACCTTTTTTTATATGGTGTATAAACCCCTTTGACATTTACAGTTATTCAAATGGAATATTTTTTATATGAAGCGTTTACTAAAAGACAAAAGGGAATGTTTTTGTCGTACGTATGTGGCGACAACGACTTCTTCGCCATCGTGACCGTTATTTGAGTTTCGGCTTCCTCTACACGCCATACCGTAATTTTAAAAGAAAAATAAATACCATGTTTTACTTTTATTTTATTTTGGTATTGAAAATGGTTTTCATAATGTTTTTATATCAATGTGTTGTATTGATATATTGTGATTGAAAGGTGGAAATGTTATCTTTCCTTTATGCATGTTTTATGTGATACGATTATGTTGAGGTTCTTGGGCATTATTATGACGACGGGTGGTTCCGTGATAAACTAAGGGCAGGTGAGCCCGATATAGCTCTCCAATGCATTGGGTAACGCGAAGGAGTGTAACGTTATGGTTTCTCTAAAGAGATTTAGGGAATATACTGTGATGGGTATTCCAAACGTAACCAAGAGGGTTACTCCCTACGTAAGAATGTTATGAATGCCTCAAGTTACCTCTATGTCTTTTGATTTCTATGATTTATTCATGATTTGATGAGGTATGTTAAAGTGCTTATGTTTTATGGGTAAAGTATGATCTCATTATTATGTATATATATACCCATGTTTCCTTTCCATATTTTTATATCCCTTACTAAGCTTTTTATGCTCATCTGAAGTTTTTTTGATATGTTTTTCACAGGTCAAGGGAAAGGTACATGATATGATGATAGTGTCAAGGAAGTGTCAAGAAAGAATCCATGTTTTATTTTAAATATGTTTCCCTTGATGGGAATGAAGAATACTATCTTTATGTAACCACTTTGTTTATATGTGGAATGTAATGCAAGTTTTATGATCTAATTCTCTAAAACTCTAAACCCGAAAAGATCCTCAATGTGTAATCTTGTAATAACTCAAGATTAAGTAAGGTTTAAGGATGGGGCCTTATAACATACATATTTCATGGTTATATTTATATCCCTTTTATTTTTATCTTTATATTTTTCCAAAATGAATTAAATAATTGATAAAATATATAGTATTTTTGTACAATGAAATACATACTAGTAATGGTAACTCACCAATATCTCCTAGATGGAGGGTGACCAGCTAATCCATTACAAAAGGTGATTTAGATGGTGGGATACCAATAATATTTGGGGAAATGGATGGCTCTCTCGAAGCTTTGGGTACAACAGAATCACTCAGATCCACTAAAGCTAATGGAAGTGGTGGTGTGATTTGATATGCTAATGGGCTATGATCTTGAATTTTTTTTTCGTAGCATTCCTGCAATTCAAATGGTTTAGATATGATAATTTTATTAAAAAAATAAAAAACTAACAGATTTTTACAAAAAAAATAGAATAATGTATATATGTATGAAACACTTATATATGAGAAATTATAATATTGTTTGATTACCAGTTTATATATTCCATTATATTCCAATTCATTGTTTTCATTATTATCAACCTCTATTGGGATGAGTGATTCATTTTCACCCTCTCTTGAATGTTATATTATTTCAATATTGTTAGGGAAAACTATTCATTTTTCTGTGGTTGATGAGGATCACTATCACAAAGTACCAATTGATCTTCATCACCCATATTATATAAATATCTCTTCTTTAATTATACTAGAACACTATAACCTTCATGTATTTAATCATCCACATAATGAATCATATTCACTTTATAAACCAGGATAAATGAATATGCTCTATACGCTCACCAGTATGGATCAAACAAAAGAAGTTGACAGAAGTAAAATGTTATGATTCTTTCATTATAACCCTATCAATGTCAACCCACATGTATTTGAATAAGACAACTGAAAATTCACCAAGATAGTTTAATTCAATTATATAATTCCTATTTATATAGTATCCCACCTCTGTAAGTGTAAATACACCACTATTTTGAGTTTTCAAGTCTTCTTCATGATAAAATGTACAAAGCCCGAATCAATAAATATTGTAGGCATTTAATTTCTTAGACTTACTTAGAGGACCTTGAGCCAATAAAATAAAATTATTTGATATTTTAGCTCAATTATCAACATTAATTATCTAGAAATGAATATATAAGGTGTTACTTGTAACATAGAAAAAATAACTACACAACAGTAATATGAATATGAATATATACATACATGATAGGTGAACCATTTTAAAATCTCTTTATTAATAGATTTTATTAATTCAATATCATATCAAGATCACCCCTTTAGTCACCTATTTTTTTGAAATAAAAATTATTCAATAGATGGATATGAAATAAGTCTGTTGAGTAGCATATATTTATGTGCTTCTATAAACTATAATTCAGTCAGTGTAAAATTTTACCCCTTTCTAATTGGTTGTCTAATAGTTGGAAATATTGATGACCGGTTTTTAGAATGAGAATTAGTAGAGTTTTTATCAACATGTCAAATATGATTGAATATAGTATCAATCACATCCAAATACATAGAACAGAAGGCCAATCACTCTTTGACTATGTATCCTTTAGCAACAGAGAATTTTGGTTGATCTTTATTCCTCACAAATTATTTAAAATTAGCTAAGTAACCAATGAAAAAAAAAATAAACCTATTAAAATAATTGAACAATTATTTTCTAAAATTGAATTCACCAATGAAAATAAAAATAATATCATTGTACTTATCAATTGGATACATCCATCACTAGTGTATCGGTCACACAAAGATTAGCTTCTTTAACCAAATAAACATTCAAATGAATCATGACTATGAATAATGAAGGGTTAAATAACATATACCAATGAAAAACTATCAAAATACTTCTTTCTCGATGTTTATCAATCTCATTTGGTTTTATAGATTTTCCATATACTCTCATAAAAAGGTATACAACTCAACTATAACAATAATTACTTTTTCAAGTAACATATTACACAATGCCAATGGAAATAACTACTCCATCATAATATGTGACTCATTAATTTTAAATCCATGTAACTTTCTATGTTTTATGTCAACACACCTTAATATGTTACTTGAATATTCATATTCCACTTTTACATTCTTTAAAGTTCTAATGAATATGTCTTTATCACGATTTTTCATTGTAAAATTGATGAAAGGGAATTTCCATTCTCATTTTCCCACAAACCATGATTTATATTCATTAATTCCAAATTCATATGAGAATTTTGTCGATCCTTTGATTTACCCTGCCCATTAGGAAATGTAAAGATTGCATTGTTAGATATGTTCTTCTTAATATTCATTACATAATTATTATGATGTATCAAATTAAACACCCAATATATAAGTTTTAAAAAAATACTCTTTTTACTCCATTGTTTTGTTCCAACTGCTTTAAATACTATACCTCATACCCTTACCATATTTTTTAAACTGATTACATTTTCCAAATTATTTAGTGACATTAATTAATTTTCCCAGGATTTCTGAACTATATAACATCTTTATTGAATTTATCAATTTAGTATCTCAATTGAATTGTGTCTTGTTGAACCTAAATTTATGAGAGGTAACAATAAATCAATAATAACACATAAAATTCCATTTTCTACTATGAATAAATCATCAAGGTTCAAAATCAAAATTACAAACTGGACAACACGGACCAGTATCAGCATTATAACAAGATATTTTTCATAGTCTAAGAAAGTCAAAAATTGTCCACATTAAAGTAGCATGCATTTTGAATAGTTTTCTCATTGAATAATTGTATGTTTCCACACTGTTATCCCATATTTCATGAAATCCTTTAATTAGAGGTTGAAGGTATACAACAATGTCATTTCCAATAATTTTATTCCTAGAAATAATCATCTAAATAATGAAATAACTCTTATTTATACTCATCTAAGGTGGCAGATTACAGGGGATCAAAAAAACTAGCCAAATGCTCTAATTAGTACTTAAAGTACCAAAAGGGTTGAATCCATCAAAAGATAATCCATAACATTCATTCGTAGGATCCAAAGAAAAATCTGGATATAATGAATAAAACATATTCTATGATGTTTAATCTTTTGGATGTCTCATCAATCCATTTTTACTATCCTAATCATGCCACATTATGTTGTATGCATTCTTAGATGACATGAATAATATTTGAAAGTGTTGTTTGAGAGAAAATACACACAATACATTTGCATAAGTTTTCATATTCTTTTTTTCTATGGTATCACTTATTTGTACTCTCATTATTGTTTATTGAATTCTATTTGTTTGTATGACATCATATGCTTTCTTCTTTATCAAACTCTTATTCCCATTAATGCCTAAAATCGTTAAGGAATTAATGTATCTTTTTATAATCAAGTTCATATTATTTTAGGACTTTTTTTCATCTAATATAATGATGCAACGATCTTAGCATCACTAAATGCATCATTAAGAAACTCTTAAATCATGGACATTTCTTTTTTATTAATTCAATAGAGACACTTTATAAGATACAACTTAAGTAGAAAATACATCTTTGAATACTTATCGCACAGTTCATAAAGTTCTTATATTCCCTCTTCAAGTAATTCATAAAACGCATTTTATGTTCAATTAAGTTATAAGAAATATCAACCTACCTAGGATCATCTAAAGGTTTTATTGATCTCTTAAAATCTCATACATTGTATCCTACAAATCTAAATTAATCATTTTTCAAATTTTGAATTTAATTATCCTTTGGTTGGTTACTTTTTGTTTCATTGATAGGATTTTCATTATTTTTACATTACATACAATTGGATTCACCATGATAAATCTAACATACATATCATACAGAAAACTATTTCAATATCAAATTCCCATATACATAATTTCTATTCAATCATCACTTGAATTTATAATCAGGACATAAGCATTTTATTCTGATATCCACTAACCAGTTTTCAATTACATAATCTAAAACTTATTTCAAACCCTTGGCATAGTGAAGTGTTTTTTGAGGTGAATTAATCCAAATTTTATCCATAGGTCTTGTATTATAACTCTTTTCCATGTACATTCATATATAAAGATATAAATTTTTAATAAAAAAAGTACAATAAAAATTAAACATCTCCCGTCTTGTTCATTTACCTGGGTGGGGTCTTTATTCAAAATAAAAAAAATACAACATAAAAATGATTCAATCCAACATTAAAATAATAAACAACATAAATGAATAAATATTACCCCTCACAATAATACAACCAAATTTTATGGAATAAGTTTACGGATCCAAGGAGAGAGATTAATATGATGTCTAGTGTACTATTATCTGTATATAATAATAAATGAACATAATTATTCTATTAAACATATCTAACATTTATATTTTTCATACTATCAATTTTTATTTTATATAGTAGAAACAAGATCGTATTTATTGTTATGTTTTGATTTGATAATTAACCAAATAAATATTTTTTGTATCTAAAAATATGGTATTAGAACTATGAAATCGGGTTCATGTGTTACTATATATATAATATCATTTCATGAAATTATGATTATACTACATTTTGAGAATCAATTTGAAAAATTGTACTCAACATGATGAGAGTAGCACATACAGAAATATTTATGTTATCCGAAACTATATATCATTTAGTAAAAATTATGAATTGTACTAACTCATGATTAAGAGTATATCTAATTTCATATATTAACTTCATGGTATCATTTTAATAAAAAATATCTGTAAATAACAAGAAGCTTGTGTTCTAAAACATCATGCCAAATGATGAGGTTTTTCGAATGAAAACCCTTCTATGAAATATATAAAACCACTATTCTCCCCAAGAAAACCCATCATATACCTTAAAGTGTACTTCAATAGTTAAATTATCATTTTAAAAACATGTAAACAATTTTTAAATGGGGAAGAGACACAAAACCGAAATATTGAACTACCTCTTAATGAAAATTTAAAAGATTCAACTTACACCTCACATCGACAACACTCTGGGCATTTTTATCTTGTCACATGAAATAAATAAATAATTATATAAATTTATAATTAAATATTGAAAATAAAAATATAATAATACTCATTTAAAAGAACATTGAGATGCATCGACTCTCCAAAACCATGAAAAAATGTTGATAGAAGGTATGCAACGTAACCCTAACATAATCCTGGGAAAAAGCTCCCAAAAGCAACAATTAATTATACATATATTTATATAATTTAATTAAAAACCTTATAAAAATTCAATAAATCATACCTTCAATGATGTCGGGGGGTCTCAGTTACAAAACAAAGGGGAAGAGAGGTCATTGGGGGTGTTGCTGAGGAGAGGGAATGGGGGGAGTTGTGTAGTCCCCATCAGGGAGGAGAGGGTCGGGGTCATGAGGATTTGAGGGGTGGAAGGAAGTTCATCATTGGTAGTAGGGTTCTGGGTCATGAATATCAATGGGGAGGAGTGATGGTCACCTTTTGTAGTAGGAGGGTCAGGTTCCTGACAGTTTCCATTGGGAGCAGGGGGTTGGGGTCAGTGGTCGTCGAGGGGAGTGGGAGGGGGCGGGTCAGGGCTAATGGGATCGGGGTGGAGGGGGTTGAAATTATTGTTTTTAAAATATTTAGCAGATGTTTAAATAAAACCCTCGTTAATTAAAAAAAATAGAAATGATTATATTAAACATCCACCTTATTAAAATTTTTATTAAAATGATTTATTTCATGGAGGTTATTCGAACAACCACTAATAAACTACCTCAAAGACCTATTTTTTGTAGTGAGAAGTCATAAAAACTATCTGATTGAGAATGAGTGTTTGAACATGAGATGTTTTGTGGTTTCATTCATGATTAAATTGAATAATACAGGATGAATCATATTTTCAACATCTCTCATTCTAGAACCTTGTGGTAGAAGGTTGATATAACTTATTCTTTTATGATAGGAAATGTTAAAATTTTCCTCCACAAACTAGTGATGAATTTATGGTAGAATGAAGTTACATTTATTTATGAATACTTCAGTGAATTTCAGGGTTATTTTTATCATTTTTATGGTGTGATTAATAATTTTGAATATGAGGGTTTAGTGAATATTATTCTTAATACTTTACATAATTATTGCGTGAATTTTTGAGTTACACTAACTGGTCATATTTCTAATGATGATGTGATGTTTGTTTTTATCAAGTCTGTTGTTTTGAATGAAAAATTCATGAAACTTACTCAGGAGAGATCTTTTTAAATTATTTTGGTCATAATTAATAGGTGGAGAAGTCAATAAAGGAATCAGGGATTGGGAAACCGAGGTAATATCAAAGGAAAAAGTAAATCTAGGTTAAAGAAGAAGGAGTTTCAAATTAATCATTGCAGTAATAAAAGACATATTAAGAAGTTTTTTCCATAATCTAGACAGATGTATCATAATGAAGGAAAATAAATAGAATAAAAATATTGATGAATATTATTGTGTCATCATTGATAAATGGGGTGATCATGTCATTTTTTATTACTATATTATAATTTTTACTAATGATTATTTCATGGTTTTTGATAGTGGCACAATATTTTATTTAAATTTGAGGAAGTAGTTCATTAAATGTGAAAAACTAGGTAATTTTAAGATTTTAAATATGGGTAATGATGTCCATATTGATTTCTACGTATCAAAACTATTTGTTTGGAGACCAAAAAAAGGAATTACTGTGATTTTAAATAATTTTTTGCATGCGCTTGCAGTTTGTCTGAATATTTTTGCTACCAGTGTTATTGATGATGTATGTTTTATTAATACTTCTAGTGACTTCCAATGGAATATTTCAAAATGTTCCTTAATAGTGGATCGAGGAAAGAATTAATCAAATTTTTACTAGATTGCATCTTTTATTTCATATGATACTGCTTGTGTTATTGAATGAAATATTTCTTTTATGTTATTACATAAGAGGCCTAATCACATTACTAAGAATTTTTTTGGTTATATGTCCATGAAAAAGTATCTTCTTGGTATGATAGAAGTCAACTTAGACACGTTCAATCATTATATGTACAGAAAAAAAATTAGGGTGAGTTTTGACAGCCATCATATTCACATAAATTCATAGGTACATGAATTAGTACATTATAATGTTTTTAGACCATTGAAGTTTAATAATATTAGTTGAAATATTTATTTTGTGTTGTTTATTGATGAATAATCACGTAAGATTTAAATTTATGTTTTTAATTCCAAAATTATGGTGCTCAATTGTTTTAATAAATTTCAGGTTTCAGTTGATAGGGAATCTAGTAAGAAGTTGAAATGTATTTTCACTGACAACAGGGGTGAGTATTATTGTATTTTTTTATCATAATTACAGGTAGGAAGGTATTTGGCATCAAAATACACCTCCTAATACACCACATCCAAATGGTGTAGATGAGTGGATGAACATGACTTTATTAAAAAAAGTTAGATGTTTAATTTTTGAAGAAACACTATCTAGATATTTTTTGGGATGAGGCTCTATTTACTAAAATATATATTATCAGTTTATCACCCATAATTTATTTGATGAAATAAATTCTTAATATGTTTTGTAATAAAAAATATATTAAGTATGGTCACTTCTGTGTTTTTATTTATAAGGATTTTATTCATCTACCTACAAATGAGAGATCCATGATCGATGGTAATTAATGATAATGTATTTTATTGAATATGGAAATTATGAGTTTGGATATAGATTCTATGATCCTGATTTGAAGAAACATTTTAGAATCCATGATGTAGTATTTTAGAAGGTTTAAGCTATTGCAAACATTTATGAAGAAGAAAAATATACTTATCTAACTTTTGATGGATTTTTCATTCATGAGCCAATTTTTGAGTCATGATTACCTCATTTTGTTGATAATGATGATCATGTTGATTTGAAAAATGATGTTTAGGGTGAAAAAGTTGGATCTAATATTTTCTATTAACCTTTTGTTTCTAATGATTTTTCTCAATTGGTTATTAATGAACCCACAATTCCACTTCAGATAGTATCTCTAAATCATACAATTTCTATTCAGTATTCATTTAATGAGTATGTTCTTATCAAGAAGGAGAAGAACTAGAATCTTTTGATGAGGTGATGGATAGTTTCAACGCTCGGACCCCAGTTACCTAGAGTCGGTGCATTATTACATAACTTCGGCATCATCACAAAAGTTCAAGTCTAGAAAGACCGATTACTTTAGTAGCTTTGGAATAACTAGATGCATTCATAAAGTTTACATTACATCATAAAGTGAAAACTACAACAACATCTTGTCTCCACACTCATATCCCATTATAATATCTCTGCAGGTCATCCATAAAATACTTCTTCACATCCTGGAAGAAATAAAACATGGAAAGGAGTGAGCTCAAATGCAAACTAAGGATAACAATATAGCGGAAATTTTCATGAATAAGAATAAACATTTAAGGCAATGTATTATTAAAACAGAAGCCTTTTAGACTTGAACTTCAGCATAATATGGAAAAAATAAAATCAAATTATTCCATTTACTAATTCACATAGATATTATACTAGTCAAATAATCAAATACAATATCAACAACCACTTTTATAATGATGGAATGCATAATGTCAGACTATCATAACCACATAGTCAAGGCCTTATACCAACACTACAAATAAGATTTTATCAAGGCCTTTTCCAAGACACTAGTTTCTATCATAAGACCTACCGATGCATCAAGGAGCTATAGTGGGCTCCACCTATCACTTATTAAGTCCAATTCATTCGTCATATGAATAGGTTTAAACATAACATAAACTTTCATATTAAAACTAGCTTATGAAATGTCAATACTTTCTCCATAAACCATGAATATTATAAAAATAACACATCCAAATTCAAACATATCACAAATACTTAAATACAATATGGAAGTTTAGTATCATAATATATCAACTTCAAATAAGCTTAAAATCCATCAAATGATGTTGACATAGACAAAATCAAAACTATTTGAGAGAAATATATATTTTTTTGAAATCATTTTAAAGTCACATAATTGTACAGGAAAACATTTAATATGAAAATATTCTTATAAGCTTGTAAGGGAAGCTTCGACGATTTTATAAAGGCAGAAAATAGTCGCACCCGCCGTATAAGTTAAAAATGGCATTCTTACATTAATTTTGTCGAAAAGGTTAAAAAGGACCATGTTTGGAAAACAACGGAAATATTCCATTCAACCCATTTTATAAAAATCCTAAAAAGGGTATAAATTACTTTAACCCATAGTCTAGTAAATAGTAAAAAAAATTGAAATATATTTTTAAGAATCATGGATGAAGAAGTGCCAGCAGATAATCACATATAAACAACCTCAGAAAATTAAGAGATTGTGAAATAAACCCTTACCTTGTACTTTTTCATGGTCAATAGTAGGTTAACCTCTTGTATAATGGTAAAATAATTGTTATTAAATTATAGAAGAATAATTTAAATTAATATGATATCATATATGATCTTTTAACAATGCTTTATTAATAATATCTTACTATTATTGTTGTTTATGGTGTTAACTTACTCATTTTGTTTTATATGTTTTGTTACAGAAGCCCTGTTTGTTATGGATAGGTTGTCTCTTATTCAGATCCATAATTATATCAAGTCCTTAAACATTATTTTTTATCATTAAATGAGAATTATACTTGAATGGATACGATGGGGAATGAATATCGTCGTGTTCGTGGAGACGGTAGACCGTACGTACGCACGAGTGACAATATCATTGTTTTTATATTAAAATAATATATAATTTTATGGTATATCATAAATAAAAAATCATTATAATGTTATATTTATAATTTAATTCAATTACACATTGTTATCATACCCATCCAAATAATAATGTTTTGAATAACATTTACACCACGACGTGGAGACGCTAAGCCGTACGTACGCACATATGGTGACATATCATTCAAAGGATGGATAGAATACTTAATATGGTTGTACCCTACTTATAATAACATCACATTATATAGAATATACTATATTTATTATCATAGAATGGAAATAACAAATAAAGAAGAAGTTGAAGAAGAAAGGAACTTGAAAGAGGGTGGTGAAAACATTACCTCTTCTTCGGGTTATTCGTTTTTATTTGATAAAAAGGGATCTTTAGGTTGGATTTATGATAAAAATAGGTCCTCTAGGTTGAATTGAAGGAATTTGGTATGATATTTGGGTAGGGGTTGGCTGAGCCAAATGGCTTTGAAGGTATGAATTAGAGAGAAGGGGGAGTTCCCTTTTATAAGGGGGGTGAGGGGCACCTTTGGAAAAGCTAGAAATATTATTTTTTAATAAATTCATATTCAGTTTATAATGGATCCAAAGTGGATTATTTAATTTTTAAGATGGGGATAGGTCTAAAAACACTCATCCAATAGGTTTTAGACAGGTTTGGGTCACTTTATTAACCATATCTTTTAGTTTTAACTCTTAGTTAATTAGTTTTACATTTACCATATCTCTTTGTATTTTTATATTATATGGTTAATAAACATACTATAAACTTACTAGAGACCCCCAATTAGTTCATTAATGATACTCATATCATTATATAAGTCCTTTGGCCGAACCTTATATTTTAGGGAATAGATTATTAATTAATAATATAATGTTTTTTTAAAAACTCTTTTATGTAAATTTTGAAACTATTGGGTATTTTATTTTTGATATATTCATAACAGAATTATTACTTCGAAAAAGTTTCATATAACCAGTCTTAATATGTCATGTTAACCTTGAAAATTAGTTTAATTCATAAAAAGTTTCAAATTTCATTTATTTGGATATTTATAATATCAATTATTTTAATATTACATTAATTAGGTAATTACTACATAACCATTTTGTCATAACTAAATTAAATTACATAATGTCTAAAAATTATAAATAAAAAACCATTATTTAGTAAATCCTTTTAACTTTATAATTAATATTTATAAAATAATTTATCTTATGTATAACCCCATATTAAAAATGTTTTACTAATTAAACATTGATTCTAACTCTTTTAACTCTTCTTTGAATTAAATAATATTAAATGTCCTAATCTAACACAAGATGACCTATATGATAAAATTTTATTACTAAGGTTATTTATGGTTGAGGTACACTTGTGAAATAGAATTAGGACATGTTTTATAGTAATATTAATATCATTTTTACCCTTAATTACCCTATTTACTTTTAACCGTGATAAATAAAAGTAAAAAGTTACTATTCACCAGAAATTATGATTATCCTATTGAACCGAATTTTACTTCTTGATATTAACCGTGTCTCTCGGATTTAGGAAATTCCACTCACAGAAATGGTAAAGTTAAATTTTATGTGAATTTGCAAATTCTCCTATGAGATGTGTAAAAGATAGTGAAAAGTTTAATAAAATTTTTATATATCTACAAGTATTATAAATTGACTCTAATGAATTAAATTGAACATATATAGGTATTATGTGTTTATTTTGACCATAATTAAATTTAAATAAATTAAATAATTATTTAAAAAAAATTCATTTTTAAACTATAACTCAGTGTTTTTTTCACTATTCATCGTAAATTTAATGTTTTCAGAAAAATACCAAAAATTCACCCTAGGATAATTTCAATATTCCAAATCCAAAAATGAAGTTCATTTTGAATGATAAAATTTATATAATTTCAAAAATTGGGTATTAATGTTCATAACGGCGAGTTTGATTGGTTTTGGTATGTGTTAGAACTCGAAGTTGCGTACAACAAAGGATACTATATTATTCAATGTGAAGCATACCATGGAAGCTTAGGGTGTTACATTCTCCCCCACTTATAATAATTTTATGCTTGAAATTTAAAGAATACTACTACAAAAAATGTCTCGGGTGATTCTTCATCATATGTTCCTCGGATTCCAACATTGCCTCTTCCGTCTTATAGTTTCTCCATAGAACATTTACCAGACGAGTCATCCGGTTTCTCAACACTTGTTATCCAGTATCAAGAATTATGATAGGATCTTCACAATATGATAGATCGTGTACCAGTTCTAACTCCTCATAGTTGAATACATGTGTTGGTTCAGGCATGTATTTTCTCAATAGTGATACGTGGAACACATAGTGAACTTTGAAGAGACTTGGAGGCATTGCCAAATGGAAATCTATTGCCCCAATTCATTCTAGAATTCTAAAAGGTCCAATGTTCCTGGGACTTAATTTACCCTTCTTACCAAAATGTATAACGCCCTTCCATGGATATGCCTTCAAGAAAGCACGATCTCCTACCTGAAATTCAAAATCCTTCCTTCAGTTGTCAACATATCTCTTCTTCCTACTTTGAGATGATTTGATGTAGTTTTGGATTACCTTCACCTTTTCCATTGTTTCCTCCACCAGTTATGGGACTACACGTTTTCTTTCACCAACGTCATCCCAACAGGCTGGTGTGTGACATCTATTTCCATATAACGCTTCATATGGTGCCATCTGAATACTCGAATGGAAGCTATTTTTATAAGAAAATTCTACCATAGGTAAATATTGATCCCACATACCATGAAAGTCAAGTGATTATGATCTCAACATGTATTCTAAGGTTTGAATAGTCTATTCTAATTGTCCCTTAGTTTGGGGGTGGTAAGCAGTGGTCAAACGAAGTTCAGTATCCAAGGCATTCTGAATAATTTTCCAGAATCTTGAAGTAAAACGGGGAAAAAGTTCAGAAACAATCGATAGAGGTACTCCATGAAGTCTCACAACTTCATTAATATATAGTATTTCAAGGAGTTCGAGTGGTAAATCCTCCCTTATGGAAAGAAAATGTTCTGATTTGGAAAGACAATCAACAATGACCCATATTGCATCGTTCCTTCTAGGATTCATTGGTAGTCCCATGACAAAGTCCATCATGAAAATATCCCATTTCCACTCAGGTATGGGAAGAGGTTGCAATACTCCACCAGGCTATTGCCTTCAGCATTCACTTGTTGAAAAACCATACATCTTGACACAAAATCCATAATTTCCCTCTTAATGTTTTCCCACAACAAATGTTCCTTCAAATATCTATACATTTTGGTGCTCCTAGGGTTTATAGGGAAATTCTAACTATGAGAATTGTCCAACAATTCCCTTTTTATATTTTCTATATCGGTAACACAATGTCTCTTCCCAAATTTCAAAATTCGATCTTCATACACAAAGTCATTCAATCTTCCATCATTCACAGCATTAATCTTCTTTTGAAATTCATCATCATTGGTATGAGAACTCTTTATCCTTTCTAGTAAGGATGGTTTGGAAACCATCTAAAAAAGTATAAATGTTTCACCTTCCATGGATATTCCCATATCCAACATTACTAGATTCATGAAAATCGGATCCCTCTCAACTCTCATTTTGTTCAAAACTCCCTGATCCTTTCTTCTCAATTCATCTACCACCTTATTTTCGTTCGTTGGGTGGTAATGTATCGTGAAATCATAATCATTGATTTGTTCAAGCCATCTCCTTTACCTCATGTAGAGTTCTTTCTATGAGAAAATATACTTCAAACTCTCGTGATCAGTATAAATCTCACATTTCTCACCATAGAGATAGTATCTCCCAATCTTCAAAGTAAAGATTACAGCTGCTAACTCAAGATCATGAGTAGGATATTTTTTCTCATTAATTCTTAGTTGTCATGATGCATAGGCTGTAACCCTATCATTCTGCATATGGACACAACCAAGTCATTCCTTCGATGCATCACTATAAATAACGAACACATCATTCCTCGATGGTAGAGTCAATATAGGATCATTGATTAATCTTGAATTCAGTTTTTCAAAACATTCTTCACAATCTTTTTTCAATACAAATTTAACCCTTTTATGTGTGAGCATTGTTAATGGGTTAGCCAATCGGGCGAAATTCTGGACGAAACGTCGATAATAACCTGCTAAACCAATAAAACTGCTTACCTCAGTTATACTCATTGGTGCTGGCCATTATTGAAATGCCTTTTTCTTAGAAGGATCGACAGAGATTCCATCCTTAGAGACAATATGGCAAAGAAAATAAATCTCTTGAAGATTGAAATTACACTTGCAAAACCTCCCATATAATTCATGTCTTCTAAGAGTCATCAAGAAAATGTGCAAGTGATTTTCATGATCTTCGTAGATTTTGGAGTATACCAAGATATCATCAATAAATACCACCACAAAATCATCGAGATATTCCTTGAAAACTCTATTCATTAGATCCCTTAATACAGAGGGTGCATTAGTCAATCCAAAAGGCATTACTGTAAACTCATAATGCTTGTACCTAGTTCGAAATGTTATCTTTGGAATGTCTTCCTTCTTCACACACAACTAGTGGTTTCCATATCAAAGGTCAATCTTTGAAATGTATTGAGCTCCATGAAATAGTTCGAATAAATCATCAATGCGAGGTAGGGGATACTTTTTCTTTATTTTTATAGCATTGATTTCCCTGTAGTCGATACATAACCTCATAGATCCATCTTTCTTCTTGTCAAAAAGGAAAGGGGATCCTCATGGAGAAACAACAGGGTGAATAAATCCCTTATTACTCAAAACCAATAGTTGATTCTTTAGTTCACCTTATTCCACAGTGGCCATTTTATAAGGGGTCTTCCATATAGGCCTGGAACCAGGAATTAAATCAATGGAAAACTCAATTTATCATTCTGGAGGATGTCCAGGTCAATCTTCTAGAAACACATCTACATATTCTTTCAAAATAGGCACAACCTGAATTTGAACATTCCTTTCCTTAACCAATGTTATTTCATTCTCTTCTTCCCTAATAATTGAATTTAGTTGAGCTGTTGGGGGTAGATCTAGGTAAGAATCAGGTGGTGAAAATTCTTATAATAATATAAGGTGTTCTTTATCATCATCATCAAAAATCGTAACCTCCTTTTTCTTATAATAAATTTTTGCATCATGGTCCGAAATCCTATCCATACCGAGGATTATATCAAATTAAATAATGGGTATGACAATGAGATCATCAGATAAAGAACATTTATATGCCCTAATGGGAATAGATCAATACGACATTGTAGTAATGATACTTCCCTTAAGAGTTTTAACTGGCAACTCCCTTGTTAAATCAAAGTGGAAATATCTAATTTTCTTTAAAAACATGGAATATATGAAACAATGCGATGATCCAGAATCAAATAAAGCATTAGATAAACATGATGAAACTATTAAATTACCTGCCACCATGTCTTTCAGAGCTTCAACCTCAGACATAGTGATATCATAGGCTTGGCCTTGATCCCATGGCCTTTTCTGAGGTAAGTTCCCCTGATGCATAGGAAATTCATTTGAATAATGTCACATCTCCCTGTAGTTTTATCATTGAACATCGGTAGCTTCTTTCCTCCCCTTGAAATCACGAGCATGGTGGCCTTTTTCACCACACTTGTAACAGACTCTCATTCCCTTCAACCATGTACCTGGGTGTTTCTTCCCACATTTACTGCAGTATGGATATTCATCTTTTCCCTTATTCCTGTAATTTCCATTCCCAGATTGATCAGTAGATCTCTTCTTCTCTTGCATTGCTTTAATGTCGTAAGACTTAGAGAATTATTTTTCTGTCTTGATAGAACATGAGACAATATCTTCGTACAACAAGAAGGATTTTGAAACTAATTCTTGACGGAGAAATGATTTTAACCCATCAATGAAACGATCAATCTTTCTTCTTGTGTTACGTATATAATCTACAGCATACCTCGCTAACCTTGGAAATTTATCCTCATACTTTGCGACATCCTCATCGTCCTTTTTCCTCAGAATCAAAAATTTCTTTTCTGTATCTTCTCGATGGTTAGGAGGACAATATTTTTCTAAGAAAAGATCTTTGAACTCACCCCATTCCATATTTGATACTTCATCATCTTCCTTCATGTTTTGAATCATTGACCACCATTGATCAGCATCTCCAGTGAGGTGGTAAACTTCCATGAAAAATTTTTCCCTTTCAATACTCCCCAAGGAATGGAATATATTCTCTAAAAAATTTATCAATTGCTCAGCTACTAAGGGATTTGTACTCCCATTGAATATTAGTGGTTGTTGCCTCATGAAACAATCTATCATTGATCCTCCACACTGTGGATCTGGGTGCTCCATACGAGTAAGGCCATTATTCAAAACCTGAGTGAGTTGTCCTAGTATGTTGACAAGCTGATCAACACTGTTGTATCACCAGATCCACTATAATTATCTTGAGCTGGACGGAAATCCCTACATGGAGTGTGTGCATTGATATGGTTTCCATTTCATCCACTAGGTACCTTTTTTAAACAATGGGATACACTAGATTAGTGTATGAATCGCAATACATAAATCCAAACTTGTAAAACAATTAACATGAATTGAAAAGTTTGTGGATATAATCCATAATCATAAAAATGTTTTCTTTGATGAAGTATATACTCATAAACCCTTCATAATGGTTTGTAAGGAAAATCAGAATTATCCTAAGAATATCCCATGGGAGTGTCATAACCAAGAGTGCAGTAAGGCCTGTTGTCGTGCACCAGTTCCAGTTCGAGTCTATCTCAAAGTAGTGTTTTCTGGTTTTACCCCTAGCTGCATCTGTGCCAGATCCACCTCTACCAGCTCGTATCCAGATAGGGATATATTGCTCAGAAAACTCACAAAATCTCTCCAATACCAAAATTCTAGAATGTTCTTCAATACTAATCCTCAAAGTCCATCTTAGGTATATGTTCTCTAATCATAGTTTTTTTAAATCTAGCTCCCAAGGATTATACTAAACTTCCTCTGATACCAACTATAATGCCCCGACCCCAGTTACCCAGAGTCAGTGCATTATTACATAATAGTGGCATGATCACAAAGGATCAAGTCTTGAATGGTCGATTAGTTTAGTAGCCTTGGAATTACTAGATACATTTATAAAGATTACATTACATCATAAAGTGAAAACTATAACAACATCTTGTCTACACACTCATATCCCCTTATTCTATCCCAGCAGGTCATTCATAAAATACTTCTTCAAATCCAAGGAAAAATAATACATAGAAAGGGGTGAGCTCAAATTCCCATCAAGGATAACAATATAGCAGAATCTTTGATAAATAAGCATAAACATTTAATGCAATGTATAATTAAAACAAAATCCTTTTAAACATGAAATTAAGAATAATATAGAAAAAATAAAATGAAATAATTTCATTTACATATTCACGTGGATATTCTGCTAGTCGAATAATCACATGCAATATCAATAACCACTTTCATAATTATGGAATGCATAATGTCATACTATCATAACCACATAGTCAAGGCCTTGTGCCAAGACTACAAATTAGATTTTGTCAAGGCATTGTGCCAAGACACTAGTTTGTCTCATGAGACCTACCGATACATCGTGGAGCTATAGCAGGCTCCACCCATCACATACTATGTCCAATTCATTCCTCATATGAATAGGTTTAAACATAACATAAACATTCATATTAAAACTTGCATATGAAATGTCAATACTTTCTCTATAAACAATGAATGGTATAAAAATAACACATCCACATTCAAACATATCAAAAACCATTAAATACAATATGGAATTTTTGTATCATAATAAATCAACTTCAAATAAGATTAAAATCCACCAAAGGATGTTGACATAGATGAAATCAAAACTATTTGAGAGAAATATATTTTTTTGAAATCATTTAAAATAACATATTTGTAAAAAAAACATTTACATTGAAAATATTCATATAATATTTTAAGGGAAGATTCGATGATTTTATAATGGTGGAAAATAGCTTCACCCTCCGTATAAGTTAAAAAAGACATTCTTACATTAATTTTGTCGAAAATGTTAAAAAGGACCTTGTTTGGAAAACGGCAGAAATATTACATTCAAACCATTTTATAAAAAGTATAACAAGGGTATAAATGACATTAAACCATAGTCTAGTAAATATTAAAAATATTTTGAAATAAATTTTTATGAATCATGGATGTGGATGATAAAGAAGTCCCAGTAGATAATCACGTAAAAACTACCTCAGATAATGAAGAGATTGTGAAATAAACCCTTACGCTGTACTTTTCCTTGGTTGAGGGTAGGTTAAACTCCTATATAATGGTGAAATAATTGTTATTAAATTATAAAAGAATAATTTAAATTAATATGATATCATATATGATCTTTTGACATTGCTTTGTTAATAATATCTTAGTATTATCATTGTTTCGGGTGCTAACTAACTCGTTTTATTTTATATGTTTTTTTACATAAGTCGTGTTTGTTATGGATAGGTTGTGACTTATTCATGTCTAGAATTATATCTTGTCCTTAAAAATTATTTTTATTCATTAAATTAGAATTATAATTTAATAGATACAATGGGTAATGAATCTCATCGCGTTCGTGGAGATAATAGTCTGTACGTACGCACGAGCGACAATATCATTATTTTGATGTTAAAATAATATATAATTGGATGGTAGATCATATATACAGAATAATTATAATTTTATATTTATTATTTACTTAAATTACACATCATTATCATACCCATCCAAATAATAATGTTTTGAATAACAATTACACCACGACGTGGAGACGGTAAGCCGTACGTACGCACGTAGGGTGACATGTCATTCAAAGCATGGATAGAATACATAATATGGTTGTAAAATATTTATAATAACATCACTATATATATAATATACTATTGTTATTATCTTAGAATGGAAATAACAAAGAAATAAGAAGTTGAAGAAGGAAGGAACTGGAAAGATGTTGGTGAAAACATTTCCTCTTCTTCGGGTTCTTCCATTTGATTTGATAAAAAGGGATCTTTAGGTTGGATTTCGGATCAAAATAAGGCCTCTATGTTGTATGGAGGGATGTTGGGAGGATATTTGGGCAGGGTTTTCAGAGACAAATGGCTTTAAAGGTATCAATTAGAGAGAAGGGTGAGTGCCCTTTTATAAGAGGGGCGAGGGGCACCTTTGGAAAAGCTAGAAATATTATTTTATAATAAATTCATATTCAGTTTATAATGTCTCCAAAGTAGATTATTTAAAGTTAAAGGTGGATATAGGTCTCAAAACACTCAACCAATAGGTTTTATACATATTTGGGTCACTTTATTAACCATATATTTTAGTTTTAACTATTAGTTAATTAGTTTGACATTTTCCATATCTCTTTGTATTTATTTATTATATGGTTAATAAAAGTACAATAAACTTCTAATAGGCCCCCCAAGTGGTCCATTAATGATACAACAATCATTTTATAAGTCCTTTTTCTGAACCATATATTTTTATTAATAGAATATCAATTAATAATATAATATTTGTTTTAAAAACGCTTTTGTGTCAATTTTGACAGTATTGGGTATTTTGTTTTTAATAAATTCATAAAAGCATTATTACTTCGAAAAAAATTTATACAACCAGTCCTAATATGTCATATTAACCTAGAAAATTATCTTAATTCCTAAAAAGTTCCAAATTACATTTATTTGGATTTTTATAATGTCAATTATTTTAATATTTCATTAATTAGGTAATTAATGCATCACCAATGTGTCATAACTAAATTAAATTATCTAATGTCTAAAAATTATAAATCAAATACCATTATTTAGGAAATATATTTATCTTTCTAATTAATATTTATAATAGAATTTATCTTTTGTATAAATGTATATTAAAAAAGTTTTACTAATTAAACATTGATTTTAACTATTTTAACTCTTCTTTGAATTAAATAATAATAAATGTCCTAATCTAATCCAAGTGGACATAATGATAATATTTTATTCCTAAAGTTGTTTTTGATCAAGATAATCTTGTCCAATAGAATTATGACATGTGTTAGGGTAATATTATTATCATTTTTACCCTTAGTTACTCGATTTACTTTTAACCATGGTAAATAAAAGTAAAAAAGTTACTATTCACAAAAAATTATTTTTATCATATTGAAACACATTTTACTTCTTGATATTAACCTTGCCTCGTGTATTTTTAAAATTCCACTCATAAAAGTGGTAAAATTACGTTTTATATGAATATGAAAATTCTCCTAGGAGATGTGTAAAAGATGGTGATAAGTTCAATTAAATTTTTATATATCTAAAATTATTATAAATTGAATCTAATGAATTACATTGAACTTATATAGGTATTATGTGTTTATTTTGACATTAATTAAATTTAAATAAAATAAATAATTATTTAAATAAAAATTCAGTTTTAAACTATTACTCAGTGTTTTTTTCACTATTCAACAAAAATTGAATGTTTTCAAAAAAATACCAAAAATTCACCTTAGGAAAATTTAGATATTTAGAATCCAAAAAATGAAGTTCATTTTAAAAGATAAATTATATAAAATTTCAAAAAGTGGGTATTACTATTCATAGCGGCTAGTTTGATTTGGTGTGGTGTGTGTTAGAACTTGAAGTTACATACAACTCACGCTACTGTATTATTCAAAGAAAAGCGTACCGTGGAGTCTTGGTTTGTTAAAAAAGTGATTAGAAAGACATATGGGTTGTAGAAATGGATGATGAGATGAGATCATTGCATGAAAACCATACTTTTGAGCTGGCCAAATTACCTATAGGTAATAGAGATTTGAAAAAATAATGGATTTATTAGATTAAAAATGAAGAATCCATTTCTGTTCCATGATATAAAGAAAGGTTAGTTGTTAAAGGCTTCCATCAGAATAAATTTATTGATTTTTATGTGGTGTTGTCACCTATTTTTAAAATTTTTTCCAATTAGGTTTTTCTTGGATTGTGTTCTTCTCCAGATCTGTACATTGAGGTGATATATTTGAAGAAAACATT
Organism: Viscum album; assembly: GCA_963277665.1. NCBI lineage: Eukaryota > Viridiplantae > Streptophyta > Magnoliopsida > Santalales > Viscaceae > Viscum > Viscum album. The sequence continues at coordinate 774,747,206 of OY728120.1, read as the reverse complement.
CCTCCATGGTTATTTATAGGATGATATTTATATTGAGTAGCCTGAGGGTTTTGTTGAAATAGGTAAAAATAATTATGTATGTATGTTAATGAAATGTTTTCATGGTTTGAAGAAAGTTTCAAGGTAGTGGTATAAAAAGTTTGAATCTTTCATTTTTCATCAGCGTTTCGGGAAGAAATCTCCTGATCATTGGGTTTTTGTTCAGATAATTATTTATGATGATTTTCTTATAATATTTCTTTTTGTTGATCAAATGCACATTATTCTCCATGAGGCTTCTAGAATTAATATATTTAAGAAGGATATTTTTCATTCTTTTATGATGAACGACATAGGGACAACAAGTAATATTTTTGGTATGTTGATCTCCCATGGTAGAAATACCAGGAAATTATGGTTATATCGTGAGATATGTATTGAGAAGGATCGTCAGAGATTTTTTATGGATAGAGAAAAAGTGGTTAGTACTCCTTCTTCTTTACATTTTAAACAAATTTCTAGTCATTCGACTTATAATGATGAAGAGATAGAGAGAGATTATATGCATCACATACCTTATTCATCTGTTGTTGGTTGTTTGATATATGTGATCATATGTACCAGACCTAATATATCTCATGAAGTTGGTGTGATAATTTATTTTCTATCTAATATGGGTAGAGATAATTGGAGAGTAGTGAAGTATATATTTCATTATCTTCATGGTGTTTTTGATATTAGATTATGTTTTAGTAGTGGGTAACCTTTTCTTTTTGAATTTAAAAATTCAGATATGATATGAGATATGGATTCGAGGAAGTCTACTTTAGGCTATTTGATCACTTTTTTAGGGTTAGCTGTATCGTGGAAGTCTAGATTGAAAATATATATTGTTTTATCTATCACTGAGTTAGAGTTTATTACAGCTATATTGGAATGACAAGAATTTTTATGGATAAAAACTTTTATTCGAGAGCACAATTCTAATAAGAATAGTTATGTTTGTTTTGTGATAGTCAGAGTGCTATTTGTTTGAGAAATATTCCCACTTTTCTAAGTAGGTCGAAACATATTGATGTTTGTTATCATTGGATCCATGATGTCCTTGATTTGAGATAGTTCGATCTCATTAATATCCACATAGATTAAAATGGGCTATACATGTTGGCAAAGATTTTACCTATAGATAAATTTGAGACAATACTTTTGATTTCAGGGTTAGCATTGATCTCTAGTTGAGTCAGAGGGGGAGTCTGTTGGGAAACCTCCTCACCCAAACCTTATCACATAACCTTTAAATAAAAGAAGGAAGAAGAAAATGATATGAGGGTAGTTATTTACTTTGGAAGAGGTGGATGTATTTGGGGGGATGTATTTAGGGTGAAACTCTATCTATCATGACTCTCTCTTGTAGTTATGTTTTTTGGGCAGTTTTTAGATCTGAAACTGTTGAAATTATTTAACACTAATTTTATTTCATCTGCGGTGGTATTTAATCTGATCCTAGTGTTTTTTCACTTTTATTTGGATGGTGAACATATTTTCTACACGGTCTTATCTATTTATTTTTCTTTATCCGGCTACATCATTCATTTCAAGCTACTTTCATAATGAATATTCTTTCTGCCTTCGATCTAATATTTTATTAGAGTATTATTTTTGATATCCAACACATCTTTCAGAGTCCCTGACATTTACTCTTGATTATTAGTGGATTTTACATTATAGAGTATGTCCCATAGTTTTTCCCTTTTGTGTTTTCCACATTAAAAAACATCATATCATTATTTATTTCTATGTATATATTTTTTGGTTATTATGCATCAAATTTAATTTTTCAATCTTGTTTAATGGGAAATGAAATTTAATTCCACTGTGAATTCACTTTGTTGTTTATTTATGCAATCCTCACGTTCTTTCTTTACCTACACAAAGATGTATAGGGTTTGTGTAACTCTCCTATATTTCTTGTTATGTGTACCGAGGATAGGTTTCTCTCCCCACATGATCTTTATCACCTCCGCATTGAGCATCAGATAATTGAGCAGCCCATAATGAAAGAAGAAAATAGGAATGTTAAGAGTATTCCACAACTGAGACTTGTATCTAGATCAAGTTACAGTAGTCCACAAATGTATGTCCATCTCACGGATCAACATCTTTCTAGCCCAATACAAGCCTACCCAGCTCAATATCCATTCAAAAGAAATAAATAATCCAGTATTATAATGAAAATTAATAAAAATATTTTATTGAAAAATTATTTCAAATGGCTTCTTACACATTAATGAGAATATTAAGAATTCACAGGAATTTATGTAATTATCAATTACTCAAATGATGTTGAATTATATAATATTTTCAAATAACTTTGAAATGATATTGATCTTAGGATTTTAAAAATAATGTTATTCTTCCATTACCAATCATAGAAATTTCCAATAATGCTTTACACAAAAACATTAATATTTTCCTCAGAAAATATTTCCAATATCAGGCACAAAAATTTCTAATATATCTTCCAAAAAAACATTTAAAACATTTATATATTTTTCATAAACATAATATTTTAATATATTCAAACTAAAAAACATTTCAATAAAATTCACATAATATATATTTTTTGTTTTACAAAATATTTAATAATTTGAAAGCGCATAACCTTTAATATTGTAAGAAAAAAACTCACATTTCTAATAAAAATAAAATGAATTAAATAATATATTTTAACATAAACTTATCAAACACAATGAATTAAGAACCAAAATTATATTTTCAACAAAAAATTGATCAATAATTGACTTAAAAATATGTGTAAAAACAAATTAAATTATGAAACAACACTCTTTAAAAATTAACATATTTGGTATTTTAAAGAAAAAATATTTCTACATGAATGAATCATCAAATGAAGAACTGAGGATTACATTAGCCTCATCCATCAGAAAAAGGATCTTGAGAAATATGAATAGAGGGAATTGAACAAAAGGAAGTGGTACTTTCCTATCCATACACTTGTAAAACCATGGTTGTAGGGTAGCCTATAACCATGGTCAAATAATAATTGTGATCATTGTATACCCAAGGCCACAATCAAAGTGGACTGTCGAAATAAGCTTGACCTATGGTCACATACCACCATGGTCAAAGTGGGTCATAATGATTGGATCATCCAATGGCTATGGCCCACCTAGACTATGGTGGTAGGGATGTGTGAGAAAACATAAATAACATGAGAACAATGAGAGAATAGTGAAGTAATGATGTGAGAACAATATAGGAAGTATGTGAGAAAAACAAAAGAAGGGGGAATATATATATATAATTATATATAACATGTCCTTGATAAGTGGTAAAATCTCTGTAGATTAAGGTGGAGGTTATAGAATCAAACCTCAGCAGTCATTTATTTTTTGTGGCCTAAGGCCATCGTCATCGACCGTGGCTATAGTTCACGAAAAATAGACATAGTCTATGACCACTTTTTTTAGCGTGGTCGTAAATAACTTTTTTCCATGGTCAGTTATTGACTGTGATCACAGGCTACACCAAAAAAAATAACGAGCACATGCCACCCGATCATGTTCATGTTCTAGACCATGGTCAATAGGGTTATTTCCATGGTTTTAGACTGTGGAAATATCACAATATTCCACTCGTTATTAGTGATGTTCATTTTCACCATTTCATTAAGTGATAGATAAAATTCATGACAATAACTATAAAATGACTCATTTTTTCAATGAATTTATTTGTTTCAAGTGTCATTAGGTATTAATTCTCAAGCCTATATGTAACGTTCCCACCCAACCCACTCTAAAAAGACTTGATCATAGTTCCAAAAGACCTCAAGAATGCCTCTCCCAACACTGATGGATATAAAATAACAGTAACGGTCTATGGTGAAATTGTGGGTAGTCTATACCCACTAGTAGAGATATTAATATATCACAGTGTAGGCAATATACAATCAGTCATCACAAACCTAACAATAAATAATGAAACATATTATCCAAATATTATAAAAAGTAAATAAAAAACCACATGCTATAACAAAATAAACGATCTAAATGTCACACATGTTAGGAAAATACCAATAAGATCTGTAATGGGAATATCACATACAACCTAGAACAAAAATAAATACATGAAATATCACAACTGGATCCTGAGTATATACCTTATACCATATCTAAAATCCACCAAATCTATCCAACACATCCATCCATCATCAGATATATTCCCTACTTATACCCAGTATCATAATATCTACCTGGGTACCAAAGTACCAGGGCCTCCTAACCAGGGTGTGGGTATAACATAGTAGGTCACCACCAATGATGTATACAATATAACCACCACATATAGTGAATGGAAAATATATGTTTAGATGGAATAATTAAAAAAAATTATACAAAATACCTATCATGACAACGAGTTTCACTCAAGACACCCGAGGATACCATATCTTCTCTGGATAGTGTCGTAGTGTCTCTAAAAAAATAACATTACAATACCATAGGTAAAATTAGTGCTTTCCCATATTACTAACTCAAGTAACCAATTATAAGGTTCTAAGTATTTCCCACCCTAGATACCATCATGTATCATCAATACATCATGTTGAAATGGCTTCCACCACTGGTTTCATCACATATATTCAGCACACTAGGTTGGATTGGAGCTCACCCCTACTTCCCTCACACAACATCAATAAAATGAGGGGTAATAGAGACCTTCATAGTTTTTTCACATATAGTCAACACACCGGGTCATATTGGTTCCCAAACATGGTTCCCTCACACAAAATCAATGCACTGAGTGGGAATAGAACCCACCACCAGCTCCATCACATATAGTCAACATAATGGGTTAGATTGGTTCTTACCCTGGTCCCCTACATAACATCAATACAATGGGTTTGAATGGTGATCTCCCTTGGTTTCATCACATAACAACAATACACTACATCAAAATTATGTCTTCCACTTGTTCCATTTCACATCATTAACACCCTAGGTAGGAGTAGCGCCCTCCCCCAATGTCGTCACATATCAACACATATGGGTTAGAGTGAAGTCCACACCTAATATCATCCCATGACTTTATTCCTTAGGGGTCAGAGTGATACCCACCCCAAGAATCATCATGTATTATATCATCAATGAATGTCAGGGACACTAAGGGTTGAAATTAAGATTACCCTTGGGTCCATCAAAATTATCAATACAGTGGGTCGAAGTGGTGACCATCATACCTCCTCATTATAATATTTTAACAGATAAATATTATAATTATGAGATATAAATTTCATTTCATATTTAAATAAAAAAAATAAAAATCCCAAACATAACACTATGTTTTTCAAGGGGTAGTCCACTAAACTAACCCAATGTTACATCCTCCCTAGGTTTGCTCTCTAGAACACATCCCATTCGCATTAAACCAATCACTCATGATTCTATTATGTTTGACCCTTGTTCAAATACTCTCCAGATCCAACCAAAGAAAGGGGTACCCACTAAGGCCCCTGGGTCACATCAAGTTCTAGAGACCTCAAGTGGATTATTTTATCTTCGTAGACGCCAAAAAACACTCAAGGACTGATAGATGTTTTGGCATGGAAAAGTGGAGATATGTTTGGACCTGGTGATTCATTTCGGGGACCCGGAAGGGCCGCGCAAATAAATTTCTGTGGTGGATGAAAAAAATCTCTCCCATGTGGAAAACAGTGGGATCCGAGGTTGTTTTTTATGCTGGTGCAGTAACATTAATTCCACAGACCGCTGGCGTGGAAATTTTCGCGCGACCACCCCCACATAGGTGAAATTTCGTGCTACTGACATGGGCAGATAATCTTTCACATGTATCGGTTTCCACATGCATCATATGAACCCAAGCACATATAAATGTAAGGGCTCACCTTTAACTTCTAATGGCTGAAGAATCCGAACTTTCTCCTCTATGTGAAATCCACATCTTCTTCGGGCAAAAGATGGCTATCTAGTACAAGATTTTTTGCGACTGGTTGCCCAAAGGTCCTCCTTCACACAAGGCCACATTGGATTAAGCCTCATCTTAATCCCTTTGATTCTAGTCCCCTCCACTCAATCCCTTCTAATTGCATTCAATCCTTTCTAATTGCACACTATCCCTTCCAATTTTTCATGAACCTGATTCCTTGCATGCAATCTCTTCCAATTGCATGCAATCCTTTCTAATTGCGTATATTCCCTTCCCATTGCATTCAAACCTGATTCCATGCTTGAAATACCTTCCAATTGCGCGCAAACCTCATTCATTGTGCACAATCCCTTCCAATTCCGGGAAAACCTTATTCTTTGCACACAATCCCTTCCAATTGCACGCAAACATTATTCCTTGTGCGCAATCCCTTCCAATTGAGTGCAACACTTATTCCTTGTCCAAAATATCTTCTAATTGTGTGAAAACCATATTCCTTTTGTGAAATATCTTCCAATTTTACGCAACCCCCCCCCTTTGTGCATCGACCCGGTCTTTTCTGCCAAAGTGTCTCAATTGCGCACCAAACCGATGTTTTCTACGCAACTTTTCCGTTTTCAATGTAATCCTCCCTTCTTGTGCGCACATGTTTGATGTCTCTCTTTGGGACATAATTTTCTGGTGCATCTCATGCCAAAAACATCTACAGAACACACTGTTTTCCTGTACAACCTTCTAGGCTTGTACGAAGTATCTTTAATGTCCCTTAGACCATACTTCATGTTGTGTTGCTTTGCCTCATGATCCTTATCATAGGCACGTTGTTGGAACCGTAAAACAAGTCCATCTAATTCACATAATTCTTCCATATATGATCTTGGAGCGTAGCTCGTTCTACAAGAATTTATTTTACCGGTTGTGGAGGCCAAACTGAGTTACAGATCAAAAGTTATGGCCGTTCGATGTCAGGCTCTTGGAAATGGCCGTCCAGGACGATTTTGGGGAAAAGTACGATTTTATGTGCAAGAAGTGAAATCATTCACACAATAATGAAGGTTTTGTGAATAATAAGTGAAATATTGCATGTAATGATTGTTTTTTTGTGTACAAGTATGGAATGCTATGCGCAATTGTAAAATCTTGCGCGCAACATGTCGCCCAAACCTTTTATGTGCCAAATGAGATGGAATCTTCCACCCAGGCTTCTTGAAAAACATCTAAGTAAGGGGTGAGAATTTTTTGAGAGGTTTTGACAAGAGGATCATCCACATACAATATTATTCTATGCCAAAGGTGACTTCAAATTCCCCTTTGCGTTCATGATAGCTATAGATTGCGTGGAAAAAAACTTGCATGCATGGACGTTTACGCACACCCCCCACGCGGAAAACATCTTGCGCGTGTGGAATCTTCCACGTAACTACTCCCGAACTCACCGATAAATACAAGTTCATCCCCCACCCCTTGGGGGAGGACTCCGGAGGTCGGCCTCAGCTCTACAGCATGTAAGACCACCTCTTCCACGCCCGTGCGGAAGAATGAAATCCTCCATGTGAGATCTTGCATGACAAGTCCCAAATGGCTCTGCTTTCATGCGGGCCCACAATGGTTTGATCCTCACCTATCATATTTTCTACCTAATTCATGTGCATGAAATATTCCATGGTTTCACGTAAAACATCCAATTATGTGCGCATGATTATGTGCTTGAATTCAAAACTTCCAATGAATCTTGCACGCACATACATCGCACAATCCAATCCTGCACACAGCCCATCCTATGCATAAGCCATCATATGCACAAAAATGCCCAGGCTTTTGCCCAATGGTCCATACCATAGGGGCTATGCCCCTAGGCTGAATCCACAGCCCGACACTGACCCCCATGAAAAATAGAGAGTCACACCGCAAACTTTTTGAGCCGAGACGTCGGCAATTTCCATTTCACCCTTATTCGCAGCTGCCTTCCACCCATGGGATACCATGATTTTAGATACTCCTCCGCACACCATGAGACACCATGAATCAGTATATTCCTCTTGGACCATTTCCTATGTCGTGAGTTGAGATTCCAGTCATCAATTCCCCCAGAGTACCTTGAGTTGAACCATTCCTCAAGCAACTCATCTGAAGCATATCACCTGACTCCTATGCTAGGTTGAACCAGAAAAGGCCACCCTTGTGTAAGTCCCAACACCAAACATTTCATGCCACCTTATTCCTATTAGTCATATCTGTATTACTTTAAAATGGTGTGAACCCTGTATGACAAATATTGGATACCTCTTACTCAATATAAGTGATTCCTTGTGCGCCAAGCATAAGATGCCAACAGTATTATCAACATGACTTTAAATTGTAGTATTCCCTATGTTCCAAATATAGGATTCCTCATTCTATAAATGAGATATTCCTTATGTTCCAAGTATAAGATGCCAATAGTCATCTCTACATGAGTATAAACTGTAGTACACCCTGTGTGCCAAACATAGGATACCTCTTGCTCCAAACAAGAGATGCCTTATTCTTCAAGAATAAGATGCTAATATTCCTCTCTATATTACAATAAACTATAGTACACCATATTATTCAATAATATTATGCCTCTTGTTCCAAATAAGAGATGCCTTATGCACCAAGATTATGATGCCAATAGTCCAATCTACATGACTATAAACTGTAGTACACCCTATGTGCCAAACATAGGATTACCCTTGCTCCAAAAAAGATATGCCTTATGCTACAATAATAATATTCCTAATTCCTTGATTATAGTGGCATCATTTCAAGAATGTTGGAATCCGTTAAAAAATTCCATCACTCCACCTCAAGCTTTGTGTGTCTTTCATTCGGATCATCATCCACTTCTATGTCTAATAGGACCCCCTAAAGGCCTGGTCCCATGCCGCATCGGCTCACCTATCGTCATGTGCCAATGCCCTGTAGGAATTTTGACAATGCTTAGAGTCAGGTCCTGTGTTTCAAACATGGTCAGCAGTCAACCCTCATTTTCTTGTCCCCATTTCAGGCTAATGCGATATGGATGTTGTGTTTCGAACACGGAAAATAGTTATCCTCAATCTCCATGCCCCCTAATTCCATTCCGAATGTCAGGAATGTGATTCACACTCTTCATCTCCCTTTGTTCATACTAATTCCAACAAACGTGTCATTATCCTTCTTGTCCACTAGCACAAAGGCGAAGGCCTCAACCCACCAGTGGGTTGAGAATCCCTAATAGCTAGAAATGTGGATGGAACCCATGAAGCTTCCTTGTATAATCCCCATCCACTATTTACTCTCCACAGTGGCACCTGAGAATCTTCCTCGTGTAAGCCCCATCCACCATTGTTGCTCTATAGCAGCACCCAAGCAACATCCTCATGTAATCCACATCCACCATTTCCACTCCATAGAAACTCTCGGGCAGCTTCCTTGCGTAAGCCCATCCCCTATTCATGCTCTATAGGGGACCCCTGGAAGCATCCTCGAGTAAGCCCTATCCACCATTACACTCCATAGCAGCACCCGAGCAGCATTCTCATGGGCCGCCTCCTCAGGTATCCCATTGTCTCACCGAACTACACGAACATTGATTCCCTTCCATGGGGATACTTAGGAAGTATCTTTGAGGCTCAAGACTAAAACTACTATCACATTAATGAAGGACCCATCTCATTCCCCCTCCACTCCATTCAAACCCCACCATCTATCCCGATTCTCACTCAGGCCGCCACATCCTGGTGGGATCATGCCATCCACCTCCTCTCTACTCCTAGAAGTACTTGGGCTACAATTCATGAGTAATCCCCAGCATGTCTCTGGGTTGTAGTCCATTGTGTACACCCCGATTCATCTCCCCTTTGAACTACATGGGATTCGATCCCTATTGTCTAAATAGAGTGCATAACATTACTCATGGAGGTTCAAACCCAATCAATGGTAAACCCTGGTGTTCCCCCATTTTGGGGTGCACACTCCCTGATCCTCCCTCAGTGGTGTCCAGATCAGCCTTCACAGTGTGACATCTACCCTTTATGGGACACCCCATCTTGGATCTCCTCTTATCGAGTGTTACAATCCATCCACCCAGTAAACCTTCTAGGTGTTCCTTCCTAGGGATGTACCAATATGATCCATCTATATGGGACGTTCTGATAATCCTCATTCCATATTCGTGATACGTTAAGCTCACGACCTACCTCGTGATAAAGATGAGATGCCTGAGGAAAGCCTCGTAAGAAATTCCTTTTGTGTAACCATCTCTGATAGACATTAAACTTACGGCATACCCTATGTTAAACATGGGAAGATGAGGAAAACCTTAGATACATGCCTATGTAATATCATTCCCTACATTCGACATGGGATTCCTTGGGTTCTTTACCCTTGAGATGACCTCTTACGAGGAAGAATACAGGTTCCCCAATGTCCACACATCTAGAGATTCCCCAAAATTCCTGATGTTGTCATCTACTCCAACCGAAGGTTGCTACCATGTGAATACCCCATGTAATTTCCTGAATTATGTAGTGTAATTAACTGGTTTCCACAAAGATATGGCACTGAGAATGAGATTCATGAACCACGACAGAATATTTAAGGGAGATCCGGACTAGGTGACTAGTTCTGAGGAGGAATCCACTGAAGGAAGAACCAACATCTTATCATCCCATTTAGATCAAGGAGAAAATGTCCATGAACAAGTAATGAATGTTTCCCGCCTTTATAAAGTAGGAATGCAGGGAAAAAAAGAGCACCGTCGTCCCCCAATAAGATGGATGCACGCGGCCCGATGAAAGTATCAGAAACACATATTAACGGATACTGCTTCATCGCATAGCCACAATAACGTGGACCCCCAATGGGATCACCTCATGATACTCCCTAGCCATGGTGTTACATGTCCTTTATCTTCACCAAGGTGTAGAGTGTCTCAGTTATGTAAGTCCTAGGGGTGAAGAGTGAACCCGCCTCGTCCATAATGCAGGACGCTAAACTGCCAAGCCCCAACATCCTCATCACATGATGTTAAACTATGACCTCTCTCTATTCCTTGCATGAAGGGGGTCCCGTCTCGGACATTCTCTACACCCACTGGTCTCTACGAGAGTGAAATCATTCCTCACATGGAATGAAATCCTCTTTATCAGAGTGGCATCTATCTGCAGGGAAAGGGAAACCACCCTAGGGTAAGACCCTAGATTTCCTTGTAGGAGGCAGCACGCCGGCTCCTCCTTTATTCCTAGATGACAAATCCCACTATCATTGGGACTTGTCACCACCTGGGCCTCCCTCATGGAGTATGTCTCAATCTACATCACCTTGGGCTGTGAGCCATCTGTAAGCCCCTATTTCCCCTTTGGGTTGTGAATCACACGTAAGCCCAGTTTTCCTCTTTGGACTACTACCTGTGCATCAACCCCACTATAATTCCCATGGATGCACCTTCCACGACGTGATTGTCAGTTATTTACTATTTCTTTTTTCTCACACTGAGCATGACTCATGCGGGCTTAAATAAATCATCGACCATGACATCCTTTTCAGGTAGCCTAGAGTGTTATACCGACACTCATCCTGAAGCACAAGGTCTTTGATCCTTGCCAAGGCGAGGTATGTAGGAAGCCTCCTTGAGGTTGAATCCCAACACCCGGACGCTCTGACCCCCCTTCACGTCGGTTCACCCACTCCTCCAAGAACAATGCAGTCTTTGATCCTTCCCTAGGCATGGTACGTAGGAAGCCTCCCGGAGGTTCAATCCCACCGTCCATTGGTCTCGACCATCCTCACATCGGTTCACCAAACAACCCACCCCAACTATGTGGTCTTTGATACTTTCCAAGACAAGGTACGTAGGAAGCCTCCCTAAGGTTCAAGCTCGACACCATTGGTTTTGACCTGGGTTCATGTCGGTATTCAGACCAGCTAAACTATGTTGGATTTGATACTTTCCAAGGTAGGGTACGTAAGAAGACTCCAAGATTTTTAATCCCACCATCTATTTGGGCCACATTTCCTCCTTCACATCGGTTCAGTCATGTACTGCATAATTTTTAACTATGGACTTCAATCAGCAGTAAGGCAGTGTTTCCCTGGACAGAGGTAATACATTTCACCCAACCGTACTACGTGAACTTTGATCCTCACCAAGAAAAGTTTGTAGGACACCTCCCTCATGTTCAAGCCCAACAACCATTGGTCCCCAGGTCATCCTCCACATTGGTTCACCGACCCCCACTCCATATGATCTATGTGGGTTTGATCTCTATCTCTTAGGCAGGGTATGTAAGAATCTTCCATGAGGATCAACCCCATCCAGCGGTAAGTGGTTGTGACCTCAATCAGCTGTAAGATATTGTGACCTCATCCAGGAGCAAGGCGTTGTAATTCCCTTGGTTGGGACCCACATCTTTGGTCCATCCTAGTGGAATCATACCAATATGGGCTGCTAACCATGCATGAGCCCCATACACATCATCGGGTTTTCTTCCTATGTGTACATCCCAATTCAAGTCCATTGCTTCCAAACTAAGCAGACTTTGATTCTCTTCCATGGGGATAAGTAGGTAGTCTCCTTGAGACTCAAGCCCAACATTACCATCGTCCTCACGGCAGTTCCATCCCATTCACCATCCACTTCATTCAAACAATCCATCATCCACCTTGATTCTTACCTAGGCCGCCACATCCAGGTGAGGTCCTGACAACTCACCCCACTATATCAGTGTTCCCTTCAGGGGTTGCACCCATCTTATCTACAATAATTAGTTTTTTGATCAGTCTGATCCGTCTCTACTGGACATTAAACGTGCGGCATACCTAGTGATAGACATGGGAAGTTGGGGACAACCTTAGTGAAATGGCTATGGCATACGATTCCTTGCATTCAATGTGGGATTCCTTGGGCTTTTGCACCCTCGAGAAGCCCTGTAATAATGGGAAGAAACCTAGACGTGCTAGTGTCCCAATGTCCAGACATGCCGGTGATTTCCAACATGACTAATCCCCTGACCGAAGGTTGATGCCCAAATTGGACCCTTTGGAATGTCCTGACAGAAGCATTGTAATTAACTGGTGTCAATAAAGATATGGCACTAGGAATATTTTCACGAACAATGTCTTAAATCTATAAGGGAGACCTGAACTAGGTGATGAGTTCCGATAAGGAATCCAAAGAAGGAAGAACCCCCATCCCATAATCCCACTTTGATCAAGGAGCTAACATCCCTGAACAAGGAACATATGCCGCCCGCCTTTGGAAAACGAGAATGCGGGGCAAAAAAACAGCACTGCCGTCCCACAACATGACAGACACACATGCCCCGATGAATGAGTCGGAAATAGAAATGGTGAACCCATCGTGAAAGATATTTTCGTCAATATAGAGATTAGTATAAATTGAGATATCAGTGGATTAGCATGTCACCTGATCTAGCTATCTTGCGTCGGGTCCCACCAAGGAAATAACAAGCCTGGCCTGAAACTCAGCAGAGGTTGGGGTAGTCAAAACGTTGGACATCTTGATCTATGACATTGTCAGCGTGTACCCTTCTTACCAGTCATGGAATATGGGATGACGTTGCGGAAACGGTAGTCGATTCCCTTTTTCTTTCAGCACTAATGAGTTAATCTCCCTACTTTCAAGAACCATGTTACAGCAACCAGAACATGATCACCCCCGGCCCACCGACACTACCGCAAGGGAAGTACCAGCACGACAGTCTCGGGTTGTTCCATCTCTTCTATGATGGTCTCAATAAACACAACCATAGGGCTCCCACACACCATCTCCCCATCCGAGGTTGTTCAACAGAGGGTGGTCAATGACCTCATATGCCTGTATGAGGAGGGAGGTATAATCATGACTCGGGATATGGACCACCTAGATTTATAGGCATATGTGACTCATCGTTAACGCTGCCCCTAATGTCCGCATAGGGAGCCACTGATCCCCACTCCAACATATAACCATTTTGGGAGCCTCTCCCCAGAATGTCTCGTTGACTCCCTGCCTTACGTTGATGAGGTAGGGGATATCCAGGCCAGCCCGGCCAGAGTCCCATTCCAGAGAATCCCAGAAAGGGCCACCACCCGGCCGTGTTAGTGCCACCACCCGTTCATACTAGCTGAGGAGCAGGTACGACATGTACCTACCCCACCAGCTCAAGTTCGTCTAACCCGATACCAGTGTTGTGTGCAAGACGAAGAGGACGACCACCAAGGGGTGTCATCATCAGCGGCTACTGTGGCCCGAGCCCCTACTGACACATATCATCAACTCCCTATGTACACTTAGTAGGGAAATTCATACGCCCAACCTAGATCGAGGCCCCAACCACCCCATGGGCAGGCTGGGTCGACTCTCTTACTCACTAGCACAGTCAGTGGCCGCCGCGGACTAACCCACATTGATGCCACCTAGTACAAAGGTCCTCCCCATACCTCTACCATAGAGAACGCGGTCCTTACCCACTACCCGACTCAGCATGGAGGTCCACCCTGTTCCACCTTCAATCCAAATGAGGGTCCTCCCCGCGGCGGTGACGCTCAGTACAGAAGTCCCTCCTGTTCCCACTACATAGGTATGGAGTCACTCCTCCTCCCAAAGACCATAGGTATAGGGACGTTGCACATCTGATCTCTCTCCAACGTGGTGACCCTCCCCATGTCCTCGTAGCAGCAGGGGAAGGTTCTCCTCACCCATGAAATTAGAGGAGTGACGGCTGGATTCATTCACCAGCACCCCACACTAATGTCATACTCATGTTCAGCTCGACCTATATAAGGACCCTCCTCATACTGATGTCACGTGGGGAAACAAGCATGGAGGTCCTCCCCATGCTCCTGCCATATCTATTGTAGGTCTTACCAGCTCTAGCGCTACCCGCGGAGGTCCTCCCCATGTCCCCTTTGATATATGTTCCGGTACTCCTCGCACCCTGACTTACACATGTGGAAACCCTCTCCGCCCCAGCACCAGTATGACCGAAGGGCCTCCTTGTGTCAGAAACCTACCATGTCTCGATGATCCATCCAGAGGCAGGAAGGTGGATTATCTCCACCATAAGGAGAATTATGGGAATTTCCATACAGATATCAAACTCGTCTGCTTCTCATACTCCAATGTAGAGTACGACTCAACGTAAGAACCCTCCCCTCGCTCTTCCGACTTAAGGGCTAGGGCAGGAATGAGGCGCATCAGCCTAGTACTCCCAGAATGTGAGGTCAATCGGATTCCTACCTCCCTCTGAAGGTATATCTAGAAAGAGGAAAATTTGGCAGCCCCGCAGGTTACAGTCGTGCAATCACCACAGGAGTCACCAGAAGCACTCTCTACCTTTATTAAAGATCATAGAGAGCTATTTTGGGGACCAATGGTGGGCGAGCAGCAGTGTGGCTCATTTCCAATAGCCCTATACCCTGCACTATGAACTACTACCGTTAGCCCATCCTACCGCGATGTGGTGGCAAGGTCACTACACTCTTCGGAGGACATCCCTAGATGTGGCAGTTTGTCATCTCTCTCATCGTACTCTCCACTAGCCTGCCTACCATCCCAGAAGTCGGCTTTGGTACTGTTATTGGTTACTTAGCTACCTCCGGTTGATGAGTGGGGTAAACAAGGGCCATAACCTGAATCTGAGACAAAGATCTTATGGAATATCCTCATAGTGGACCACTTCCTTGAGAAGTTTTGGCACGTGGCAGCACCGAATTTTTGCACACCAGAATCCATCACCCTAGATGAAGTTGAGTGTTTCCATCAAACCCTTTGGGCGATGCATTGTCCCCTTCATCATCTG
Organism: Viscum album; assembly: GCA_963277665.1. NCBI lineage: Eukaryota > Viridiplantae > Streptophyta > Magnoliopsida > Santalales > Viscaceae > Viscum > Viscum album. The sequence goes on along the minus strand of OY728120.1, from coordinate 774,731,457 downwards.
TGTGTGGTTTATCCCTATATCCAAGTGCATTTTGAAGACATTGGTGAGCAATGATGTCTAGTTGATTTGACAGCACTCCCTGTGGCCTAGCGCCCTGAGTCACCAGGTCTCCATAAGGACCTCCAACAACAATGCGTTCAATGTTTCAAGGTACTCTGCAAGAGTATCAAGGAGGATTCCCCCCACCTACAGATCTGTGGATGGGGGAAATATGTTTCCCTCCTCTTCAGTCATATTCAATAGCAACATGACATTCTAGGAGACCGTGTGGAAATTCCCACATGCAGAGTCGTGGTAAACATGGACACCCTATCAGAAGTGGAAAATGTGTTCAAGCTCCTGGACAGGGACCTCCCTCCTGATGGTGTTCCATAGCTACTGGACCAATCAAGGAGGGTTACTCGTCAGCAGAGGAGTCTATAAGGTCTCCCTACTCCCACCAACACATTATCCCTTAACTGAAATCATGGTAAGGGTAAAGAGCATCTCAGAGCCACTAAACCCTCTGACTCGTCTGGCTCCATTTAGAAGATGGATGAAGACCCCGAAAAATCCGTCTTCCATCAGCAACTTTTCGAACAAAAGAATTTGTTTAATGACCTCCTGGCTGAATGGGCTGTAGAATTATGGCCAGACTAAGACAATCCTAGACTAGGGTAGCAAGGGCCGGAACAACATCCCCTCAGCGAGATTCCTCCAGGAGACCCTAACCATCTTGTCACCACAGACAAGGTTGTAGTTGGATCTTACGGCAATTGGGTGTATTATGTCTAGCCAAACCCTCCGGAATGACGCAAAAATCTGAGGGACCCACCTCAGGTTCCCCCAGCGACCCCAAGGGTCATGGAACCAGCCGCTCCACTAGTCATTGAGCCTATTTACCATATTGAAGAACCCTACAAAGTACTCGTGGTTAGGGATCCACATCAATACAGGGACCCCTACCCAGATGATCAAATAGTGGCACTCATCGCCAACCTCGAGGAATTTGAAAGGCGGTAGGTGAAACAACCACCTGATGGAAAGCCATGTCCAGTGTGGGTGGATGACATTCTAGCACACCTGGGTTTTTGAAATCCCACACTCCTCCCCTTTAATTGGATGTGTGATGTAAGAACCCGGACCATTGTTCAGGTATATTTTTCCATTTTTCCGGAGTTTTTATGAAAAATGGTTTTTCTGGAAATTTTCAAAGTACACGCCGTGTACTTTCTGAGTACATGCCGTGTACTCCGTTCCGGCTCGAAGTCATGTGCTGGCCGTGTCTGGGCCACACACACGGAGTGTAAGGCTGAGGTGGAGGCCGGTTATTTCGGAGTACGGAAAATTATAAGTACACGTCGTGTACTCTAAAAGTACACACCGTGTACTTTCTTTTTTTTCATTTAACGGACCCGGGTCACGCCTAACCCCCAAATACCTTTTCTTCTCTAGTTTTCGACCGTCCGGGAGCGTCCGTATGGTCGGATCTTCGACAGAGTCCTGCCTCGATGTCCGTTCTCTGATTCGAGCACGGTTTATTGCGTTGGAATCGCAGCGGTGAGTTATTCCTTCTGCTTGAGCCTTGTTTCCTAATTCCTCCTTGTTTTCAAGTAATCGTGGGATGAACGTTTTGTGCATTTTCTTAGATCTACTTCGTTCTAAGGGGAATCTATCTTCGAGTTTCATGTATATCGATATCCTAGGATCGAGGTAGGTGGTTTTTTCCTTTCCGTAGAATGTTGATGGATATTTAGTGCAATTTTCACCAATACCCTTGAACGGGGTATTGCGTGTATCCTGTTTTACCATTGTTGCTTGCCTGCTTTGCTTGATTGATTTAGTATAGGTTATTAATTGTGATTAGAGTAAATTTTTTGTACTCATATTACTTTTCCATGCTTTCTCTTCCTGTTTGGTGTTTTTCTAGTCTCCATGCCTAGTCGTAGGATAGTGGAACTGTTGTTTTATTTTGCTGTTGAGCCTTAGTCGATAGTCAAGTAGTTCTTGAGGTTTACATGGATGATACACACGTGTTGATCTTGTTTAGTTACTCAGGACTTTGAGATCCTAGAGTAGTAGGCCAAAGGGAGAATTGATGGAAGGGCATCTCCAGAGTGTCTTTTAAATCACGATGCGAGACCAAGTGATGAATTGACGGAAGGGCTTCTCCGGAGAGTATTTTAACAGATATGTGGGACATAGGGGGAATTGATGTTGAGTGCTTCCCCAGAGAGCCTTTAGCACGATACGAGACTATAGGGGGAATTGACGGTGAGTGCTTCCCCAGGGAGTCTGCTTAATTCATGTAGCTGAACCAGAGGGGTGAGACTGTGTGTGCCTCCCAGAGGGTTGCTAGTACATAGAGGTTTAACTGTAGGGGTTAGACTGGGAGAGCTACCCAGAGGGTTACCTATTTTCTCCTTGTTGTTGGTAGCTTACTTGTGTGTTATACTTGTTATAACTGTGGATTGTAGCTGTTTGCGCTTTTCCGTTTGCTGCTTCTTTTTTTATTACTACCATGTATTCATTGACTGTTAGTCACAAAGATTTGGGTGATTGCCTACTGGGATTATATCTCACACCCTATTTGGGCCATGCTTTTGGGCCCAAGCAGACTATGTTTCTACAGGTTTAGACATGGGAAAGCACCCTTCTACTTCAGGATCTTGATTGCACTTGGAGGTCGGGAGCATGGGACCGAGCCGTGGCTTGCGATGTTGAAGAGCTTTCATTGTTTTCTTTTTTCACTTGGTTTCAGTTGTATTTCAGCATTTTGTTGTGTTTGCTATTTTCCATAGATACTTGTACCTTCTGCATTATTATAATCATTGTTATATATCTGCATTTATTCCGATGTTTGGTTTCTGTTGTTATGCATGTTGGTTGCTGCTTCAGCTATTATTGTGGGCTTCTTACCTCTTATACCTTACCGAATGAGGGCATAGTTTCCCCCCTGACTCACAAAGGCCCTCGCTGTTGGTCGGCAGCCTCTGGGGTTCGGGGAAATGCGCTTGGGGTCATGTGGTGAACCGGATACGGGGCACCAGTGGAGGGGCTCCGGACTTGGGATGTTACAATGTGGTATCAGAGGAGTTATTTTCTCTTGCTTTACTATTTGGAGACCTTATCTAGGGATAGGATGGATTCAGTACTTGGTATTAATCTGTGCTCTGGAGTAGCTAACATGTGTACAGGGAAAAGCCATACTACCTCGTTAATTGCAGTTTTCTGGTTTCTGAGATTTTATGGTTGGTATGTTTTCACCTAGAGTGATTCGTATGACTTCTGTGGTTATTGTTTTGATATTTCGGTTCTATTTCTATCGAAACCTGATGATATAAGGGTATTCCATCTCATGCATCATATAGGCACTTGTAGAAATCACATGTCATTCATTCATACCATGCCATCTATGGTGCATTATTGATTGCACGTTGTTGTGATAGACTTTGTGTAGATTATGCATGCTGTTGTGATAGTTATTCGATAGATTCTCTACTGTTGTGTTAGGAAACAGTTGCTTTATTCCTTGCTTAAAATGAACGCCAAATTTTGGTTCTTGAGGTGTTATGGGCCCTCCCGGATCATAATTTGGCATCTTTTCCCTTTTTTTAGTGTTTCTGGAATTCGGCGCAGTTTCTGAGCTACTACCTAGAAAAACTAAGAATACACGGCGTGTACTTTTTGGATACACGCTGTGTAGTTTTCAGGCCGTGTCATTGACTGTGTGAGCATAACACGATGTCATAGTGGTATCTTTGGGAACACTCCGTGTACCAGTGGTACACGCCGTGTGAGTAGAGAACATGTCGTGTAGTCCTGTCTAGGTGCCCGACTGTGTCACGAACAACACTGGCCGGCGTGACCTTTCTTTCCACACACCGTGTTTGTTCGGAACACGCCATGTAGTCTTTCCAGGTACCCGGTCGTGTCACGAACAACACAGGACATGGTCGCCTTTGCCTAAGCACGACGTGCGTGTTCGGAGCACGCCGTGTAAGGTCAAGCCATGTAGACGACCATGTACTCAACAACACAGACCACCAAAGCCTCGCCTAGTTCACGCCGTGTTTGATTCGAACACACCATGTAGTCTCGGGTTGAGTCAGACCATGTGGGTTAACCGTGTAAGAAGACTCAGGCAGAGGAATAGTTTTCAAGAAGACGCCGTGTGTGGGGGTCAACATGCCATGTAGTTTGATGTATATATGACTTGTAGGGTGAGAGTACACGCCCATGTCAGTGGTTTAAGAATACACGTCGTGTAGTTTTATACACACCGTGTAGTCGTGTTTTTCAATCTTGGGTGTTTTTTCCCTGTTCCCGTTTTGTACTCTTGTGTTCTATGTCCTTGTGTTTCTGATCTAAGGTGTTCTTTTTATCATTCATATCTATGCCTCTGAGATGTCCTCCGGTCGTACGTCTATATCAGCTAGTGATCAGACGCCAGACAGGGCTGATCAGGGACTTCCTGGCGATCCCCCAGCCGAGCCCGCCTTGGCACCGGTTGTTGTACTAGTTGCTGGCACCGATGCACAGTTTAAGGAGGGTTTCATGAGGATGATACAGGCCTTCCAGGGAGCCCCTCCTTCTATCTCCTCTATGGAAGACATGACACAGGTCTTTCAGCAGCAGCATCCTCCCACGTTCTTGGGGGAGGGAGGACCTCAGGCTGCAGAGTCATGACAGGAAGCCATGCTGACTATATTTGAGCATCTGGAGATGCCTCCAGATAGGTGGGTCAATCTCACCACCTACATGCTCCGAGACTCCGCCAAGAGGTGGTGGGATGTGATCTGACATGCGGTTCAGCAGCAGGCTATTACTTGGGAGGAGTTTTAGTGTGTGTTTTATGACTACTTCTACCCGAAGACCCTGAGGGCCGATCGAGCCCGGGAGTTAATGAGATTAGAGAAGGGTACTCTATCGGTCATAGAGTATTCCTCTTGTTTCACTGAGCTGCAGAGTTTACACCCCTTCGGGATGGGAGTGGGGTGTTCTTGGCAAGGAAGTTTGAGGATGGACATAGGAGGGAGATTCTCTCATAGGTGAAAATCTTCCAGCTAATATCCATTACTTCCATCGTCAACCAGGCACTAATTGCGGAGCGCAATCTGAGAGACTCTAGAGCTATGAGTTAGGGCAGTTCTGCTTCTAGAGCTAGCTTTCCTTCAGATGACAGCAGGAAGCACCGTAGGGAGCCTACGCGTGGTGATTCGAGGAAGCGAGATGCATCATCAGGCAGCCAGGTGAGGTGCTACCAGTGTGGCCGGACATGGAACACGAGGCCACAGTGCCAGAGAGACCGCGTGTAGTGACGATCTTGTGGCAAGATGGGTCACCTCCAGTGATTCTTCCAGGTTTTCTCACCATTAGGAGGTGACCGGGGTTCTTCCATGACTCCTCGTTCATGAGCAGCCCCACCAGTATCTCACCATTCAGGGAACTAGAGTTCTTCTGGACGTTCGGGCTGAGGTGGAGGTCGAGGCCGTGGCAGTCAGCCACCAATTCCTCATCACCAGCAGGGAGGTTCAGCTCAGAGCGGTCAGTCTGGGGCACAGGGCCACGGTGCAGGCCAGTCTTTCGCCATGGAGCAGACTTATCATGAGCAGGATCCCGTCCCTTCTACTGTTCGAGGTACGATTTTAGTAGCCTCAGTTTTATCTTCATCCCTTCTCGATAATGGTGCTACACATAGCATTATCTCTATTTCTATTATGGAGAGCCTTGGAATCTGCATTTTTCTTCTACCGACTCGTTGACACTGGACACACCTTTGGGAATGAGGACATCTAGAGTATTCTAGTCTAGAGAGTGCCCCCTCGAGGTTGCATGGTATCGCATATTATGGGATCTATATTTCCTAGAGATGACAGGATATTATGTCATCCTTAGCATGTAATCGTAGATTCCCTTCTAGGCAGTTGTCAACTTCTATCGCCGCAGAGTCAGTTTCATCTCACCAGAAGGTGAATCTTTCCTTCCCAGAGGCGAATGGGATGTTCGGGTGAGTCGGGCAGGACTCGAGAATCTTGGGCTATTAGGAGTGACGACCCAAATTGCTAGTCTTCATATAGATGGTCATGGGACTCCACAGTTGGACTTTCCACCAGTGGTGGATCGCTTCCAGGATGTCTTTACAGAGGACTTTTCTGGTTAGTCTCTGGAGCGTGAGGTAGAATTTTCTATTGAGATCGTTCCATGAGGAGCACCGGTGTCCATTACTCCCTAGAGGATGGCAGCACCTGAGTTGCAGGAGCTTAAGAAGCAGTTGGAGGAGCTACATGCTAAGGGTTTCATCCGAACTAGTACTTCTCCTTGTGGTTCGCCTGTCCTGTTTGCAAGGAAGGCAGATGGTACCCTTCGGCTTTGTGTGGATTATCGGAAGCTGAACCAGTTGAAGGTAGAAAACCGATATCCATTTCTGCATATTGATGACCTTTTCAATCAGCTTCGGGGAGATCGGGTGTTCTCGAAGATTTACTTGAGGTCCGGTTATCATCAGTTGCGCGTTAGACCATCAGATATAACTCTGACAGCCTTCAGGAGCTAGTACGGTCTTTACGAGTATACTGTCATGTCGTTCGGTCTCACAAATGCACCTGTAGTTTTTAGGGAGCTGATGAACCGAGTGTTCCATCCTTACTTGGACTCCTTCGTCGTGGTCATCGTGGACGATATCTTGGTGTACTCTCACACTCGACACGACCATGGCACCCATCATGAGATCGTTCTGAGTACACTAAGAGAGCATCGGCTTTATGCTAAACTCTCGAAGTGCCACTTCTGGATGGATCAGATTCAATTCTTGTGTCATGTCATCTCAGAGACAGGAGTATCTGTGGACACAGAGAAAGTGAGTGTTGTAGTTTACTGGGAGCAGCCGAAGAAAGTTTTTGAGGTATGGAGCTTCCTAGGGCTGGCTGGATACTACAGATGCTTCATTCAGGACTTTTCTCGTTTATCATCACCCTTGACAGGTCTAACCAAGTAGGGGGCGAAGTTCTTATGGTCATATTCTTGTGAGTCAGCCTTTCAGGAGCTGAAACAGAGGTTGAAGTCAGCACCGATACTAGTCTTGCCAGAGCCAGGAAAGAGCTACACTGTTTACTGTGATGCTTCAGGTATCGGTCTAGGAGTTGTACTTATGCAGGAAGATGGAGTCGTTGCATACGGGTCTCGGCAGCTAGGGCCACATGAGAGGAACTACCCTACGCACGATCTGGATTCGGCAGCTGTTGTTCATGCTTTGTGTTGTTGGAGACATTATCATCTGGGAGAACACTTTGTGGTCTTCACTGACAACAACAGTCTCATGTATATCTTCACTCAGTGTGATCTGAATCTGAGGCAGTGCAGGTGGGTTGAGTATCTACAGTCTTTTGACTTCGATCTTTCCTCTACGCCGGGAAAGGGAAACGTCGTGGCAGATGCGTTGAGAAGGAGAACTCAGATTCAGGAAATTCAGGAGGCCAGTAGTGAGTGGATGCTGATGGCTCCATTCTCTAAGATGCATCTAGAGGTGCACGACAGACGGGGATAGAATTTTCTATCTTCTGTAGCTGTTACCTCTACGCTACTTGATCGGGTACAGATGATGCAGCTATGAGACTCGGAAGGCTTAGTCCTACGGGAGAGTGTGTCAGGAGAGGACCCTCTTCCTAGATGGACACTGGGAGAGGATGATATTTTGCGTTTCCAAGGACATGTATGGGTGCCAGCAAACATACGCGAGGAGCTGATGCGGGATTTCCATTTTAAACTTTGGGCAGTTCATCCTGGCGTCACCAAGATGTATTGGGATCTTCATCGCCAGTACTGGTGTCTAGGTATGATGAAGGATGTTGCTGGTTTTGTCATGAGATGTTCTACTTGTCAGCAGGTGAACGTAGAGCATCAACAACCACCGAGTCTCTTACAAAAATTACCCATTCTGGAGTGGAAGTGGAATGATGTTGCGATGGACTTCGTGACTGGGTTGATGAGATCACCTTGAAGGAACGATGCTGTTTGGGTTATTGTCAATAGGCTTACGAAGGTTTCTCACTTCTTTCCAATCAAGGAGAACTTTAGTGTTGATGATCTGGGACGACATTACATCAGAGAGATTGTGCGTCTGCATGGAGTTTCACGCTCTATTGTTTCAGACAGAGATGCGCGCTTTACCTCTCGGTTCTGGCAGGGACATCAGAAGGCCTTGGGTACACAGGTACTTTTGAGTACATTATACCTTCCCTAGACTGATGGCCAGTCCGAGCGCACGATCCAGGTTCTTGAGGATATGCTCCGAGCTTGCATCTTTAACATTGGCGGTTCTTGGGAGAAGCATATTCCTTTGGTGGAGTTTGCCTACAACAATAGTTTCCAGGCGACCATCCAGATGGCACCATACGAGGCTTTGTACGGTAGGCCATGCTGATCACCCTTATGCTGGCTGGAGGCAGGAGAGGCAGCTTTGCTGGGACCTCGTCTTGTTCTAGAGACTTCAGAGAAGATAAAGTTGATTCGGAAGAGGATGGATACATCACAGTCTCGGAAGAAGACTTATATTGATAAGTGGAGAAGACCTCTGGAGTTTGAGGTCGATGATCAAGTTTTCCTGCGTGTCGCACCTAGGTTGGGACACAAGAGGATTCAGAGACAGGGTAAGCTTTCTCCATGGTACGTCTGGCTGTTTGAGGTTTTGGAGAGAGTGGGGGCCAGTCACCTATCAGTTGCAGCTACCTCAGAGGTATCGGGCCATGCACAACATCTTCCACGTCTCTTAGCTCTGACGTTACTTTTCAAACCCATCTCACATATTTCAGCCTGAGGATGTCGAGCTTGAAGCAGATGCATCATTCGAGGAACATCCTATCTAGATTGTGAATCATTGTAAGAAGGTTCTCCGCGGGCGGTCTGTTCCTCTGGTACGAGTGATATGACATCACGGGAGAGTACAAGACGAGACCTGGGAGAGAGAGGCCGATGTAAGATCGTAGTGGCTGGAGCTGTTCATGGATCCTTCTTCTCCACCTCGTTAGGGAAATTCGGGGAGGAATTTATTTAAGGGGGGATGTTTGTAAGAACTCGGACCTTCCTTTAGGTATGTTTTTTCATTTTTCTGGAGTTTTTATGAAAAATGGTTTTTCTGGAAATTTTCAAAGTACACACCCTGTACTTTCTGAGTACACGCCGTGTACTCTGTTCCCGCTCGAAGCCGTGTACTGGCCGTGTCCAGGCCACACACACGGTGTGTAAGGCTGAGGTGGAGGCCAGTTATTTCAGAGTACGGAAAATTCGAAGTACACGCCGTGTACTCTAAAAGTGCACACCGTGTACATTCTTTTTTTTATTAAACGGACCGGGGTCGCGCCTAACCACCAAATACGTCTTCTTCTCTAGTTTTTGACCGTCTGAGAGTGTCCGTACGAACAGTACTTTGACAGAGTCCTTCCTCGTCATCCGTTCTTCGATTTGAGCATGGTTGATTGCGTTGGAATGGCAGCGGTGAGTTCATCCTTCTGCTTGAGCCTTGTTTCATGATTCCTCCTTGTTTTCAAGTTATCGTGGGATGAACGTTCTGTGCGTTTTCTCAAATCTACATCGTTCTAAGGGGAATCTGTCATCGAGGTTCACATATATCGATCTCCTAGGATTGAGGTATGTGGTTTGTGCCTTTCTGTAGAATGTTGATGGATATTTTGTGCAATTTTCTCCAATACCCTTGAATGTGGTATTGTGTGTTTCCTATTTTTCCCTTGTTGCTTTCCTGCTTTGCTTGATTTCTTTATTAGAGGTTATTTATTGTGATTAGAGTAATTTTTTTGTGCTCAGATTGCTTTTTCATGCTTGCTCTCCCTGTTTGGTGTTTTTCTAGTTTGCAAGCCTAGTCGTAGGATAGTGGAACAGTTGTTTTATTTTGCTGTTGAGCCTTAGTCGATATCCAAGTAGTTCTTGAGGTTTTCTTGGACGATACACACATGTTGAACATGTTTAGTTACTCAGGATTGTGAGAACCTTGAGTAGTAGGCCAAAGGGAGAATTGACGGACAAGCTTCTCCAGAGTGTCTTTTAAATCACGATGCGAGACCAAGTGGAGAATTGACGGAAGGGATTCTCCAGAGAGTATTTTAACTACGACGCGGTCCACAGGGGGAATTGACGTTGAGTGCTTCCCCAGAGAGCCTTTAGCACGATACGAGACTATAGGGGGAATTGACGTTGAGTGCTGCCCCAGAGAGTCTGCATAATTTACGTAGCTGTTTGCGCTTTTCTATTTACTGCTTCTTTTTTTATTACTGACATGTATTCGTTGACTATTAGGCACAAATAGTTGGGTGATTGCCTACTGGGATTGTATCTCACACCCAGTTTGGGCCATGCTTTTGGACCCAAGAAGGCTATGTTGCTGCAGGTATAGACAAGGTCAAGCACCCTTCTACTTCAGGATCTTGATTGCACCAGGAGCTGGGGAGCATGGGACTGAGCCGTGGCTCACGATGCTGAGGAGCTATCTTTGTTTTCTTTTTCACTTGGTTTCAGTTGTATTTTAGCACGTTGTTGTGTTTGCTGTTTTCCTTAGATACATGTACCTACTGCATTATTATCATTATTGTTATATATCTGCATTGCTTCCGCTGTTTGGTTTTGTTGTTATGCATGTTGGTTGCTGCATCCGCTATTATTGTGGTTTTTTTACCTCGTATACCTTACCGAATGAGGGAATAGTTTCCCCACTAACTCACCAAGGCCCTCGCAGCTACTCGACAACATCTAGCATTCGGGGAAATGCGCTTGAGGTCATGTGGCGAACCGGGTATGGGGCACCAGTGGAGGGGATCTGAACTCGGGACGTTACATGTGACCCCCCACAACATTTGGCACACTTTAATTCAAGGTGTGGGCCCATGTTGGGATCCCAGGCGCAGCAAGAGGTTGCCAAGATCCGGTGTTTTGAACAGACATTGGAAGGGCATGCATTCATCTAGTATATCCAACTCCCCATCGGGTCAATATATTGATGGGAGGATCTTTGCAGGTAGTTTTTGTACTAGTTCAGCTCCACAACTCGGAAGTTTAGTATCACAGACCTCTTCAAGTGCAAACAGAGGCTTGATGAGTGTGTCGTGGACTTTATTTCCCAGTGTATAGGGCTTAAATTATCCCTTGACATGACACTGACTAAAGAAAAATTACTCACTATGTGAATAGGGAACATCAAGACTGAACTGGTCCCCTCTTTGATAACCCAGAACTACCATGTGGGATTATGAGACTTCTCTAACAAGGCCCAGTGCCTGGAAGAATCCCTGTAATAGGCCATCTAGGCATGTCTATTTCCCCTTGAAATTCCTATGCGGAGGGCCTTTAAAGCTAATCCCACTGCGGTGTCCTAAATAGAGGCCCCCAAAAAACTATAATTATTTCCACTGGAGCCTCCTTCACAGCCTCATAGAGGCCCTCTACCACAGGTGCAACCTCCAGCCTAGCAGCGGCCACCTCAAAATCGGCAGGCGCCACCACGTAACGTGCCGCCACCTCCCATGCAAGACAATCAGGCCCTGCCTCTTCGATAGGATCCTCCATCCCCCCATCAGGGTCAAGCTATAGGGCCCCCATTTCTAGAGAGATGAAACCAGACCTACTCATTCAACGAGAATCAGGTTCCAAGCTATTTTTTATGTGCCTTGGAACAGGGGATTGTGTGTTTTCCTGAGTGTAAAATACTAGATCAGGAAAACCTTACTGATCTCCCTAATTACTGTGCTTATCACCGGATCTTGGGGAACACTCTCAAGAAGTTCTATGTGTTCAAAAATGAGTTCCAATACTAGGTCGACAAATACATAGTCAGGATAGGGCCTACCCCGGTGCAGGTTGCATGAGTCTCTGTGAGGCCAGACAATAGCAGCGACAGTGAGGGCGAGTGGAATCAGTTTTTTAGTCATAAATCCCAGATGTATGATGACTGGATTGGCTCGAAAAATAGTCGCTCATGCCCATGGTGTCATCCCAGCATGCCTAAATCTACTAGAGCCTTTAGAAGCTATAGCCGCCACTTCTGCATTGTCGTCTCAGCCGACCTCTTCCCAGAAGGGAAAACACCGGCCATGCAAGGGTAATAAAAGTCCCCCACTGATGCCATCATCATCGCACACTCTCGATGACTTCATGCCTGCAGAGATGGTGATTACTCCCAGAATTTTCCCAATAGTAGATGACTCTTTGAGTGATAGTCAAGGATACGCTTTGATTAAAACCCTGGAGCTGGTAAACCCCTACATGACTCCCGACGACGGGGAGTGCCAGGCGGATCTCCCCAACATCCACAACCGACGCCAATTTTGGTGGAGCTGAAACCATATGGGTTGTCGAAGCACATCTGTTGGCACTTCCAGCCTGGACGTGAACGCCACTGAGACCAGATAGTAGGCCCAGCATAGAGCTCTACACGTGCAACCTCCTCATCTAGTGTCATCAGGTCACCTCCACCATAGTTTGTTCTACTGGAACTATTATAAATATGGTCTTTATCAGCTCTAGAAAATTCAATTAACAGCGCTAAAAAAGAGTTCTTAATCGATGCAAGGATAGGGGGTCCGTTTTATCATCACATCGAAAAGCGCTGATAAAGGCCCCTTTTAGCAGTTCTTTTTTTAGTGCTAATAAAAGTTGAAAAAATATTAAAAAAAAAATATTTTTGCAATTTTTGGGTGCTTCAACAGTGCTTGATGCCCCCCTTTAATAGCACCCACCACCATGGTAGCCTATGCATGCCCCAAGCATGCTCCACCCAGCCCACCCACCTTTAACAGTGTTAGGTAATTCACCATACCTGCGCGTGCGACCTGCCTCTCCTAGGATTTGAACTGGAGAGCTCTTGCTTGCGCACCTAAGCATTTACCACTCCACCATATTTCTTTACTTTTCATTTATTAATTTACTATTTATTTTTATATATATAGTCATATTTATATATACATATATTTAATTATTTTAATATATATGTATATATATATTAGTACATTAGTATATATATATCTATAAAAATTTATATATATATAGACATATTATTATATACATATATATTTAGTCATATTAATATATACATATAGTTGATTATATTAATATATATATATCCATATATTAATATATATTTATATCTATACATATATATATTTAGTTATATTTTTTTATCTGTATATTTATTTGTATATTAATATATATTTATAAGATTAGTTTTAAATACATTTATAAAATATGTTTTCTTATGTGTTTTTTATAAATAAATAAAAAATGCATACATACATACATATATACAACACAAAAACACACAGATATATATTATATGCATATCTGTAGGTATAATTATTCATATTTATATATATTTAAAAATATTATATATTAATATGTATATACAAAAGTGCTGGAAATGGGGTCTCAAAAAACCTAACAAATCGCAGTCAATGAAAAAGATATAACTTCTTCTCTAGATGTATGTTTCAGCTCTGTGAATAGTCATACTGAATTAAATGGAATAAACTACAATAAAACTGGTTTTGGAGGCTGAACAGACATACAAATCAGGAGTTATGGCCGTTTTAATAAAATATTTGATAGGGGTCCGGACACAGAAACTGAGTTTTGGAGGCTTTATGGTCTTTTTTTGGATTTTCGGGTCTGAGATGTGATTTATACCATGTTTAAGTCAACATTCTACGTAGATCTCTTCGCTGCATTTCGTTTAATATGTGGTAGGGCCCAAACGCCCACCCGGAGCGAAGGTTATGGCCGATTGATGTGGTATTTTTTTAGAGTGATATAATTAATATATCTTTCATTCCTCTGATCTTCTAATGGTTTTGACTAGACGTTTTCATCACTCATTTTGAAATAATCAATTTTACTGGTCGCTACACTCAAACGGACAACTGGAGAATTTTTTATGCCTGTTTTAGCGAGTTGTTGGTTTCTTAGTTTTTTAGGAGATACGAGAGTGGAAAAATTTCAAACGAAAATAATGCTTGTTCTGAGTGACCATTTTGGATATAACACATATAATATCTAATATTGAAAAAATTGACACACTCTGGTGATCACCGAAACCCCTTCTCACATTTTTTGAGGTTCTAAAGCACAATAAACCCTCTGAACGGTGATAAGTTTGTCTTCGGGGGTCCGTTTTTCCATAACTTCTACAATGGGAGTCCGCTTTGCCTCAACCACATATCAAATTGAATCTTACGACTAGAAATACACTACTTTGAAAATTGTAACACCTTCTCATATTATTCAAGGCATGAAAAGGACCTTAATTCCAAAAATGAACCATAATTTCTGCTCCGGGGTGTGCATTTTGGGTCTATGACATATCAAATCAATATAAAACCTAATTTAAAAAATATTTATTATATTTATATCGATATAAATATACTTATATATCAATATATTATTTTTATGATTTTTTTTGAAATATATCATTTATCAGTGCTAGGAAAATGTGCGTTGATTACCCCCCCATCAGCAGTACTAAAAAAACTGCTGATAATGGGGGCCCTTTAACAGTTGTAAAAAAGCAATGATAAAGGGGGACCCGTCAATAGTGAAAAAAAGCGTTGATAGAGGGGGGATTTATCAGTGCTAAAAAAGCGCTGATAAAGGGTCACTTTTAACATCACTTTTTGTAGCACTGTTTAAAGAGCCCTTTATCAGTGCATTTTTTAGCGTTGTTAAAGGGGTCATGCTTCCCTTGCCCCATTTTGTGGTATTGTGGACCAACAAGAGCCACATAGGCCTCACCATTTTAAACCATGCTCCACCATGGACTGGTCCCAGTCTGCTATCCCTAGTATGAGAGGTACTCTACATGCTTCGGACAGTGAGTAGAGGGATATGCCCAGCACCAGTCAGCCACTGGTCCAGCCAGTAGGGCCCGCCATGCCTCCTGTCACAGAGTGGCCTCCTACAAGAATAATTTCATTCCTGGCACAAAAGTATGATTTCCTTAATCATTTTTCTAGTATACCAACAAGGCTCTTCGTCCTTGAGGCCCTTCGCCTATCGTTAGATATGCGTGAGGCCCTCAATAAGGATTTAAGAATCCCCTTACATTTTGAGATTGAGGTTGCAGCTGCAAAGGCCTTTCACGCTAAGCTGATCAATAATACTGAATTCCAGGACATTATCTCATTCTCTAGAGAATATGAATGCTCCCCTACATAGGGGAACATTCACCCACAGTACATTACCAGCCATTTCAATGGCTTGGAGGTTTGTTGTTGTCTTGTTGACATGGGATCTAGAATTAATCTTATCCCGACTCGAACACTGTGAATGATGGGATTATCCAAAGATGATTTGAGTCACTCTGACCTAAGAATCCAAGGATATGATAGGATATAATAGATACCAGTCTGTAAAATCCATTTGATGTCCCAGTTTGGGGGCCTAGTTTCTAGCACTGAATTTATGGTAGTCTCTCAGGACACCGCCTACAATGCTTTGAAGGAAATGCCATGGATCCACCTACATGTGAAGGTTCCCTCATCATATCACCAGCTCCTCAAGTACTCCCTTAATGGTCAAGTGGTCTTTCTTCAAGGCGATGAATATCTCTTTGCTTCTTTTGAGGCCCGCTATCTGGATGCCAACTACTATAAGATCAAGGACAAGCAGATTCAGACCAATGAGGTCAAGCATGCCACAGCTGCGACCAACCCATGGATAGATCTCAATGATGCGTACGTCTTTCCAATCCACCGATTGGAGACCACAATCCCGAACATGGGAAAATGTTTCCATGTTTCTAGGATGAGGGGGGGAACACATTTATAGGTCTAAGAGTCAGTGAAAAGTCACCTCATAATCCTATAAAAATTAGTCTCATGTGATCACAGAGCCTCCTACCCCCATAAGGTATCGGGATGTCCACCCCATAGTAATGAAAATACGTTATATGTCCATGTTTTTCCAGGCTGGAATTAACCGGCTCAAGACAACGCGCCACTATTGATTTAATATCATCAAGAATGTCCCCTTGGTCCGACGACCAGATGTGATCGGACCAACAACCTTCATTTCTATGGTTTCGGTAGCACATGAATCTCCCGATGTGATGTCCACTACCGCTTAGGCTGTTACTAGCTTCCCTTTGGGATCTTTTAACTCTAAGGATACCCCTCCCACCAAGGATTCCCCCTACATAAGTGAAGAAGAAGGTTTAGAGGATACCACCTACCATTGATGAGGGTGTCTCTGGCACAGTCGACGAGTTGGTACTACTGATCCTCAGTAGCAAGGTAGACTCGAGACCCACATTGATTAGTGCCACCATGTCCTTCAAGGAGAAACAATAATACATAGACTTCTTGAATCAACACTGTTATGTGTTCACCTAGTGTTATGATGATAAACCAGGACTAGAACCTCAAGTAGCCATCCACTACCTCGGTCTGCCTGCAAATCATCGTGGGTTCAAGCAGCCTCCGAGAAAGATGGACCCTTATCATGGTGCCATGGTAGAGGTGGAATTTGATAAGCTCATCAGATCCAATTTCATTACAGAGGTCCAGTACACCAAATGTCTAGCCAACATTGTGCCGGTCAGGAAGAAGAATGTACATATAATGGTATGTATCAACATCCATGATCTCAACCTTCAGTGCCTGAAGGATGATTTTTCCCTTACAGTGGAGGATTCGCTGATCAACACTACGATTGGGTTTGAAGCCCTTTCTTTCATGGACAGGTATTCTGGATATAATCAGATTCAGATATCTCACAAGGGTGAGGAGTCTATAGCCTTCAAGGAACCACAAGGTATGTTTTGTTACCAAGTCATTTCCTTCAACTTAAAGAATGTAGGTTCCACCTACCAGCATGCTACGCATCACATATTTATGCCGATCCTTGGAAAATTGGTGGAATTCTATGTGGACGATCTCATGGTCAAATCTCACCAGTGTTAAGACCATCTTGAAGACCTTGATATGGTGTTCATCTTCCTCTGTTCACATCACCTAGAGATAAACTCATTTAAATTTTTCTTAGGAGTCACCTCTAGGAAGTTCATCAGCATTTTGGTCAGATACCGGGGTATCGATATTGACCCTATGAAGATCAAGGTAATCATCCAGATTTCTCCCTTGAGCAAAATTCAAGAACTTTGGGGCTTCCAAGGCCACTTGGCCTACATATTCCGATTCGTTATGAATATGGCTAGCAAGTGTAAAACCTTTTCTCAGCTCATGAATAAAGGAACTATCATTGAATGTGACAAAGAGTACCAGAACACATTCATGGAAATGAACCGGTATCTGCTCCAGCCTCTGGTCTTGATGCCACCCATCTCCATAAAACAACTGGTCCTTTATGTGACTACCCTGGAATTATATCTTGGTGACTTTCTCGCCCAAAAGAACAATGAGGGAACTAAAATGATCCTCTACTACCTCAACCACATGCTACTCGATATGGAGACTAGATACACCCCTGTCGAGAAAAAAATTCCTTACACTCTTAGTCGTACAGGCATTGTGTGTGATCCCCTATCGACATCTTATAAGTTCTAGTGTGTACCATTTTCTTGGTGAGTTCCAATGAATACAACCTCTCGAATGAGTTCCATCAGTGTTATTAGACTCAGGGAGGGAGTTATCCTATATGAGCGTTACCTTGAATACACTAGTATAATCCTAGGCCAGGGGTATGTTTTTAACCTAATTTTGAGACATAGTGTCAATCATGATCATATCTAGGTTGTTATTTTTGTATTTTCTCATATTCCTATTTACATACCTTTTTGATGATGAGTTGAGTACTCTCTTGATGCTTGATGATTAATAACAATGGGGCGTCTTACTAGGTATGTTATACTCATGCCAACATGGTATCTTCCCATGCATGTCATGTCTTATATAGATGAAAGTCATTTAGATAGATTCCTTGGTGGACTAGGATTGGGTGGAGCATAATTGAGATAAACAGCCCATGGTTTGTTTTAGGAGTTTCATTTGATATCAGTCCCCTCCTCACTAGCATGTTAGACTCTTTTATTATTATGGTGGGCTTGTATTTGGCCCATTATGATTTCAAATTCCTGTGTCATACTCTAAAAAGGGATAGAGGTGTGTGTATTCATTTTGGGAATTGGTTATATTTTACCTTTCAATATTTCATTAGTGGTTAGAGATGTGTGCGTATGTATTGGTACTATACTGTAATGCCTTACATGAGTGTGATATGCCTACTCAGTGCTTTTTTTAAGCCCCTAACCAATTGGAGGTGGGTTTCGGGGTTCAAAATTGGATCACCATTGGCCATGTGGGCATCAATAGGTCTGTTCATGATAATTTTTCATAAGATGTGGTCATCTTTGGACTAATGTTTTGAGGTTTTATAACTATGAGGATTGGTTTGGGAACTAGGGAAACAATGCTAAAGCATATTGATTCCATTTAATAGGTCAGTAAACCCATTATTGGTCCGTAGATTGATGCTTCAATTCAATAAGGCTCGGATAACTTTCTTTTTAATCAATTCATGTAGGCATTGGTTGTAGAGAAGACATTACTACATGAATCATATAGGAATTTGTTGTGGTTTCTATGTCCTTGTGTCATCTCCCAAGATATACACTTTTACCTTGGTATGTCTTGAATTTTTAGGATGCCTCTGTGATGATAGCTAGTTATAATTCCACAGTAAGGATTGTGAGGATGATCTTCTTAGTGGTGAAGCTTTGTTATAGGGACCTGTGTAGGATGTGATACCTTCAGATAGTTTTATAGTCTTACCTCAACCTATTGAGAAGTAGGATTCACTAGAAATACTGAAAGATGATATGCACAAGATGAGTGCACATAATGAGTTTTGATAGACATAAATCTCTTTGGTTTTGGGGTGATACATACCCTCAATAAGAAAAGGACTATCTTGAGGTAGTTTTGTGTGTTTTACTTCTTTTTAGGACCATAGATCAGATGGTGGTCCTAGAGAGAAGCTCTATCCATGGCTCTGCAGGGTGATGGTGGATTCAGGTGACTGAGATTCATAATGAGGAAACTATATCATGGATATAGTTCAATAATATATTCAAATAAGGGTTCTATACAACTAAATTTTGAGTGGTACACATCCATAAGCTTCTATAGAATCATCAAGGAAACATGATAGATGTAGAGTATGTGGTGAGGTTTACTAACATAACATGATACTCCATGTGTATGGTTTGAGATGCGTTTTTCTAATCTCAAACCTTAATGCATGACCTTCACTAATATATTAGGGATGTAGTGATATGTATTTTGACTCCTAATTATGCTAGAGTATTGGATCAACCCTTAATAGTGGTGAGATTTTTGGATGTGAAGATGGTGATAGTTAATGCTAACTGTCAGAATCCATGAGCTGACACTTCAGTAGTAATTATCTGGTGATAGAAACAAGGATCCAGGAAATCTAGGCATTATCTTAAATAGTATCAAGTTAGAGGGTCTTCTATTTAGGGATCTCAAGATATATGCAATCAGCTAAAGGATAGGTAATACTACTCTTACGCTTGTTGGGAAATATTGTGTGGGGTTGTAAGACTATTTTGTCACATATAGGGAGACAATTTTTTGATTGCATAGTAAGGGGTAGTGGTTAGAGTAGGGAGGTTCACATGGTGGTAGACCTGGAAGAAGACATTAGAGAGGAGCAGGAGGCGGCTGATTATTTGATCTACTTCCACCACTACCCTTATTTCTCTACAACATGCTGAAGGAGTTGGTATTCAGGAATGATGTAATCTACATGGAATAGAGATATATGACCCAAAGGCTCCAAAGATGATTCAATGTACATTCTGTGACTTCTCTATTTTATCTTCTATATTCATAGTCACAAGTTCATGCCAGTATTTTCTTTCCCCATCCAATATTTGAGATATAGATATTCTAGTTGAATCATTAACATGACCCTTGTGGTTGGAGACTCATACTAGAGGAGATTCAGATATTACAAACTTCTACAGAGAATGTGACATGACTCTTATAGGATATAAATTCATTTGGTATATATTTATATTTATGATAAATCTTTATGTCATCATACTTGGTATGGACTAACTATACATAGTTCATGTACAAATTCACTATTTTATGTGGAGGATGACGTGTGTCCACACTGATGGGATTATATTTTCCTTCATTGGTGAGGTGGAAAATTAGTAAGACTATGATGTTCTCATACACAAAAGGATATATATAATTATTCATCATTTTGATAGTATTACCCTTTGATCAGTAGGTGTTATGTGCTTCCAACATCCTATAGTGTTGGTGGAGTATGAGGATGTCATCTCTGAGGATGTTCCAGACATACCTCCTCACTAAGAGATCTAATTATATATATAATTTCACCTAGTTCCATCATATCAGATGACTCCTCTAAATTTGAGATATGAAGGTGTAGTTGAAATATTTTTATAGGAAGGGATTTTTCAGACCTAGTGCGTCACGTCGGTTAGCCCCTGTATTTTTTGACAATAAAGTAGGTGGGATATTGAGGTTATGTATTTATTATCATAACCAAAATTAAGTGACATTAAAGAATTATATCCACTTTTGAGAATCAATAACCTCATCAATCATTTAAAAGGATCAGGGTGGTTCTCAAAGATTGAACATAGGTTGGGTCACCACCAGCTCACCATTAAAGATGATGATATACTAAAGATGAAATTCTATTGTATATATGGTCACTATGAGTACATTTTGTTTCCCTTGAACATGACTAATCCCATAATAGCATTTATGAGACTTATGAACATGATCTTTCAGACCTTCTTGTATTAGTTTGTGGTTGTCTTTAGAGATGAAATCCAAGTGTACTTGATGTCCATGGAGGATCATGTGAGACACTTGATGATGGTTCTAAATTCACA
The DNA here is from genome assembly GCA_963277665.1 of Viscum album. Lineage (NCBI taxonomy): Eukaryota > Viridiplantae > Streptophyta > Magnoliopsida > Santalales > Viscaceae > Viscum > Viscum album. Next base: position 774,710,567 of record OY728120.1, on the reverse strand, counting down.
TTGAGAGAAAAATTGTTATGGGAATCCTTCTAATTTTAAGTTCTATATTTGAGAGTTCGAATTTCTAGGACATGCCAAATCATGAGAGGGAGTAGCAATGGATCCATTAATGGTTAAGACATGCTAGCTTGGGAGCCACCTAGGAGGGTGACTGAGTTACAAATCATTCTTGGGTTGGTAGGATAGTATCAAAATATTCATACATAATTTCTCTAGGATATCATCACACTTGACTGATTTGACATGAAAGGTGAAACCTTTTGTCTTGATGAAGAAGTTCTAGTAGGCTTTTCTGGAGTTGTTGCTCAGGTTGATGACCGACCCTATCTTATGACTTCTTAAGGAGAGTGTTGTGTATATGGTGTTATGAAATGCATATAGAACTAGTATTGTATGTGTTATGATGAAGAGGTAGGTTGTTATTTCCTACAGGTCCTAGAAGTTGATACCTCATGAGTAGAACAATGCAACCTACATCTTAGAGAAAGAATTAGTGGTATTATCCCTAAATATGAGGTGAAACTACCTTATGAGTGAGTTATATATCATATATTATGACCATTATAGTCTGAATTAAATATTTTCATAGAATAATATTAATGTGAGATATAGGATATAGGTATATTATCTCTAGTATTATGACTTTGATATAGTCTATATTCTCAGGAAGTTGAATTTGTTGTTAGATACTCTCAATAGGAGATCTTGTTCGCAGTTGTTGAGTGAGGCTTCAATGTAGTTGGACTCATTTTAGATATCCTTAATAGAGGAGGATGGTTCATTTTACCTCTAATTAATGGTGTCTACCCCTCTACTTCTTTATCATGTTTGGGGGGATCAACTTGGAGATACTGACTATGAGACCTTTCTTGTTCAGATATCCATGGGATGTGCTCCAGATAGATTTTATGAAGGTGGGGAGAACTTAATCCTTTTCTAAGGGAATATAATGGTAACAGTGACATTATGAGAGGGGGTTCTAAGGTATTTTCATACTTACCCCCTTATTAGTACATCTAGGAGTGTAAAATATGTACCATGACCTTGGACATCAGTTCTGGTGGCCATGAATGAAGAGGTGTGTAATCGAGTTTATATCTCAATGCATCACTTATTAGAAGGTGAAGGCTGAGCACAAGATTATATCAGGTTTTGTTCATCCCCTTGAGGTTATAGAGTTGAAGTGTATTGGTATCTCTATGGAATTTAGGAAGAGGATTCCATGATTTAATATAGGTCACAATGTTATTTGGGTGATTGTAGAATAACTCACCAATTAATCCCACTTCCCAGCGCTCTGAGAGTAGAGTTAAGTGGAGATATTGGGAAGATTTTTTATGTAGAAGATATTCTGGCATCATAGAGTTCCCTCAATGATCATTTTATACTATGATGCTCGCTTCATTTCATGAATATGGAGATGATTTTAGGAGGCCTTTGGGAATCAGTTGCATTCGAGCATGACATTTCACCCCTAGATAGATGACCGAACTAAGAAGTCTATTCATGTTTTTTAAAACATGATTTAGGATTTCTACTTGGACTTTTTCCATAGTTTTGAGGACAACCTACCCATTGTGGAGTTTGTATATAAAAACATATACCACTCCACCATTGGTATTTCACCAGTTGATGCCTTGTACGAGGGACCCTGCTAGTCCCCACTATGCGATACTGGTCTAGAGGATTCAGTAATCATGGATATAGAGTTGTTCTAACCGATGATAGAGAAGTTTTAGGTTATCTAGGAATGAATGAGGAATGCATAGATATATCAGATGTCATATATAGACTAAGGATAAAGGGATTTATAGTTTTATGAGGGAGACCATGTGTTCTTGAAGGTCGCACCTGAGTGAGGGTTGTGTATATTTGGTTGCGTGGAAGGTTATCTATGAGATTCATCATCCCTTTCTAAATACTACATAAAGTTTGTGAGGTGGTGCAATTATTGTCCCTAATTCTATATATAGACCAATCACATGATACATTCCACATTTTGTAGTTTAAGAGGTATGTGAATGACCCATCACATGTTATCAATTAGGTCAATCTAGATATTGAGGATGGAGCAACCTCCATAGATTACTACGTATAGATTGATGATCGATAGAAGAAATTCTACCATGAGTGAGTGATTACCTTGGTATGTGCCTAGTGGTAGCATTGGAATATTTAGGAGAGCACTTAGGAGTGGGATAAATAGATGCAAGATCAGTATCCTCACCTATTTGAGTAGGATTTTTCATTTCAGGAAGAAAATTCATGAGGTTGAAGAATTAAATGACTATATTTTTTCTTCTAAAATTTTGAATATTTTAAAGAGTATTTTTTATTATAGACACTAATTCGGTGCAGGGTGTCGAGGACTGGGGATCCTGAATGTTGATATAATAAAAATATTAACTATAATATATCATTCATACATTTTTTTTGAAACAATGGAATAATTTCAATATAGAGTCTCATATGAGAAAACTATGACCTCTATGAAATTTCGAATTCTAGTTTTTCCCCATGAATGGAATAACCTATGTGCACATCAGGTGTTTGGTAAAAAAAGTGGACATGGGTGTGTTGAAAAATAAATAAACAAATAAATTAATTTATTATTTGTTTAATTTCCATGACCTAGATCCCATCTATTTAAACCCAATTATGGAAATATCCTATAGTTTTCCACATAACCCTGGGGATTTTGAGAGATTAGGTAGGATATATTTTGTGAATGTCAAACTGATTGGGGATTGACGATCAATATCAGGGAGTTTTTCTTCGCCATTGGAGTTTTTGGATCTCTCCAATTAAAATTACAATGACATAGAACTATTCATCCTTAGAATTCAATCAAAACATGAGGTAGGGATTAGGTATATATTGGTTTAATCCCCAATATGATCATCCCATTCCGAACAATAATCCATCCTTCTAAAAAATTGATTCATGGGTTGATCATTGATTTACAGGTATTTTTTTATCTTTCAAGAATTTGGAATGGATAATATTTTCATTATTCCATTCACTTTATGTCACACCCAGATATTTGATTCCATGCTTTGTTTTAAATTCTCCTTTAGTTCTTGGCTTCTCTTGGTTTCCAGGTGTTCCGGGTTTGAAATTTTGGTTCATGTTGTGTTACTGATCTATGACCTTGGTCTTGGGGGTATTTTATGGTAATTGTAATTCTATTTTTTTAAGGGATGGTATGAGGTTCTATTGTTTTGGACTTGTATTAGTGACACTCCTAGTGACACCACTTGTGTGGTATGTTTCTGATGTGGTTTGTACCCTTGAGTTGGATGAGTCTTGGGGTGAAAAGGTGGTTTTATATTGGGTATTTTTCTCCCATATCCATGGACTATCATTCCCCATTGGATTCCCCCTTGGACCCCCATTAAATGGGAGGAGAATGGAAAAGTTTTGGGTGGCCAAAAAAGGCCACATAGTTTGGCTGCATGCTTCCAAACCGTGCAGGAAAACCGTGAAAGTGTGTTCAGGTCATTGAAAGTTTTTTTTTGAAATTCTCATTTTTCATTCCTAGAAATAAATATAATATGCCCCATTCTTCCCCCATTCGACACTAGCAGGTATGGGAGGCATCCAACCTCCCTCAAAGCTCCCTTTGAACCCATATTTTATTGGTTTTTTGGTGGGGAAACACCAAGACTCTTTTAAGTCCTCTTCTCTTTGATTTATTCCATTTCCTTAGGGATTTTTCACCCTATATTGAGTTATAAATTGTCTTTAAACAAGGTTTTATACCTTGGGTTTAGTTTCTTGTATTTTGGCAGAAATCCTGAGGGTTTAGGTTTCTATTCACTTCCTTGTGGTCCATCAGTGGTGCAGTTGATCTTTCGCACCATGTTTTGAGGGTTTTGACATAAAAGGTAGGAAATTACATGTGTAGGAATTTCATGATGAGTTAGATTAATGGATTTATTAATTTTTTATATTCCTCATATGTTATGTGTGGTGTGAAAACTGTTTTTGATGGATTTCATTAAGAATTTTATCCTATAGTTTAATTTTGATCTAAATTGGTTGTATTTCCATGTGAAACTCATATGGTATTATTTGATGGTATTTTATAAAATATGAAATTGGATTACTAAATCTTGTTTGGGATTCCAATTCTACTTTGGTAGGGTATTGGTGTGCCTTTGGGTTTAAAAAAGGGGGTTTGAATGGGTATTAGGTGAAAAACCTGGTCTTTCTCTTTGAATGTTCTTAATGAAAATGAGTGTTTTAATGTGTATCTTTTATGGTACTAATAGAGATAATTTATAACACGTGGGAGTGGTTAAATAAACCTTTCTAGGGATCCCAACTCTATTTTGGGTTGTTATAGGTATGGTTTTTTCCTTTAATGAGGGAATGGAAATGGGTTTAGTGTACGAAGCATATTTACACCTCTTGGGTTTGTTTTATGAAAATTTTAGATGTTTTATTTGGTAAAAAAAGTGGGAAAAGGTTGTATATGTACTGTTTGTGTGAGTGTGTTCACCTAATATTGGTTTTTGAAAGGTAATGTGGTGATTTAAGATGTCAATCATTTTTAGAAAGATTTATAAATTTCAGAAATATTTTACTAAATTGTGATGTGGGTGTGAAACATGGTTGTGGGATGTTTCGTGTGAGTTCATTGACAAAATGAATTTTGAAGATGATAAGGGTATTATGTGATATGTGTGTGGGATGTTAGGTGAGTTGGAATATCTTTTAATGGTTTTATAATATTGTTTATAGGATTTGTGGAAATGTTAAGGAAATGTGAAAAATGTTGTGGTCTATTTTGGTGTGAGTATGATTTCAAAATGAATTTTAATTAAAAATTGGATGATGTGACATGTGTGATATACATGGGGGATTTTTGGTTAATGTGTGGTGTGGATGTTTTATTTTCATGTCAAATGTATGTTTCTTCACTTGTTGAACTTGTTTGAGAACAAGAGGAAAACCCATGTATCTAGGTGGGTGGACGTGTACTAGTGTGCTAGTGATCCCATGGGGTTTGGCCTTTGTTTCACATAAAAATATTGACACATAAAAAACTAACTAAGCTATGATGATTTTGATTATTGGGGACCACTAGTTTATGTGTATGTTACCTACTAGTGTATCGTGCATGAGAATAGATATTATGATGGTTACTCTCACCAAGATACGAGGTACCTGGGAACATCAATAAGCTAGTTCCTAGAGGTTATTTACTATTGATTGTGCTCATTGGATGAATTTTTATTATCGTATATATATGGAATGGTTGGATGAAAAAATTAATTATTATTGACATTATTTTTAAAAAGTGTTGATTCTTTGAAATAGCACACTTGAAAACCTTTTTATTTAAAGTTGTATATTTTTTGAAAATGGTTACTAGAATTTATTGTTATGAAGACTTGCATGCATTTCATCGTTGAATGTTTATCTCATGGAATATCATAGCAGTGGTATCCTACTGTGATTTGGCTCACACCCTACTTACACCCATGGGTGTAATACAACTTGGTTATTTGGTCATTGGTTTGGGTACAGTTTTTAGTACCAATGGTTCTGGTTTCTTGCAGGTCCTTCGTGGTGTTTTCTTTTGGAGATGGCTTGAGGGTGGTTCCTCTTGCCAAGAGTATGGTTCTTCAGATGTTCATTGTGGGTTTAGTCAGTTGTGGTAGTCTTTTATAATTGTTTTAAACTATTTAATTTAGTTCTAAAACTTTGTAAAGCATGATCTTTTTTGGAAAATCCAAATTCGTTTTATTGGTTTCATTTGTTGTTTTATGTTTATAAACTCTAGTAAATCATTCCCAAAATTCATTAAATGATAACTGGTCACTTTTACCAGCCCATGGGGATTGTTAATTCCCGTTAGATCCATGTCACCTACCAGGTCAAATGTTGGTTTTGATGGAGACCATATTCAGTTCGTGAAAAATGTTATTAGATGAGGTTTAGGTTAACTCTTTGGGTCATGTTATTAGGAGAATAGTCGGGATATTCTAGAGTTAGGATTGTCAAAACATTGTATTTCAGTTATGGGTATTGTGCCAGATCACCACACCTCATGATGGGAGTTGAATCGCCATGGTAATTCGGAATTTATCTAATTCATTTGGGTTTCCTTGTTTGATGATGATTAGGGGAATTTAAAAGAGAGTTGGGTTAATGGTCTCAGTGAGCTCGCAGGGCCTGGAAAGCCATGTTTATATGGGGATATATCCCTAGAACACTCTCTGTGATGGTATGTGATTAGAATATTGCTTCCAACCATATGTCTAAGTCACCCACCGAAACTAGTTTCTTCTTGCATCGTCTTGTGTCCTTTAGTTTTGGAGTCCTAGAAGTTTGGTTTTAAAGAAAAAATGTCATGGTTTTAAGAAGCATAAAGTTCCTATGAAATGACTTTCTAATAAATATGGAAGGGTTGATTTTTTAAATGGTGGAACTGAAATTTCAGAATTTTTTTTGAAAGGGAACATGGTGTGTTTACACCTCTTTTGAAAGTTGGAACTCTTTTAATGTTGGTTTTCAAAAAGTTCATCCAAAATATTTTTCTAAACAATTGAAATATGTTTTAATGGGATGAGATGTTTTGAAATAGATGTGACTAGATTAAAAGTGATTTTTTATTTGAATTATTTTTCCTTTCTGAAAATTTTGGTAAGATGTAATTTGGGTTTGATTTCGCGGTTAGGGATTTTGAGAAAAAAAAGTATTGGTTGACTGTTTTTGTATTGAAAAGTTAAAAAAAATTAACCTTTGGTATTTCCATTAGAGAAAAAATGCATGGTGTTATATGGGATGATGGATGGTTGATGGAATGGATGGATGAGTGTCGGGATGGATATGATGAGGGTGCCTGGTGTGTAACAAAAACATGCATGTGTTAGGCCCATGGGGTAACATTAGTAGATACGCTAACTACTGAACCGTTTGTTTTCAAAGAAATGTTTTTAATGTAAAACTTGATGTCTTGATAAATAGTATGGGATGGTGTGTATTATGTTTTTTTAAGAAAATGTTGATGTCGTGGGTTGTTTTGAGTCCAAGAACCCCTCCTGTTTGAATGGTGTTTTGGGTTTGTGTTCGGTTAGTAAGCTGGGTTGAGGGGATGGTTTGTTGTCTCTTCTGAAAAAAGTTCAGGATTCCTTTATGGTAGTTCCCTTTATGTGTTTGGATAAGGTTGTGTCACATTTGTACCAATGATCCATCTTGGTTGGGTCCTTAGTATTTCTCATTGGATTAGGTACACCCAAATTAAGTGTTAGTGCATGACTGAAGTGCAACCCAGATTGTTTTTTTGTTGAAAAATCCTACAGTTGATCAATATAAGAAATATTTTTTTCAAGATTTGGAGATTGATTTTAGACAATTTCCATTCATTTTTTTGGACCCTCATGTCGTAGGAGAGTTCTCGTGGAAGGTTGAAAGATACCTTAGTTTCTTAAGTTACCTCATTAGTCGAAGGTGGAAGTGGTTTGGGGTTGTTCTTGTGGATGAGTATTTGGATAGTGTCTAAGAGGGACTCTAGGTCCTTCATATTCTATACGAAGTAAGAGTTTATGTTAATCCATCAGTTTATGGCCACTTTCCAGAATCGTTTCCTATTTGGGACATGGAATAAGATCCATTTCCTTGATTTGTTTTTATCATTTACAATGGTCATGTTCAGTGATGCCTTGTGATTTCATGTGCTTGTATGATTCTGAAGGTGAAAGTTGTGAAGTCCTCTGAGAGTCTCTGTTATTGTTGGGAGTATGTCTCCCTTAGAAAAAAATTTAAAAATCCTCCAGTTTTGAGGTAGGTGATTATATTTTTCCTTTACTTCTGTTGTTTCGTACCTGAATAAATAAGGTGTTATGTGTGTGCATCTTCTAAGTCCTTATTTCAGTGAAATGTCAGGTTAGGGAATAGTGAGATTAGAATGTGTCATGTATTGGTAAAATTAATGAGTAATGTGGTGTTTTTTTGTAGCACCTGAAGAATATGTTATGTTTGGGGGTTTCCAAAGCATAACTGTGAGTCCGAAGATGCTTCAATCTTTTTGGATCCAACCATAGGACCTAAAGTGAAGCCGACGCATAGTCAGGGGAAATTAAAGGGTCATTAAAACCCTTGTACAAATTCATATCCTCTCTATGAGAGATAAAAATATTTTAAACCTCTGGTATCATCATCTAGCTTTTGTTTTTCCCATTCGGTGGAAAGAGGTGGAGGCCCTCGTGACCATGTTATCACCCAATGTCATTATTTTCTACATTGGTTTCCATGGATTTTTTGGAGTCTGGTTGGTATTTTGAATAGACAGTTTGAGCACACGTTTTTCACATGGTTAGTAGTAAAAATGACTCAGAAAACCAAGCAAGTAGAAGGATCCACATGGTTATGTCACAGTTTCCCAAACCATGCGGATTAACCATGGGACCATCCCAACTCTTTAAATTTTTGGGTCTTTCTGTTCTGACCCATTATGGTCGGTAAAGATGGATAGTTCTTATGGTGGTGAGACCCACTATGATTATCATGTATGTTCCTTCAGAAATATTGAATGTACATCCACCCCTTGTACTGGGGAGTCTGTTTGGGCCTCCCCCTGTTAGTGTCCCGATCCTATCTTAGGAAAATTTGAGTTGTCTCTTATGGGGGGGAGCCTGTTTTTGTATCCCAATACTAGTAACTCGGATTGGTCCCTGGTCTTGTCTTGGTGGTAGGTATACTTGTTTGGAGCTATCTAACTACATACATCTTCCTGGGGTTAACATTGGGAATGGAGAACATCCAATGGTCTGGTTGAAGCAATGTGAGTGTTGCCTTGTCCATTGTTGTTGTTCGTTTGGGTAAATAGCTGGAATCCTATTCAGATAGTGTTTAAAGAGTTTTATTTTGGGATAAAATCTTAATGTGCTTGATTATTTTAGGAAATTGGTGTATGTTTTGTTTTGTGGGAGTATTCCTTCCTTAATTGATCACTAGAGGTGTTTTGGACTTTGGGGGTGAAACATAGCAAGGGTGTGAATCTTGGTTAATCAGTTGGGTTTGATTTTTGATTTTGGCCTTATTGTGGATTTCCATGGGTAGAAATATTCTTGGTTTGGATAATTTTCACAACCGTATTTTAGATTCCATTCTTTGTTTAACTCCACCATTAGTTCTTGGATTTGTTTTGGTTTATGGGTGTTCCGGGTTTGAAATTTTGGTTATTATTGTGTTACTAATCTATGAACATGTTCTTGGGGGTATTATATGGTAATTGTAATTCTCTTTTATCAAAGGGATGGTAGGAGGTTGTGTTATTTTGGACTTTGTTTAGTGACACTTTTAGTGGCACCACTTGTGTGGTAAGTTGTCAACGTGGTTTATACCCTTGAGTTGGATGAGTCTTGGGTTGAAAAGTTGGGTCTATATTGGGTATTTTCCTACCCTATCATTGTCCTATATTTCTCCCCTTGGTTTCCCACATGGACCCCCATTGAAATTTGAGGATCATGGAATGGTTTTGGGTGGCCAGAACTGGCCACACTGTTTGGCTGCACGGTTCCATACCGTGCAAGAAAATCATGCAGGTGTGTCTAGGTCACTAAAAATATTTTTGAAATTCACTTTTTTACCTCCCCCAAATAAATCTAATCTTCCCTTTTCTTCACCCATTCGACACAAGTATCCATGGGAGGCCTTTATTCTTCTTTAAGGTCCCTTGGAACCCATCTTTTATGAGGTTTCTGGTGGGGAAACTCCAAGAGTCCTTCAAGTAAGTTATCCTCTCATTGATTTCTTCCCTTTCCTTAGGGTTTATTTGAAATTTTCGTGAGTTATAAATTGTCCATTAATTATGGTTTGTACCTAGGGTTTACCTTCTTGTCTATTGGGTGAAATCTTGAGGTTTTAGGTTGCTCTTCACTTTCTTGTCGTGCGGCGGTGGTGCAGTTGATATTTCACCCCATGTTTTGAGTGTTTCGATGTAAAAGGTAGGTGATTCCAGGTGTAAAAATTTCTTGATGAGTAATATTTATTGATTTATTCATTTTTCATTTTCCACATATTTTATGTGTGGTGAAAAAACTGTTTTTGGTGGATTTGGTTATGCATATAATTCTATAGTTGCATTTGGATTTAAATTGGGTGTATTTCCATGTGAAACTCTTTTGTTATTATTTTGGTGTATTTTATAACATATGAAATTAGTTTACTAAATCTTTTTTGGGCTTCCAATTATTCTTTGGTAGGGTCTTGGTGTGCCATTCAGTTTAAAATAGGCTTTTTGAATGGGTATTAGGTGCAAAACCCTATCTTGGTCATTGAAAGTGTTTTATGAAAATGAGTGTTTTTATGTGTATCTTTTGTGGTACTAATCGATGTAATTTTAAAACACTTGAGAGTGGTCTAATAAACATTTCTAGGGCTTCCAATTCTATTTTTGGTTGGTATTAGTATGGTTTTATCCTTGAATGAGGTATTTGAAATGGGTTTTGTGTGTGAAGCATAGTTACACCCCTTGGGGTTTTTTATGAAAATTGTATATGTTTTATTTGGTTAAAAAAGTGATAAAAGGGTGTATATGTACTATTTGGGTGAGTTTTTTCACCTAATATTGGGTTTTGAAAAGTAAAGTGGTAATTTAAGATATCAAAAAAAATTAGAATGATTTATGAATTTATGAAATGTTTTACGAAACTGTATTGTGGATGCGAAACATGGTTGTGGGCTGTTTCATGTGAGTTTTTTTGACAAAATGAATTTTGATGGTGGAAGTGTATTATGTGATATTTGTGTGGGATTTTATGTGAGTTGGAATATATTGGAATGTTTTTATAAAATTGTTTACAAGATTTGTGGAAGTGTTAATGAAATGTGAAGAATGTTTTGGGCTATATTGGTGTGAATATGATTTCAAAATTCATTTGAATGAAAAAGTGGATTATGTGACTTGTGTGATATACATGGGAGTTTTTCGGTTAATATGTGATTTTTAAGTGGTATTTTCTTGTGAAAATTATATTTCTTGACTTTTTGAGCTTGTTTGAGAACAAGAGTGAAACCCGTGTATCTAGGTGGATGAACGTGTACTAGTATGCTAGTCATCTCGTGGGGTTTGGCCTCAGTTTCACGTAGAAATATAGACTCTTAAAATAGTAACTAAACTATGATGATGATGATGATTGTGGACCAATAGGTTATGAGTATGTTCCCTATGAGTGGGTCATGCACAAGAACAAATATTGTGATGGTTATTTTCACTGAGATACGTTGTACCTGAGACCCACAACGAGCTAGTGACTAGGGGTTTTTTTTCCTATTTCTTATTCTCATTGGATGATTTTTGCTTACTATCTACATATAGAATGGTTGGAGGGAAAAAGTCAGTAGATTTGGAATTATTTTTAAAAAGTGTTGATTCTTTAAAATACCCCACTTGAAAATTATTTTATTTAAAGTTGTATCTTTTTAGAAAATTGTTACTAGAATTTCATGTTATGAAAACATGCATGATTTTTGTATTTTAATATTTATTACATGGAATATCTTCATGGTGGTATCCTACTAGGCTTTGAATCGTACCCTACTTGAACCCCAGGGTGTAAGTAGACTTGGTTATCTAGTCGTGGGTTTGGGTACAATTTTTAGTGCCAGTGGCTTAGGTTTCTAGCAGGTCCTTTGTGGTGTTGTCTTGTGGAGATGGCTTGAGGGCTATGCCTCTTTCCATGAGGTTGGTTCTTGGGCTCTTCATTTGAGGGTTTCATCAGTTGTGGTAGTCTTTTATAATTGTTTTAAACTATGTAATTCTGTTATAAAATTTGGTAAAGGATGATTTTGTTTGGAAAATCCAGATTCGTTTTATTTGTTTCATTTGTTGTTTTAAGTTTATAAAATCGGGTAAATTGTTCCAACATTCATTTTATGATACCCATACACTTGTTCTGGCCCATGGGGATGAGGAATGCTTTTCGAGACTTGTCATGGGTCGGGATGGGTGATTGTTTTGATGGCGACCAGATTTAGTTTATGACATTTTATGATTCTATATCAACACATCAAGGACAACTAAAACAACGGATCAAGTTCATTCCTCTTGCGTTTATTTTTTCTCTCCACTTTTTTCTTTGTGTGTTCATTAATGGAATTCCTATTTCTTGGAAGTTTGATGAATACCTGAAAACTGATCATTTCACAATCTATCTTTGAAACAATGAATCATTTCTACAAGGATGGATTTAGGATTGGAAGCATGAATGAGGTGAGATGATGATGTTAGATGGTCAAGAGTTTGTATTAGGTGTAATTCATCTATAGTTTGGTGATGCGATTTAATGATGACCAATTCTCAAGAAGATAGTGTAGTTGGAATTTGACCAATGACAACAGATCAGACACAAATAGTCCCAGATCTAAGATCCTTAGTGTGATTCATGGAGGAATTGGTTGGGGCGGTGGCATGGGTGAGACATTTGGAACAAACTTGAGTTTCGGGAAAATCCTGATATATACGTTGTGTACTTCGATGAGTGTACATCATGTAGTCCCCTACTGTGGCAGCTATGGTTTCCACACATGGTAAAATATCACACACCATATGGCCTTACCACACACCATGTGACTTGATACATGTTGTTAGACGTGTACCCCATGGGTACACATGCACATGAAAGACTAGATACACAGGCATGACCAATGTACGTGAACACGACCAGTGTACATGGGAATGACTAGGGTACATAGGTAAAAACATGGTCAGAGTACCCAAAAACAACTAGAGTACACATGCATGACCAGAGCGCATAGGTACATGCTAAAGTACATGGGAACAAGCTATAATACATGAGTAGACCCGGGGTAGCCACGACACGTTGTGTATACCCTATACACATCATGTACTTTCTCTCAGGAAAGTTGAGACACTAATTATCTTCAATTTAGACCAATATATATAGGTTGCATCCCATTGGTATATCCGTATGAGGGTATGGTGAGGCATCATATCCTAAATATAGGATGTTATCCCCTTTATGAGATTAGTCTTGGATAGAGTTAGGAATCCTTCCGTGCGGCCCATGGTGTGATTCACTATCATTTCTACCTCCATTGGTAGGGTTAATGATGCAACTCTTATTTCATTACTTTTTACCACATTATTTAGTGTAAGTTACTGTGTTTTAATGTCAAAATGACGTTTTTATTGAAATAATTAAAATTGTCGATAATTTATTGTTTAATTATATAAATTATAAATTTAATGTTGAAAATATAAATTTATTTTTCATTTTATTCATGTTACTAATTTTTTGTTAACTAAATAAATAATTTTTTATCACCATTTTTATTCATGTGTAAATGTAAAATTTTATTTATTCATTCATTTATTTAAATTTATTTACTCATTATTCCTTTTTTTGTATTTAAAATAACAATTTTAATGTTTAACTTTCATTTATTTTATAATTTACTTTAATTTCAATTATATTTCAAAATAATAATTTTTAGTATTCTAATTTATTCCTATTATTTTAACAATTTTATTCTTTCTATTAATTAATTTTTTTAATTGATTAAGTTTTTGTGTTATTATTTTATCTCAATTTATTGAAAGTATATACTGAAATAAATCAATTTCTTTTGGTAATTTTTTAAATAATTAATTTTTATTTGTTTAAGTGTTTATTTATTTTATTTTCTTACCATGTCCCACTTCCTGCCTACTGTGATACCCTCTCACGGAAAACTCCCTAACCCACCATGCCTACTAACCATGAAAAAGAGAACTGCAGTTCGCGCCTGTGATGATGCTAATGGAATCTGAGATGAGTCGAGCTAGGGATTGAAGCTCATTTTACAATTCGGTGATAAAGTACCTATGGTCTAGATGGAACACCAAAGCTAACCTATCGCGCTACGCCTTGAAGATGAAATGATTGATGATCATATGAATTTGAAATGCCGAGTTAATCTTGATATGCAACACTGTTTCACCTGTTTTCCCGCCCACTGGATGAAGAGGAAGATGACCGGATAAGTGGCGTTCAAGTATAATGAAATCCGCTCTGCTAGAACTAAGAATCAGATCTACTGACTACCGAGGAAGAAGAAACCATATAAGAAGATTTACTATTGAAGAAGGCTGACCATAGACCCGAGAGCTACCCATCCATGTCGTCTACTGCTTGAAAAAGAGGAAGGACAATGCCTACCCAAGACTCAATATCAAGAAGGCATACCACCGTCACCACAAGATCTGGATGAAGCTGAACTAGTGCTGTTGAGGGTGAAGCCAAGATCTAGAGATGAGATTCAGCCACCTGCTAGAGAGCCCTCATGCACCAGAGCCAAGCCCTCATGCACTATTTTCAGAAGGCAATTTTTCCCCAATTTTAGAAATGTTTAACACCTCTTTTTTTGTTGGGAAGAATTGAGAAATTTCAATGGTATGGATGTTGAATTTGAATATGGGTTCTTCTTTTCACAACATTTTTTTGGGGAAACACAGGTGATTGGGGGTAGGTTGGTTGATTTCACGAATACTGCACCAAAAGGCGTATCAAAGGGATCCATATAGAGGAGAGTGAAAGTATGTTCATTCACAAGGTGTGTAGATTTTTTCTGATAAAAAGAGGTAGATCCATGACCATCAGAGGGGATGTGAAATAAAATATTTATAGGAGGATAATGATGGGAGCAGATTATCGAGATGAGGATCTGAACCAGATTCCGAGCTGATGTTTGAGGAAGGTAGCAATATTGTTGGAGACACTACAGCAAAATCGCCTATTAGCAGCGGTTTTGTATTCATATAGTGGCGGTTTAAACCGATGCTATATGGTTTGGAGGTGGTTTACTGAAATCGCCGCTAAAATTGGCGTCATCAATCTATTAGCTACGATTTTATGCATTTCACGGCGGTCAAAGAAAAGCATCGTAGTACCTCATTTCGCGGCAGTTTTTTGTAAATTTAGCGGCGGTTTTGAGGGCTATTTAATTAGTGGCAGCTATAATCGCTGTGAAATTCAGCCGTGCCATGCGCCTGCTTAGCGGCGGTTAAAATTGCCGCTAATTCCAACGCGATTTTGTGGTGTTTTAACCACCGCTATGTGTATTTCCGATAACATTTAGTGGCGGTTTAAACCGCCACTAAATGTATAAGTGGTAAAACATTAGCGGCAGTTAAAACCGCCGCGAAATGATGACCCGAAAAAAATAGCATTTTTTCTTATACTACACCACTGCCCTGAAAAACAAACCAAACAAGAAACCATTTATCATGCCAAACATTCTCAATGGGAAGGAATTCATCATATGTTTCCACTAATAGAAGTATTCCCCCAAGCTTAAAAATATTTCATAGGCCAATTTCTACCTCACCATGGGCTATATAAATAGTTTTGGTTCATATAAACCATCAACTAATAAACTCACTATGGAATTATGGTTTATGGTACATGATAAACTAAAAAATATATGTCTCCTCGTAATGAGGAATAGCATGCACTACTATCAAAGAAGAGAAGGTTTGGTGTTACACCCAAAGTGGTTAACATCACTACCAACACATGTACTAAACACATTCATGGTTTTAATCACACCCAACACAACTATTAAATAAGATAAGGTTTGGTGTTACACCCAAAATATATACATGATTATAACAATGGTTAACATTACACCCAACCCATATAATAAATAATAACAATAGTTGGAATTACATTCAACCCATGTAACTAACAAGAACACTATTTTTAATTGCACCCAACCCATATAAGAAGTCATAGGAATATTTGGAATTAAGCCCAATCAATGTAAAAACCAAGATAAATTGTCAGAATCATGTATAACCTACATAACAACAAAAATTTGGTTGGAATCACACCCAACACATATACCAATAATAATGATAGTTGGCATCATATACAACTTATTATAAAGTGTTCAACATGGTTAAAAAATATACAACCTATATAACATGCCAAATAAATGGTTAGCATTATTCCAAACCTAATTAACAATATAGAAACATCATTGGAATGAAACCCAACTAAATCACCAAGTAATAACAAGAATTTAATTACACCCAACCAAAAATATACATCATTTTACTCAAGTCACTCTTACTTGGATTAGATCTCCACTATCAATTATGTTTTATATAATTCACCATCAATGAGGAATTTCTTTAAATAACTTTTAAGATATTATCATTTTACATTAATACATACCCCTCTTGGTTATCATTCCAAGTTCTACCACCAATTTCAATTTAATTCATGGATATACATGATTAATAATTATAAACCATAGGACCTTACATAGCCCTAACAAACCATTCCTGAATCTCATCTATGTGTAAATCTAATTTTCTTCCATCCTGATCCATTGTTACCTTCCCTTCTACACTTGTGCATCAAACAACACATACAACATATATATAATAAGGAGAAAATTTATGCACCACCTACACAATATTCATAAACACCCTTTCATTTAATGATGATGAAAAAGTTGATCCAATTCAATAAGAATACCTAAAGCATACAAAATACCTAAAATTATGGATTTATAATGAAACACAAGATAACATCATATGAAACAAGAGATTGGGGGTCACATGGATTTATACTTATAGTTTAGAGATGATCAAAATTGAAAATATTTGATTCCATAAAGGATTAAAGTGTATGGATCAAAATGTGCCAAAGAAGAGAGGGGAGGGATCACTACTAGTCATTTGTCCTATAAGGAGGAGGAACAAGGATTAAATGGGTTGATGTTCAGTCAGAATAAGAACATTTAAAACATCATTGTTATAAAATACTTTGTATCGATGATTGACATTATGGTTCTAGTAAATAAGGTCTCCCCAGTCTACCACATAAGAAGACATTTGAGAAATTGAGGACATATTTAAAGAGAATAGGGAATATATTAGAAGATATGTAACCATTAAGAGGGAATCAGTTGTTCTAATCAAACAAAATAAGTGCATAACATGGAAAACACTACGTGGACCACATGATCCATTCTAGGTCACGAAAATCACATAACCCATAAAACATATTTTGATCACATGATTTTTCTTAATACATATAATCATGTTACCATGTGAAGGTCACATGAATCACATAAAGATTAGTAGATCATGAACAAATCCTCAAGAGACAACCGAATCACATAAGATAGACTAATGGCCAAGGGTGTGCATCAAAGTTCAAATAAATTACCATTGATTAGTTCATGGATTTATTAAGTGAGATATTTAGACAAGTTGATCACACAAAGAGGTCAAGTGACATGATCACATGATGAGGTATCTTCTTTGGTTCTTGTGATGAGGTCATGCAAATTTGTCATGAAAAACAATCGCACAAGAGAAGAGGTTTTGAGATCTATGGAGCTTCATGTCACTGGTCAAATGACCAGCCTCTCACCCCCTATTTATAGGGAACCTCAAGAAATATGAATGGACTTATAGAAGACCAAAAGATGTTTTGAATTCTAACCAGAGAAATCATAAAAGACTCATGATGTCATTTCCTACCTCATATCTGAGTCCTTGTTCCTTCGAACATCACTTTTGTGGGGGGGGGGCATTTTTTAACGCTAGCCAAATGAGCATTGTATATTTTACGAAAAAATAAATAACCAATGAATAGGTATTAATATATACCAAAAGGAAAGGAAATTCAAGCATTTATACATATATATTAATCACATAGGTCACAAGTACCATGTGAACTTCAATGAGGCTCATGATCACATGACCCTAGGAACATCATGCAATGGGGTTATGCAATTCATGTGATATGTTCCTGATCATGTGAAGCCCCATAAAATAGCCCAATTAATCATGTAGAACCCCTTTGATTATTCTTTTTTATCATATGACATATCATCTAACAATCTCCCAATATGTTCATAAAATAAAAGTTAGAAAAGAGGGATGCTTCATGGGAATGGAGTTGCATTTGTTTTCATGTGATTTGGTTTGGTGCCTCATAAAAACTATTAATGATCATGAAAATCACCTCAGAAAACCATCTTGATCTAGTGATATGCATTCAACATGGATGTTTGGACATTCAACACCCTAATGAGTCCAATTCCCAATGCTGAATTTACAACAGAAACATCAAAGAGCTCATTACCATAGATCATCTAACCAATGAAACAAACACATCATTCTCTTTACCACATGAGATTATTCTGATCATTCAAGGTTAGCCACTAAATCTCCTCCAAGACCAATGGTTTTTTAAAGGTTACATTCACCACACATGTTATATATACAAACCAACCATTCCTATATTTGTTCAACACATCAATAATACTACTCATGGTCCAATGATGCATCGTCACCCTCTCCACCTCCATCTCTTGATGACACCTATAAGAACATTATATTGAAAATTAAATATTGTTTCATATATATAATTAAACTTAAAACCAATAAAAGTTTGAAACCTAAATGATTTTGATTTTTTGTGATTTACCTGCTCACCACCACTCGGTGCACTACCACTGGGGGCATATCTGCTCATCTGATGATATAAATCAGTCAACACTTTCTGTATAGAGGATATCTGAGCCCCTTGGTCTTGAACTGTGGCTCGTAGAGAAGAAATCTCCCTCTGAGCATCTTCAGGTATGGGATGACTATAACCAGGAGTAGATGCGGCTGGAATCCCGATGGCCTGCTAAAGTCCTCAGATGGTATGGGTCCCAAACCCATCCCACACACTCTACCAGGATGCTCCTTCCCATGGACTTGAGCAAACGGGTCATCCTGGGAGACTGAGTAGGACTGCCCAGGATTGGAATCCCATAGTTCTTTAATTTTTACCTATAAATCAAATATAAATACATATTATCATAGTAAAAACTGATAATAAGTTTTTATAATAAAAATTTGACTTCATACCCCAACTTCTTTGGTAGGCTCATTAACAAAAGAGCCATCTGATTTTCTGTGATCATCCTACCATAGTTCAGTCTGGGAGGCTTCATGCCCTAAATTCTGTGACTGAATTAAGCAAAGATAAATACAAAATTCAATATATTAAATAAATAATATTTTATTATAAATATTTAAACTATTTAAAATATTACCAATGAAATTCGGCTTCTAGAAAAGCTTTTTGAGCCGTCCGTGTGAGGGATGACTTGCTTTGCCCTGTTTGATGAATTCTGTCGTCAGAGATCCTGAAATAAATAAAATGAAATTTAACCATAATATATCCAATTTCATCTACTCTTCATATAAATGTATTAATGTAAAATTAGGATAATATAATAATATAAATTTCAATACCATATTCTTCTCATCACGATGACTGTCATCAAATACTTTCCACTGATCTTTCGGTACCCCACTGGGTAGCTTATCATACATTTGTTCCAAGGTCAATGAAGTATCATTGACATCACACCACAATCTCAATTTGAAATCATTCCATTTTTTACTGAGATTTTTCAATGTCCACTTCCGTGCTATCACATCAGCAACTGTGAAGTGGAAGAACATCTATATACAGAAATTCATTTTGAACATATTAGTAACATGACATTAAATTAAACCATAATGTAATAAAATTACCATTATTTGAGAATAGAAATCTTCATTTTTATAGTTTGGAGGCATATGTCTCCAATCATCATATGAAATGTGAAGGGAAATGGGCTCCGCTGCCAACTGACCTATAATCTGGCCAAGTAACCCCGCGACATCATCCGTAGGGACCCCATAAGAATCAAATGGCACGACTATCTTTTCGCCATTCAAGTTCCAAACATTGAGCTTTTTAAGTGTTTCTCCATGGTTTTTTTGTCATATTCAATGAGAAAACAATTAGTATAAACAAAATGAAATAAATTTATTTAATTAAAATTTATACCTATGACTGTGACCCTCCAGTGTGTCCGGGATGAATTGTAAGGGGTCTGTCGCTGCCCAACTGAGGAGGAACCTGTAGGGGGAGTCGACGAATCAGCCTCTAATGGGATGCCCTCTGATGTTGTGAGAGATGGTGCAGGGGAGATGGTGTGGGGGTGTAGGCAGCTGGTGCCTCAGATGTCGTGGGGAGTGACCAAGATGGATCGACTTCCGTCACAGAACTAGAAGAAATAGTATACCACTTCCTCCTTGGCATTCCTGTCATTTAGTCAAATAAAATTAAGTTCAGAATATATATTTCAAAAAAAATATGAAGAAAAAAAATTAAAAATGATAATAGATGCCCAGTACTAACAAACAAAATATATATAACAATGATAATGAATGACTGCGAAAATGAAACAAGTGGTTGCTGCATGAATGAATAATTGTACATACAATCATTTTCCCCTTCAATCAGGTCGGTTTCCTGCTCCATTGCTTCATCCAATTCATTCAACCTTACAAGACTAATATTTTCAATATCATGATGGAAAAATAATTCTACTTCCTATTGTTGATGACATTCAATTTCAGAGGTCAAATCATCCACTTCATCACCCATATCATACAAATCTCTTTTTATAACGTGAGTAACTACACTCCACCCTTTATCCACAACATCATTCACATAATATACCATTTTTGCTTGCGATGCTAAGATATATGGATCATGCATTTCATGATCACCAACAACCATCAAGCGATAGAAGTTCACCGAAGTAAATTTTAATGAATCTCTTTTAACAGCTTTGTTAACATCGACCCATTTTCATATGAATAAAACAACAGAAAAATGTCCATGGTAGTTTAATTCAATAATATCATACTGCTTTCCATAGTATCCCACTTCAAAAAATGTAAATATACCACTATTTTGTGTTTTCAAACCCACATCTCGATAAACTGTACGAAATCTAAATCCATTCACATTATAAGCGTCGAACATTCTAACTTTCTTTATAGGACCTCTAGAAAGAAACTTCAAATCTTCTAACAAGTCTGATCGAGTATTATTATTTATGATCTGAAAAAAGAAATATAATTTAATAGATTTAAAAATTTTATGTGTCAAACTAATATTCTTATTTATTGCAATATTTATGAACTTACACGTCGTGCAAACCATTCTACAAGCTCTTTATCCGCAGCTTTTGTTATATCATTCTCATTTTTTGTTTGGCCTCTCATTCGTCTCTTTCTTTGTATCCTCAATTCTTCAATAAATGGATCTGCAATTTCACTATTCAGCAGCACATATCTATGTGCCTGTAATAATTCCAATTCTGTCAGTGTCACATTTGAGGTCCTCCCAACTGATCGGCCAATAGTAGGAAATATTTTTGATTTCTGATGCATTTGAGATTGAGTTAATGTGTCGTCAACACATCCAACTCGATTAAATCTTATCTCAATATCATCTAAATACCTGGAACAAAAGGTAAGACATTCCTCGGCCAAATAGCCTTCAGCAATAGAGCCTTCTGGTTGAGCTTTATTTCTCACGTATGATTTCAAATGCCCAAGATATCTGTGAAATAAAATAATAATATTATGAATTTATTTAAATGTAAATTTTTTTTTACATAACTAGAAAAAATATAAATAAAATACCTCTAAATTGGATACATCCATCGATAATGAACGGGGCCTCCTAATTTAGCTTCTTCAACCAAATGCACAGTTAAATGCATCATGATAGTAAAAAACAATGGAGGAAAGATCATCTCCATTGAACAAAGAGTCAATACAAACCTCTCCTAGAGGTTATCAAGCTGAAATGGATGTACAACTTTCTCACATAATTGCATGAAAAATGTGCATAATTGGAGTACAACAGCAGTAACTTTTTCAGGTAATAATGTACGCAATGCCAATGTTAGTAACTACTGTAACAAAATATGTGAATCGTGACTTTTCAATCAATGTAACTTACGATTCTTTAAGTCAACACACCTCGAGATGTTACTCGAATACCCATTAGATACATTCACATTCTTTAAAATTTGAAGGAACATATCTTTATCCATATTTTTCATTGCGAAAATGGTCGGAGCATACTTTTCATTCTCATCTGGCCAGAGATCACGTTTTATGTTCAGTACTTGTAAGTCTTAGTGATAATAAAGGTGATCCTTCAACTTTCCATGCTCATTAAGTAATGTGAAAATCAAATTATCACAGGCATTCTTCTCAATATGCATCACGTCATGATTTTGGCGCAACATATTAAATTCCCAATTCTAAAGTTTAAAGAATATACTTTTTTTCTTCCATTGTTGCGTTATGATTTCACTTGATGATGCACTTCAGACCCGTTTTCCGCTATCATTCAAATGATGAACCTTCCCAAATTCTGTTTCAACATTTTGTAGTTGTTTCAATATTTTAGAACCGGTTAACAACTTTGGAGGTGGTCTATGATCAATGAAACCATTAAATATTGATTAGTTCAGCCGAAATATATGAGATGAATCGATAAATCATCGGTGGCATAAGAAGCACCATTTTCTACTGTGAGGTAGACGTTTGGGATCAAAATCAAAGATACAAATGGGACAAGACAAACCCGTATCATTGTTACAACCAGATAAATTCCCAAGACCAGGGAAGTCACTAATGGTCCACAGTAAAGCATCATGCATTTTGAACATTGTTTTAGAAGAAACATCAAATGTCTCAACACTGTTACTCTATAACTCCTACAATTCTTCAATCAAAGGGTACAAGTATACATCAATATCATTTCCATGAATTTGTTTTCCAGGAATAATCATTGAAATGATAAAAGATGACTGTTGTATACACATACACGGAGGAAGATTATAAGGGATCAAAACAACTTTCCAAATGCTATAACTTGTACTCAAAGTCCCAAATGGGTTGAATCCATCGGCATCCAATCCCAATCAAACATTCCTAGGATCAGATGAGAAATCTGGATGTAATAAATCAAATGACTTCCATGATTGGGAATCTCGTGGATGTATCATTAACATATCATTGTTATTATCTAAAGAATGCCACTTCATCTGTTCGGCGGGTTTTGATGACATGAATAATATTTTCAATCGCGTCTTCAATGGAAAGTAACGAAAAACCTTTGCAGGTGTGTTCATTTTCTTCTTATTCATTAAATTATGTTCAGTCAGACTTCCAACATCACCCTTTGACTACTATCTAGAAGAAGAAAATTTCATGAAATTCTGTCTACATGAATCCTCTCCCCAATAAAGCATACAATCATTGGGACACGCATGTATTTTTATATAATTCAGACCAAGCTTGTTAACAACATTTTTCATATCATAAAAAGATTCTCAGATTTTTGCTTCAGGAAATCCATCAAGAATAAATTCCAATATCATGGACATTGCATTATTTGTAATTCCGCATAGACATTTGATATGGTACAACTTCAGCAGAAATGAATGCTTTGAATATTTAAAACACCCACTATACAACTCTTGATTTCCATCATCAACAAAATCATGAAACAAATTTTTCTCAGTGATGTTTTCTGTTACATTTGGCTCTACAGAATAAAGAGGAGGATCCAATGATATGTTCCAATCTTGATCTACTTGTGTTAGAGTCTCAAAAACATCACTTGTCACGTTGCAATTTGTAGCACCCTCTTCTGGTTGTTATGATATTTTTTGATGCTGATAGTGGTGTCTTGCAGTGTCGAATTCATCATTTATGAGGTTTTTCATTTCATTTTCCATTGTCGACAAACTTGGGGACATCATTATGTGGATTAACATCAGTGATCAATCTTTCTGTATTGTTTGATTCTTCATGCCAATTCTAACACAAATATTGACCAGGGAATTGCTTCATTATTAAATGTTCATAAACATCATCTCACTTCAACCATGTTATAAATTTACATTTAGGACATGGACAGCTTATTCTCCCTTCAACAGATTAGTTAGAAATCGAAAAATCTAAAAACACATTCAAACCCTTAACATACTGAGGTGTGTTCCTCAGTAATGTGATCCAGCTTTTATCCATGTATATCACAATGTGCCTACACAAAATATACGATAGTGTAAGATTGCAGAATAATAATATAATAAAGATGACCCATTGATCATAAAGTATGCATAATATAATAAAGATGATTCATTGATCACATTTACCACTTACTTAGCATGCCCAGACAAACCAAACAAGTCTGTTCCATAAGAGACAGTTCGACTCCATAACCCATGCATTCATGGGTGGGGTTAGAGCATCAGTCCAAACTGACCAATAGAAGGAGCCTCAGTCCTTTATCCCACTACCAAGCCATGTGCACATTCTAAT
Source organism: Viscum album (assembly GCA_963277665.1). Lineage (NCBI taxonomy): Eukaryota > Viridiplantae > Streptophyta > Magnoliopsida > Santalales > Viscaceae > Viscum > Viscum album. The sequence continues at coordinate 774,686,350 of OY728120.1, read as the reverse complement.
TTATCAATTTCCACACACACACACACACACCATATTTCAACCATACTCAAAACAATACACATAAGAATATCAATCCATAACAATCAATATATGAATTAATATTATTCCACAACCCATTAACACATTTTACATTTAAATTACATAGCCAATTTAGCCAAATTTCCATTCTCATGCCCCATCCAATGAGGCATATTCAATAAATCCCTTTATATTAACCCTTCTAACATATTCATGAATTACCTTAAGAAAATCCATTTAACATATTCCTAAATACATAATCCATTACCAATTTAACATATTCCTAATTTTGTATACACTAATCCTATTAGGAATTTTAATGTATTTCATAAGTCAATTGGTACAATATTAATTAACTCAATTAATCCCATTTTCATGTCATTACCAAACAATCCATTATGTAATTATCAACCCTAGGAACAACTTTTAGTATTCCATTTTCAACCCAACCAACCACATTTACATCTTTACCGTGGGTTCTACATTATCACATGTTAATCCACAAATAAACATACCAATATCTTTGTTTGGGAATGTTGGTTCACCCCATGGGTGGCCTTAAATTAGTGAAATCATCCTCTATGCATCCCATAAGGATCATGAGGTGTTCAATTCATCATTTGGAGACCCATTTTACCAAATATCACTAACAAAACCAAAAGAAAAACTGAGGGAAAAAAAGAACACAACCTTATATGCACAAATATACTTAAAAACTATGAGATATAACTTATAGACCACCAAAATAAAATATGATGATGAATACACACCTAATAGTGGACATATATTAGGATTTGAGAACCACTTGAAGCCTTAACCTAGAATCCACCAGAGAATAACGGTTTTATAGATTAGGAATAAGATAACCCAAGGTACCCGCTATAATCCAGAAAAGAGAATCAAGAGAAACATTAGACTTACCCAAATCTTAGATCCAAAACTGACAGTGCTCAAGTCACACAGTTACTTAGGGATTCCACACATTTTGACGAAACGTGTGCCAATCATGTGGAATTCCTCTACCCATGGTTTCATGGTTTGACCACCCCTCACACGGTTTTCACTAACCATGATACCTGAAAAAAAGACCTGATTTTCCTTTATCTCATGCCCTCACCATCGTGACACACCCGAGCTTCCTCATACACTATTTTTGAATTAAATTAATGGGTTTTTATAGATTCAAACCAAAATTTAAATAAGAGATTAGCTCTATAAAAACTAGGATCTTGTACACTATATCCAGTTTACTATTCTGAACTCATGGAACCATCTTTTACATTCAAAAGAAATAATTGATGGGAATCCAAAGTTAATTTCCAAGGAATTCAATCTAATTAGGTTAAGATGAATTTAGGGAGACCATCTTGAAAAATTAAACAAGAGTACCCAAAAATAATCCACAACATTAATCCATGGCATTCGATAAGTAAGAAATTACCCGAATCTAAGGGCAAGCCACACCAAGGTATTCAATGTGTTGAATCTAAGTGGAATCCATGGGCCTTCTCAAGGAATTATATAGAATCGACTCTTAATGAATACAAGGGTTTCATCAAACCCTAAAATTCATATAATCCCCCTATTCGAATCCAAGTTTCACTCACAAGATTCCACATCAATAAAATCCATATGGAAACCATGGAAGCTCTCAAAGGCCTTCTTAAAAGTCACAAAAAACAAGAAGGAAACTCTATCCATTTAATAATATTAACTCATTATTTAGTTTCAACAAGAATAACATCCCTAATTAACCACATTCCATTTACAACCCTAGTTTCATCGGGCAACCAAGTCTAGTAGATCCCATTTACCAACCTAACTTTAATGTCAATAATCATTTCCCAATATATCACCCATTTCATCATAATCACAAGGTTCACATTTAATCTTTCAATATTTTGACAAGATTAACACATTTAAAATGATAAATTAAATAGGGTTACATTCACAAGTTATAAAGAAAAATGAATTATATGTTAATTACCCTCTATTTAATCAATATTATCCTCTAAAAATATATAAAGAGCATTACAAATTATTTCCATTTCAAAAAAATTCAATTTACTAATACTGAAAAATAATTTATAAGAGAATTTCCTAAATATACCATTTCTATTTAAAAAACCATTTAATTAGTCAAACCTATAGTAAAAATTATTACTATGTTTTTTTACTAGTAATTTCATTAAAATAAGGATTTATGAAATTAAAGGGGTATTAATAAAACAATTTCATATTTAAAACATTTAATAAAATTTTCCATGGCCATAAGTGAGAAATAATGAGAGAACTGTCACATGCACTAAAAAGGTTAAAGTAAGACTATGGGTGAATTTAGGGACCACCAACATAGTATAATTTTTCCCATTTAACTATAGCCCAAAAACCTGCCACTTGAGCTTCTTAAAGACCCAAAACCAACACTAGAACACATAAAACCCTATTTTACATCCAACCAATAAATATTAATTAATTATAAGGACATTAAAATTAATTAATATTTTCCAACAATTATCCATGATAAAACCCTTAGGAATATATAATAATTTACTCACCATATACTCTCTCAACACCAAAACTGAGAGAAATGATCTTCCTAAAGTTTTTGACATGATACTAACACAAACTTATGAAAAATACCTATAATTACTTAACAAAAATATAAGAGAAAATATTTTATTTTTCTCAAAACACTAAAAAACTCACATTGTGACACACCTCCAACAAAATGATGGGTGACAACATACAAACATTATTTAGAGATGTCCTTAAGCAATTTAGCATGGAATCCCTTTAATCCAAGGAAAATTAAACCATCCTTAAATGGATGTTCCTTTAAAATTCCTAACTAGACAAATAAAAAATTATAGATACATTGATTAGAGGAGAGGAGAGGAAATCATTGGAAGTAGAAAAGTACCAATGATCGATAGGAAATGGAACCTAGGCCATCCCACATAAAGGGTGAACTAATAGAAGGGAGGATGGGAGATCCATGGTCAATGAATGAAAATAAAAAAAGGGATATGGTGGTTTTACCTCTAAAATATAAAGGTAATACATGTAATTATACCCATTAAAAACTCAGTCAGCTGGCTAGTGGATCCCTTCCTGCCTATAAGCCCTCTGGCCAGTCCAGCGCTGGCCGATGGATGTAGGATACATCCACAACCACATGATCTGTCTTATGAGGCATCCTGTTACCTTTTTCAAATTCCCAAACTAAAAAACTCATCTAAAAACATTTTAGAGTGTTCAAAACCTCTAATATACTCAACTGAACCCTAATTCATGAAACAACATAACTAGTAAGCACCTACTAAGTATGTCTTTGTAGATAGAGGTCGCGGGGTCGTTGGAGATGGAGGTCGCGGGGTCGCCGGAGACGGAGGTCACGAGGTCGCCGGACGGTAGGGGGTCACCGGGCGGTGGGGGTCGAGGGTTGCGGGTCGCCAGGGGGGGGGGGGGGGTTTGGTGAAGAAGGGAGGGAGGGGTTTTGGGGGAACGATCAGGGTGGGGGGGAAGGGTCATGCTTGTTGAAAAAAATACGGGTTTCATGGCGGTTTATTAAAAATTGCCATGAAACCTTTCGACGAAAATTTTTAACGGCGGTTTTGTGAACCGCCGCCACAAAACTGCCGCTAAACCCGGTTTTTCTCGTAGTGAGATGTTTCTTCATCTCTTACTTCTCACCCTTTTCATTTTTGTCTGGTATCATGCGTCGCTAAATAGATTAGGTAATTTAGGCTGTGATGAACAGATTTACTTTTGTCCATTATGTTTTTATAAATATAATTGTTTATTGTATTTTATTTTCAGTGCTCTTTTCTGTTCAATTATGAGTATTAATTCACACTACTCAAGAACCAACAATGAAGGTAGTTAAATCATTTCACCCATCATCATTGAATGAAGTACTAAAACAGGAATGTATTAAAAAATATATTCTCTATAATGATCAAATTATTTCTAAAGTTAATATCGTGATATTTAAACTAAAATAAGGTTCGTCGAATTCTGGAATCTCCTTGAAGCAACAACTCAGTGGATGTTAAACTTTATTCAACGCACTAAATATTTGTATTAATTTGATTCGAATTATAGAGTATCATTTTTTACCAGTTCAAAAAATTATATAGTCCCTAATTTCTTCAATTGGATTTTTCATTGCTTTGCACACCACTTCCACCATTTTCAATTCCACATCACATTGTCAGCACTTATTTTCTTTATTTTCATTTTTTGTTTGTTTTTTTCTATAATACAATCACCTTCTCTGTGGTTTGACCCTTCTTACCATAGTACTAGTTTAAATAGGAATTATAAATATTAAATTAGCATATCTTCATGGATAGATTCTGTTAGATTTTGGTTCCATTTCCAGGGAGGGTACATCCGACCATGTCAATAAAAACATAAAAAAAATATAACAATAACATCAAAAAAGGCAACACGTAATTCTAAAAAATAAAAAACATAAAAACTATTTTTGAAAAAAATCTATTAATTTTTTTTGGAAACTGTTCACTTACTACATGAACACAAAAACTTTTAAGTCTGAACTTGATCTCCATTATTCAAAATCAAAAAACATTTTTCTTCCCTTATAAAAAAAGAAGTCAAAAATGGGAAATATTTAAAACAACAATGAAAATTAAAACATGAATGTCCCACAACCCATTGTCCCTGTACCTGACAGACATAGACATAGGGAGTCCAAGATACCAACAGTTTTAAGAAATCCATATTGTGTAAGGTTTTCTCTTAATTCTCGGAATTATGGGATCAAACAGTCTCATATCTCTGATCTTCCATCATTCAATATTATATGAGGAGTAGATTCATTATAATTTAATATTGATTTTTATGGTTCTGACCAGTAATTTCCACTGTAAGATATGAGTGAGGAAGAGTTGAGATTGGGGGTTTCCCCATTCTTCCATAAGGGGAGGTCTAGGGCATGGTTCAATAACATTAATGAGGAAATATTAGAAACCTATGATAAGGTTTTCAATGATATGGCCTCAAAATTAAACCCCAGGATCACCACCATATAAATGGGGCATAAGATCATAAGATTTATCCAGGATAAGGGAGAGTTGTTTCACAAGACATGTGATTATATTTAAAGTATTCTTAGGTGGATTCATAATCACTAATTAGCTCCCCATCTGGTCATGGATATTTGTTTTTACAATTCCCTCACCCATTACCACTAGAACATAGTTGACCAATCATGTGGGGGTGACTTATCTGATTAGAATGAGAATGAGAATAAGAAACTGTTTAATAAATTGGCCCAAATGTCCCAACATAAGTACACTAGTAAAGAAACCCTAAATTCATCGGGTTGAAACTAATACTCAAACTTCTATTATTAATGAACAATTTCATAGGGAATAACGCTATCACTGTGGGATGTTTGGTCACAATAAAAAATGATGTCCCAACTTTGATCACCCCATCCAATCTGAGGAGAGTGCCCGATGTTTTTATTATAGAGATAGAAATCAGGGAGACCAATATCCATTTTCAAATAAGTACAATTATAAATAAAAAAATCACCCTAACATATCTTGGAAAGAGAAAGGTGTGAATAAATATTCAGCTACCCCAAATTTCCAATCACGACTTAGAACTTTTAATTCAAATCAATATGGGGTTAAATTTTTAAATTCCTAATGGGAAATTAAGGGCATGTTGCTATAGGTTATGGGTGATATTGGTTCTTTAAAAAAGGATTCTTACACTAGGATTCATAGTCTATAACATCAAATTGGTTATATGTCTAGAGATCTAGGAGCAAGAGACAAGGGAAAGAATCCCAACACAATATAATCAAACCCAAGAGAGAATGTTATAGATGTAATAACCAGGTCAGGTCTTGGATTTCAAGAATTAGTTAGGTAACAGTCTAGGGATGAATAATGTGTTGTTCAAGATTAAATTGGAAATGAAAATATGGAAAATCCCAAATCTTGAAATTTTGATAGATTTGAACAATCATAGAAAAATGATGGAAGTTAACATAAAAAAGAATCTCAATAGAAGAAAATGAACTAGGAGTTATTCAAATAGGTAATGAATAAAGTATGGTTTGAGGATGAGAATAATAATCCACCTATTTTAAAGAATTATCCCCCTACCATCCATTTTCAACAATTTCTAAAAAATAATAATAATCCTGATTACATAAAATTTCTTTAAATTTTTAGGATCTTCAATGTTAAAATTCCCTTTGTAGAACAATTGAAAAAATAACAGCTTATATAAACTATCTTAAAATATTATTATCTAACAAGAGGGATTGTGGTGAGATATAAATAATTAATTTTATTGAGGATTGTAGTCCCATAGTTCAAAAGATTATTCCTCTCAAATTGAATGAACCAAACAGTTTTGTAATTTCTTTTAAAATTGTCTAGAGTGAGGATATCATCTATTTATGTGATATATTAGCTATAATTAACATTATTCACCACTCATTGTTTTAAAATATGGGCCTTGGGGAGATGAAAACTACTTCAGTCTCACTACAACAAGATGATATGTTACTTACCTATCCTTATGGGAGGGTAGATAACCTATTAGTTGATAGAATAAAACATTCGATATCCATAAACTTCTTTATTATGAATATAGAGTGTGATAACAAGGTCCCAGTCATTTTAGGTATGCCATTCATTGATATTATTGGGGTTTTCATTGATGTATCAAGGGGTAATCTTACCCTTCATGCTGATGCAGACTAAGTGAAATTTAGAATTTATAAAGAGTCCCCACATGAGGTGAGCTATATGTTGATTGATATTGTAGATGAGGTGTTTAGAGACGAGGTTAGAAGGGAAAATCATCACCCCTTTGATGATTTCATCACTGAATCTTTCAGTGAACATTTTTAATAAAATTTTTTTCAATCTGAATCTACACATGAATTGGAAAAATTCGGTAGAATTGAGAATAAAATTAGGAAGTACATTCCCAAGAACCATTAAGTGTTATTTTCCAAATATTGTTTTATTATTTAAAATATTTATCCACCTATTCAATGTTTTCATAGCTCCCATATATCCAACCCTATTTTATTTTCTCCTTCTTATTCCTACCAAACTATGGAGATAGAGTCTACTGATGGTGTTTTTTTCTACAAAAAATCAATGTTATATGGATGAGGCTAAGTTTGAAGTTAGTTCTGTTCAATAATATGTTGGATATGATTTATCTCAATCTGTTAAAAGTGAGTTGGAAGAGTTTCATTATATATTACTAGATTTAGACAACATTTCAATTATTTGTTCTTTGTATCACTTGGATGATGAGATTATTATCCATGAAATTGATATGTTTTTAGAATAACTTTAGGCCCCTTTGCATTCCTCACCCATGTTATTAGAATAACTTGACAGTGTGCTTCCTATTTTCACTACAACTTCTTTTTCATAACTTGTTAATCCCACAAGTATAAGGGAGTGTTCTGGTGAGAAAATTAAAAGTATGTTTGATCATTATGATTTCCACACTGAGTTGTTTTATCCTTTTCTTATATTTTTGAATGATAATCTGAATTTTGAATATTTTTATAGAAGGAGGATTAGTCTTACAAACTTTCTATTTTTAAGTGGAATTATTTAGGTTGTTGATTAGTAATGTGAAACGGGTGGGCCGTGGCGGGGCAGGCCAAGCCCGCGCAGGTTTGAGCCTCTGCCAGTTTGTCCGCAAAATCCCACATATAATGCGATCAAAAAAATCCAAGCCCTCCCCGCCCCACATAACCCCGCGGGAGACCCGCGGGCTGCCTGCATTTAAAAAAAAATTTATAATTATTTTAATATTGTATTTTTTTCTCATTCTTAATTTTAGTTGTTGGGAGAAGTATGAATTTACAATAGCTAGAGTTTTTAGAGATATGATGGAACATTTTTCTATCAGTTAATGGTGTCATGTGCCGACATCTATGTGGTGGTTAATTGTTGCAATGAAAAGTTGTTGAGTGATCAATGAGGGGAGAAAAATGATGATGTTGACTATATGGCGATGTGAATGACTGGATCTACGAATTAACAACATCACTTCAAGAAATAACTGATTTTAGAGGAGGATATTAGGGTCTCATGAGGTCCATTCATGTTTTCATAATAACCAAATAAAATTAAGCAATAAAAAAATTAAATTGGTCCAAAAAATTTTATAACTATAATAACTCATTTAGAATTGAAACCAAGTGCAGGAGAGATAGAGGTCCATTTTTCAAGAGGTGCGATGACATTCCATGTGAATATGGTTAATAATTACAATGTAAATATTATAATATCATATTAAAACAACAAATATTGACTTATTTAAAATTCACATGTAAATTAATTCTGAATTTTTATGACCATTAAGGTGAGAAAATATATGTAATTGTTTAATCGTGTTTAAAAAAACTAAAATTCCAAAGAAGCATATATTGTACCAAAAATTTAAATTAGGCTCGCGGGTCAGCCCACACCCACACGGGCTCAACCCGCATTGGCCCGTACCTGCACGGTCTCAACACACATTGGCCTCCTATCTTTGTGGTCAAAATTTTTAGGCCTTCCCCACTCCGTATCCGCCCTATACCTGTAATGCCCATGGGTCGTGAGCCCGTTTTTCATCACTATTGTTTAGTTTCATGAAGTCTTGTGTGAACTGGTTCAATTTTCCAAAGAAAACAACCAATCCCCAAATAATGATGAAGCTTACCCACTAAATTACCATGGAAAAAACAGCATAGGGGTTTGGTTCTGGATAGGGATTATAAAAATAGGTCTACATGGGAAGAAACACATGATTTTTCTTGTTTTTTCTATTTTATATTTTATTTGAATAAATGATCCTTGCTCAGTTATCTTTCTCCCTGAGTGTTTGAACCAAAATTTTAATTTTTTTGATAGATTATCTGTTTCATTTTTGTATTCAATTTGTTGAAAGTGTTGGTGTTAACTGACCATGAAGTACAAAAAGTGTGAAATACGTGGAGTTACCATGAAAAGTGGTGGTTTAGTAAGACTCATGACTATGAGAAGATGGTGTGGTTTGTTGTGTGATTTTTTTACCAACAACATATTCATTTGGGATTTCAATAAATAAGGAACTATAATTTGAGAATCAAACTGGATAAAATAACCCATTTTTGTTATCTATGGTTGTCTTATTTATGATCCTTACATTCGATAATATCATAATAAACATTCGATTATCTAGTCACTTTTTCATAAAACTATATATCCTTTTCAATTTCTTTTAGGGAGGATACCTGTTATGCACAACGAAGAGATAAATTTCTTTTTTATCTAGGGATAATTTTTTTAATTCTTTCTTATATGATTTTGTTCCACTTCAGGAAGTATAGATTTCATAACTTTAAATTTATTGGTTATATTCTATCTTGTATGATACCTTCTTGAACTTATTATTTTTCATGGTCGTTATTTTAGTTACCCCTATTTTTTATTCAATTTCATGCTTAAATTTTGTGATATTTTGAAAAATAATTCATATACTTCACTGGATGCATGAAAACTTTTAAAAATCATTTGACATGATTTAACTATTTGATAGTTCTTACTAAAAATAATTTAACTCTATTGAAAATTTTTGAATGATTTATTCTAATGTTGAAGACATTTTTTAAACATCTCTATCATCCCATTAAACAAAACCATTAATTTACTACATTTCTACATCAGCTTGAATCAAAATATTTAATTGTGTCTCCATCTATGAGACTTAGAATTGGGGAAAATTATGAGAATTAAGTTTTGGAGAGGGGTCTTAAATGTGGTAAAATGAATTTCACTATGAACCCATCAAAACCAATATTTTTTTTTTCAAAATTACTCACAGTCGTGCATCATTTTGGGATGACTATAAATAAAGAATGTTCTTAGCGTAATAAAAAAATATCAACATAAATAATAGAAAAACCATTACATACTATCAAGGTGATAATTTTATTCTTAGTTGAAGTGTTTCACTAATTCTGAAATTTAAATAATAGAATGATTGATGAGTGTTTTTTCCACCACCCTTATGGAAATTCACTTTAGAAATTATGGAAGGGAGTGTGATGGGGGAAATGTTTATGTAATTGAGATTATAACATGATAAAACTCTCAATTTTAACTTGAACCTAGGTGACACGATCTTTTTGAAGAAACACCTTACAAATCCAACATAAATGATAATAATTTAAGTACCTTGTAATTGGAGTAAATATGAAATTGGGATCCCATGGTGAATATTTGAGCCCTCTAGAATTTTGTTTGTAATACCTTCATTCATATCAAATAAGTGATATTGTAGAGTGATCTTCACATACATGGCTACGTAAAATTAAAATAATAATAATAAATTATTAATGGTAAAAAATGAGTTCCTTAATGTGAGGGGAATTTGGTACCAAAGTGTTATTTCACAGTGCTCTGCACATACATGGTTGGGTAAAATTAAAAATAATAATAATAAAGATCATAATAGTAAAAAATGAGTTTATTAAGGTAGGGAAATTTCAAACCCAGTTAAATAAAGAAACATTTAATTTATTTAATAACCATTTCATTTGATTAAATGAAAAAAAAAAATGGAACTTTATTTTTTTGGGACCATAGGGAAAACTGATAATTAATAGCATATCCAGTTAAAGTTGTAATTTAACTTTTATTTAACCTATTTCACTACTAGAACTAGAACCCAATTTGAAATGGAAATGAGGTAGTGAATGAAATTCATCAAGTGTCATGATTATTTCAAGTTTTATAGGTATTTTTTGATTCATTTTGACCCTAGAATGAATTTGAACATAGGTAAGATGATTTTTTCTTTTTATCATTCTTTGTAAATAAATAAAATTCATTATATTTCTTGAGAGGGAAATTGATTAAATGTGGGGGAATTTGATGTTGCTATTATTTATTTACTTCTTACTACATCGTTTAGTATAATTAACTATGTTTTTAAGATCAAAACAACTTTTTTATTGAATTAATTACAATTGTTGATAATTTTTTAATCATATAAACTCTAAATTTAAATATAAAAATATTAATGAATTTGTTATTTTAGTCATTTTGTTAATTTTCAGTTAAATAAATAAATATTTTTTATCTCCATTTATAGTTATCCGTATTTATTTAATTTTAGTTTTTTTATTTACTTATTTATTTAGTTATTTATATTAATTAATTAATTATTATTTTTGTGTATTTCAAAATAATAATTTTAATGATTAACCACCATTCATTTATTAATTTATTTTAGTTTCAATTGTATTTTAAAATAATAATTTTTAGTATTTTAATTTAATCCATTTTTTTTATACAAATTTTATTCTTTTCTATTGATTAATTTTTTTGGTAATTAATTAAGTTTATTATATTATTATTTTATCTCAATTTATTGTATGTACTTACTAAAATAAATCAATTGTTTATTTTTGTAAATAATTAATTTTTATTGGTTTAAAATTTAGTTATTTTGTTTTCTAATTAGATTACTTTTTTTATTTTTTCAGGAAAAGTACATCCCACATTCAATATACCAACCTCGCCATAGTCAGTATACTAAACATGTGAAACTATAATCTAGTGCAGAATCAGTCAACTAACCTTTCCAAGTAACCACATGGTGAAACCAACCTACCGTGAAGCAAATAAAATCAAGTTACCATGAGACAAACCTTCCATGTAGATGAATTTCTTCCTACCTTGCGCATCTTACCGTACTCCACTACCTACCAATCGTGATACCCTCTCATGGAAATCTCTCCAACCTGTCATTCCAACTAACTATGAATAATAGAACTGTAGAATATTTCTAGGATGAATATGAGGTAATCTGGGTCTTGTAGAGTTAGGGATTGAATCTCATTATACTATTTGGTTATGATAAACTAGTAGTCTAGATTGAACACCAAAGCTATCATATCTCGCTGAGCCTTGGAAATGGAATGATTGAAGATCAGATGAAGTTGAAATGCTGAGTTCTTCTTGTTATGAAACACCACTATAACTATTCATGAGATTGAAGATCAAAATGGGCCTACACCGCCTAATGAATAATATGAGTCTCCCCACCTTCGGAGTTTGAACCATCACCACACCAATGTATCTGACCATTAGATGAAGATGAAGATGACCATATATGATCCATTCGAGTATAAAGAAATATGCAACGTCAGAATTGAGAATCTGAGATCCTCACTGTAGAGGAAGAAGAAACTAGATTAAAAGCTCCACTATTGAAGAAGGCCAACCACAAACATGAGCACCACCCATTGATGTCGTCTACTGATTTCCAGAGAGGAATGCTAGTGCCACCCCAAGCTATGATTTTAAAAGAAAAACCACCATCCCCATTAGATTTGGACATAGCCAAAACAACATTGTTAATGTAGAAGCCCAGATCCACAGCTAAGCTCAAGCCACCCACTGGAGTGCACTCACATACTGGAGCCAATCCCAATTTAGAATAAATAAGAAAAGAAAAATAGAGAAAAAACTAAATACATAAATACATATATATTTTTAGAAATTAACTAGTGAAGTCAGAGCCCATAAAATTTGGTGCAATGGCCCAAAGTGTAGCTGCAAGGGATAGAAAATCCAAACTCTCCGACATACTATTTCCAAAGATGAAATTTTTTCCATTTCTAGAAATTTTTATGGAATATTTTATTTTTGGTCTATAATAAATGGGAAATTTAAAAAATATGGAAGTTAAATTTGATCATGGAAATTTATTTTCATATCAGTTTTTAGCGGAACACAATTCATTGCATTAGTTTGACTGATTTAACCAAGACTACACTAGAAGATGACGATGAGCATGACGAAGGGTGCTATGTAGAAGAGATTGAAGGTGAATCCATTAACGAGGCATGTCGATTTTTTCTGATAAATAGAGGTAGATTTCAGATCATCAGGGGGATCTATAATAATTAATTCATAAGAGGATAGAGACAAGAGAAGATGACCAATATGGGCATCCAAAATAGATTTGGAGCTAAAGTTAGAGGAAGTGAAAAATCACATCAAAGATGTTTCTTCATCTCTTACTTACCACTCCTTGCAACTATGATTATTCTAGAATGAGTAGATAAATAGAATATGGAATTCAAGGGGTGATGAATGGATGTAATTTTATCCATTATTATTTTATTAATATAATTGTTTAGTGCATTTTAATTTCAGTGTTATGTTCTGTTCAATTATGATAATCAATTAACACTACTCAAGAATCAATGAGTGATAGTATTAAAAGCACTTCACCCATGATCATTGATCGAAGTACCAAAAACTGAAAATGGTTAATGAATATCTTCACCAAAAAGGTCACATTAATTCTGAAGTTAATATCATGAGATATAAACTAAATATGTTTCATAAAACTGTGGACGTTCACTAAAGTGACAACTCAATGGATCCCCACCATTTCTCAAAGCAATGAATATTTGTATTAATTTTATTTCAATCATAGAATACATTTTTTTTATTCCATAATTGTCTAATGAACCTAATTGAATCAAATGTATTTTTTCACTGCTTCACACACAATTTCCACCATTTATAATCCCACATCATATTATCACCACTGCATTTCTTGGTTCCCATTATTTTTTTGTTTATTTTGGTTTTTACAACATTCTACTTATATGTGTTTAGACCCTTATTACCATAATAATAGTTTAAGTAGGTATTATAAATATTAAATTTGTGAATCTTTAATGATATTTACCATCAATTAGGAATCATGTGACCTACATACTAGGGAATTGATCCCCTTCCTAGCGAGTTATTCTAGTTAGGGTCAAGAATCCCCCATAGACCCTGGGTGTGATCCCATATCTACGTATCAATATATTATGAGTTATAATGTGTAGCTTATTTATGGTGAGGCCTGATGATAATGATATATCGATTGAGTGCCATTAGTGCTATCAGAATCTTGGAGCGAGTTATCCTGTATGAGAATTACCTTGAATCCTCGGGCAGAATCCTATGCTGGTAGTATGGTTTTGACCTTAATTTGAGACTTATTTTCTATCTTTAGTATACTTGGGTTGTTATTATTTTATTGTCTTATATTTTTATTTCCATACTTTTGTGATCATGATCTGAATAATTTCTTGATTCTTTGTGTTTTGTGATTTTGGGGGTGTCCTAATGGGTATGTTATACTCAACCATGCATGATATTTTCCTACACATGTCTATCTTTTATAGATGACATGCCTTTTGATGGAGTCCTAGGAAGACTAGGAGAAGGTGGAGCATAGTTTACCTAGATAGATTGTGATTTTTTCTAGGAGTTAAATTTGATAGTAGTCCCCTCCTTACCTATAGGTTGGAAAATTTTATAGTTTTGGTGGGATTTTATTTAGTCCTTTATGCCTTTTGGTACATGTGTTATACTTTGATGGTTGATATGGTTGTACTGATTCCTTTTTGGGTATTAGTTGTAGTTTTTCCTTTCAACATTGTATTAGTGGTTGGAGATGCATGTGTTTGTACATGTATCATAAAGTAATGACTCCCATGTGCGTGATGGGCATATATGGGGCTTTTTACCATCCCCTAGCCTATTAGAGGTGATATTAGGGTGTTAGACTCAGCTTACTACCAGCCAGGTCGGCCAGGAGGGTCGGGTCATGATAAAAATGCCACCACCTGCTCAACATCGTGCCTGAGTGTATCATAACCATTATCATCAAAACATGTAGTCCCATCCAGGGACTACACTCTTAACATGAAACCATTATTCATCACACATGCATAAAATTTTCTAGAAACATTCCCTTTATAGATCTAATCACCGTACTATTCCATTTTCTGTAATGCACACTAACAATTTACCAAATATACTGAATTCACTCGATCCTCATTGATTAATACCATCATTGGGATATTTTCTATTTAATATGAATGACTTAGTCTCCTTCATCCAAGTTACAAAAAAATACTACACTCACCCATGGTTTGGGTCTACCAACACCTCACCTTTGATACTTATCAAAAACCATTTGTAATGAGTGTCGCATACTCTGATCATCTATGTTGGACTCCCCGCCAAGGGATTTCCCTTATCACTTATCATGAACAAAAACCTTCCCAATATCCATAATTAGTTGAATTTTGATACTCACAGACAACATTCATATATATCAAATAGGATCATACCCCGAGCTACACTCTAGGGTCTAATGATATCCCAGTTCCCCATGAAACTGCTACCATATTTCCACTAATAATCCATTATGGTAACACTTGATATCGATGGATGTATCTCAATATCCATGAAATTTATCATCATAATGAAAATCTCATAGTAAAACTCACTAAAGAAAACACTTATTCCCATTAGAAACATTGAATATATCTAGTACCTAACTTACCGTAGCTAAGGAACTCTCCTGACTCATTAATCATTACACTGAGTAACTCATCCCTATACTGTCTCAACAGTCTTAATTGTTATCAAACCAAATTTAACCGTTAAAAAAATATCCAACTCATATCTCATATGAGATTATATTCTCAACATATTCACAATCTCATGACCCATAATTCATTTTTATAATCAAGTGATAGATAACTCATCTCACACACCAAACATATCCAAATCACTTTCCCTCCTCAGTGAAACTATACCCGACCATCCTCATAGAAGCCTCTGATCTTACTAATGCATGATATATCATCGAGATCCTACAACCATACCCCCCCCCCCCCGTAACTAATACAGGGTTAATCACACTATCTTACCATTACATTATACTTAATCACAACTCAAGTGTGACTATTCACTGAATTTCACAAGTACCTTCTGACCTAACTCCATTTATCTGAGAAAACCTAAGGATTCCTAAACCCCATTGTGACATATAGACACTTGTCACGTTCCTACCCCCAAAAAGATCTCATGCCACCAAACACACACCCCACC
The DNA here is from genome assembly GCA_963277665.1 of Viscum album. NCBI lineage: Eukaryota > Viridiplantae > Streptophyta > Magnoliopsida > Santalales > Viscaceae > Viscum > Viscum album. Next base: position 774,670,364 of record OY728120.1, on the reverse strand, counting down.
CACCCTAAAACACACTAAGGGAAGAAAAATCACGAATTCACTATATATTGTTAACATCACTATAACCAAATATTCAAGAGTCACATGATCTTCATAGATCGATCTATGAATCCTAGAGATTTTTCCAAAATCCACCATTTCGTATATCTCAGATTCCATCTAATCATACCATAAAAAACATCCCATAATATAACCAATCCCTGATTAATATTAGTTTTCATCAAACCATATACCCCATATGTCATGTGAAAGATCACTCTCTTATTCTGTGGACAAGTGAGTATTCTAATGGACACTCACAATGGTGCATACTACACCTCTTATAAAAAAAGCATTCCTAAGAAAATGTATGCTATAGTTCTACCTTTCCAAAAATCTTTGTATATATCATGTTTCATCTTATCAATCCTTGGCTCATGCGCCTAAACAAATAGTTGTTTGTTCCTCCCATGCATGTCATACATATCACAATACATGAACTACCCCCACTACCACATTTAAAATACTAAATGTATCTCAATTTCTAAAGTATAAATGATTAAACAACACTTGGGACCCATATATAACATGAGGAATCTACCCATGTCTTTTATATCTGTTGTAACCCACAAAACTAAGCTAACCTATATCTTAGGTTACCTTCATGCATCACAACATTCCTCATGGAATAACAGGAAATATCCCCGTTACTCAACTACAGCACTTGAATCATTAATATCCTATGTCACATATCAACCTTGTTAGGATATTCCACCTATTCCATAACCATACCCCAATGGATCATATCTCAATTATTAACATCAATTCTCCCATCTCATATACCACTAGAAAACTCATTGGAAAATAAACCAATCTAGGGTTCATATAAATATAAGGCATCAAATACCCACTCCCACTACCCACTATAGGGGACATATCCTCATCAATAATATATATAGTAGACTATCCCCTCAAGGATCAATCTCACATTCATTCACACAGACACACACAAAATGACATTTCCATATGCTGATCAATATTGATAAAATCATATTCATCTAGATTGGTTAAGTAGAATGTCACTAATAAGTTATTTGAAAAGACAACAAATAATCTATTTTTGACACTTTAAATAACGAACCCATTTTTCTTTCCAAAACCAATATATAAATAACATTTAAGCATGCACATTTTTTGTTAACTTACATGCCAAATAAGATGTATAAACCCATTACTTTTACCTCCTCAGTCAATGGAATAATAAAAAACAATAAATCCAAAATATTATTACTATAAAGAATTATCTCATATGAATCATCAATAATCATGAAAAAAATCCCAAATCCCTAGTAACATTTACTATAGATAATGTAGGTACTGGTCAGGAATAGTACATAGCATCCACCCTTAGTTTTGACCAGTCTTGTCTATTGTTTACCATATATAAAATAGTAAGATACATAAAATAAAGATCTAATACCACTTTGTAATTTGTATGTGTGATCCACTATATAGTATTTGGATATGAGCATTATAAGACTACATTAAAAGATCCTCAAATGCTATATATTTATGAATTACTATGAGGGTTTATGGTGATTCCATAGGACGACAATACCCTCTATTACAAATAAGAATAAATCACAACAGAAGAAACATATAATCAATCATCATAAAACTAATTGAAAAAAAAAGAAAAAACTTATCCAAATATAACAAAAATTAATAAAAAACAACATGATATAATAAAATGAACTATAAAAATGTCCCGTATGTTGGGAAAACACCAATTAAATCTGTTGTGGGAAGATCATATAAAACCCAAATAAATAAATAGAAAATCACAACCAAGTCCTGAGTATCATCGTAGTGAAATCTATTTACTCTGTCCCAGAAAACATTCTCATCCATCTAACATTATGACCTTTCCTTAACTTCACATGAAATCATAATTTATGCTTGGATACCAAAGTGATAGGTCCACCTAAAAATGGTGTGAGTTTATCTCAGTAGGCCACCACCGATAGTGTCCCTAATATAACCAGTATATATTGTTTATGAACAATGTGATATGCTAAGAAGGAATAATTAAATAACTATATTAAAAATACATTTCAAGACCAGAAGTGCCACTCAATCAACTCTAAAGATACCAAAACTACTTTATCTAGTGATATAGTATCTTTGAATAAGTTATATAACAGTACTAAGAGCCTGAGTAGTGTCCACCCATATTAAAAACTCAAGAAATAAATTCCAAGGGCCATAGTAGCTCCCACCATGGATACTATAACATACCATGAATACCTTAGAATAAAATGGTTCCCACCCCCAGTTGTATCACATATCGTTAATACACCAAGTTATATTGAAACCCTCCCCCAGTTCTTTCACAAAAAATCAATAAATATTCTAGAATGGATCTCGTCCCTAGTTCCTTTACATAACATCAATAACCTAGGTCCAAATTTACCCTCCCCTAGCTCTATCACATATTTTCAACATAACATGTAAAATTAGTGCCCTCCCCTATTCCATTAAATAACATCAACACACAAAAAAATGGACCACACACCTGTTTTAATAACATAAAACTTCAGGTCAGAATAACACTCACCTTGGTGTAATCACATATCAACACCCTGGGGAGGCAGTTCAAGTACAACATTGGAAAAGTCAAAATTGGTTTCTGGGAAAAAATATTTAGTAAGGGAAAATTCATTTATCAACTATGAGAGAAATATTTTTCTATTATTAAATTATTATGATTTATATTTATTAATTTTAAAAATATTGATAAGTGTATTTTATGAAAACATTTTAGGGTGTTTCAATACATTGATTTAGGTAAAAAATTGATTAGTCATTCCAATTAGTGTATTGATTTACATGTTTTATTTTTTATGTCAAAATATAATAGGCAATGAGGAAAAGAGAGAAACGATTTGAATATAAGAACTAAAAGACACTTCACACCACTTTTCTTCCCTCGCGGCGTGACACCGGATTTTTGAAGCGAAATTCCAGCATTACATAATGGAGGAGCATGAAATAGAACTGAAAAAATACATTTTTCATGATGTGTAAAAATTACATGATATGAATTTATCGAGAGGTGGAGCCTGATGGACAGATGATTGCTGGGGGCTGGAGCACACAATCTGGATCCCTGCTTCGCTGTCGTTCTTCACCACCATTCTTCCTCAGGTATACATGAAAATTATTACCATTTTTTCTAGAATGAGTGAGTAATTTTCTTTGTTTTATGTGATGTGATTGTAGGGGTAATTTACATTATGGATTATTTATATTTTCTTTTCATGTTTAAAATTGTTGCAACTCTATTTCTTAATTCTAATTATTCTTATTAGTGTATTTCATGACCATTTTATTGTGAATCGAGGAGTTTTATTTTATTGCATCAATTAATTGACATTTTTTGTGTATTAAAATTATACAATCTAGGTATTTTATGTTTGAATATGTTTTTGGGTCACCTAGTTTTCTGATTACACATAGTGGATGACCATTCAAAGAGTGAATTTACAGGATTAGTATAGGATACCCGGACCAAGGATCCCTAAAGACCAAATTCTTACACCAAACATGAATGAATATGAAATACATTGAATCCCTAGTGCACGATCCTGAAAACAATTGAACCTAGCATGCCTAAAATATTAAATTCAAACCCTATCTTTGCAGAATTTTTCACTTTCTCTAATCAACCAAACAATTGCAATTTCAATTCCTTTTGTTAATTTAGAGCATATGGATCGTCACTGTGTGTTTGAAATTTGATATTTACATGTACTATATTTTTCTTAGGTTGTCTAAGTTTTATATTTTATTACATTTTTTATCACCATAGGAAAATAATGATTCTCTATGGGTTGTTAAATATATATCATGATAATTATCCAAATTCCCACTTAGTGCTTGCATAATAAAAGAAAAGTCAACATTTTATATTAAATATGTTATAATGGTAGGAATGGGCCTAAAACATATTATGAATGGTATAAGATGATAATATTAAGAATAATATATATATTTTAATAATTTAATTTAAATTTAAACAAGAGTATAATTATAAAAATACTTATGGAGTGTCAACACAACATTTGTGCAAGCCAGATAAAATCCAAAAAAGGTTTTAAATTTTTTAAAATGAAAAGGTTTAGATGAATTATATCCCAACAAGGTTTTATAGGATAAATATGATAATTATGTAATTATTTAATTATTTAATGTCTAATTCTATATTTATATATATATTTTTAAAGTTAAATTATAAAATTACCTCTAAAAATTATATCAAACGGCATTTAATGTAATAAATGATTTAAAAACTAATAGAAATCATAAAACGTTATATTGAATTAATTTAGGATGGTAAAATTTTATCATATCATATATTTTACATTTATTATCCTCTTTACAGTTGAATATTACATTATTAACTTTTAAATAATGAATATTTATGAAAATGCCATCGAATCGTGCCATAAAAGGGGACTCATTCTACCCTTTTTCAAAAAAAATTTATATTTGGTTCTATATAAATATTATATCAAAATACCTCTCTAATATTCCCTTTAAATGATCATAAGGATAAATTCTTAGTAAATGTTCCTTCTCTGAAGGTTTTTAACTCAATCCAAAGGAGGTGACTCAAAGGGAAGGGTAAGGGTTCCCAAGACACTATTCCATTTCTTATTTATGATTAATTTTCTTGTAAACTATTTTAAAAACTACTCTTATTTGGATTAAATGTTTATATTATCATGTTATATACCACATGTTTTTCTATTATTGATGAGATATCCCTCATTTCCCTCCTCATCAATCCCTTTTCAAAAGTAGTTATTGTTTTAAAATACAGGTTTCAAATTATATGTACTTTTTTATATTATCCTCTCACACTTTACATAATATGGGAAACATTTAAAAATAATTTTAAAATACTATAATAATTTACTCTAATGATTTTATTAAACTCAAATATTTATTAGTCTTTCATTTTCTTAAACTATTTTAGAAAATAGCTTTTCACCCATGGTGGTTTTACAGCACCTAAGTGAACAATGGTGTTTTATTTTTTCCCATAATAATCACATGAATATCTCTAAAAAATGGATATTACAATTTAATATAACATTAATAGAAAATATAATGCGTTTCTTATGATTCTATAATGATTAAATGGTTATTAAAACAATGATATTAAATGTAATCAATCAAAATCAGTTTTTAAGCATCTAAAACCAGATTACTGAAGAAGATTTTATAAATTGTAACTATATAAAAGGATATTTAACTCCTATACTTATATAACTACATAAAAAAATATCTTGATACTTTTGGATTTTATAAAACCATTGGACAAGGATCATTGACCGTTTTCATTAAACTGATGCCATTTTTGATTTATAGACCGAACAACCTCAAAACGACCAATATAATAAAAAATAATTCAATGAATGAATAATTCCTGATAATAAATGAATAAATAGGTATAATAAAACTGAAATAAAAATGAAAAAGTTTTAATAAAGTAAATAATTAATATAATTTTATTATTTAGGATGTTATATGACATTTAAATTGAGCTGAGTCTTGTGGTAATGGGATTCCTGTCTCAATTTACTTTATTTGAGAAATATTACAAAATCATCTTTTATTTTGTTTTATATGATTTATATACTATCACATGAATTAATTTTATCATATTTTATATTTTATTCATGGGAATAAAAAATTCCTTTTCAAATTCACTCTTTCATATTCTTTGAATTATAATTTACCAAGGTCGTGTAGGGTTTCTTTTAAAATTTTATGATAAATTTTTGGATGTATTTATCTCAAATATATATCTATAGAATGTATAAATGAATTTTATTTCTCATATTCTTAATTATATTTTACAATACTTTATTCTTTGATTTCATTTTCATTTCAATAGAGAATTGTGTTGAAACGAACTCTCTTATATTTTTGATTCATGATATGATACGTAGATATTATATAGGATGATAGGTAGGAACAAGATATATCCCCTAATTCATTGGAGAAATATTTATTTTACAGCTAAAATATCATGGAAGTAACTGAATGAGTTATTCAATTTTAATGGTAATTTTAAGAATGATTACAAATATGATGTCCAAAGAGATTGTAAAGAATATTAAATTTCCTTGATGCTTTATTATGAGTTTTTTTATAGAAACCTTTGAGAAAAGAAGTTTATTTAATTATTGAATATAATTTTATGATCTATAACATGATAATGGTTTATTATTTAAATGAATCATTTTTATGGGTTTTCATGTATATAAATACCCTTCCGAGTTTTCATTATTTTCTATACCCCTTACTAATATTTACATGATCGTAACACATTTTAAAATGTTTTTTAGGGTTTAAGGATGAGTAGGAATGACAAAAAATTCAAAATTCTAGTTGTAATTATTTTTATTAAATGAAATAAGTAAAAGAAAATGTCTTGTAGAAGAAATACATACATAAATAGGGTGATTTTTTATGTTTTATCTATCCTAATACTCTAAAACAGAAAACGTAATGGTATTCGGGATGTAAGTTCTGAAATATTATTATAAAAAATGTAATTATGTGGTGTCTATGTTTGATGTACTTACATATATGGTCGATTTGACCACCCACGTGGGTGATGCATTAAAACGACAATCACTGCAATCATGGATGGTAAATATCAAATAATTAAGAGTATAGTATAACATTAATGATTTATTTAATTTCTGTTTAGGGTTATATTATGTTATAATTTATATAAACATTCTTATATTAAAAAAATCATGGTTGATAAAATCTTCTCAAATTAATAAACAATGAAACATCTATTTTATAAACATAAACTATATATATATTGAACTAAAATTATCAAATTATAAATTTTGTAAATTATTATGAACCCATTAATTTTAAAATGGTATATGTGAAGAAGTATTGGATAAAGAATGAGTTCTAAACATACAATACTATTCTTATCAAGGATGTTCAGAAAATGAAACTCTCTTGATAATACAAATGAAAAATTAATGTCAAGTAAAAAACATAATGGGCTTACATAATTATTAATAAATAGGATAAACATAAATAATTTTATTGAACTAATAAAAAATATTTTTGATTTGGATATACAATTATTTAGATTAAATTAATATGATTAGATACTTTAATCAAGAGGATTTACACACAATCTCCTCACCCTATCTCCCTTTATCTATTTTTTTCATCAATTAATTTAGTTGTTTTCAATATAAATTTTCAATTATATCAGCATAAAAATATCTTCTATTATTTAATACATTGTTCTTAAATGGAAATACATGTTTATGTAATAATCTCTCTTTTATTTAATTTTATATGATTCCATGAAATATTGTCTTGTAAAACATATTATTTCCATGGGTCAATCATGTTATGTATTCTTTTTACCATATATTCATCTACACCCCTAAATTTCTATATATAACATATATGTATGGATATATTATGGTGAGATAAGTTGGTCAAAAATTATATACCCCTCTATTGTAATCGGTAATGCCTATATATCATGATATTCTATATATGGAACATGGGATATAATTTAATCCCACTATGTTTAAATATCTTTTTCATGTGCCAAAAATTATTCTTATAATGTATATTTTAATGGATCAGTGATCCTATTAATCTATGTCATGATAATTATAATAAATTATCACCTATTTTAAACTTATTTTAGTTTACCCATAATTGATATGTTTAAATTTTTGATATATCATTTTATTATTTTATTATATTTTACATAATTTATGGTTTGAGGGTTAAAATAGTCTATGATATAATGTTTTCACGCCATGATATATATAATTATAATTTTTTTCACTACGATATAATATAAAATTTAGTTTGAAATATTTTACATGATAAAATATATTGATATCCTTGGGAACACTATGGTGTTCTGGGATAGTGACATAGCTACATCACATCCTATGATATAAATTTTTTTAATTATATTTGAAAAAACTAAATCTAATATATAATATTTTTTAGTATGTATGATTTTTTATTATAATCCTATAACTATAACAATATTTTTTATGACTGTTTTCTTATTTAAATCTATTATGGAATGAATTATTTATGTGTTAAATAATATAAATAGTAATTTAAAAACATTTTTATATTGTTATATTAATTATTTAGATTAATTTTGGAATTAAATATTATGAATATTGAAGAATATTAATAGTTATTTAAGGTATACAATTATTGTAAATAGTTTTCCTTGATATAGATTATAACAGCCAACATTGGTTGGTGTAATTGATAAAGGGTCAGGATCCAGTGAAACTTGAGTCAGATTGAATTTAAATTTTTATATTTATATTAAATTTTTGGTAAGTAATAGTTGAATAGATAATTTCATTCATGAGTTAGGAGTTTTAGTAGATTTTCAGAGGTTTGGGATATGTAAAATAAATCATTCATAGTTGTAGAGAACTATAGTGGCCACCAAGTAACTAGTGATATTTTACCTGGTGTATCTGTTATGGTATATAGAAGACTATAAGAACCACTATGGTAATCAAAGGAAGTAAACCAGGTACTTGCAGGGATGGATAAAAGGGAGACCCTATTATAATGACTATGAAGAAGATAGTGAGGGTCTACCAGGTACCTAGTAAATCCGAAACTAGTTTTAAAGGGAAAATGTTGATTTATTTATTCTCTTTTATTGGGATATATATATATAGATCCATATCCTTAACTGATTGAAGTATAAGGCTAATACCTCATATTATTTTTACCAATTTATCTCACCGATGAATTTAGGTCAATGAGGAGTTGTTTCTTAGGTGGATTGTGGTCTTATTCCACCTTTACCTCCTCACATCTAATCAACCATATTCCTATGAATTTATAGTGAAAATTTAGAGTTTTGGTGATAATTTCACCAGAGGATGGTAAAATAGTTCTATAATGAAGGGTTTTTCATATAAATATTATTGATATGGCCGATAGTTGATTAATTCACTTTATTCCATGCTGATTAAATGAAGTTATATTTATTGGTAAGATTTCATATGGATTTCTTCAAAATTTTCTTAAATTAGAAAGAAGTAAAATTTTATAATTTGGGTATTATTATTATTATTGGTCATAATGTTCATTAGAGATGGTTTAAACATTATTGAATGGGTTCCTGAGTTGTTAGTGGTTTTCAGTGTTTTTATCAGGTTTGTGACTAGATATATAATTATATACATTAATTATAACTTGTATAAATAATTAGAACTATTTATAAATAAATAAGATGTTATTTTAAAGATCTCGAGACTCGTGGATGTGTTCAATGGACAATGTGAACTTGGATGTGTGTATCGAGCATCATGGAAAAGATGATAAATCATGTTTTCGGTGTTCAGTCCCCAATTATACTACTATAAAATGCAATTACATATACTATGCAAAGTTCTAGTGGGGGTATGTGGGTGTGAATGACCTAAGGAAGAACCATTTTTATATACCCCTATGTGAAGAGGAGCTACTGAGTTTTTTAAACTCGTATCCGACCCTTTAGTTATTATGCTTCCATTATATAGACACTGATAGCTATATTTTTTATGATAGAGTAGTGGTTTAAATGAAAAATGGATTTTCAAAGGGAGTCTAACGCTGTAATCGTTAAGAGGTCTTTTCTTCTAACATATGAATATCACTTATAGTGTTTACCTAGGGCGAGTTTAGTAAATAATAAAAGGAAAAACTGTTTTGATTTTGGGTTTTCTAAGAGGGGTGATCTATGGTTTTAAATTTATTTTATAGATAATTAATTACGAGGGAAATATGATTTATAAATGGAATTACACCAGTGATTTTGTAGTGAGATAACCTCCCAACACTTACTATGTTATGGGGTTGAGTGAGTATTAGGCTGGTGAAAATACCATAACTAAGCCAAAAAATGAAGGATATCTAGGTATATGAGTTTGAACTAACGATACAGACTAACTTTGATTATGTAGTTTGGTGAGAGATGAACTATCACGAGTAATGTGTTTCAGGGTTGATAGGTAATAGTAATACATTTAGAGAATGATAAGGGGGTTATGTGTTATATATTAGGGTCTAAAAACCCCATGGAATTTTTTCTATAGTTATGGCCAGAATATAGGATAAATGAGGCCTACTGAGTGTATTAGTTTAGTGGAACATGTTATGTGGTTAATGATATTATCCAAGGGATTATAATTGGTTTCATGAGGATATGTCTTGCAAGGTGTATGGTGGGTGTTATCCAATTTTTATTTTGAGTAGGGTATCAACATGTTTGTGATTGGGAGGATTCATACCTAACACTTTATATTTTTTGTAATGTATCAGTCTACCTAAGAAATGGAGAGAGTCTGCACATGTAATTCGGTTGATCATTAGATGATTCAATATGTAATTTCATAGACACTAGGAAAATATTGATAGATGAATCAAGGTTATAATTGAGATTGTACATACTGCTCTAATTTACTAGTGATAACTCATTAAATATATGAGATATATCATTAAATATATTTTTTATGGAGATAAATAATTCACAAGGTTTTTATATTATTGATAGATTGTTATTCCTTATTTTTTATTATGGTGATGCATCATTTGCCCTATTTATTATGAAGATGATGCTTTGTTCACCAATATTAATATTATTTTAGAAATGTATCATTCAACTCGTTTAATATATTGGTGAAACATCATTTATCACTATTTATTATAATAGTAATACATCATTCAACATTTTTTATTATTATGTTGATGCATTACTCACCCAATTTATTATAATGGTGAGACATCATTCGCCCTTAGATATTATTATAGAAATTCATTGTTCACCTAGTTTATTATTATAATGATACATCACTAGACATGTATATTATACAAGTGATACATCACTCTCCCATTTTTATTATATTAATGATACATAATTCACCACTTTTTCTTATTATGGTGAAACATCATTTACCCTATTTATTATATTAGAAATACATTATTCACCCCTATTTATTATGTTAGTGATAAATTATTCATGTTTATTATTTATATGGTTATAAGTCAATCAACCATTATAATTGTTATAAGAAGTGATAAATTATTCACCCTCATATTGTAATTAGACCATGTGAATTCACATATCATTCCAACATTTTCGAAACTAGTTATAAGAAAACTACTAGGGTGGTTTTTGTTGACCTGATGGTCTGACTAGTGTATGAATGTGATATTTAATACTTCCAAAGTCATATTGTATATGAATTCTCAAATAAACAATTTATTATTAGGGACACCATTGGTAGTGTTTTAATAAGTTTTACGCTCACATCCTACATGTACACCTTGCTGGATGTGTATAATATATGGTTGAAAAGTAGGTTAAGGAACATGTCCTAGTGTAGGTGAATTAGTTAGAGGAGCTCAGTGGGGTTGTAAAGATATGTATGAGAATAGGTCTATGATTTATGGTTAGGTTTCCTTGCCATTTATATTAATTTTCATTATTTTACTATATATGATTATCCATTTTTGCAAACATAAATTGATGTATGACTGTATGACCTATGTGGGTGTAATTTTTTATATGATAATGTATCATTTATTTATAGTAGTATTTTCACTATAAAACTATTAATTATTCCTTTGATGTTATCCCTATTTTTCTTTGTATTGTACAAGTACATTGCTTTTTATGACACTTTATATTCTTCCAACATGGTATTATCTGACCCTCACTGCTAGTGAACAACTTCTTTAATATAGGGAGGCATGTTTTACCTCATATATCACTCCTGGTTAGGTAGAGTTGGTAGTGTCTAGGCTAGGGACATTATAAAGTTGTATTTGATCATTGATCTATCTGTATTACTCTTTGGGATATAATATATGGAGCTAGGATTGGTCAAAACGTTTGATAGAGGTTGTATTTATTCCTAAGAAGAACAAGTATGGGCGAAAATCCATTGTTATAGGGTGTTGGGATTGATTTTATTACTTTTTCATTGTTACAATTGAGAAATTTTTTATTAAAGTATTTATTTTTTTCTATGGTTACTTTTTTATCATGGCATGTGATGATAAGAGATATGAGTACATGCATTATACTTAGCAAGTTTGTTCACATGACATGTGTATTCTTATGCGTGATTGTAAAATTATTTTCAAAGACGGGTTTTAGTTATTTAAATAACCAAGAATAAATTTTTTTTCCTAAATAACCTATTGATACACCTATACAGAACAGATCCTGCTTACAATTAATTTCTAGATATGAATCACTAGATTTTGTTATTGTTAATATGAATTTGTTTTTAATGATGGTTAAGCTTATAATGGGGATACGACAATGAGGATGAGATCCCCTGGTTTCCATGGTTTATATAAGATAAATGAATCACCATTACATTAAAAACAATAGCTTATATGGGTGTATCGTCCATAAAATTATGAGATATAATAGAGATGATGTGATATGACTGAAGATATATATGATTCATATCTGTTAACAAAGTAATAGAGTGATGTTTACATTCTCCTTATAATGTGTTATGATATGTGAGTGTTTCTTGAGAGGGAGGGGTTAACATATTCTCAGGGATCCCTTTAGAGATGGGATGAATGGTTAGATTCTTCATATTATAGGAGCAACAAACGAGTGATGTGTGATCATGTATTTTTCTAGGCATGGGGGAAACCTTGGTTATGTATCAATGATATGAGCAATGATAGTTCTTTATATAAGTTGAAAAGGAAACTCTTGAGAGGTATGATGAAATTATTAGGAATCTGAGATTAAGATTAAATGGATGTGACTCATAATGGTATGAATTGTGAGGTATGGAGGGGTAGCACTAGGGTTTATAAATGAATGAGAATGGGATTTAAAAACAACGATGGTAGTTATGCATCATTGTGAGAGTGATGTGGGTTCTCTATTATCGAGGGTTTGCGAAAGTGGGGGTTGAAACTACCTATAGGTTATGTAGTATATGTGATATAATAATTAGTTCTTAACTCAATTATAGTGAAAATAGTGACTTGTTAGGCATGATTTAATTTGGTTAGTATAGTGACCCGTACTTTTCATACATGGATATTACATCTTATTAGATTAATATTCATTTTATATGATAATGATACAGTCCAAAATCATATAGGTAAAGTATATTTGTAATCTTAGAAACATAATCCACTAGTTTCTAAGATTCTAACATTAATTTCATGATAACTTGCACGATTCTTAGATATATCATTCCTAAAACTTTTCTTCATAACCTTCGGAAATGAAACATAATAAAGGGAAAGCTCAAATGCTCAGTAAGGGTGAAAAAAGGAGTTATTAATGACCATATAAGTAGAAATTGAGAAAAAGTGTATGATAACATGAGATTAATATTTGAAATACATACCCCACATATCATTGATCATAATCTCTAGTTATGTCATAAAGCATGTTAGTTCATAAGACATGAATCGTAATGAAATAAAATAACATGAGCCAGGAGAGTATAACATTGGTTTAAAACATATAATTTGGGCATACACATAAGTATAGAAAATAATTTCATTATTAGTTAAGGCTCACTACCTAGACTATTATAGTGGATTTGGTTCACACTACAAACCATTATAGTAGTAAAAGTTCACTCCCAAGACTATCACAGTGAATTGGGTTCACTCCCTAAACCATCATAGCAGTCAAGGTTCACTTTCAAGACTATCATAATGGATATATTACCTTATTAAAGTGGGTTCAATCCCCATTATAGTCATATTTATATCATATATATCTTTACCCAATGAATTGGAGAGCTATATAATTCCATATCAAACCACCACATAATTAAAACCAAACATATGTGTTCTAAAAGATCATAAAATATTCATCATATTAGAACCCATGAAAATATATAGGTTTCAAAAACATTTCATCATATCATAAACCATTTAAAATAAAAGTTTTCCATAAATATTTAATAATTTAATCATAGCATAACCAATGTAAAAAATGGGTTTCATAAAAATATTTTCATAATAATAATAATCCATCTATAGAAATAATCAAGATAGTATAATTTTATCATATACCCATTGAAAATTATGTAGGATCAATTGATGTCATCATAAATTATAGAGATCATTAAAAGATCATTTGGAACACTTATTACGGAAAATACCAATTTCTATTTGAAATCACTTCTTTGAAATCTAAAATTTCCCTAATATTAAGGGAAAAAGTATTTCAAAATAACCTTGAAAACATGTTATGTAAGAATTAAATCCTATAGTTTTCGTGATGGAAAAAATTTATGTTCATGCTGTATATGTTGAAAGAAAACATCCCTTTCATATCTTTATAGAAAAATTTAAAATTTTTTTTTTATAAAATGATATGAAGATTTATTTTAATCCATTTTTTAAAAATTTAATCATAAGAAAAAATGACATTAAAGAATCATAAGAGAATAATAATAACATTCTTTAAATTATTTTTTAGAAAACATGGATATAGAAGAGAAAGGATTTTCTAATGAATAGATAAATGAAGTCATTTTTCCTTAAAAACATATTTTTAGCCTCTTTAGTGCATACATCGAGGAAAATGAAAGTAAAACATTTGTTTTTAATAAATAAACACAAGATAATAAAATTTCAAAGTTTATTGAGAGGTATATCATAATGTTTCATCATTGAAAAACTTAATCATAAATAACTCCGATAAACAATAAAATTGTAACTCAAAAAATCTTACCACTTTGGTATCATTTGAATCATAAGATCCAAGAAAGAAATAAACTTATATCGATATGTAAATATTCATAAATTTCATAATAATCATAATAAAATATATTCATATTTATATATAAACCACATAAATGAAAAAAGTTGATAATATGTCATGCTTCATAGAGAAAAACAATAGTGAGTTGAAATTCTCTTACCTCAGGTCCGAATTCCTTGAAAAGTGTCCGATCCTCCTGTATAATAAATATATATTTATTCTAAATCTATTATAGAACCATAATTATTTATATCATACCATATATTATTTAATGATATCCTTTTCTCACCTATTTATTAACAGTTATTTATTACAATCACTGTTTCGAGTGATAACTACTTTGTTTTTCATGAAAAGTTTGATTCGACAGCTCAGAACTTTACAATTTGACCATGATTCCATAATATACATACATTTAATAATGATATAAATATAATATATATATATATATATATTCATATATAAAACCTAGATATAGAAAAATTAATTACACCTTTTATAGTGACGGTAAGCCTTACGTATGCATGAACGTTGTTTTCACTTTTAGATGGATGTAAAAAAAGAAAGGTCAGATATAAATCACCTTTATAGAATCATTATTTTATTATATATATCATACATATTCTCATTAAATCTATCTTTATTACAATTCAAGTGAAATGGAAATGATATAAGAACCACATCGCTTCGTAATGGTAGTAGTCCACACAAACACAATAGTGATGTTATAATTTTACAATGGTTTGGAAGGTAAGAAGGGAGATATGTTATTATTACTATATATTAATAATTATTTAATAAAAATAATATATAAAATTTAAACCCATTATAATAACCATCTGTGAATTATGGTAATAGAAAATGAATTGTATCACTACGTGGAGATGATAATCTATATGTATGCACAACTGATACTTTCAATTCATAGATGATGGAAATATGATCAATAAATATCGATTAATAATTATAATAAAATTTAATTATATTTAGTATACTTAATTTATTATTTTAGAAAAAATATAGCATATTTATAGGAGGTGAAGGAAGAATTACAAAGGAAGTGAATGGGTAAAGACAATTACCTCTTCTTTGAAACAGCTCCTTTTGGTCTCCTCTTAAGGATCCTAGGGTTGGTATTCTAGGAAGAAAAGAACCTATATAATGTTTCAAAGGATGTTGTGAAGGAATTTTTTTATGATATTCTCAATATTCGAGGCAAAAAATTCCTTAATATGTGAGTGGACGAGGTTCCCATTTATAATTGAGGTGAGGAACACTTTTGGAATTTCATAAAATATTAAAATATAACAAAGTTATTATCAATATAAATGATGATAAAAGAAAAGGGATTATAATATAAGATATTATGGGATTTTAATACCATCAAAAAATAAAATTTTATAGGTTTAATTAGTGTTTTAAATCTTATCTTTTTGTCTAACCCCTTAGTGAACTCATTTTAATATTAACTACGATAACACATTTTTTATTCTTAAAGGGTTATAATTTTACATATAAAAGGGAAAATTATATAATAAATGGAAAAATTATTACATATTATGCCAATATTATCCAAATTTTCCTCTAAAAATATTTTTATGATTTTTAAGTAATTTAATAAAATATTATTTTGATAAAATATCATTAATTTCAATGTTGAAACTGTTCATTTAATTCGACCTAAAATACATAAACACAAATTTTGAATTAAAATGTAATAATTTAATACAATAATAATATGTTATATATGTCTATAAATTCTTGGAATACTATAAATGACTAAAATTAAATTACTTTTATTTTTTTTTTTTAAAAATATTTTATATTAATATTAATTGAATAAATAGCACAACGTCATGGCATATCATTTAAGGTAATTATATAATTTATAAAAACTGGAAATAAATTTCCGTCCTGAAAATAATTTCATTTATCTTAAAATAGATATTTATATTCATTCATAACATGATTTTTTCCCTAAGTGGACACCTAAGAGATATTTAAAACTAAGAGGGTGACATTTTGTTACTTTCGTTGCTTCAAATATTATATATGTATTTTTCATGGAAAAGTGTTCATTAATAAAATAAACATTCAGGATAATCTGATAAGTGTAAAATTAAATTAATACAATAATAATTAGGATGAAAAATTGTGTCCTTATCACTTAGTTTTACCCAAGATTAACCCGATTTACCCTTTAACTAGTTGATAAATTTTACCACAGTTACTATTCAAATCAACAAAAAATAAATGGGGCTTATTTAATAAATTGGACTATACTGATTATAAATATAGAATCCATTTTATAAAATATAAAAAATTTAAGTGGATGAAATTAATTTTGAAAATATGAACTCAAAATGCGATGAAAAACGTTTTTTAGAAAAATACATTTTTATGTGTACAAATTGGTTAATTATTATCTCATTCCCAGAAAAAATATTAAATTAATGTTAATTTTTTTAATTTAATTTAAAATGTTAAATTAATATAATCCACTAATACTGAATAATTTACTTTATTAGTATAATAATAAACTGTGCGTGTAAAAATAGTTTTTCTAAATAATATCACTTTTACATTCAAACGTATTTTTATTTATAATTAATTGATACCCAATGAATTGATTGATACATATGTAACCATATTTTTTCATAATTTATTTATTACTATTCTTACCTTACAATATAATTACTTGAAGATAACTATCACATAATAATTTTTTAGTATATTGAAATTTATTTAAACTCAGTGTTGCATATAATACCATGTCTGAAGAAACTTATATTTATTTGAAAAAAAATATTTCATAAAATATTAGGGTGTTATATACTACCCTAGTTAAAATAAATGTTACCCTCAAAATCTATTACTCCAATACAAACAAATGAGGATATCTCTATTTCATCACATCCTCAGGTTCCCATTTAGCTTGTTCAAATTTATGATTCCTCTAGAGAAATTTCACAAGGTGAGTAGTCTTATTCAGTAGAACTTTATCTCTAGGATAGATGATTTTTACCAATTGATATTCATATGAAATATCATGATCCAGTGGTATGATCTTTGAGTTCAGTACATGTAACATCCCTCCTATCCTCATTGTCTTGAGAATTGATGGGTGTTAATGACCTTAGGTGACACCCCGAAGACACCAAAGGATGGAAATAAATGACAAGGGCCTCATGAAAATAAGGGGGGAAATTATCCCTATGGAAATAAAACAACAAAACCATAAGACAATAACCGAAAAAACGACTATATATTTCATGTGTACCAAATATAAATGCTAATACAAAACCAAACCAAAAGGCAAAATCATAGAATAATGCAGAAACCTAGACAAAAAACACAAATAAATGGATTAAATAAACTCAGAAAATCCGAACTTAATCCAAGTTTCAACTACTAAATACATGCCCATGGTATCACGATGCATCACCAAAGAAATGAGATACATTTTCTTTACTCGTGTCTCCATATAAAACATCTGCAAGTGCACCAATGTGACCAATCAAGGGATGAGAATAAAATTCAATAGGATTTCCCCAATGACTTCCCTAATAATTTCATTAGGATAGAACATGATAATATATTTATATAAAATAGTTTAAGACAACATAATGTAGTTTATATCAAATCCAAAATAGTTTTTATTGAAATCAACCAAACAAGTATATAAACCATTTGAAATTTTCATTTGGAATACCCAACACATAACTCCACACATCCACACAAGCATGCCCAAGTGACACTTCAATACTCATGAGTGATCTCTTGTTAATCTTCCATGTCATAACAAGGTAACCATTACCATGTTCTCGAATGGCACATCCCCTTCCATAGGGTCACATATAATGAAAATAAGCACACAGAAACCATGTACACCAAATACCGTGACAAACTCATGCTAAACCATTTAAATAAACTTTTTTATTTATTTAAAACAATTATATAAAAATTTCCCTTTCAAAAAAACAAAAATATATTATTTTAAAATAACCATTTTAAAATCAACATAAAAATTTTTTCCTCAAAACCATCCAATTTCTACCATTTCGAAAAACCATCACTAAATGAGTTTTCCCACCAAGCATCAAACATCAATTTAAAAATCATTTTCAAGAAATTTAATCATTTAAATCCCAGTATTCAAGTTATAATCTAGGGAAGATGAGAGAGAATCCACCTACCTTTCAACTTATGGAGAAACCAAAGAACCACACAAAACTATAAATAACCATCTTGAAACTCTTAGAGAAACCATAGATCTTATTAACTTCAAAAAAACAAGCATAAATCATCCTAATTAGAATAAAAAACATTAATTTATCTCCAAAATATTATATAAAGGATTAAATAAGAAGAAATAATAGGAAATCTATAGTAAAACAAGAAGAACGAGAATTTACTGGGGAATATAGGCCTCCCACACACTATAATTTGCCTAGAAATAACTCCCAAATGGAATGGAAAATTCTCCATAGCCTTGGAAGGGAGAGGAATTAAAGATATGTAATTTTAAAGGAAAAATGAATGATTAAGTGAATAAAATGAGTGTGATCCATGATTTTAAGATCCTATATATTACGATGAATAATTATTTCACACAATCGGACAAAACACACACTAATTGTGCATGGGAAATTTCCACCAGACACACCTCACATAGTTGGATTTAATTATTAGTAAAACTATGGTAAAACCATGTTATTCCACTCTATATATCCTTGTATAGTTTCTCCTGGGAATCTTAATTGTTTGGCCAAAACATGCGCCTAACTGTGGACCTACCCAGCGCCCTCTATTTCAATAAAACAATATCCTAGGAGGTTTTTCCTAGTTTCTAGTAACCATGCTCAAACCACGAACCTCAAAAAGCCTAAAAAATATTCAAAACACCTATGAACATCCCAAAACTTATCCCAAACATTATATAAACAAAAAATACATAAATAACGAGTCAAGTACCTAAAACTATGGGTACTTAATTCTCCCTAACAATGGTTTTTCCGTCCACAAGAAATTGAAAACCACCATTTGTATGAAGGCGTTTAGGCCACTACACCATTTCCTTCTCACAATCCCATGTTTCTTCAAGAATATGACCCTATTTCCATGAAAACCACACCGGTTAGATTATTTTCCTACACAAGAATTTCTCTTCCCTATCCATAATCTGCACTATCACATAAACCAATATAGCATTCAAATCTTGGTCAAAATGATCCCAATGAATCACATGGTCAATATCAGGTTGATACTTATTTAATTGAGATACATGAAAAACATTATACAATGAACTGAACGTTGGTGGTAAAGACAACCTATATTCCCCCTCAATAACCAGTTTAAGTATCTCAATAGGTCATATGTATCAAGAATATAACTTTATCTTCCTCCCAAAATTATGATTCCTAAGACTTGTATATATTCTCAAGAACACCTAATCACTCACCTCGAATGAAAAAATACAATCGATGATGATCCACATAAGTTTTCTTATGACTTTGATCCACCACCATTTATTTCCTGATCAAATGAATTTTCTCAATTCTCCTTTACACAAGGCTTGGTCAAACCAGTGAAGTCTCTCATGTTTCCACCAAATAAAGTAAAGAACAATAAGGATTATCATAAAATTCATTAAAATGATACATATGTATCAATGAATGATAATATTTATATGAAAAATCAACTAACAGTGTGTGATTCCTAAGACTTGTATATATTCTCAAGAACACATGATCACTCACCTCGAATGAAAAATACAATCGATGATGATCCGCATATGTTTTCTTATGAATTTGATCCACCACCATTCATTTCCTGATCAAATGAATTTTCTCAATTCTCCTTTACACAAGGCTTGGTCAAACCAGTGAAGTCTCTCATGTTTCCACCAAATAAAGTAAAGAACAATAAGGATTATCATAAAATTCATTAAAAGGATACATATGTATCAATGAATGATAATATTTATATGAAAAATCAACTAACAGTGTGTGATCCTCCCCTGAGCCACCAAAATCCACAAAACAAGTATTAAGAATGCTTTCCAATGTATGGATCATCCTCCTGAATTTAAAAACTGTTTGAGGATGATACATCATGATCATAGTCAACTAATCCCTAAGGGATTTCTATAAGGATTTTCAAAAATGAGACATAAAGCTTGGATCTTAGTTTGATACTATCAAAACTGGTACACTATGCCTATTTACCACATCATAAATATATATTCTGGAAATTTCCTCCACTGTATGTTATTCATAAATAGTGATAAAATGAAATTAATTCATGTGATGATCCACTATCACCCATAAAAAATCATGTTTCAGAACCTTCCTTGGGAGACCTGTCACAAAATCAATGGCTATTTGTTCTAATTTCCAAATAGGAATAGGTAAAGTCTACAACATTCTGGTTGGTTCTTAGTGTTCTAACATTACCTCCTAATAGGTGTGGCATCATAAAAAAAACTCCAAAACTTCTCTTTTCATGATAACCCACCAAAACAATAATTTTAGTGCCTTATACATTTTTTGAATTTTTCGGAAATACAACACATATCAAATGGTGGTAAACATGAAAATATTGGTTCTAACAAGACGTAGATATGAAAAACCGATCCTGAAACCACAACAATGATCTTATATCAATTTTCCATCCCATAATGGTCTACCAATTATTTTGTTTTGTACTCATAGAAACAAATTCATAATTAGATGTTTGGGACCATTTAACCTTATAAACCAAATCATGAATAAAAGAAACTAGAATTAAAATTGTATCATAAACCTAGTTATTAAAATCTAGGTGCATGACTGCAATAACTAACATAAGCTAACAATAATCTTAATATTTTTTAGACAATCGATTATAAAAATTCTAGCTTAATTCATCTGACACTGAATTTACTTTACCCGATGTATACATTAAGTCAAATTTGAACATTCTAAGGTACTCCATAGATATTTTTTTTCTCAGATCAAAATATATTTATGAGAAAATGGGTTTCAAGATCTTATGATCCGTAAAAATCATAAATTTCTCATCAAATAGGTAATGACACCAATTCTTCAATGAATAGACCAAGACAACTAATTAAAAATAATGTGCTGGGTATTTATTCTCATAAAACCTTAAATGTTGTGAGACATAAGAAACAACATGATATCTATGCATGATAACACACTCAAACCTAGATCCCAAATTATCACAATACACTACACAACCTTGACATGATTATAGAAATATCAATATAAGTTTTGATGTGAGTAAAGATTTTACTGCTTGAAAATACTTATGAAATTAATCATTCCATTAGAATGGAACACTTTTCCCTGTCAAAGATATCATTGGAGAATCTAACCATGAAAAATCACAAACAAAGAGTCGATAAAAATCATCAAAGCCATGGAAACTAGATATCTCAAAGAAATTATTTGGTGGTTGCTAAGAGATAACATCCTCTATCATTTATAGATTAATAGAAACACATTTATCATAGATAACATGGTCTAGGAAACATACCTATTATATCCCAGATTCACACTTTCAAATTTTGGCATACATATGATGATCCCACAAGATACCCAACACTATAACCAAGTGTTTCTAATTATCATATTTTGTCCTATAATACACCACTATATCATTCAAAAAAACCACCAGATAAGAATCTAGATACCTTTTAAATATCTGATTCATTAATTCTATTAAGGCAGTTGGTGAATTTATAATTCCAAATGGAATAACCACATAATCTTAATGGATATATATACTTCTAATATCTATCATCAGTGTATCCTACATCCGAAACCAAAATTAGTGATATCCTGAGCACAAGTGAATTTTAAAGAACCAATGGGATCCCCTAAATTGATCAAATAGGTCATAAATTACTGGAAGAAGATACTAATTCTTTATATTAAATTGGTTCAACTTATGATAATCCACCAAAAACCGAAGATTTCCATCTACATTTTTCACAAACAAAATCGATGCTGCCCATAGAGACGTACTTGGAAAAATGAAACCTTTTATTTCTAGATATTAAAACATAACATTCAATCAATTTAATTCTATTGGCTAAATTAAATAAGAGGGAATTGATATAGTATTGTTCCCCAGTAAGAGATCAATCGTAAACTCTACTTCTCTTTTGGGTGGAAAACCTGATAAATAATTATGAATACATCAGAAAACTGATCATTATTTTTTTTTTTGTAAAATCTATATTCATAATATCATCCACCTATACCAAGATCAAAGCTTCTAACTAGTTTTAGATAGTTCTAACCACCAGTTCTAACAATCCTATTTCAATTTCCTTCTTATTTCATTCTCCTCTAAAGAGATTTTCACCACCAAATTCAGTTGTAAAAATAACTCTTTGAGTATAATAGTCATTGTTATCTTTGAACATTGTCAATCAATCTATACCTAGGGTTAGGATATATAAATCCATATCAATCCTAGAAAAATTCCAAAGAAACTCAACCCCATTGATAGTTATAGAATTTTTTTTTCTCATTAAGGATTGACATTCTATTTGAAAAAGAGGTGTATGATGTTTCAAAATAGAATGAATCATATCTACATAAAAACCAAGAAGATCAAAAAAACTAGAACAAATAATTGAATTGGACACACCCGTATCAAACAAATATTTCATAAGGGTATAATTCAAAATAAATTGTACCTATCACCATTGAAGGTCATGATTGATCATCCATGATCACTTTCTTACCTCCATACAATTTCTTACTCTCTACACTTTAATCATTATTACCCTATTGAGATTATACTGATTAAAGAGTCATGTTATTTATAGAATCACCATGTAGTTTTTTGTTTTGTTGAAAATAGTTGTTATATTGCACTCTTCCCATCGAAGCATACTTTTCCTGATAAACATGAGATGTGTCTCTAACAACCGACCTTGGATTAATATAACTATAAAGATAAAGATGTCATATCTGGTTGTAATTATGACATTATCTAAGTGGTGTCTTAAAAGAAAACTTAATAAACTAAAAATATCTGTACTAAAAAATCATGGGTTACTCTTTGGTTTTGGAGGATGATTTAATAATCCCGTAGTCTGATTCTGAGTCATACTACCACCTTGGAAATAAGTATCTCTCTTCTACTTATTCCAATCATTATAGTTCCAAGAAATTCCCATATTTATCAACATACTTCCTCCACCTTCATTAATTGATATGTCTCTTTCTTCCACCATATATCTATTGAACATATCTTCATAATCCATTATAAAAATCACAACAATCTTTGAGAAAATTTCTAGCCTTAACTACGATTAAAAAATGAGTGCCTTCAAGGATTCCCTTGCCGAAACTTTTGGTGAAAACTGAACTAAAATCATAAATTTTTCTTTATAATATGTTATTGTGAGGTTATATTTCTTTAATCTGAATAATTATGTCATTTCATAAATTATAAACATGTGAGGTTATAATTGTTTTTTGAATAATTCTTCAAAATACTCCAATGTCATGCCTTGATCCAATTTAGCCTAAACTACTAAATCCCACCATTGGCATGCTAGGTCCTCTAGAATATATGTTATCGAAATAACATTAAGCTCTATTGGTGTGATAAAGTAATAAAATATTTGTTTCATATTATTTATCCACACTTCCACTTTCTTTTGGTTCTAAATCAGTCCAAAAGATTGGTGGATTTTGCTTTTGGAACTGACACGAATAATCTAATTTACTTGGTTCATCATTTATATTCTCTTTATCTACTACTTGAAAATCATAGAAAATACTCTGGACTAACTTTTGGTTGAGTTGTGGTTCAAGTGCGACCATATTCTTATCATCCACTTCTGATTAGTTTTTACGACGCCTACTGGGTTCCATTTTTTTATAAAAAATGAAAATTCCATTTAGTATCACTATCTATCAACTGAAGGCTAAGGAATATCAAATTTATCAAATAACACATATTACAAAAAGGATATAAAAATTTTATCAATTTCCATTTTCAAACCATTTTTAAAAACTATGCCGTTCTTTTTTAATATCAAACAATGAACAACTGTTTTAAAAAATTAACAGTTTTCAACAAATTATAAATAATTAACTAAATAACGACTTATGTAGTCCTTGAGGGAAGTCATAACTATAAATTAATTCTATGATATTCTCATTGTATAAACCCATGGTTATTAGGTGAAAACTCCTAGAAGTTTCTCAAAACAATCATGCACCGAAAATCCCAAATAACATGAAGTTCAACATAAATAGGATAGCTATGCCTTTTTATTCTCTACATTTCAAGTTACAACAATCCTACTCTTCAATATCATCCCAATTAAAGGACTTCTCGAAAATTATTTTCAACTCCAGGACTGAACAAACCAATACCATTTGTAATATCCTGCCCCTCCTCACTAGCTTGAGAAGTGATGAGTGTTATTAGCGTTATGTGACATCCCCAAGACATCAAGGGATCACAACAAATGCCAAGGTCCTCATGAACATATAGGGGATGATTTTACCTTTAAAAATAAAGTAACAAAACAATATTAAAATATCCAAAAAACCACTATATCATTCATGAGTACCAAATATTCAATCCAATAAAAAGTGAAACCAAAAGGCAACATCAGAGTATAATACAGAAACCAAGACCAAAAAAACCCAAAGACATAGAAGACATAAACATAGAAACTCCCAAACTTCACCATGCTCAAAATCAACAAGACAATCCCATGGTATCACAATGAATCACGAAATAAATGAGATACCTTGAATTTACCTATCTCTAGATATATAAAATATTCAAACACACCAAATTTCTCAAGAAAGGATGAGTATAAAACTCAGTCGGATTCCCCAAAATGACATCCCAAATCATGAAAGTAAGATAAAACATGTTAACAGATTTATATAAAATATTTTAAATCAATTTAAAGTATTATATATCAAATACATAATACTTTTCTATAGTAACTAACCAAATGTGTATTTAAACCATTTCACATTTTTATTTGTAATACCCAACACATAACTACAGTAATCCACACATTCATTCCCATGTGATAGTTCCATACTCATGGGTGGTCTCCGATTGATCTACAAAGTCATCGTAAAGTAACCATTACGAAGTTCCCCAATGGCACACACCCCTTTCACAAAGTTTACATCTAATTCAAATGAACACAAGCCAACCATGTATTCCAAATACCATGCCAAACCAACCATGATAATAAATTAAAAAAGAATTTATTTTATCTAAAAAAATTCTATCAAAATTTTCCATAAAATAATACAATGTCCATAATTTTAAAATCAACGTCACATGGTTTTCCTCAAAACCATCCAATTTCTACCATTTTGAAAAACCATCACTAAAGGGGATTTCCCATCAAGAATTACAAATAAATTTCACAATAATTATAAAGATATTATATCATTGGAAACAAATCCGTAATGTTATAATTCATAGGATTCAAGAGATAACCCACCCACCTCGAATCTATTGGTGAAACTAAAGAATGAATAACAACATCAAAAAATTAGCTTGAAAATCCTTAAAAAAACCTTAGATCTTGTTCCATTAAAAAATGAATTACTAATAATGATCGTCATCACACATGATGTATTTATACACAATAAATTTGATACATGATTCAAGGAGAGGGAAGAATAAGAAATATAAGGAAAACATTTAAAAATGAGAATTGACCGATGAATCCAAGAATAAAATAAACTATGATTCACCTGTAGATCAGTGGCGTATAGAGAGGAAAGGTCCCCACATCGTGGGAGGGAGATAAATTTTATATATTCAATATTTAGGAAAAATGAGGTAGTGAGGGTATAAACTGAGTGAGATCCATGATTTTTCGATCCAACATTTCATGGTGAATGATTAGGGTACATGGTTAGGGCTCCCACAGTCCACAAGGTTATAATATAAAGTGAAATCCTCCATGGGGCTCCCCTAAAACACCCATGATCTTGATCCATGACCACAAAAACATACTCAAATGGCTTAAATGACACCAAAATAAAAGGGATCCATAAGATGGTTCCTCTAGAACATCCAAAATTATGGGACATGTCCAGCGTAAAAACATCCCAAATAGACCTCTACAGACTCAAACTGATCCTTGTACAACAATAAACCCAAAGGGGAATCCCAAATCAAAAATAAATACAATAGGGATATTTAAAATGGTCCTCATGACCACTTAAAAATATGAAATCCTATTAGGGGCTCCACAGTACAAGCCAAACCATTCCATACAGGTATTCTTAATAGCCGACTATGAAACCATCTAATCACTTGATCAGAAACTAGCCCATAAGGGAATCCTCAAGAGTCCCTTATAATCATATCAACATCTAAAAAACACCCATATAAACCTTCAATACAAAGGAATCAATCCATCCTAAATTATCCAAAAAGTCAGGTCTTTAAACCTATGAGTTAAACCTCAACTGCTCTAACCTCAAAAAACCAGTCCTGATATGCAGGGAAAATGAAGATCTCATTATGGATACCAATTAAACCCTATTTTTGGGATCCGTTCAAATGGAACTTCAATAAAACTATCTAAAATCAAAATTGGGATCCACTAACAATCTCAAAACCCCCACCTAGGCCTCATAGCTCACACCCAACCCACTAGAGGATTCTAAGACCAAACCATAAATAAATCATCCAATTAATCTATCACAATAAAAATAACATCAATATATCCTATAAACACTAAAAGGTTTAAAAAATCATGATCCTCATAGAAAAATGATTACAATGGACTACTCAGAAGTCCAATTCTGAAACTGGGGTGAAAAATATAAAAAACAGACTAACACTGGAAATATACATGGAATGTACTTATGGGTACATGAAGTGTAACCCTATAGATCCTACATAGTCATGTGACTTTGGACATTGGTGTGTAATACTTAAATTACATGGAGTGTTCCTCCTAGTATATGGCGTGTACCCCCACAAGGGTTCCAACCTGTGTACCTCATCTCCACTTGGCATGTAAAACACTCGAGTACATGTTGTATACCACCTGTACATGGATTGTAACCCAACATGGGTTCCCTGCCCTTATACATAGATATTTAATCCACCTAGGTGTGTCCACCTATATGGTGTTCACCCAACATGGGGACTAGATAAGATCTACAGATGACCAAGTACCCCTTCATGTGGTGTTTGTCTGAATACTTGACCATACTCCCAAACCAACTACACAAAGTGTAATCTGAAGTACATGATGTGTAGTCCAAAAAATATTATCTTTCCCAAAAAGGAAGATCAGTTGGTGCATGTTCTATAAAATACAAAAGATGTTTTCTATGAATTATACACCATGTACATGGGTGTTCTTCAACAAAAACACCTCAAAATAGAAAAAATCACCTTTTTATCCCTGATTAATACAAGATCGACCAACTACGGGTTCTTAAGAACCCAAAAAGGATTTCAAACATAAATCAACTAAACTATATGTATTTATGGTGAAAAAATAAAATGTGCCTACCTCCGAGTGGAAAATTCTGATGCATCTTTCCAATACCAGATTCTTAGCTTTTATAGGATGATTTGGCCAGACCTAAGCTCTGAGGTGGTGTCTCCTTGTATCCCTCTCCCTCTCTTCTCTCCCTATATCTATCTTAGTCAATGGCCCCAAAGTAGAATCCTCCATGGGAGTACACAACAATCCAAAGGAGAAAAGAATTAATAAAAATGAAAAAAGAAGAAATAAGAAAAAGAAAAGGAAAAGGAAAGAAAAGAAAAGAAAATAAAATAAAATAAAAGGGGTCCGGACCCATCACTGGATCCCAACATAAGTTTACATATAACCTAAGAAACCCCCCTATTTTAGAATCAACCGTGAATACAAAATCTCAACTTGATTCTCCATTTAAGAGATACAAACAGATGAACATTCATAAATAATTTAATATTTAATTAATTAAATATTAAATATTTTGAGAAAATTTGAATGGCTCTTATTTCCATAAAACATTTTTCCGAGGGTAAACTACCTATTTCAAGAGAAAAATAGAATTCATATATATTAATCAAGATCATCTCATAGGAAAATTTACCATTTTCTCTTGAATACTCTTGAGAACAAAAATATACAAATTTCCTAAGATTTTCAGAACTCATGATGGTGTGATTTGTCAAAAATTCCCACTAAAAATGCTTATCACCCTTGAGAAGGCTCATTAGGAAACCAGAAACAATGCTTTATCTAATGAACGGGTGCATCCAATGCTATTTCAACCATCTAACAAACAGTCCTACAAAATCTAGAAATCTCTCCTAATGTGATATACATTAAAAAATTAATGATATGATGCTACCCACTACAAGAGTATCATTATAATTTCCCCAGCACCAAAAAAACACACATAGCACATGCTCCATCCATAATAGAATGAAATTAATAGGCATTTTCAAACCATTGGCACCTATGTTCCAGTATGAAAACCCGTAACCTCCGAACTCAATAAAAAAATTAAAAGGATACTCTTGAACCCCAAAATACTATGATATACTACCCACCACAAGGATTTCATTACATTTTCCCCAAATAAGTAAAAAACGTGTGCTCTGGGAGGACAATCCCTAAAAAAAATTGGGCTAAATCCATTAAAACCACTAACTACGCTCCACACACAGTACAGTTCCATCAAATAGGAGCACCCTTAACACTCCTCTTCAACATCAATACATCTCCCTCATGTTATTATAAACCACACGACGACCCTAAACTTGAGTATCGATCCAAATCCACAAGAATCTAACCACACTCTTATTACACTACATAAATTGAAACTAAAATTATCAGGTCTAGGAAACCAACCAAATCTTCCCTATCAAACCATCCATGAGATAGAGATAACTCCTAGTTCTCCAATTCTCAAAAACCAAGAATACTAAATCTTAATAATATCATATAGAATGTACACCTCAACAGACCCTCCAAGGAAGAACCGCCAAGCCCACACAAGCCAATTGTGATAACAGGCACACAAGCCTCACCAAAAGTCCTAGAAGAAAACATATGGAAAGAACAAATCCCCCCCCCATGGAACATAAATTCGAGACATTAGGGGAACCATCCCCTCAAGGAAACTCGATTCCAATACAATGATACCTTAGACAAACATTCCCTAATCAACCCACCAATATGGCACTTAGAGCCCAATTCCAGCCCATAATGGTTTCCATGCATCCCTTGATGAAAGGACTGCACCTCTAATACTTGGTAAAATATTTCCAAAAAATCCATATGACCTATCATATGAAGAAAATATAAAGATCCACATAATGACATATTTCATGTGAAACCTATGTTCCTAGAATGAAGCATGATCATTGGATTCTTACCCATGGTCCATGTTAAAAAATCCATAATAAACCATAAATCCAAAAACTCAAGTTCATCACTCTTAGTGAAATCAAACAAATATAAAAAAATAAACGAAGAACAAAAATAACATCACATAGAAACATGGAATTCCTATAAATAAAGGTGTTCATGACACACTAGTTAAATATCCATCATATGTTTTAACACAATCGTAGTCCACCTCTCTACCAAATCCCCAAATTAAAAACATATATGATACCATTTTGTAGTGAAATAGCCCATGTTTAATCAAAACATCAAATGATATTTCTCTATTCAAGGCCTTAAGTGCACCTCCAAAAACTCTAGAGGTTGAAAAACAGTAGTAAGGGCCTCAAATATACTATGGGGAGACTATACCCTCTATTCATAGTGAAATATGAGTGAAAATTACCAAAATACATACATATGGTATAAACATCATACTACAAATAAAAAGCAACTAAAACATAAGCATGCTATAATAAATTAAATGCTACTTAAATTAATTCAAAATTATAATAATGAAAAACATATAGTAGATGATCTCCCTTTGGGCCAACGACATATAAAAAATAATAAAAACAGAAAATAAATAAAATATACTTTACTACAAATATGAGTTAAACCACATACCCAATGTCTATGATTCTCAAGATGAATTGTATTGATTATGAGACTCCATAAAAGTGACTCATAGTGATCAATAAACTATAGGCCTAAACCCCATCCATATCTCAACCCATTATCCAACTTGATAGTACATATTATGTTTACATTCACACCATGGTTCACGTACATGGGGTGAAAAATAAATCTTTGTAGGCCACCCACAATAGTGAACCTATAATCTATTATCATAATAAGTGCATGAAAACATGATATACCTAACCTTGATGAAAATTAATAATAATTGGAATTAAAGAAACAACTACATAAAAAAAGGGAAATAAAAATCATGAAAAAAACCAACCATGATTTCTATCCTGATAACCAAGGTAAATTCACCCATGCTCTGAACCTAGCCAGAAGATATACAGCTTGTGGATCACTTTTCCACATGACAATAAGCATGTTCACCAGATATAATCATTAATTATAAGATGTTTAATCCCAAAGGAATGAATGTTGGGCCCTAGAGTGTAACTATAGGAATCTATAACTACATCACACAACCACTAGTCTCTATGTCTCTGATGGAACATTTCAAAATTGTGACAGAATCTACCCTCCACACGTTAAAGATCATTCGTGTCCTATAATTCTTATATAATGACTCAAGCTTCACCATAGACTCATTAGATACACTTCACTATGGTCTTTAAACACATGGACCCTACTGATTCACTACACAATGGATATATACACATGGCCATGAGTGCAACAACATCTATGAATAATAACCTCTAGCTAGGTAAAATACTCAATTAGAGGGGTAAACTAATCCAAATCATCAATTAGCTACCTAAACCATTATAAAAATACCAAAAAAATATATTAGAGAACCATAATACAACTCTGGTCCAATTTCTGATCCAAGATATCCATATGGTCTCCTTCTCAAACCACATCCCTGAGAAAAAACCGTCTCAAACATCATGGCTAAAGTCCAACCGATCATGGGATGATCGAACCTTGAATCCACCATCCAAATAGATAAAATAGAACTGCAATAAACTCTCATCAAAAAAATAATGAGGCCCCTCTCAATACCCTAGATCACATCATCCAACAAATAGCCATCATCGGCTCTCAATGAGCCATCTTAGGGCCAAACCATAACTCAGGATCCCCTAGTCATTGGGGTCACAAAATAAAGATACATCCTTCGTGGGACTTCCCTTCCACACCCAATCGCTAATGACATGCCAAAAAACACCCTGAAATGGAAAAATTACACCATAAGATAAATAAACCCTATGAGGCTCTATAAGTACACCCAAAATCATGAGACAAGTCTAGTGAAAAAACAACCCAACAGGCCCGAAATGGCCTCAGACTAATCCTCAGAAAAATAATCACCCAAAGGGGAATCCAAAAGCACAACCCCACAAATAGGTAAATTCACAAAGGTCCCCATGACCACCTCAAATCATGAATCCCTACTAGGGGATCCTCAACATAAGACAAAACATGTTATATGGGAATTCTAAACAGCCAAATATGACACCATCTGATAACTTGATCAAAAACCAATCCACAAGGGAGTCCTCAAGAATCCGTCAAAATCATATCAATATCTCAACGGCACATTGCCTCACCCACCATCAAAAGTTGTCAACCCAACCCAAATTCTCCAATAGATCTAGTTTATAAACCTAGAAGCTAAAACTCAATTTCTCTATCCTCGATAAATGAGTCCCGAAATGCATGGAAAACCCATTATTTCCTTAGAGACGCCACTTGATACTAACATCAAGGATCAATCCAAAATGACATCTATCAACACTATCTAGCATCAACAATCAATTCCCACTAACGAGCTCACAACCCTCACATGAGCTTCATAGATCACACCCAATCCACTAGAGGATTTTGGAACCAAACCTCAAAGAAATGCTCCTACTAAAGTACCACTCTTCAAAACACAATATATAGTTTCTATAAACACAGAAATAATTCCACCATCATGATCCTAATAGAAAAAAATCATAATCGACTAATCAAGTGTCTAATTCTGACACGAGGGTGAAATACATGCAAAAAGAACCATGGTAGGAAATGTGCACAATGTATACTTCGGGGGTACACAATGTGTACCCCCTAATATCATCATTGTCCTTATGCCTCAATCCACTCGAATTTTTATTTTCAAAGTACATATTGGGTGCCTCTTCATCCATGGAATTTACCCCAACATGGATGCTATCCCATGTACCACATCCCCACCCAGTGTGTAAAATGTCTGAGTACACAACGTGTGCTTCTTGTATATAGTGTGTAACCCCACAGGAGGTCCCTTCCCATGTACCAAGATATTTAATCCACCTGGGTGTGTTTATACATGCCATGAACCCAAATTGGGGACTAGTCGTGTTCCCTACATGGGGATATACCACTGCACGGGTGGTCTGGCTGAATACTCAAGCACTCCCCCAAACCCACAACATGATGTGTAATCCAAATTACACGAAGTTTAGTCCATAAAAATCCATCTCCTATGAATTGGAAGAACACATGGCATGTTTTTTCTAAACTAAATTCCATGTAAATGGGTTTTCCCGAATGAAAATCCCTCAAAACGGTCCTAAACCACTATTTCTCCTTAATTAAGTCTATATCACCCCACTAAAGGTCCCCAATAAACCAAAAAAGGATTTAAAACTTAAAAAAACTAAGATAAAGATATTTATAGTGAAAAATCAAAATATTCATACCAATTGTTGGAAACCACTAACACTTTGGTCCGATTCATGATCTGTAGCTGCCGCATGACACTTCATTGTGACCTTCCCGAATAGCCGAAAGGGCTTCATTTTTTATTGATTTTTGATAACCCCCCATTCATGGGATGAGGGGGAACCATTAAAAGGCCCATAGGCATAGTGATTACATATCCCATAGTCTTAAGAGACATTAAATGACCTAAAGGTCTTAGGGAATTCAAACAAATTATAACTACATGGAACTGCCCCTCCCCAACATTTGTATTATGATGGTAGCTCTCCATCTTCGCATGGCTGTCTGGCTAAAATTCCCATGCAAGTATAGGCTAGTCTAGATGGCATAGACAAACCCTTTCATTCTTCCAAATACATTGGTTCTACTCTGGTGAGTGTGCGTCATCTGAATCCTCCTCTATAGCGACTTCTTTTTTGAAGACTATTTCTGGGGGAAACTGCATGTCGCCTGAAGGACTTGATGTGACCTTAAGGCCATAAAGGTGTCCTAAAATCCCTATTGACTCGAAGGAAAAGGTGGACAGAAGGTCTTAAGGACTCCAATCCCAAACCAATGGCCCAATGTGAATTATTCTGACTTCTACAGTACCGAACAATACCTACTACAATACCTGCTCTATTACCTACTACAATACCCACATAGTGCCCGCTACAGTACTTCTATCGTACTACTATAGTGCCTACTACAGTACATTATAAATATTCCTCCACTTGGTTTTGAACCTTGGTCTCAAGGATGCACATAAGGATACCTCACCAACTTGGATGAGGATCATGTGCGCTTCAGTGTGACCTGAGCTCTACAACTACGCCTTATCTTCTCCCTCTCACTGTCTTCTCTCCATCTACTTCCCTGAGGTGATGACCTAAAAGGGGAAACCATAATTGGAATATTTATCAATACAAGGGAGAAAATAAATAAGACAACAGAAAAGGGAAGAGAAATAAAAAAAATAAAATAAAAGGAAAGGAAAGAAAAGAAAAGAAATGAAAAGAAAAGAAATGAAATGAAATGAAATGAAATGAAAATAAAATAAAATAAAATAAAATAAAATAAATTAAAAGAAAAGAAACAAAAAGAAAAGGTCCATGGACCCAATTTCTATCCTTTCCTAGTAAAAACCCATAATTTTTTAATCAATTAATGAGATATAATTATAATATGATGATCTGTTTAAATGATACATCCAAATGAACAACCATTAAAAAATTAATATTTAATTAATAAAATATTAAATATTCTATGAAAATTGGAATGACTCATATTGCTACCAAAAACATTTACTAGGGTAATCACCCTATTCTAGAACCAATGGAGTGGTCAAAAAAATAATCCAATATCACCTCATAAGTGAAATTACTGTTTTCCCACTGAACACTCCCATAATGAAAAGGTTCAAATTTCCCCTGATTTTTACAACCCATGATGACACGGGTCATAACATCTTATTTTATGGAAATGAAGTACGGTTATTTCATAAATTGATTTACTAGAAGCCAAATGGAATTGTTTCCTTTAAAAATTTTTGGGAGTCAAATGATGAATTATATGTCAATGTTTACACATTTCCACTCTAGTATGGGTAATGGTTGTAACAACCTATTAGAATTCTTCCACCTAGCCTTAACTTGCTGATATACTAATCATTGAGATACATAATCTATAATATATCTCTTTATGAAATCCCATAATAAATATTTTTAAGATATCTATACATCTCCATACTTCTAGGATGAATAACGATTGATAATCTATGCACCATATCTATTAGATCCCTTCATTGTTAACTTGGTTAGTGGATTAGATAGTAAAGATAAATTATCCACAAAGTGTTAATAAATCCATCCAAACTATGAAAACTATGAATTTAAATCATATAGGTTGGTTTGGGAAAAAACTAATAGCTTCTATATTTGAATAATCTAAAAATATACCCTGAATTGAGATTATATAACCCAAGAATTAAGCTATTCGAACTCAAAATTATCACTTAGCAAATTTTGCATAAATATTATCCTTTCTTCATATTTTCAACATCGTTTTGAAATGATTTTCATTACCTTAATTTCTCTTTGAATATATAATAGAATCATCTCTGAATACTACCATAAACATTTCAAGGTAATATATAAATGCTTATTTATTAAATCAATAATGATAGAGGGGTTAATAGTATGACCAAATTTCATCACTATAAATTCATTGTGTCTATACCTTGTGTGAAATGATATCTTGGGTATATCATTATTCATGAACCTTAATTGCTAATATCCATAATAAAGGTCAATTTTAGGAAATTGTTTAGCCCCATGAAGTTGATTATACAAGTTATCAATATAGGGTAGATTATACTTGTTCTTTACTATGATCTTTTTAAGTTCCTTATAGTCAATAAAAAGTCTCATTGATTTATCTTCTTTCTTAACAAAAAGAATTAGTGCACCATATGGTGATGCACATGGATAAATGAATCCCTTTTCATGATTCTCCAAGAGTTTTTTCTTCAATTTTGAAAACTGAATTGGGCCCATTATATATGGAGTCTTTAAAATAGGTATACAATGAGGTATGAGTACAATTGAGAACTCAACTTCACGATTTGGTGGAAGACCAAATAATTATTTAGGAAATAAATCTAAAAATTTCTAACTAATAGGAATATAATAAATGTTGAGTTATCCACAACCATATGATATAAACACGCATTTTAAATTTGAATCAATACCCTTAAAATGGATGTTATTTCCTTTGGAAGTTCATATTTATCATCACACTGATAGTAGGTCACAGGTTTGTTCAGAATATCAGATGTTACTTCCCTTCCTTTTAAATTTATGTGGGATATGTGAAAATAATGTAAAACCATTCCCGAAATAAAATGAAATTCAACCAAAGAGAGATTATGAAGACTTTCATGTAGAATGTTCCCACAAAATTGAATTATATATAAATCATAGACTTGATATGTGATCATCGTACCATTAGGGGTTTGCACTACTATAACAATAAACAATCATTGAGGATAGGAAACAACATTCCTAGAGTGTTTTAATAAGATTAAGGAATTTATAGGAATATTATTAAATAATAAACTTTAATATTTGAGCATATCTTTCACCACCTCATCTTCATAATTATTTCTTCAATCCCTTAGTAAAACCAAAAACGTTAACATGACTGTCATACATCTTTGATCATATTGATAAATCATAAAAAATCATTAATAGTATATATAAATATTTAGACATTATTTTCAATCTATGACACCTTATATTTATTGTTGGTCATCCATGATCATTACTAAAACATTATGATGTTATCCTATATTTAGAATTATCCAAAAATTTCTTACTAAAGTTTTCTCATCCTAGTTTCATAAGGTTAACAAAACCTTTTTTTGATAGTATCTATGGTGTCCTATACTTTTATTATATAGATATAACATCTTATTAGAAGAATATTAATTACATATCATAATTATCCATGCCATAATCATATAGGGATTATATCATTGGAAACATAGACACATAAACCAATTGTTCAGAAGAGTCTCCCATTAAGTTCTTAAAAAATATCACCATTTTTATACATATCATTCCTAAAAAATTTCTTCATAACATGGAGACAGAAACAAAAGACAGGGTGTGATCAGATTCTTTATATTGGTAAAAATGGAGATATCAATGACTAAAAAGAATAACATGAGTATAAGGCTATGAGAACCTGATATTAAAATTCAAAATCCATACCAAGCATATCATTGATCATAATCTTATGTCAGGGAATAAATATTGTTAGTTTATAAGACATGAATCGTAAATAAATAAAATAGTATGAGCCATTAAATCAGAACATTATTATGATTCAACGAATTTTGGAAGACACATAATTATATAAAATCATTTCATTACCAGTTAAGGCTCACTACCAAGACATTCATAGTGGATTGAGTTCACTCACCAAACCAAATTATTAGTCAAAGTTCACACCCAATACTATCATAGTGGATTAGGTTCACTCCAAAAACCATATTAGTATTAATGGATCACTCCCAAGAATGTCGTAGTGAACATATACCCTTATTGAAGTGGGTTCACTCATTATTGTATTCATATTTATCTTATGATATATCTATCTTTACCCAATTCATTGGAGGGATATATAATTTCGGACCCACTAATCCCATAATGAAAATAATACATTTTTGTTTCAAAAGGTCAAATAATATTCATCATATCATAAACCATGAAACTAAATAGGTTTCCTAAACATTTCACCATCGCATAAATCATGGAAAAGAAATAGGTTTCATAAAAATTCCACCATTTCATTATATCAAAACCCATAGAAAAGAAACAAGTTTCATAAATATCTTTTTATCATAATAATAAAAAATATATATAGAAAGAATAATTATGTTATAA
Organism: Viscum album; assembly: GCA_963277665.1. Lineage (NCBI taxonomy): Eukaryota > Viridiplantae > Streptophyta > Magnoliopsida > Santalales > Viscaceae > Viscum > Viscum album. The sequence continues at coordinate 774,632,284 of OY728120.1, read as the reverse complement.
TTATTTCATATTCTGAATAAAACATAATCATCATGTCATCTTATATAACAAATTTCTTTAAAATATATGTTAGAACATTTTCTGAGGAAAATAAGATTTTCTCTTTAAAATAATATATTTAAAATATAAAAATTTACAAAATATCAATTAAATTTTGTTCCTTGAGAATAAAATTTAAAACAGTGAAATGATGCTTAAAATACCTGATTTTCCATGACAGTGGGAAATTCCATTCATACTGTATATGTTAAAAGAAAACATTTCTTTCACATTTTTGTAGAAAAAGTCACAAAGTCCTTCGTTTGTAAAAATAAAAGAAGATTAATTTTAAACCATTTTTAAAAAATAAAAAATCCCTAAAAATGACTTTAAAACATAATAATATAATACTAAAAACCTTATTTAATTTTTTTTTGAAAACATAGATATGGAAAAGAAATGTTTTTTGACCGAATAGAGAAATGAAGTTGGTTTTCTCTAAAAACATATTATCAGTATCATAAATAATTAATGTGAGTAAAATTAAAGTAAAAGATTTATTTTAAATAAATAAAAATTTGGAAGAAAATTAATGATTTTCTTTATAGTTATATTATAATATTTCATCATTGAAAACTTAATCATATACAATCCTGATAAACAATGAGATTTCAACTAAAAAAACCTTACAGCTTTGCTACCATTTGAATCATAATAACCACAAAAGAAAATAAATTTGATGAATATTTAAATAATAATATATTTCATAATAATAATCATAAAATACATTCATGGGTATTTTATACAACACATAAAAAAAGTGATGCATAAGCCCTGTGTCTTGTAGAAACAAAAGTCAGAAAAAAATACCATACCATTGGTCTGACATCTTTTTTACATGTTCGAACCTCCAATAAAATAATAAATATATTAATTATAAATATATTAAATAATAATAATATATATTATAACATATATTATTAACTTATTACGTTTTATCACTAATTTATTATCAATTAATTATTAAAATCGCTGTTTTTGGGGATAACTGCTTTATTTTTCTTGTAAATTTTGGTTCAGTAGTTTAGGTATTTGTACATTGATCATGGTTTAATAATATATTTAAAGTTAATTAATATATAAATATACTATATATTCATTATATATAAATATATATATTCAACTATAAAATATAGAGATAAAAAATTGAATTACGCCATTCCTGAAGATGGTAGGTCGTACGTATGTATAAACTCTATTTTCAAATTTGAAGGATGGAATGAAAGAAAGGTAAAAAATAAATCACATTTTTAGAATAATTATTATATTATATATATCATATATATTATTTAAATATATTATTATTAACATTCAAGTAAAACAAAATTGAAAAATGAAGCACATCGCTTTATGAAAGTGGTAGTCCACAAGTACGCACAGGTGACATTATCATTTTATAACAGTTTTGATGGTAAGAAGATTGATATTGTGTCATCACTATAGAAGAATAATTATTTAATAAATATATATATAAAATTTAATCCCATTATAATAAGCATTCATGAATTATGGTGATGGAAAAATAATTATATCACTATATAGAGATGGTATGTGGTACATAAGCACGTGACATTCATTCACATCCCATTGATAGAATGATGGTGAATAAAGGTGGTTTAATAATTATAATAATATTTAAGTATATTTAGGATAACTATGTTATTATTTTATTAAGAATACAACAGATTTATAGGTGGTCAGAGAAGAATGAAAAATAAAGTGATCGGTTTACGGAGTTACCTCTTCTTTGAAACAAATCCTTTAGATCAGCTCTAAAAAACCATAGTGTTGATCTTTTGGGATGAACAGAACCTCTAAAATGTGTATATGGAATTTTATAAGGTATTTTTGTAACTTATGGTTGAGATAGAGGGCTCAAAATGTGTGGATAAATTAGGGTATAAGGTTCCCTTTTATAATTGAGGCGAGGGGAACTTTGGGAATTTCTTAAAATATTAAAATATAAAAAAGGCATTATCAATAAAAATTATTAAAAAATTTCAATTATTAAAATGCAATATAGTATGGTGTTATAATAAAATCAAAAAAAATTTGGATAGGTTTATGTGGTGTTTTAAATTTATCTTTTGGTTTAATCCCTTAGTTCAATCATTTTTACATTTACGATGGTAAAATATTTTCCACTCTTAAAGGGTTATAATTTTTAATATTAGGTAAAAAATGGATGATTAATTTACATGTTATGAAATTATTGACAATATATTATTCACATTATCATATTTCAATATTTTTATGATTTTTAATAAATTTAATAAAATATAATTTTGATAAAATATTATTAATGTCAATTTTGACACAATTTATTTAATTTGACTTAAAATACATAAATAAAAAAGATTTAATAAGAATATAATCATTCAAAACAACAATAATATATCATATTTATTTATAAAATTACTCAAATATTATAAATCACTCAAATTATATTAGTTTTAGTATTTTTTAAATCAATTTTTATTCACTGAATAAATATTGTGTCGAAATTTCATAAGAAATTAAAATAATTATATAATTTATAAAATCTATATATAAATTTACATCATAAAAATTATTTAATCAAGCTTAAAGTAGATATTTATATTCTTTATTAACTTTATTTTTTTCCCTATGTGGACAATTAAGAGATATTTAAAACTAAGAGAGTGACATTTTTATACTTTATTTGCTTTAAATATTATATAGGGAATTTTCTTGGAAAATATTCCATTAATAAAATAAATATTAAAAATATGGAGATAAAAAAATAATTATATTCATCAAATAAGAATTATTATGAAAAATTATGTCCTTATCACTTAGTTTTAACCTAGATTAACCTGCTTTACCATTTTCCGAGGTGATAAATATTACCACAGTTACTATTCATATTAATCAAAAATAAAATTTTCCAATTTTTAAAATATGGACCTCTTGATTCCTAATATGAAATAAATTTAATGAAAATTAATATATTTAAGTGTAATAAATTAATTTTAATAATTAATCACATAAAACACGATGAAAATTTCTTTTTTGAAAAATACATTTTTAAACATAAACATTATTTATTCTTATGTCGTGCTTAGAAAAATATTAAATTAATATTAAAACATATGTTATAAAATTTAAAATATATTAATTTAATATAAATCATTCACTAATAGTGAATAATTTAGTTTACTAAAATAAAAATAAATTATAGGCATAAAAAAAATTTCAGTAAAATATCTCTTTTAATTTAAAATGATTTTTATTATAATTTATTATTAATTTATAGCCAAAGAATTAAATCATACATATGTAACCATATGTTTTCATTATTTAGTTAGTCTTATTCATACCATCAAATCCAATGGCCAGATGATAACTGCCACATAGTATATCGTGGTTCATTTAAACTCGGTGTTGTGTGTAACATATGCTATAGAGAAACATAAATTTATTTGAAATAAAATATTTAATAAAATCTCAGAGAATTATAGGTAGAATGTGAGGAATAATAATTATTGAATTTTGTTGTATCACTATTTTAGTGTGATTGAGTAATGATATCCACATGGCTCCTAGGGTATAGCCATTGTAGAAATCAACGATGAATAATGGTTATATATGATCATTAATTATATATGGTTTTGGTTGAGTTGTGACATGTGGTCAGCCCCTCAATACCCACATGGGGTGTAGGAATTTAAAATGTGTTTTTATATCATAAAGGAGTCTATGAATCCATATTTACCCTTGGCTTCTACGATCTACATCATGGGATTTAGTTGAGACTCACTGAATAGTCACACTTGGGGTGGGATTAGGTATATTATTACATATGGAATGGTATGATACACCTTGAGTGTGTTGCGAAATAGATATTAGATTTTACACTTGATGAAATCATTGAATCATTGATGGATTTTCTTATTTTTTTTCAACAGCTTCTATAAGTAATTATAAAGTGTTTGAGAATGTTTTTTAGGTGAATTGTGGGTTTAGAAGATGTTTGGAGACGAATTGAAATGTATGGAGATGATTTCTAAAAATTGGAGTCTAGACATAATAACAAATCTTCATTTTAATTAAATATATAACATTATAGAGTTGATAAAAAATATAAAATGGAATATGTTAGATCTTGTGGAGATATAAAATGAAAAAGTATTAGAATATGTAAGAATAACCCTGAGTTTTGACTATTAATTATAAGAGTAATACAGGGATATATAATATTAACTATAAAGTTTCATATCTTATGAAAGATTAAAATTGATAATATATAAAAGTAACTTGATTTTCTAGAGGAAATATAAGATTAAATTGGTAATTTCTAAGGTAAATTATTATTAAATTTTATGATACTATATTATTATTCATATTATAAATATTTCAATACTATATGATAAGTCTTGATTGAAGAAAAATATTATAGAGATATTATGTGAATAAGAATATTGCACCATGAAAAATATTTTTACTATAATGATATTATCATATGAGTATGAAAAATTTAAAAATAAGTAGTAGCTTTTATAGAGAATATAATTGAAAATATTTTGAATATTTTAGAATATATTTTAGTAAGAATTATAGATATTTAAAAAGGAAATATTAGACTACATTCCTAATTATTGAATTTAGAATTTTACAATGAGGAATATTAGAGTATTTTTAAAATGAATATGATTGAATTTCATTGATGTTTCAAAATTTAAATGTTGGGAAATATCCTCACATTCATAATGAGATTTAAAAAGGTATATGTTTCGAAGAAAAAAAATATGAAAAAATATTGAGTGAGAATGATCAATAATATTCTACCATCTACTTGACCATATAGACACCAAAGTTATTGAAGTATGAGGGAGATTTAAATCAATCTAGATATCTCAAAGGATTGAGAAAAGGTCTCTATATTAGTGTTGAAGCATCCTAATGTTCACTTAAAAAAAAATTCATTTATTTTTTGAATAATTATTATAAAATAGAGGGGTATTGTATACAGAATAATTGAGAGACCATTATATTGAAAAAAAAATTGGGTTAATGATGATAATTATTATGATCGTGAATATCTTTTATAAGACCTACAAAAGATATCAAATGGAACATATTTGGAAGAAAAAATTACTAAAATGATCCCTATACTGTGATTCAATAGAAATTAGAAGAAAAATCCCACCAAAGTCACCACACCACAACAATAACCTTTGAATGAACCTGGATAAGATTTATAAAATATAATGATAGATTGAATGGAAATAAAAAGAACAACATTGTTTTTATAGGGTTTGTAAATGAGTCCCAATCCATAAGGGGAACAATAAATTTACATTGATTAAGAAATTGGAAGATGATTAAAGTAGAATAATATCTAATAAAATGATCCATCCTATTAATTATAGCAGGATCCAGTTGGTGAAACTAGTTTCTCTATCTTCTCTTCCCCCACATCAAGTGAATCCATATAGTTCCAATATTCACGTACATATATCTATTTAGTCATAGACTCATATCATCTCAATTCTTAGCATCATTATACTATGCGTGCTTCTGAAACTCTTGTAAGTTTACTCTTACATTTCCATGTATGATTCCCTTATGTATTCCCTTTACTACAAAACTACTTGGGTAATCCTCCCATAATAATTTTTATATACCCTAGAGTAACTTTTTTTTGCAATATTGGGTCATCTAGACCCAAATTATACAATTATTAAAAATTACTATATCATGTATACAGTGAGTTATACTTGATGTACACTGATCATTGTAGTGTTGATATTTATGTATCCACTATTTAAATTCTAATGTCCATAGATTATTTTTCAAATCAAAATGTTATTGAAATTTCTAGTCTATAATGATAACCTCAAGATACTATGAAATTAATCTTAAAAAAATGTATCATGCTCAAGAACATAATTTTTAATGAACACACATGATTTTTTACTATCAGGTGTCAAGGGATCATAAGAATTGATAGTTCTTATCATAAAGTTCACACATGGTGATCTATAGTTGGTGATATCATGAAGACTAACCTACTAATAGGAACACCACATGTTTTAGGTGTTATTAGTTGTTCCTATCCAACAACATGTGTATTGGTCTCTTAAAATGAGAGCATTATCGATGTATACCACTTGATTATGTACTTTTATATAAGTAAAAAACAAAGACATTGAAGTCTTGGAGAGGTATATTATGTTGCGTGCATCATTGGTGGTATGAAATTGGTTTAATGATCATGATATAATTTTTCCTTTATTAGTTGAGGAAGTGATATCACAAGACTATTTCATTAAGATGGTAGTACCTTTATAATCCTTGACCAAGGTATTCAAAGGTAAGTCTATTTAGTTAGATCAAAAAATAATAAAACAATACTGGATGAAAACAGAAGCTCTGCAACCTACTTTATGTGATATCATGAGAAAAAGAGATTATGTTACTCAATGTGTGTTCATTGGAAGTATTTTTATTGCTATGACTTTCTTTATCTTCTTATGGTCCTTGATGAGTTTCTAGACTCCATTACTGGTTTGTGAATAATATTCACTAATCTAGAGATATGTTCCCAGAGGGTTACACAAAATATCACATTCAAGAGTCTTTTATATTATAGAGAATATGAATATTATACATAGTGGGACCCACCATAGGGGGAAAAAGTTGACCAAGTAATCATTTACTGAATAATAAATAAATTCATTATTATTTGAGTATACAATAATTAGGTTGAATTTATTTGTTAAATTTATTCACAAGTTATTTACTAAATACATGGAAAACATTATATAGAACAATATTATTTTAATAATCAAATTTTTTTAAATATTTTTTGGAATTAGAAGCTGAGTTAATGACTCAGTTTTATCCTATAATATAATTATTATATATTCGAATAAATTCATAAAAATATAAATGTCATTATGATGTAATCAGTCCATCATAGCATGTAATTTTTTTTCTTATTTAGTGGGTATTTTATTTGTAGGGGATGGGGATCCCTTTCTATGTATTTGAGTCTCCATCTATATAAGTAGAAGAGAGAGAATCAATACTAGGATTATTCATTCCAATGGATTGAGATCCAATATCTCCAACCACTTCATAGAGATATAAAGTCATTATACATGCATTCGATCCAAGAACACATTCATGGATCGATGGTATGGGATCTATGTGATCATCACGACGTTGAAGGAATCATCACTTCTCTACAGTAGTACCTAGAATTCTAGGATGAACATCCGTGTGGATTCTTGAAGTGAGTATGGATGATATATAGGGGTTCATACATAGATATTTCAAGAAATATTCATCAGTAGTGAGCTTCTATTGAGAACACTTCAATTCAAATGAGGTAACCATTTGGTTTAATTTTTTGATTTTATAAATCAAATGAGATCCTTCAACCTCTACTAGGGATTAGATCACTATATATGATGTTTTATTATCATTTCAATGTTGAAAAGTTTTAAATAACTAGGCCATTGAATCCAGATATGTTCCTTGGTACAATAAATTGGTATCAGAGGGATCATGTGAATTCTCAGAGCTAAGAAAAATATGGGTTTTCTTAAATTATGTGGAGGGAATTGATTCTATCCCAACAGAACAGACTACATAATGATCTGATGTCAGTTGACCAAGATATGGATATCAAAAAATATTTATGGATCATTTGAAATTTTTTATCAGGAATTAAAATTTGAAATATATATTTTATATGTGTTTATTTTTATGGGAGTATTATTTTTGGTGTTTTTTCATTAAAACCCCATTTTCTGGCGATCCTATTAGTTCTGGCCAAGGTTTCATCTAGAGCATTATTCTTCAATCAGTGGGATAAACAGCCAAATTCTTGTGGAATTATTAATATTATTTTTGTTTAACTAATTATATATTTTTTTAAATTTCATGTTAAAGGGGGTGGTTCAATGGTCCCTCAATTTCATATTGGTTTGGCTGTATAAAAAAATAAACAAATCCAAATTAATATAGTCTTTTGAAAATGTGTAAAACAAAAATAATAATAAAAAAATCAGGGCTAGAGGGATAATGTGGGTGAAAAATTCAAACCAAACAAAAAAGAAAAATTTGAGGGAAGTTTCACTAGGAAGCTACTACACCTGCAATGATCTCGACCAAATGATCAACACACTTCCTACCGACCCTGCCACTCACTGACCTCACCAATAACCTATCATCGCCCTCAACAGGTCATCCAAATTTCCTCAACGAACCTCACCATGAGGCCTCATCTTCGTCAAGCTCCATCTATCATTATAGAACCAAATTGTGTCACCCACACCAGCTGGCCAGGAACAGACCGACCATCCACCTCGACACTGACCACAACTGTCCCACTGATGAGGTCTATCCAAACCATCTATGGATTGTCCTCCAAGAGAGACCTACATGGATTCCACACACACTCCAACTCCCTATCCAGCCTTTGGAGAGACCTTTCCATGTATGACTCCCTATGGTAAACCCCGCCGCATTCGTCTCTCTTGGGAGACCCCCTCGTGTCCGATGTAGCACCAGGATCAGACCCCTACTGATCCAGTTTGACTTGGAATGGGTTAGTTTGGGTCTTCCTGACTCTAAATGGGTTAGCACGGGTCAACCTAGCACATAAAAGACTTATAAGGGGTTTACCCATTCTAGAATGGGCATGTGTGGGGTCAACCAAACCCGCAACGGTCCCTGTTGGGGTTCTGATGCCAAATTTTTTTAAATATCCAATAATAATTTAATATTTTTTGAAATTTCAAAAAATATTATTTTTAATTTTCTGAAAAAAATTAATTTAATTATGGGATAAAATTAAATCATTAAATTAATTTAATTTTTGGAATAAAAAAACTAAATTTTCAATTGGACTATACTAAATTAAAATATTTAAATTTAAAACAATTAATATAATTTATTTAAATTCACTTATACTTAACAAGTATTGTATTTTAATTTTTTATCATGATTTTATTTTACCCATATATTTTTCTTGAATAGTGACTGGACATGTTTGTCTGGTTTTATTTTATTTAATTTTTTATTACGACCATGTGCGATGTTTGTAATATTTAACCGAGTTTTTCGACGGTCATCACATTGATTTTTTTTCTTAAATATGTATAAGATCACACATGACCATCAATTTACTATTTTATATAAATTTCACCTTCCATGATCCCCTATTCTTTATGTGAGTACATTTGTAATTTTGGTGATGATGATGAAGGATTTGGACCATGCCAATATGAGGCGGTATACGAGACAAGAAGTGAAAACACCTGAAATGGGATGAGCTGTAATTTGAGTCAAGACCTAAATCAAGTATAATACCCCTAGGTCACGTTTGATCCATTGATTTTAATTGGATCAACCAATATTTGATTATCAAGACTAGGCAAGTAATTTATTTCCTTTAAGCATTATTTTTTATTTTATACTATAGAAAAAACCGAAAATAATAAACAAAAATGCATAATGATGTAATGAATGTATACTATTAATCCATGTTTCGTTGTGAGTGAGAGAACATAGTATGAACATAATTAATATAAATGGATTAAATTCATATAAAATATCAAAAAACCCTCCAAGAAATATTATGTTGCAAACACCTTCCTTCATTTGAATTTAATCACAAACTGGTGTACGAGGTGCTCGTCAACCATAGTTGAGGGTTCCTCCTACTACTGTGGAGTTCTTATGAGAGAAATATATTTAATCAACTAATTATGAGAGAAAAAAATAATCTATAGATAACTTGTTTTATATTTATAGGAAATTTTTGAGTAAATAACGTTTATGATTTTAGAAGCTAGGACTTCACTCAACTGTTCAAGGAGCCGTGAGTTAATTTGGTTGGCCAGTCAAACACCTACCTAGAAACTCTCTGAGTAGAAGTGTCGAAATATATTGTAGACTATGAGGATATTATTCATGTATATTTTTCACCATAATACTCAATCAACATAGTATATTGACTCTAGTATCAAGGGATACTATAGTTCAATAAAATAGTGGGAGACATATAATGATAAAATCAATCGATAATGTCTTATCACTAATCAAGGTAAAAGAACTAATCTTACAGATCCTGTTTTTTGTAAAACATTGAAAGTAATACCAAAAGATCAATATGATTAATTTTAGACAATGTTAATTTCCACACCAACATGTGTTTCCAAATATTAGTACAGGTGCTTGTGAAAAGTACTATGAAATCAAAAATTCAAGGTGCTGGTGTCACTAATACATATTATGTCTCCTCAGGAAGTGAGGGTTAGGAAAATTATTATTAGAGACTAAGGTATGATGAATATGATTATTTTTTAATAATTTTATCATAAATATTTTATCTGAGTTGTGGATACAACATATATACATATATGATTTCACATGATGTCTCATATCCGAGAATATTTCAAGGAGAAAATGAATGGAGATATAAATAGGATGGTGATTAAACTCGATATGTGTAAAATTGAAATATGTAACGTGATATTTCAATACATATCATTCCTATATCGTTATCAAAAACTTACTATAGTTTTTTAAGATCACAAAATGAATAGAATAAATAAATCACTTCATTGCCTTTTGGGTAAGGTTCTCTATGTAAATAAGAAGTTATAGAAGGTTTAATATTTAGTTCTTATAGTGAATGAGTTAAAAGAAAAGATGAAAAGTACAATGGAAGGGATTATACCAAAGTAACATTTGAAATGTTTTTAGAAAATTAAATACGAAAGACATTATACGAGGAGATATTTTTTTTCATGTCATGAGACAATTATTTAGAAATTTAAATGCTATGATCTAAATTGACGAAGTATGTAGTTGCTTCTTATTTAGGTATGATCATTAATTATAAGTAATGTTTCTATAATAATTCATACTTATTGAATAGAATATTACTACCACATATGTGGTTTTTAATGAAGTAACCATGTAATAAAAGAAACATTATAATAAGTTAGGTGTGTTCTCCAAGTGGATGAGAAAAGGTGATTCCTATGTCAACAGAAAGAAAAACACAATTTCTATTTTCCAAGTAAATAGTTCTTGTTGAAATTTTGTTAATAATTACAAAAAAAATAATCTTCTATTTCTATTGGACATTAAAATACATTATTCCATTTTCTGAATACGTGATATTTGTGGATTTTAATACCCAACAATAATTCAATAATGCTTCAATCATTAGAAATACCAGATTAATATAAAATGTTAGACTCATATACCCACTTTTGGAAAGATAATACCTTTTAAAGAAAAAATATGTAGTTTTCAAGGATATATCCAATTTTGTTTTTGAATATTTGGAGTTATGGACCTTAGGTATTATTGGCACACTCATGCACTTATTTATGGACAAATAAACCTTTAGAAAGAAAGGTAGAAAACAAGGCATTCATAATTTTTTCTACTAGATAATGTGAACTATTATACGGTTAAAGTAGTTGTAAATATACCACATAATATTACTTTAATTGTTTATTAATGAACATTAAAATTAATTATGTTATATGAATGCTCAGAAGACATGAGTTTATTTAGGCCTATATGATAAAGAATATATTGACCAAGAACTGTTCGATCATTATATTTTATCATGGAGTAATTCCTAAATGATCATTACCTTATACACATAAAATTAATGATGCTAATATAATGTATATACGACGAGTCATACATGTTAAAATTGATTAATAAAATGTAACATGGAGTAATTAATAGACACACATTTCCTTATAAACATCTGAGTCATGATTTAAGTAAAAGAAGCATCAATGTTGGAATATATATTCATTGTAATGAATTTCATTATTTGTGAGACATGAATCGTAAATAATGGTGTTAACCCATAACCATATGCCTACTATATTAAAAAATTGATATAATAGGAGGTATAGTATGATATAAATCCATAATTTCCTAATAACATGATTAGATGAAAAGTTTTTATTAATGGTATAAAAAAAATTGAATCAAGAGAAACACTATGTGAATATAGTTATCCTAAAGTTTTCAAGGGCTATTAATTAAATCCATAATATATAAAAAATATAATCATGTCATAAACTCTATTTATATAAAAGGGGGAATATTTTTATTTGATATAGTGGATGAATGATTGAATTAGATTAGTTAATTCCAAAGATTCAGAAATAACTGGCATAGGAACAAGTTCCACAAGAGTATGTGGAAAAGGAATGTTCCAAAGACACATAATACGTAGGATGGATTAAAAAATGGTAATGGTTTTATATTCACCAATTATGGTGATACAATATTCTTTTATAATAATGAATCCCACAAGTATTTAGTATATGGAGATAAATGACAATTGAAAAGTTTAATTAAAATTCAATAATAGATTCTATTTATCAAAGAGAAAGGGATTATTATTTTCAATACTGTAGAGGGTAATCATGTGAGATTCTACATGGGTGGTACAAGCATGGTACCAAAAATAACTGATTGGTAACATCATGTCATTATTCTTAAATCCAATACAATTTTACTTGTCATATCTACCATCTATGATCATTATATTTGGAATTAGATTTCATGCCCACTAATATTGGAAGGCATTTATATGAAGAAAATAGAATGGGATGGTGATACCATAAAATACCAATAAGGGGTTTAAGTTACAGAAATCCTATTTTGGATTTAATTAAGAAACAATATCATAGAATATTCATTTAGAATGAATTTATTCCACGTGTCTACAAGAGTTTGTTAGAGAGAATCTATTTTAATGTAAAATATGTTTGAAAACATATGGAAAACGTCTATTGGTCTTAAAATTAGTTAATACTGGAATGAATGAAAATATCTACATATTGACTTAAAGTAAAATCCTATGTTTTAGGGAACAATATCTACTGAGTCAAATCTAACAGTTTCTTATACCTAGTCAATAATACATATACCAACAAGGTATTGAAAAATAAAAGTATGAATAATTAAATACATAATTTCTACCAATGTCACATGGAAGAAATATATTCAATAAGACATTCATGAGGAATATGAAGAGATTAATGTGGTAAATAAAAATTCAATATGGTTTTGCGATTTCTCAATCATATATTCCATTATATGTACAAGAAATGATATTTCCAACATAAAATTTGGGATATGAAAATATAAATTATACCCCAGAGATCATCAAGGGAAGTAGTCATAACTATCTAATTGCACTTGATCAAGTACAAAATGTATGTGCCTAGTATGCGGAGAGAAAGGAATACTAGTTATAAAAGGGAAAAAACTATTTTTAATATAGATCAATATGATATAATATCATAGTTAAGGTAAGGTAATGAGCAGGAAAATTTCCTTCAAGCTAGTGGTAAACTTTTCTGAAAATAATAAGTGTGTTGTGGCTTCTATAAAGGTTAAAGAAGCAGTGTAAAATATGCAATGATTTGTTCATGGTATTTGAATTTCACCTAGTAAGTAATATTTTATCAAAATGATGATAATTATACTAATATTACATTCCAAGATGTCATGTTTTGATAGTGAAAAAATACGACATAATATGTGATATAATCTCTTGAGAAGTCTTCATCAAGGTGGTGAGGTCACATATATCATAATAGCTATGAAACCGAAATGTGTTAGGCCCATGAATAAATCCATAACTGATCAAAAACATGATCTTATCTTGTGAGTGATAACAAGTGTCAATATGAAGTCGGAACTAGTTCAATTAGTGATGTTGTAATAGTGGGTTCACTTGAACCAACTTATATAGTACTTTTCAATTACCACACCATGTACATAGTGAGTTATACATAATATACACTTACAATTATAGTGATGAAATTTCATCATTGACTATGTAAAAGGTAATTTTCATAGATTATTTTTCATATCAAAAGGTGATAGAAGTTCCCAAACTATAATGAGAATCTTAGGATACTATGAGATTAGTCTTAAATAAATTTCATATAGTCTAAATACATCATTATGAATAGACACGTATGTTTTATGACTATCTGGTGCTAGGGGATCATAATTATTAAGACTTATTATCATGAATTTCATACATGGTGATCTCTATTAGGTGAGATCATTAGGACTAACCCTCCAATATGAATACTGTGGGGACCAAGTTGTACAGATAAGGAAGTTAGAGGAGATTTCTGTTATAGACTGTTGTTTTTTTGTTAAAGAAGATAAAGAAATTCACTTTGTAAAGGACTTGAAAACTAGACGATGCTTTGCTGATATGTATTTCACAAATATCATATGTTAGGAGAACATTGGATGCAAGACTTATGAGGAAAAGGGGGGAAATGATGATGCCAATCATATACAGTTATGATCAGAAGGAATGATTCTGCTGGAAGATAGGGAAGTTTCAGTACTTTCCATTGTAACTCTGAAGATGCTAAATCAGGTCTTTAAAAGGATATATATCATAATAGTGGGCTTCATGATGAAAGTTGAATAATAGATATGGGATGCAGTGGAGAGAGAAATAAAAAAGGAATGGAAAATCAGAAGGTGGCACAAAAGGATAGTTTAAGGTGATGCTGTTTTCCTGTGTTTACCAAATTTTAGGGCCTAAAAATCAAGAGATGAAGAAATGTGGTTTTGGAAATGGATGTTGCAAAAAAATAAAATATGGTTTATATTTTTTCATTCAAGGATTTATTCATGGTCAAAACATAGAAAAATGTAAATGGTATGGAGTGCACACCAAATTGGGCAGAGTGCGTGAAAAATAAAGGCTGCACGAAATATTGGTATGGTGTGAGAAATAGAGTAGTGATGTTTTTTACCAAGAGGTGTTTCAAGATCAAAAGCTCCAAAATTGTAAAATGCATGAGGTGTGTGAAAAATTGGAGCATTGAGCGAAATATGATGTTGTGTGAATGAATTTTTACGCGCATAAAGAGGGTTTCATGCACGGATTAATGTTTTTCGTGTAGGGTTAAAAAGGCCTATAAATACAAGGTGACCCCCTCTCATTTTCAGGGCACGAAACTTTGAGAAATATCGAGCACTAAATTGTGTAAAATTATACGCTAAGTGAGTTGCGTGAGAACAAAGTGGTTTGCACGAAAAGAGGAAAGGTGCGCAAAAAATTGGGAAGTTGTGCAAAAAGTGGAAAGTTTTGCGGAAAAAAAATGTTGCGTGAAAAAGGTTTTTCGCGCCAAAAGGGAATTATTACACGGAAGACATTTGAATTGTGTGAAAGGTACCGTAAATATCACGTGATAAAGTTACTCTCTTTGCAAGTATTCTTTTGAGCATAAGATAGTTCTTACCAGCTTCTTGGTATGAAATTGAAGATTATCACTTCAGAGAATACATTTGTTCAATTATAAAGAAGCAATAAAATAATGTAATTCCCTATTTGTGCTAAGAGGGTGAAAACACACTTGAATATTGTTTTCCAAGTTCTACATGAGTGTAAGGGTATATCCTACCTGTTGTATTCCACATCAAAAAAAATTTTCTAGTGGATTGTGTGGTACTGGATTATTTCAGTACTATACCAAGGACGTAAATACTATTGTTGAGTAGTGAACCCTATAAATCTTGTGTTCTTGTGGTTGTGTGTGTTCATCATAGAAAAAACTATTTAATAGGTGGTGAAGGTTGTTTAAAAAAGTAGGAAACATAAAAATAAAAATATATCACTGATTCACCCCCTCCCCCTCTCAGTGATACTTATATCCTGATTGGTAACATCAAATACCACATGTTTCAAGTATTTTTGGTTGTTCCTATCTATGAACATGTGTATTAGTCTCGTGACTTGAGATCATTATCAATATGTACCATTTGATCACATGTTTGGATGTCTAGAAAAAACAATGACAATGAATTCATAATAAGATAGCATGTGTCGGGGGCGTTATTGTTGGAATGGTACTGGTTGAATAATCAAGATAGAATTTATCACTTCAGGGTTCAGAAAGTGACATCATAGGCATAGTTTATAAGGATGGTAGTACATTCATAAATCCATGTCCAATATAGTTTAAGGTAATTATATCTAGTTAGATCAAAAAATAATAAAACAAGAATTAATAATGACATAAGTTGTGAATTATTATTTATGATATATTGTGATACAAAGAGATTCTATTACATAGTGCGTGTTTATAGGAATGTTGTGTCATTTCTATGGCTTTTACTTATATATATAGGGGCCTTGATAGGTTTATATACTCTATTATTGGTCTATAAATAATATTCACTACTATCAGGATAAAAGCCTAGAGGGTCACACACAAAAGAGTATTCAAGAGTCTTCCCTATTTTGGTGAAGAGTTATATAAGGCATGGTGGGATAATAAAAAAATTCATTATTATTTGATTATATAATAATTTGAGTTAATTTATTTATTAAAATAATTCACAATTTATTTATTCAATACATGAAAAAATATTATATGACAGAATTTTATTTTAAAATTCAAGGTCTGTTTAATATTTTCAGAAATTATGAGTCAAGTTAATGACTTAAGTTTGTCATGTAATATATTTATTATATATTACAAGTACGTAATAAAAATACAAATGATACTATTTTGTAGTTAGTTTGTCAGAAAATTCCATTTACTACTAATTTTGGTGGGAATTTTATTTTCAGCGGCTGGGGAACCCTTTCTGGGTATTTGATCCTCCCACTATTTAAGAAGAAGAGAGAGAATCAATTCAATGATTATTCATTCCAATAGATTGAGATCCTATATCTCCTCCTGCTTCCTAGATTGATGAACTCACAGTTTGACCATTTAACCAAAGAATGCCTTCATGTATCGAAGGGATGAGATCAAGGTGATCATTGTGACATTGAAGGAATCACTGGATCTCTATTATAGCAGCCAAAATTCGATGATTTGTGTCCATAAAAATTATTAAATAATGTGTGCATGATCTATAGGGGTCAGACCTTAGATCCTGTTAGAAATGGTAACCATAGATGAGCTCCTACTTAGTGTCATTCTAATTGAATGTGGTTTCCCTTCAGTTTAAATTTTATGCCTTTATAATTCCGATGAGATCCTTATATCTCTACTAGGGATCATATAACTACAAACGACATAGTTTCATCACTCTGATGATCAATTATTTTAAATTCTTAGCCTATAAGCTTCTGTTGTACGCCTCAATACCATCAAATTTTATATTAGTCGTTAGATAATACACAATTCTCCCAGTGGAAGAGTCAAATGGTAGATTTTGATTGCATATTTTTTAATTTCATCATGTATTATGTATAACTTATGGTATTCCAAGATTCAAATCTCTCACTCTTCCAATTCTAGTAGAGTTCCATTAATTATTCTTCTAGATACATTCCCTTCATTTGACTATGTTCTAGAGACTAAAAACTGATTTTTTCACATTGTTGAAACATAATAATATCCCAATTATGAAACATTTCCTATCCTTTACCACTAAGTCATCCATAAACACAAAAAACCTTTTCCATTCCTCAAAATTTATTGACAACTTCATGGTTCTCCCACCACACTTCTAGTCATCCCATCCTGACTAAGGTGAAATAACACCTAATCACATCATAGAATACAACATTCATCAACATATCCACTATATTTCAAGATATTATTATATTATGTAGATCTAAAACTATGTCTTCCAATAAATTTCGGATGAAGTGATATTTCAGTTGAATATTCTCCATCCTTAATGAAACCTCAAAATTTTTTCCAAGTGAATCACACTCTGCAAATAAAACTATGTGAATCCAAAATAGTATAACATCACCTTTCCTTTTCCCAAGATCATCCAAGAGACCCTTTATCCAAATAAAATCCTTCCTTTATTATTTGAAAGTAACACACTTCACATACATTAACAAGAGTTCAAATACCAATTGAAGATTTAACATCTAGCTCACAACTATCCCTCTAAAAGAAAAAACATATATGGAGATGCTCTTCCATGTCTCTAAATATATCACAAATTTAGAGTTGATAAACCCATGTGATGAATCATATATTATAACGAAAAGATCCAATCATAAATAAACCTTTAATTATCATATAATCTACTTCATAACCTCCCAATGTTCTCTTGTGGGATTTGAAATTTACCTGATAAACACTCCCACTACATGCACAATTTCCAATTGAGTAAAACCCATGGTATACTTCATGCTTCTAACTATAGATACATATAAAATCTTTTCCATATACTCTACCTAGACACTTATTCATGGTGTATTCTCCATTCTCAACTTGATGTATCTGACCAAGGGTGTGGTAACAAGTTTTTCTTCACTCATGCTGAAGCCCTCCACTATCTTCTAGAAAACATCCAACAGATTTAGGTAAAATGTACAGTAAATTAATTCTATCCCAATATAAATCCATAATATTTTTTTATCAAGACTATGGTTCTTCATAAATAAATTTATAGAAAATTCAACATTTATCTCATTGATATTTTCTATTAATAGTTTGAAAATAATCCTATATTCAAAATAGAGAAACAAGATGATGAAAATCCAATCACCGAACATCTTATGATAACATCAATGACCATCATTGATCTAAATGAACATAAAGTCATCCATAATGGTATTTAAATTTTAGTTCCACTTCATTGGATCATAAATCAAAAAATAAATGCTCAACTTCATCTTTCACACAAGGTCTTAGTTCTTATGCTCCATAAAACATGATGTTTCTCACATATATATTTCCTCATCTAAGACCTCACAAAGGAATGTTTTCTTTAAATCCAATTATTCCAGATGAAAAAATTATATTGAAGTACCATCTAAATATTCATATTTTTAACTACTAGTGAGAATATATCATTGAAATATATACCTTTCAATTATTAAAAACCCTTCATAATTAGAAATGACTTGAACCTCTTTCAACCATTCAAATCTTACTTCAATTGATACACCCATTTATTATGAAGTAATTTATTATCAGAAATACTTTATATTACCCCTCATATTCTAGATACATGGAGGTAATCAATACCATACCTCATAGAAAGCATCCAATAATTTTAGTCTTTTTATATTTTGGACTCGTATACGCTCTCAGGGTCTCCATTGTTTGTGAGTAATTGGTAATGCAGATCACTATAGTACTTCTTCACTTGGAACCTTACACTAGTATACCTATACTAATATCCCTATGGTGATTCACTTTTTTGTTTTGAAACTTCCAAAAATTTAATCTCCAGTTCTATTTCTCCTAAAAATCTACCCCATGATTTCATACTACTAGAGATCTCTGAAAATTTTGGCCTTTGAAACTCCATCAAAATTTGACTCTCATATACAATAAATTTTGTATAGTTCAGTGTTTCCATTAAATACATAATTCTAGAATTATATAAAATATACATCTATTATAGACATCTATTCAATTGAAATTTATCCACAAATTATACTTTTCATTCATTATCACCCTTAGATATGTTTTTATCCTTATACAAGATCTCTTTATTGAAGATGGAATTTCAGCTTCGGACAACCTTCTAAGTGTTGTTATCCTAGATTAAAAAACCAAACACTTCATATCTATACCAAATAATGTAACATGATTAGGACTTATAATCTATTATATACCTATCCTTGATATTAATATGGATATAGGATAGTGAGTTAAAGATTCTATGATGCGTGAAATCAAAATTCATTCTGGATCAATAAAAAATAATCATTTCTTACCCCAATGTAGAATAGAGGCTCTCATTGATCAATTTTATCATACAATCCATCAAATACATCCAAAAAACCTTGGGGAATCTAGAATGAATTCTCATACTACTTACTTTTTTTGAAAATTCCAATGTTATCCTCTTAATTACTCTATTATGTTCTTAAGTAACTAATATAGTTTTCTCAAAACATATGACCCTTTTATAACAGAATTCTTAGAATTACCTGATTTCATATTCTCTATAATTATTTGATCTCTAACACTTATGTTTTCTACTGCCCTCTTTTTCCACATTGCATCTATACTAATTTCTTTCTGAATACACCAGAATTGTGAATGAGAAATAAAAATCACATCGTCCATTACACATCGTAAATGATGTTTAGATAGAACAACAACCCTCTATGTGAATGAACTATATTTTACCCCCATAATTTTTTTTGAACAAACTCTAATTTTTGGTTCTTTATTTCCTTAAATTTATTCTTGAATAAAAAATTAAAAAAATTTAAAAAGCTACAATCTTTTAATATTCTATACTTTATTATTTGGATCTTTAGAATACCTTTATTAGTGAGGGTCTTCATCAATTTCTTACTCATGTTACCTGGACGGTCATGCCATAACATTGTGGAGGTCTATCTAACATGAATTACACCTTTTAATATTATCGTGAGGTATAATTTCCCATCCATCACACCTTTTTCCATCACCATGGAGCCACATGAAATTTTATCTACCCCATTTGTGAATGTAGTACATAAACCTACATCATATAACTATATTATATAAATTAAGATCGTTCTTAGTCATGGAATATACCACTTTCTTTGTAAATCCATAAAACTTTTGTTCCTTGTTTGGATAGAAACATATTAATTTCCAATAATATATAATGCTTTATCATCCAAAAGATTCACCTTACTGAATATTTTGTAAGTCTAGTTCCTCATAATCCCCATCTTAGAAATTGAGTAAAATAAAGATATAGAGTATATAATCCAAGAATAAATTAAGATAATTCAACTTAAGAGTATAACTAATTTATCTATTGATACAAGTATCACAAATCCACTTTTGGAAGAATATTTTTAGGAATTCACCAATGTTCATTGCAATCTTTATTCAAGAAACCTTTCTTCCCCCAATGTTATCACATGGGAGAACCTTCCATATAGATATCATTCATTTTATTTTTCTTTAACTTTTCTAGGATGTGGGATATCAACTTTATTCTATGCTATATTATGCTTATGAACATTATTACATATCCTATCAATGATGTTCCTCATTCAATATCGGGTCTCTATCATCCAAAAACAATAATTTAGTCTTTTCACTTTATTTTCATACTGTGGGGACCATCATATACCAAGACGTAAGGAGCAATTAAAGTAACAAAAACACCTACAATTAATATAAAAATTATACCTTCACTATCTCTAACTAATTTCCTTTCATGTTGTAGTAGTTGATGTGGCTTTCCACTATTTTAGCTTCTGGAGTCCCCATAACGAACAACATCCCTAAAAGGATCACTTATTGGATAATGGAATCTAAATCAACCACAATTATTTTTATATACTATTTACCTTTCTTACTTATTTAATGATTACCACATATTACCCATCAATAGAAGATCAATGTCTTTCAATTGAAGAAAAACCTTCATCTTAATTTTATATAACCCAATATACATGCCATATAAATTCTCCACTAGAACGATATCCCCACTAAATTCCATTTCGGTGGAAATTAATAAAATAAAACTGAATTTTGGAAAATTTAAGAATTATTATGAACTTATTTCTATAAATTTTATACGTAGCAATGGAAAAAACGAAACTACTGAATCTACCTCTTAAATACCTTCACCAAGGTTTGTTCATTTGAAAATATAAAAATGAAGGATAATGTTTAGTGGATTTATTTGAAAAACACTTGTTTTATAAGTTATTATAGTGTATCAATAATATTGGAGAGGATAGATAATACTACAATCAATTACGGATTATTTCTTATTAAATCTAGTTTTGAGTAGAATTTGAATTTTTTATCTAGGGAATATTGTATAAGACATTATTTTGGTCCCTTTAAGACCTATCATAAGGTAAAAGGATTTTTTAAGGATTTTTTATATAATATCATAAGAAATTATGTTGAATCCCATAAGAATTTTGGATTTTTGTAATATTTTTGAGGATGGAGCTAGAAAATGCCTAAGTTTTAGTGTCTTTGGAAGACATCATTATCTTCAGAAAAATTTGGATAAAATCACAAAACATTGATAAATTTCATTGGAATTGGGTTTTTATATGACTTAATATTCTGAAAAGGGATGGAAGTATCATTGTGCGAATAATATTTTTTTGGGAATTCATAAGACACAACAATATGAATGTATACAACTTTTTATAGTGTTTTGTAAGAATTTTTCCATTATATAAGGAAAAAAAATTATGAAGTACCCTATGTTCAATATAATTTTACTATAATTTCACTTAACTAAATTATATAAGTGTTATTTTTTTGACTTGGAGGATTTACCCAACACATCATCATACATGCCAGCCTATGAAATTAAACCACATAGATTTAATTGCATATTATTAATCATATTTTATGTTTAATAATGTATTCAAAAAAATTTATGGAATCATGATATTATATAAGATATTGTGTTAAAAATAAAGAGGGAATCATGGTGGTATTCTTGGATATTTAAATGTACAATATGTGTGGTTTTAGAGGCTAATAAATTAACTAATTTTTTTGTGGATATTAATCCAATAAGAATGTATGTATGTATATTTTTAGAGGATTCCATTTCAACTAAATTGTGTATTTAAAAAATTCTATTTTTTATGAAAAATTATTGGGATAATAAATAAAGAAACTGAAATCAGATTCAAGGGCGGGAACATCCATGTGATTTATAATGTTTTCAATTTCAAAGATATAAGAGATATTTAAAATAGAAAAATAATTTGAAAAAAAACCAAGAATAATTCATTTGATTAATCTACAAACTAGAAGATAGAGGAAGAGACTATTATGTGTTGTTGCATTACTTTGAATATATAAAATGGAAAAGGAATAATAAATATAGAAAATTGGCAACAATTTTTTGTTTTATTGTCCAAATTTTTTCTTCAATAATGTTTTAACAACCTAAATGTTTAATCTTTACATATTTTCTTGACATTAAGTAGTGTACATGTAGTAAATAGGAGTATGTGATCTTTATATTAGTAGTGAGACACTCTCAAACCCTTATAATAGATCTAGTTATGAGTTTCACATCATGGTATATAAAAAACCTATTAGTATATTTTCCTTAGAATATCCCTCTGTAGTGAAAAAATTAAAACACAATATCCTTGAATTCATATTTATTTTTCAACTACTGTATGTTTATTTGGAATTTTTTTAATATATTTTTACTACTCCTTATCAGATTATAAAATTATAAGAAATAAAAAATAAAGTAACACTATAATCCCCCCTCTTAGGTTGTGTTGGGATGTAGTTTCAACAAGTGGTATCAAATCCCTAGGATTCTGGTAAAGACTCTGTTTATCCAAATCCAATTTTATTAGAAAAAATATTTCATATGAATGGTATTCAATTAAACAATGGAATAATTTATAAATTATAGAATAAAAAGATAATATTTCATCTAATATATCTTTGTATTCATGCCTTTTTTTCCACTTCCTATAGAGTAAATATTAGTGATGCCTTAGAATTATCTATGAAAAAATGAGATAAAAATTTTCTCAACATAGATATTTGGGCTGATAAATATTTATCTGGTGCATTATAAAATTAGATATATATTTATTTGATGTGTTTCAAAATATATAATTTATTTTTGGATACGTTAGCTAATATCTTTGAAGGAGATACTAAAATTAAGGGAAAAAACATTAGGTCTTGAAAAATAAGTCTGATGGTTTAAAGAAATATCTAGATGAATGTAGTGATGGCTTATTCAAACACATTATTAAAGTAATTAGATATATTTTACGTTTTTTAAAGATATAAATGATGTGAATTATTTGAATAAAATTTTGATAAGGATTTTTCCACATTACAACCAAAAAGATTCCACTCATGGGGAAAGAAACCCAACTAAGCATTATCTAGATTATTATCATAGAAACTAAGTGTATTATGAGATGCGACATAAGATAGAAGAGATATATAATATTACATGAAAATAAATTTAATTCAAATCCATGAAAAATATTGATATAAATCAAGTAGGTGGGGAAGAGGAATATTTTAATATTGAGTTTCTTTCACCGTTGGCAAGGAAATTCAAAATGGTTAAAGGAATAATTGAAAGGAAACTAACCCTAACATATTTTATGTGTATAGATTTTTTATATAGAACAATTATATGATATAAAAAGTTTAATAAATAATAAGATTAAATTTTAAAAGTGAAAAATCCTATAGGAATGTTCTCCCTAAATGAAACATTAAACAAGGAAGTTCTTCTACTATGATGTTTCGTAGTAAGATCATGGTGAGCATGGAAGAAGTGGATGATCAGTATTACATGGAATATGAATAAAACAAGTTTATGTAAGAAAAATAGGATTCTATGATGTAAACAATTGAATAGGTAAAACCAAAAGAAGCGGATGATAAAGAGCCGTAGGTTATGATTGACCTCAAAGTAGAACTAAAAGAAGATCTTGAAGAGATTGATATTCAATGAAAATAGAATAAAAAAATTGTTTCATTTCTAAAAGAATCTTAAAGATATTTGGATCATCATGATGTTTAAATTTATCTACTCTATGATGTGTTTGAATTTCAATAATCAGATCACAAAAGACTGAGATAAGTAATTAAATAAAAAGTAGAAATTGAAGAACAAGTTAAAAAAATTAATTTAAATAACACTTATATAATAGAAAAATAAATAAGAATTGAATCTCAAGAAGAGGAAGTGATTAAATTAAAATATAAGTTCAAGAAAAATTTAGAATAATGAAAATTAATGATTAATCTATTTTTGGATAGATTCTTTAATGTAGAATTATTAGAGAGGCCCAAATGAGGCACATATAGTGTTTGAAATATTATGGATAAAAAAATACCTAGGCACATAGGATAACATGGTATTGAATATGAAATTGAGACCTAAAAATATAATGAAAAATATATATCAAATTAGGGGTATAAAAAATTAAGAAAAATCTAAATCGTAAAAAATTTGTTATTAATCAATGAGATATTCAAAGATAGGAGACATATGTATGAGTATAGATGGAAATATTTTTACACTCTTGAAGATAATGTTTTTTGACTTCCTTATCTACATGATGTCCTACTTTACAAAGGCTAAGATCTATCTAAGGGGAGAATCACTAAGAAACTAACAAATAAGAGTGAATCCATATCCTTCATCCCAAATAAGAAACTATTCTTATGGATATTTATTTAACTATTTTAACTTCAGATATAAAGATATTAATTGCAGGTAAGGATGGCTAGAGAGAGTTTGGAATTACTACCATATAAATGAAATCCATATGGATGAATTATAATCTAATCCAATACCCTTGATAAATAAATTATATCTATTAAAAAAATTAGGTGAATGTGACACCACTAAAAATATTTAAGAATAAACGGAGGCACCATTTAAACTACAAAATTGATTAAGTTTCAAAAAGAAAGAAAATAGGATAAGTGATAAAGTGAATATGGTTGAAGTTTAACTCAATAAAACCATGAATGATAGAACCTTGAACCTAGATATTGGGTGCTCATTCAAAAAAAAACTAGAAATGAAAATATTCTAATGAATGTGAAGGATAGAGTTGATGGTACTGTTGGGTTTGATAATGATGGATTTTTAAAACTAATAGGGTGTGTAAAGACATAACATTTAGGATAAGAGTTCAGGAATACTAATGTACTCTGGGTAAATGGACTAAGTAACAACTTGTTAAGATTAAGTTAAATTTATAACTCTCTAATCGAGGTTAATTTTAATTGAAAAGGTTTTTTCATTTAGAGCATAACTAAAAATTATTCTATGAGAGGATGGAAATCCAAAAATAATATCTATCATGTTTATATCATGGAGAAAACATTCTTTATCATTATATAAGAAGAAAATAATTTGTGGAATTTGAGGCTGGGACACATTTACCAAAAAAGAATAGAGAAATTATATATAATAAATATATCAGTGGATATTCCAAACCTAAATAATAATAGAGAACACACATGTGATCATAAATGTGAGTAAATATTGAACAGAATCCTTAAATATAGTATAATAATTGAGCATCCAATTTTCTATACTCCATATATACTGATGTGGGTTTCCCAATGACTATATCATGAACATATGGAGATAGATATTTTATAATTATTATTGATGATTTTGGATGGATGGAATGTGTATTGTTCATACAGAAAAATGGGGGAATGAGGTATTACATGAAGAGATATACAGAGAGTGTGGAGAATGAAATAGGCTTCACCATCAAATATCATTGATATGAAAATTTAACAGTAAACATTTCTATTGAATTTTAGAAATAACTTTGATAACATAGTATCGAGAATGATGTATCCATAATTATAACACCCCCCAAAAATAGAGTATTTAAATGACGAAACCATATGGTGAGTAACATTGATAAAAAACTACCTATCAAAGGCGGTGTTTTGAATTTATATCAGAATGTGGATGTTTAAGTGGTTTTTACACTCAAAACTGGTCTATTCTAAGCATTATAGAAGAAACAAATCTCCCTGAGATGTGGAATGGGAGGAAACCATCATTGAAATACTTTCAAGTTTTTAGAGGTAAGTATTACATTAATAATAAATAAGTAAATCAAGAGAGATATGGTGATATATTAGGAAAAGGAGTATTTTTGGTATACAACATGAAGATAAAGGATTACATGTTTCTCAATAAAAGGATGGGTGGAATTATTGAAATTAATAATAATTAAGTTATTTAGTAGAGAGAAGGAATAAATACTAGAGGATAATTTATCGATAAGTTTTGTGAAGAAGATATTGAAGCCTATAAAAATGTATCAATTACACACTTTCCAATGAGGGAAGGAGACCGAGAGAATGATTTCAAGGAGGAAATTACTATTGAAAAACCCAATCATACATCTTCGATACTGAAAATAAGGATGGAGGTTGATCCTTTAAATATTATTAAATAAAAAACCACACCCAATCAGGCAAGAAGAATGAGGTCAATTGATCATGATACTATAATATCCATATAGTAACCTACATCATTTGATTAATCTATAAAGGATATATCATGGGTGAGATACATGAACAAGTACTTAGATAAAATGGACAAAAACAAAACATGGCAACTGATGGAGAGACCATAACATCAAAACATGAAAAGAAGTAAGTGGGTCTTAAAAAATAAATTTGATGAACATGGTGATGTGTTTGGAAATAAATATTGATTTGTGCGTAAAGAATAAACATAATTTGAAGGAGTTGATTTAGAGTATACTTTCACATGAGTATCATGACATGAGTGGATCAGGTTATTCGTGGAAGTGGATATACAAGTAGGTTAAATAATATTTCAAATAGATGTGAAAATAAATTTATTGAATGGGATTCTTAATAAATATGTTTATATATAGTTCCCATGAATTTCTTATTTCCAAGTGATGAAAATAAAGACTTTAGATTGATGAAGGAATTTTATGGTTTAAAAAGGAACCTCATTCATGGTATACTCAACTGCAATAATAAAAAATGAATCAGGAGTTTAAAAGAGAAGGTGTTGATTATAATTTATATATGAAATTATTTTAAGAGTAATAACTCATGGTATTAGTGTATGTGGATGAAATTATTTTTATAGGAATAAAATAGAAATAAATGGAAATGTTTTCCAAATATATGAGCTTAGAGTTTGATATGATAATGATTGGTGAGGTAACCTACTTTTTAGGGATGTAGGTGATTCAAAAATAGAGATAAAAATTTATAACATTGGATAAGTATGAAATTACTAACTTATAAAAATTTAATATGCATTATTTAAACCCCATGATAACCACCATTTCATTGGGAACCATGTTTGTGAAGTATGGATATGGAAAGACAGTGAATACTACACTTTTTAGAAGTATTATTGGATATATTAAATACTTTAAAACAACTAGGAATTATAAATATTATTTTATGAGTTTGGAATCTATATTTCAAAGAAATCCCAAATAATAAAACTTGGTATAAATGTGGATGATCAAGAGATACATCTAGGGTACTATTTCTTATGGATTAATCTTTTAGGTAGATATAGAGTAAAAGTTATCATCCTTCTAAGATACTGATTATCCTGATAATGTGTTGAATATAAAATCCAAAAGTGGATGTACATACTTCATTATCACTATGTGTGTGGGATAGTTGAGAAAAAATTTGGAAGGTACATCCCTTAATACAGTCTATGTTGAATACATTACTATTATAAATTCATATGTACAACATCAATGGATGAGGCATTGGCTGGAATATTCAAGATAAGAAGTGAAAAAAACTATTTCTATTTTCTATAACAACAAGAATTCAATTTAACATACTAATAATTTAGTGAAACCCTATAAGACTATGAACATTGAACTCAAGTATCATTTTATTTAATAAAAAGTAGATAAATGTGTTTTCAAGAAAGTGTTTGATGGGTCTGATCAATAAGTACTTGATATTATGAAAAAACCGTTAGCTCCTCTTGATTTTTAGAGATACATATTAGACCTTTTTGTTTAATTAACTCTTTCAAATTGAGTAGGATTGATAGTTTCTCCCCTCCCAACTCATATTTAATGAACTATTTGGTATTTTTCTTTTGTTTTTATTATATATTACTCATATAATGTGATTTAGATAATAAAGGGGTATATACTATCCATGGGTAATGCTTGAATGGATTTAAAGATTTATTTTTTTTATAAACAACATATTGGAAATTATATATTATTTCTTATATCCCTCAAAGATAAGGTTCAAAGACATATTTGATGTCTCTTTGTTTGAAGACATGTTTGAAGGCTCAACTATGAGCATATCTGAAAAAAGAAGATCCATCTTCAAATTTATTTTTAAAGGAGAGGAATAAAAATATGGAGTGAGTAGACATACAAGGGGAGTGAATATTGAAGCAAGATCATGTGAAGGAATATGTGGAGGAATTTGATAAAAATGAAAATAAAATCCAAACTGGGAGAATGTTGGAACCAAGGATGATGTTATTTGGGTTTTTATCAATTAGAACATAATGTGCAATTTATTATAGTGTATTACAAATAATAGATATTTAGAAAAGGGTTGTAATTAAATTTTATGTATTTATTATTAAATCTAGGTTTGAGAAGCATTGGATGTTTTGGACTAAGGCATATTTTGTAATGATTTATTTTTGACTTGATAAATATTTTCATGGATAAAGGGAAATGTTATCAAGACTTTTTTTGGAAGTATTTATGATAATTTATAAATCCCCATAAAAATTGTGTATTTTTATATGAATTTTGTTGATGGATCTAGAAAATTACCATGTTTTGTCCCTTATGTAAGACTTACATGATTTTATAATACTATGGAAAAAATCATAAGACTTTGATAAATATTGTAATAAATTGGTTTTCATAAGACATCATATAAAGAAAAGATTGGAAATTCACTCCTTAAATGTAAGAAATTTGTTTTGGACCTTGTAAGAATCCATAGTATAGATTAATATGTTTTTTAGACTTTAAATTGAATTTTGGAAAACTGCAAGATTTTGACCTTTGAAAATAGTGATAATCTATTGGAGTACCTTGTGTTTGAATGTCCTTTAGTATAGTCTCACTTAGGTAAATTATAGAAGTGGTATATTTCTATGATTTGGATGATCTACTCTCCACATTAACATACATTAAATCTTGTAACGTCCCTGTTCCGGAAGCCACCAAGAGGCACCCCATACCCGGTTGGTCAGATGGCCTCAACCGCATTTCCTAGAATTCCAGAGGCTGTCGACTAGCAGCGAGGTCCTTGGTTGTGATAGTGGGGAAACGATTCCATCATTGGTAGGGTACACAGTAGATGTAAACAAACATGAAATGGTGGAAGTAGAGAATTTCCAACAACAGTAAATAACAGAAGACTAAGATAATAAACAACTGGAGAAATGCATTATAAATGATGCATGATACATATGTCTAGTAAAATAGCCAAACAAGTCAAAATGATGAATTCAAATAGTACTGAACCATGTACAAATGAAAAGGATAATAGCTCCTCAGCATCGCAAGCCTAGGCTTGGTCCCATGCTCTCCATCTCCATAGCAAGTCAAGTACCTGAAGTGGAAGGGTGCTTTCCCTTATATATACATGCAACAATATAATCTATCTGGGCCCAAAAGCTTGACCCAAATAGGGTGTGAGACTAAATCCCAGTAGGAAACCCCCAGAGGATCTGTGCCTAAAAGTCAGTGAATATATAGTAGGTAAAAGTAGAGAAAGCAATGAACATGAAAGTGCCCAGCAGTAAACAATCCATAGATCAATATCAAGTAGAAGTGAAACAACAACTAAAATCAAATAGGTAACCCTTTGTGAAGTACTCAAATCCATACCTTCTGGTCCTATCTAAGAAGTACTGACAACCCTTTGGGTAGTACACACAACCCAACCCCTATGGTTCTGTCATATGAATTTAATAAGACTCTCGGAGGAAGCACTCATAGTCTAACCCCTCAAAGTCAAAGGTAAATCAGGACTCTCTTAGGAAGCTCACACAGTCCATTCCCCATATAGTCTAGGTAAAGCAAGACTCTCTAAGTATGCTCACAGAGTCCATTCCCCGTATAGTCTAAGGTAGTCAAGGAATCTCTGATGAATCTCACATGTCAATTCCCCTTATATCCCTGAGGTCTAGGACTCTCTGAGAAAGCTCACTCGGTCAATTCAACTTTTAGACCAAGTCCTTCAATTGAAACAATGACTCTATGAGGAAGATCACATAGTCAATCCCCTTATAGTATAAAGTAATAAAAGAATCTCTGAGTAAGCTCACTTGGTAAATTCCCCTTATATCCCCAGGTGGTTCTAGGCACTATGAGGATGCTCACTCAGTCAATCCCCTCTTTAGCCTACTACACCAGGTTCTCACGGCCATGTATAGGTCAACGAGCATAGTAGTGAAATATAGCCAAAGTAATCCTACGGAACTACTTGGGTAAATAGTCTACATCATAAAAAGAATGTAAGAATAGAACTCTCCACCCTACAACAACATTCATGGAAAATAGGAAGGGCATCCAAAGACTAAACAGGGCCAAACAGACGTAAACCGAACAATGCATGGGAAAAACACATCCAAATCATAGCAATCAACCCAAATCATATACAAATTACCCCTACACTAGTATATAATCATGGAAGGAAAACAACATGGATGAAATGGTAAACACACAAAACCCCATTCAAGGGTATTGGTGGAATTTTCACATATTACTCAAAGACATCGAACAGAAAGGAACAAAAGACCTACCTCAGGGTTAGGATATCAATATAATTGAACCACAAGGCTTGAATCATTTTAGAACACGAAAGTGCTAAAAAAATTCACAAAACGATCAACCCATGAAAACTCACAAAAGAGGAGAAATTGGAAAACGATGATGTAGGAGAATAAGGAACTCACTGATGCGATTACAACACAACTGAAAAAGTTCGATTTCGGAGTACAGATGGAGGATAAGGGGCTCGTCAAAGATCTGCGGCACTATGGGTTCTCTCGGATGAAGACGGACTGGAAAAAGTGTGTTTTGTACATCAGATGCAACCCCGGTGTGTTTAATGTAAAAAAAAAGAAAGTACACGGCATGTACTTTTGAAGTACACGACATGTACTTACTATTTCTGTAATCAACATTAGGTATCCTCCACGTCACCCCACATGACGATGTGTGTGGCCATGACATGGCCAACATATGGCCTACTGTGCCAATGAATTACACAACGTGTACTCCTAATGTACACGGTGTGTACTTGAAAAATTTCCAAAAAACTTTTCTTTTCTCGAAAACTCCAGAAAATGTAAAAACATACCTAAAAAGAAGGTCTGGGTTCGTACAAACATTCCCCATAATGAAATTTTTCCCCGAATTTTCCTAGCTCATTGTAGAAGAAGAAACCCCAAACATCTCCAGCCAATGTGCTCGTACATCGGCCTCCCTCTCCCATGTCTTTTCCTGCACCCGTCCATGATTCCATAGCACTTGTACCAGAGGAATAGACCGACCACATAGAACCTTGATACTTTAATCCAAAATCTAGATAGGATGCTTCTCAAATGATGCATCCACCTCTAACTCAACTTACTCGGGTTGGAAAGTATGATACGAGTCTGATAAGTAATGTCAAAACTGAGAAACATGGAAAAGGTCTTGGATAGCCCGGTACCTCTGAGGTAACTGTATCCAATAGGTCACCAGACCAACTCTCTCCAACACCTCAAACGGCCCGAAGTAACCTGGTGAAAGCTTTCCCAGCCTTCGAATCATTTAGTGTCCCAACCTCTCTGTGACACATCGGAAAACATGATCCCCAACCTCGAACTCGAGAGGTCATCTTTGCTGATCAACATAAGACTTTTTATGAGACTCTATAGTAGCCATCCTCTTCTGAATCAACTCTATATTCTCTATGGTCTCTTGAACAAGACAAGGTCCCAATAAATCTACCTCTCATGCCTCTATCCAACATACCAGTGATCGACATGGCCTACCGTACAAAGCCTCATAAGGTTCCATTTGGATAGTTTCTTGAAAATTATTATTGTATGAAAACTATAAAAGAGGTATATGCTTCTCCCAAGAACCTAAAAAATCTATACTACATGATCGAAAAAGTGCTCAAGCACCTAAATCGTATGCTCCTACATGCCATCTGTCTAGGGGTGGTTAGCTTTACTCAAAATTATCTATGTATCCAAAGCCTTCTGAAGCCCCTTCCAGACCTGAGAAGTAAAATGGGCATCCCTGTCTGAAACAGTGGAGTGTTGAACTCCATGCAGACGTAAAATCTCTCAGATGTACAACCTCTCCACCTCATCAACACTGATGGTCTCCTTGATCAGAAATAAGTGAGAAACCTTCGTGAGTCTGTCAATGACAACCCAAATAGGGTCATTCCCATGAGGTGACCTCGGTAAAACTATCCCGAAGTCCATCGCAACATCATTCCACTTCCACTCAGGAATGGGTAACTGCTGTAAAAGCCCTACGGGTTGCTGATGCTCTACCTTCACCTACTGACAAGTGGAACAACTCATGATGAAACCATCAACGTCCCTCTTCATTCATGGCCTCCAATAATGATGGATTAGACCACAATACATCTTGGTGACAACAAGATGAACTGTAAAAGATGAGGAATGAAAGTCTCTCATCATCTCCTCACATATATCGGTTTGAACCCATATGCGTCCTTGGAAACCCATGATTTCATCCTCACCTATGGTCCACCCAGGAATAGGGTCCCCTCCAAACATGCATTCACGTAGGACTAGGCCTTCAGAATCTGATAGCTACCTCATTTGTACTCGATCAAAAAGAGTAGAGGTAACAACTACAGAAGAAAGAAACGTCTACCCCTAACTTTCTTGAACCTCCAAATGCATCTTAGAGAACATATCCATAGGCATCCACTCACTACTAGACTCTTGAACGGCCTGTATCTGAGTCCTTCTCAATGGAACAACCACTACATTGCCTTTTCCTGGCGTATAGGCAAGCCTAAAATCAAAGTATTTTAGGTACTTGACCCACCTTCTCAGTCTCAAATTCAGATCACTTTGAGTGAAAATGTACTTGAGAATTTTTTGGTCAAGGAAAACCACAATATGCTCTCCTAAAAGGTAATGTCTCTAACAGCATAGAACATGAACAACATCTACAAACTCCAGATCATGCATCTGGTAATTCCTCTCAAGTGGCCTCAAATACTGAGACCCATACGCAACGACTCTTTCTCCCAACATAAGCACAACTCCTAGCCTGATACCTGAAGCATCATAATACACATTATAGATCTTTCCCGGCTCTGGGAAGTCTAGTATCAGTGCTGAAGTCAACCTTCCCTTTAGCTCTTGAAAGGTTGAATCACTAAAATCTGACCATAAGAACTTCACACCCTTCTTAGTCAGACCTGTCAGTGGTGCTTCTATGCATGAAATGTCTTATATGAAGCGTCTGTAGTATCCATCTAGCCCTAGAAAAATTAATACCTAAAATACGTTATTCTTCTACTCCTAGGAAACTATAGCTCTCACATTCTTTGGGTCTACTTATACTTATATCTCAAAAATAACGTGACCCAAGAAGTGAATCTTGTCCATCCAAAAGTGACAGTTTTTATCTTAGAATATAACAGATGCTCCATCAGTGCACTCAAAATGATCTCAATATGTGTGGCATGGTCATGTCGAGTGTGATAGTACACCAAGATATCATCCACGAAGAAAAACATGAAGGAATCCAAGTATGGATGGAACAATTGGTTCATCAGTGTCATAAAGGCTGCCGGTGCATTCGTGAGACTGAACGACATATCCATATACTCGTATAGACCATTCCTACCCCATAAAGTTGTAAGTGGTATATAAGATAGTCTAACATGCCACTGATGATAACCGGACCTCTAATCGATATTCGGGAACACCCATGCTCCTCGAAACTGATCAAAGAGGTCATCAATCCTTAGAAAGGGATATCGGTTCTTGACCGTCAACTAGTTAAACTTCTAATAATCCACACAAAGCATAAGAGTATCGTCTGCCTTCTTTGCAAAAAGGATAGGCTAACCCCAAGAAGAGGTACTGGGTCAGATGAAACCCTTTGCCTGCAACTCCTCCAATGACATCTTATGTTCCTGCAACTCAGGTGTAGCCAACCAAAAAGGAGGAATTAACACTAGTTCCACTCGAGGCACAAGATCAAACGAGAAGTCTACCTCGCGCTCCAGAGGAAAACCTGAAAATTACTCTAGAAAGAAATCCGTTAAATTATCCATGACTGGAGGAATGTATAACTGTGAAGTCCCCTAGTCTTCCAGATAAAGACTAGCAATTTGGGATGTAACTTCCCCCAACCCATGATGCTCTGTACCTGCTCTAGTTTCCTGGACATCCCACTCACCCCTATAAAGTATGGATCCACCTTATGGTTATATTAAACTCACTCTACGACGATAACAATCAACTAATTCCTAGAATGGAACTAACCAGTCCATCCCGAGAATGAAATTATAGCATGTCATCTCTAGGACATAAAGGTCCCATAAAATGTGACATCCAACAACCTATAGAGGGAACTCCTTACGCTGATGTACGATAGAAGTTCATGTCCCCAACATAGTGTCTAGTGTCAAAATATCAGTAGAAGAAAAGACATAGATCCCAAGGCTCTCCACGGCAGCAACATATATAAAGATATGGGAAGCCCTTGTATCAAAAAGAGAAGATTCGAATACTGAGGCAACTAAGATCGTACCTCGAACGGTAGAAGGTCTGGGATCTTGCTCCTACTGGATCTGCTCCACTTTAAAATTATGGTATGTAACACGACCCTGTGTCTATGTCTGACCACTCTAAGCTGATCCACATTGATGTAGCTAAAAACTAGGTGACTGAATACCACAGGCATTACATCCACCTCAGCCTAAACATCCGGAAGAACTCCAGTTCCCAGATTAGTGAGAAGCGGGTGGTGATTCTCTTAAATGAGGAGTCATAGAAGAACCCCTGTCACCAGCTGATGGTGAGAAGAACTGACAAAATCACTGAAGGTTACCCATCTTTCCGTAAGATCGACACTCCACTTGGACTCTCGTGAAAAGTGGCCTCATATGCCTGCTTCTCCTAAACGGGTACCACACCACCAAGCTACTAGAAGATGCCTCCCACCTGATCTGATATCCTCAGGCATCCTCCCTACATCGCTTCCTTCTATCAGTTGGCGGAGCACTAACTATGGATTCTAAGCCACCCTGGCTCACAGCTCCAGAATCCCACAGATTTCACTCTGTAATCAGCACCTAGTTGATGATAGAGGATATCAATGTCATATTGAAGATGTTCACCTGGGAATGGATCTTCTTCCTAATACCATACTTAAAATTCCTAGACTAGAACAACACATGACCTTCTAGAATAGGCATGAAATGCTGCAGGTCCATGAAGCGAGAGGAACACTCTGTCACAAAAAGATTACCCTTCTCTAGGCTCATGAACTCCTGGGTTCGATTAGCCCCCATGGTCTTTGGGTAGAATTAATCATAAAATATATGCTGTAAATCCTCCCAATCCATATTTTGGTGGCGTCACGCCTAAGAGAAGACATCCCAAGACTCTTGGAGGAGTCTCGGAGCATGTAGGTTGTGAGATTCATCCTTTAATCTGGTGGTACCTCGAGTTGCTCGATGATCGTCAGCACGACTTTGAGCCATGACTCTGCAGCCTGTGGTCCTCCTTCCCTGAGAAGGTGGGAGGATGCTGCTACTAGAAAACCAGCATCAAATCCGCGATCGACGGGGCAGGAGGCGGAACTCCCTGGAAGTTCTGCATCATCCTGAGAAAACCCTCCCGAAAGTGTGCATCGGCGCATGCAACTGGTATAATTGCAACTGCCAATGCTGGAACAACATGAGGATCTACATGAAGTCCCTAATTAGCCATATCAGGCATATGATCACTACCATGCAACTGGATGTCAACCGGAGGATGTCTAGGTGGCATGACTCTACAAGGTCAAACAAACACTTAGATTCAAGATTATCAAGGATTCAATACTAAATGCACAAGAATAAAACTAGAGAAAGAATGAATTCAAGTTAAGAAAAACATGACGACACGGCATGTATTTCCCCTACACTGCGTGTTCCTTTAAGTCATCCACATGGGTGTGTACTCCCGCCACAACTGGTCATTTAACACCCCAAAACACATGGCATGTTGTCCTAAAACATGACGTGTACTTGAATCCCCTTTCCATGACCGAGTCCTCATACATGGTTAAGCCACACAGCTCTCCTAAGACAAGAAAACATGGTGTGTTCATAGTAGACACGACTTGTACTAGAAAAGCTTCACCTAGCCCACGTTGTTAGTGACACGGTCAGACACACAGCTTAAAGTACATAACGTCTTCCTAACAGACACAGTGTGTATGACAATGGATAACACCGACCCGTGTTGTTCATGACATGACCAGGTTCCTGGGTCAGAATACCAAGTGTTTTTAGAAGGAACACAACATGTATTAGTCACGACTCGACCAACCTATGTTGTTAGTGACACGGGTGGGCACGAGGTCAACACGACACAGCGTGTCCACTCCAGATTTTTCCCATCCCGTTTCTCTGCAGACGTGGCCAACAACACGGTCAGAGACTTTACAACGTTTACATATAGTATATAGTGTGTAATTAAGAATAAATATTTCTTCTCAAATAGTAGAATGCATGGGATGTACTTAACATTACAAGACATGTATTCTGGGGTTTTTCGGACAATAAGCCTCAGAAACTACTCCAGAACCCATAAAAACAATGAAACAAACATTGAATGTGCAAAATTCCAATCTGTGAGGGCCCATACTCCCCGCGAATCAATGTTTTTCATCGTATACATGTTATAAACATGAGAACAGTGCAGTGATCGACCAAATTCTAGTCCATGGGGGCCCATAACACCTCAAGAACCGAATATTGGCATTCATTCAAGAAAACCTCTACACAAACAATACATTATTAAAAAACAGATATTTCTATCAAGGAAACTGTCACAACAACATGAATATTTTACACATGATCTATCACAACGAAAAACAATCACTAATGAATCCTAGATGGCATGGAAAAAATGCATGATATGTGATTTCTAAGAAGTTCCTCTATGATGCATGAGATGTCATACCCTCATCTCATCGAGTTGCAAAAGAAATAGAACCTGAATAACGTCAACAATAACAGCACAATACATGTGAGTCACCAAAAGATGAAAATCAAATCAACCATAAAATTTCAAATTAGATACACTGCAATAAACGATGTAGTATGGATTTTCTCTGTACATGGGTTATCTACTCCCAGGATTGGCTTAGTACTAAGTACCTATTCTATCATATCCCAAGATATAGGCTCCAAAGATTATGTCAAGATAAAAGAAACACTCGGATACCACTTTGTAATGTCCTGGTTCCAGAAGCCACCCACAGGCTCCCCGTACAGGGTTGGTCACATGGCCTCAAGCACATTTCCCCGAACATCAGAGGTTGACAACTAGAAGAGAGGGCCTTAGGTATGATATTGGGAAAACGTTTCCCTCATTGGAAGGGAACATATGGGATGTAAATAAACATGCAATGTTGGAAGCAGGGAATATCCAACAATAGTAATCATCGGATGACTAAGATAATAAAAAACTAGATCAATGCATAATAAATGATGCATAATAAATATATCTAGGAAAATAGCCAAACAAGTCAAAATGCTGATTACAAACAGTACTGAACCAAGTACAAAAGAAAAAGATAACAGCTCCTCAGCATCACAA
Organism: Viscum album; assembly: GCA_963277665.1. Lineage (NCBI taxonomy): Eukaryota > Viridiplantae > Streptophyta > Magnoliopsida > Santalales > Viscaceae > Viscum > Viscum album. The sequence goes on along the minus strand of OY728120.1, from coordinate 774,593,911 downwards.
GCCTAGGCTTGGTCCCATGCTCTCCATCTCCATAGCAAGTCGAGTACTTGAAGTGGAAGGGTGATTTCTCTTATTTGTACCTGCAACAATATAATATATTTGGGCCCAAAAGAAGGACCCAAATAGGGTGTGAGACTAAATACCATTAGGAAACCACCTGAAGATCTGTGCTTAATAGTTAGTAAATATATGGCTGGTAAAAGTACAGAAAGCAGTGGACAGGAAAGTGCTCAGAAGTAAACAATCCATAGTTCAATATCAAGAAGCAATGAAACAACAACTAAAATCAAACAGGCAACCCTCGAGAAGTACTCACATCCATCTCATCTGGTCATATCTAAGAAGTACTAACAACCCTTTGGGTAGTACACATAGCACAACCCCTCTGGTTCTGTAATGGATATTTAATAAGACTCTCCACTACTACAAATATGCCTTTTATCAGCGCTAAAAATGGCCTTTACCAGCACTAGAAAACAACTGTTAATGCCAACGAAGATAGGGGGTCACCTTTATCTGCTCTCTAGAAAGGGCTGATATAGAAGATATTTACCGGCGCTTTTTTTAGCACATATAAAAGAAAAAAAAATAAAAAATAAAAATAAATAAAAATATCCTACCAATCAGGGGGGGGGGGGGATTTTATAGCTCTTGAGCCCCCCTTTTAATAGCACTTTCTAGCCCCTCAAGCTCCTGCACACCCCCCCCCCTCCAACCTATATCAGTAATACACCCACCCCTCCTTTATCAGCGCTAGCTCCAAATCCACCCTAATGCACGCACACTTACCTCCACCAAGATTTGATCCCGAGACCTCCCCCTAGCGCGCCTAATGACTTTACCACTCTGCCATATTGATTTGTTCCCCAGTTAATGACACACACACATATATATATATATATAGTTATGTTTATTCATATAGTAATATATAGTTATATTAATATATATATAGTTATATTAATATGTATATTTAGAGTTATATTAATATATATTTATAGTTATATCAATATATATTTATAGTTATATTAATATATAGATATAGTCATATTAACATATATGTATATAAATATTTATATATTGGTATTTTAAATAAAATGGATATTATTTATTTTTTAGATAAAGCTAATATATATTATATGTAAATGGTATATAAATATTTATATATTTAAAACTCAATGTGATTGTTTGAATGAGACTTCAAGACCCCTATAGTGCAAGTGATATTTTCATTGTTCCTAAATGCTTCTCATGGATGATAAGTTCTAAGGGGGAGGTTGTAATGACCCGTGATTTCCATACAAGGTATAATTCTTGGGGAAATTGAAATTTTGGCAATTAGTGGATTGACCATTCATTTAACTGAGCTTCAAAACATAATATGTAGTTATATTAATATATATAGTTAGATTAATATAGTTAGATTATATATATATATATATAGTTATATTAATATATATATTTATGATGATATTAATATATATATTTATAGTGATATCAATATATATATGTAGTTATATTAATATATATATATAGTTAGATTAATATATATGTATATTAATATTTATAAATTGGTATTTTAAATAAAATGGATATCAGTTATTATTTAGATAAAGATAAAATATTTTATATGTAAATATATTTTATTATTTATATTTATAATTAAAATTTTATGAGTGAATATATTAAAAATATGTAACTATTGTTATATATTTGATTATAAATAGCAGTTAATTATAAAAAATGATAAAATTTCAAATAAATAATATCAATATGAATGTAATACCTTGGAATAAATTTAGTACCCACCAAAGAAAGGCAATAATACCCTATTAAATGAAGTTGAAAATCCACAAATGCTAAACAATTGGGGTACCCCGACTAAAAACTCAGTTTTGGAGCCCTTTTGGGCATATTTTGGCCTCGAAAAAACCATAACTAGGGTTCCCGAAATAAAAAGGGTGTATAGATAGTCGCAAGATTCGATTTGATATGTGGTAGAGCTCAAATGGACACTCGGATAAAAAATTATGGTTTTTTGAAGTTCGAGTTGCGTTTTCAACATATTTTAGATATTTTTCTAATATTTTTTATTTCCTTAGTCATTAAATTGTTATTAAATGACTATTACTCCATAATAATTATCAAATTATTAATTAATTTTTTTTATAAGCTATTTTCCATAAATATCTTATATATTTAGTTTATTAATTGTAAATGTATATTTATACTTATCTAAAGTATATTTAAAAATTATATATTATATTTATATAAATATAACTATATTTATTATTTATATATTAATATATTATTTTTAATTAATTTTTTTTGATGTTGACCCATTATCAGCGCTACTAAAAAAAGAGCTGATAAAGGGGGGGGAACCTTTATGAGTGATTTTTTAGAAGTGATAAAGGTACCCCCCCTTTATCAGTTCTTTTTCATAAGTGTTGATAAAGGTTGGCATTGGGAAAAACTATTTTTGTGGTAGTGCTTGGAGGGAGTGCTCACAGTCTATCCCCTCATAGTCAAAGGTAAAGAAAGACTCTTTGAGGAAGCTCACACAGTACATTACCTATATAATATAGGTAAAGAAAGACTCTCTACGGAAGCTCACACGGTCCATTCTCCGCATAGTCTAAGGTAGTCAAGGACTCTCTGAAGAAGCCGACATGTCAATTCCCCTTATAGCCCTGAGGTCTACGACTCTCTGAGGAAGCTCACTTGGTCAATTCCCCTTATATCCCATGTCATTCTATTCAAACAAGGACTCTCCGAGGAATCTCACGCAGTCAATCAACTTATAGTCTAAAGTAATCCAGAACTCTCTCAGAAATCTCACTTGGTCAATTCCATTTATATCCCCAGGTGGTTCTAGGCTCTCTGAGGATGCTAACTCAGTCAATCCCTTCTTATAGCCTACTACATGAGGTTCTCACAGCCCTGAGTAGGTCAACAATGATATAAATTCAATATAACTAATGTAAACCTACATAACTACTTGGCTAAATAGTCTACATCATAAAAATCATCTCAGAATACAACTCTCCACCCTAAAGAAACAGGCATGGAAAACAGGCAAGGCAGCCAAAGGCTAAACAGGACCAAAAAATCATAAACAGAATAATGCATTGGTAAAACACATCTGAATAATATAAATTAACCCAAATAATATCCAAATTACCCCTAAAATGGCATAAAATCATGACAGGAAAAAAACTTGGGTAAAACGGTAAACACGCAATACCCCGTTTTAGGGTATTGTTGGAATTTGCACATATCACTAAAAGACTTCGAACAGAAAGGTACAAACCACCTACCTCGGGGTTAGGAGATATATATACATGAACCACAAGGCATGAATCATCTTAGAACACCATAGATCTAAGAAAACGCACAAAAATATCAACCAATGATATCTCACGAAAGAGGAGAAATTGGAATATGATTCTCTAGGAGAAGAGAGAACTCACCGATGCGATTCCAATGCAACCGACAGAGTTCGATTCAGAGGACGGACAGAGGCTCAGGGGCTTGTCGAATATCGGCAGCCGTACGAGTTCTCTTGGATGAAGATATCCTAGAAGATATGTGTTCAGTCCGTTAGATTCCACCCCAGTGTGTTTAATGAAAAAAAATAAAGTACACAGCATGTACTTTTGAAGTACATGGCATGCACATACTATTTCCACCCTCCACTTTAGGCGGCCTCTACATCACCCCACTCGACAATGTCTGTGGCCATGACACGACCATCACACAAGCTCCTATAGCAACGATGTACATGGAGTGCACTTGAAAAATTTCCAGAAACTCCTCTTTTCCCAAAAAATCCAGGAAAATAAAAAACATACTTGAAAATAAGGTCCAGGTTCTTACAAAGCTTATCACAATTTGTCATGTGGATTTAATTATATATTTTTAATCATAATTTATGATATGTAATACAGTCAAATGAAGTTATAAAATAATTCTATTATGCAGTAGATCAAAAAAAATAAAAAAGGAAAATACTGTAATATTTTTTGAGATTTAAATGTCAAATGTGTGTATATTTGGAGGGAATGAACTTAGTAAAATTCTTGTGGTGGATCTCTCTCTACCGAAAATTCATGTATGGATATTTTTGATGGATACCATATTAAATAATTCTAATCATAAATTTTTTATTATTTATGATGAAATATCAGGATAATAAGGGAGGAGGCTTGACTAAAATTCAAAAGATGGATATTACATGAGATTTATAGAGTTTTAAAGGTCAATGGTATGAGTTATATTAAAATTGGAAAAATATTTTTAAAAAATAATCATTTATTCGAATAATATAGAACCATTAGGTGGAATATGATTCTTTGAGGTGCTAATATGTTACTTTAAAGATATGAAATTGAAGAAGAAGAAGATAAAGAGAAAAGAGACTATATAATTACTATTTTGTGTTCATCTTTATTCTTAAATGATATTATAGTAACAAGTGAGTTGAATCATTAAATTTTTCCTTTTATGAATGAAGAATTGAAGTGTTCAAGATGTAGAAGTGATCCAAAGATCATCAATATTCCTTTCTCAAACCCTTCTAAAAAATCCAGTGCAGTGTTTTACATCCTTGTACATCAACGCCCTATATGCGTATGCTCCTTGGACTAGCCATTTGTGGTGAACCAAGTAAAACAATTCATCCTTTAATTCATATTATACATCCGAATATTTTATGTTTGATTGAAATAAACTAAAATTTTCATACTAATATTTATAATATCAGAGAAATATCCAATATGAAAATGAAAGTCACACCATAATTCACCACTCTCCTATTAGAGTGTCAGGTTTTTGTTGTAAGGTAAACACTATAATTGGAGCTTTGATACCACTTATCAAGAAAATTATAATCTTATGTAAGCCCTATATAACATGTCCACCACAAATTAGTTGGATGAATAAAGTAACATATTGATCCCCACATTATGATGCACTCGGACATAAAAGACACACCTCACATAAGTGAATATAAATAATATTTCCAGTATACAAGGATTGAAATAAAATAAAAAAAACCAAATAAGTTTTTCATAGTTTACATGTGATTCTTAATTAATAAGGGGAATGGTTCATTTATGCTGATTAATAAATTAGAAGATGATTACAACAGAAAAATCTTTGATCAAATGATCCATCCTACTATTTTTAGTAGGACCTAGTTGGTGTAACCAGCTACCCAATTTTTCAATATCCATGGTGACTACATCCATGTAGATGCAATATTTGTGAAAATCTGCCAATTCAGTCAAAGACTCCCACTAACTCAACACTAGCCACTAGTATACTATGCATACTTCTAAAATTATCATGAGTTCACCATTACATTGTAATTACCCAAAATTTAAAAAGTGAAACATACTTTTTTGAAAGAATAAATACCTTATTAAGAAGTGTAGTTATAGAAAACACATGGAAAACTTTGGTTATTCTGGGATATTATAGAATGTCAGATTTAAAACACAATTAAGTATCATAACCATTGATAATATAGAATCTTTATAGTGGCTCTTATGATTAGTATACAATAAGGGTTATGATAAAATCCTATTGACATAGATAAATGAAGTGATGGCCTCGACTATTAGGATCATACCCTATCAATATTCTTTATCAGAGATTTCATGGGAGATTGTTTTACTAGTATCATTCCTTTAACCAATCCAAAGGTGTGATTAAATAACTAAAACATAATAAAAACTATTTTTGGGAGAATATGAAGCTTATAGAGATCATGACCCAAACCATGTTCCCCAAACCACTCCAAGAAAGTGTTATCATCGCACACAATAGCCATAGGGTGTATGTTGGTGTAATAATGGGTTATTTATCTAGAACCTTTCAGTATGAATTTTTATATTTTTATTTTAAATAAGTTAATAATTATATTTATTACTTTTTATTATTACTTTATAAATCATTATATAATGAGTTTGATAAAAATTAGATTTTGATATGAAGAAATAAAAATTTAATTTTTGGGGAGTATATAGTTTCAATTAACACAAACTTTTGATAAATTCAAGTGTTTTTGAAAAAAAAATTAGATAATAAAAATTTATTACTAAATTACATTTAATTAAATATAAATGATAATATAATTTAATGATATCCAATTTAATTTGCTATTAGGGTCATAAAGTTGTTAGTGGTGTAAAAACTAGTATTTCTTAATAAAATAAGTTTTTTAATTAAAAGATAAAATTATCATATTTAGAATAATATTTTGGTAAAATAAATATTATTTTTGAAATTAGTATGTCTAAATTATTCAGTCATGAATTTTGCACAATTTTATAAGACAATTGAATTTTGGGGTTAAATTTAAATATTGTATAAATATTTAGTCTATATTATAAAAAATAACATTCAAAAAGATATTTTATAATACTATAAGGAGTATAGATGAATAAAATTATATTTCAACATTAAAATAATGTGTTTTGAAGTAATTTCATTAATTTTATAAAGCTTTAATGAATCCTCCAAAACGTATATTATATTTTATGGTTATAAACTCAATTATTTATGAACATGACTCGATTCCACATCATCAATGGTATTATATTAATTACTTAAGATCTTAGATTTATAATTATTTTTAAAAAACTAATCATTTTTAGACACAATGGGTATGTTTTTTATTTTTATTATTTCATTATACATAGTCCAAAACATCAGTTTAGAAAATAATAAAGAATTCCCTTCCCATTTGATATAAATACCCACCCAACCCTCCCACTTATATATGCTAAAACCAAATTTAGAATTACTTTAATCACTATATCACTGTCTATGTCCCACCCAAGGTGTTCCTAAGCTCTTAAGAAGCTCATCCCATGCTTTTAGAAGCATCCTTTCAAGGTAAGTGATTCTTTGCTTCTGCTCTTTATTCGAGAACTTTCTTTGTATTATGGCTTTTTATTTCCAATTATTGATGTTGGAATTTTTTTAAACATCAATTTTACTATCATTATGATGTAAATGTAATTTTATATCACCTTTCACTCTCATTAAACCCTTCCATGAATCCTTATGTACACTCACTGTGCTGCTGAAATAATCTCATGATTTTCTATGACTGACATTTGTGTAGTGAATACATATCCCCATTTCCACTAAATAGTATTCATATCGATGTAAAAATCATTAATTTAATTGGTAAGTCCATGTATGTAAAACAAATTCCTTAATTATTGTATTGAAATTGATAAAATACATTATTATTTTGTTTGATTTATCTGGAACACAAATGAATGTACATGAAATGAATGTGACAGGTGGGCCTATAACTATATATCCCTCCAATGCATTGAGTAATGTTTTTATATAATGAGATACCATGTATAGTGCATGGGTGTTATCCCTAGAACACTATGTTATGATTTCTTTATGGTTATCCCTGAATTATGCTTAAAATAACATGTTTTATGTTTTTTCCACATTCCTTATATTTCTATGTTATTATCATCTAATACCATGCTTTGATATTCATAATTATGATTCTCACCTTTTTATGTCATCATGTTATGCATATTCAAACAAATTTATGGCTTTACCTTATTTTGTGATTTTATTATTACATTATTGGTCTTTATATCTCACCCCTTCATTATGTAAGGCTCTAGATTATCCAGTCTAGTGTTAGAAGATCAATAGATTTTAAGAGTATGTTAAGGAGTTTAAAATAAATTCATTATATCCCTATTTAATGTTATTTTCCTATGAACCTAATTTACCAAATATTATAAGCCTCTCAATATTCTGGGATTTTATTATGTGAACATTTATGTAATAAATAATGAAATAAAGTGCAATAAATACATGGGTTTTCATAGTTGGAATCAGAACATGGTATAATTATTATTTAAGGATTAAGATTATAAAAACATAGAAAAATATTTAGGGATCAAACTAAATATAAGAAAATATCCTTAAACATTGGTAAATTATATAGTGAGTGGTTTTAAAGAAACAAAATCCATGTTTGTATACTATATGTGGATGTGGATCTAACACAATTGTACCAAATTTTAATAACTCCATAAATGGTGAATTAGTAATTAAATAGATCATCACCCAATCAATGGAAAAGATGTATTTATGCACACTAGGTTTGACACTCTTAGTAGATATGATTTTTTTAATTCATAAGCTCTTTAAAAATCCTTATGAATAGAATAAAACAATTTTTATAAACATTATGTTAGGAAATAGACCATGGATAACTTATATTAAAACTTATAAATTCATATGTTAAGGAATATATGTAATTATTGGTTTATACATTCACTATTCATAGGTTCCCTTTTATATGTTCAATATTTTTAAAATTCTCATACCTAACCTATATTGGATGAAGTAAATGATTAGAACCAGAATCAAATTGTGAAAGGAAGGATCATCATCTATTCATGAACATCAAATGTGATTCATGAAAATGGTTCTATAAATTTTTTCATATAATTAATGTTTAGTAGAAATTTTCAAACACCACCTCAAAACATGGATGTCATGTTATCGATGAAGAAAACGGATGGGTCAATTATTTTATCCCAAGCATATAACTCACCCCTATCAAACGTTTTGTGCTACATATCCAAAAAACAACATTATTCTCCCTTTAGTGGAATTAAATTCTATTTGGCATATGGATTGTATTTCTTTATATTGAACCAACTAACATTGTCAAGAGAAGGAAATCACCCTCTATATTGAAAATAACCCTCTCCTTCTATACTAGTGCATGTAGGAGGATGAATGTCTTTTGGAATAATTATCTCAATCATGAATATTATTTCCTTTTGAGAAATAATATCTGGATTAAAATATTGATACTATAGAAAAGATCATACTTGATGAGATGCCCATTATTAGAGAATATTTGGATGTTTTTCCTGAAGAATTTATTTTCATTCTTCCATGATGAGAGGTTGAGTTCTCAATAAAACTTATACCCATATAATTTATAACATCCAAGCCTCTATATAGAATTTACATTATTTAACATAAAGATACAAAGAAGAAACTATAGGGAAATTTGGATAAAGGTTTTAAACACCTATGTACTTCATTGTGGAATGCACTAGTCGTTTTTCTTGAGATGAAGGATGAGTCCATGTGCCTCTCCACTGATTATTATGACATTAACAAGATCATGATAAAAAAACAAGTATCCACATCCATGGATTGATGAATTATTTGAACAACCATGTGGATACCAATAAATTACCAAGATAGATCTTATATTGGTGTATTATCATGTAAATGTGAAGAAGGAGGATATTCCAAAGATTGATTTTAGTATAAGCTACAAGAACTATAGTTTCATAATGATTTAATTTGGACTCACTGGTATGAGTTCATAATGATTCCATTTAGAATCAGTAAGTCTCCACCTATCTTCACAGGAATAATGAATAGAGTCTTTATAGATTACCTCAATAAATTTGAGGTTGTATTTATATATGATATTCCCATCTAACACAAAAGCGAGGAGGAACACAAAGATCATTTGATTACTGCACTGAAGACCTTGTGGAAGGAAAATAGATATGTGACGTATAGTAAATGGGAGTTTCAGATTGATAAAATTACATTATAGGTGAATATTAACACCAGTAAAGGGATATATATGGATCCATAAAAAATAGTTTTAATTAAAGGATGAAACATACCAAGATTTCTGATTGATATATATAGTTTCCTTATAATATCTATGTACTATCATAGATTTTTGAGAAACCTATCATGATTTTAAAGCTCACTAACCAAACTAATTAGGAATAGATTGAATTGTTTCTAGACTAATAAATATAAGGAGGTATTTAAAGATTTAATGAAGAGGATAATAATTGAACCTATAATCACATTACCAACTAGAAAGGAAAATTGATTTTGATTGATGTACAAAAGACCTTGATGAAGGAAAAGAGATATGTTAAGTATAATAAATGTGAGTTTGGGAAGTAGAATGTATCATTACTAGGGAATATTATTACCAATAAAGGGATATATATGGATCCTTCAAAAATAGAGGGAATTAATGGCTGGCCCAAAATAATATTTGTGATAGATATATATAGTTTTCGTGGATTATCTAGGTACTATCTTAGATTTGTGATAAAATTATCTTGATTTTAACGCTCACTAACCAAGGTAACTTGGAAGACATTTATTTTTTCTGGATTAATAAATACAATAAGGAATTTAAAGAGTTTACAACGAGGAAAATCATTACATATACTATCACATTACCAACCAGTGGGGAAATAATTGAGATTTATAGTGATATGTTTAAAATGTAATTGAGTTTTATAATCATGAAATATTAAAAAAGTGATAGCCTATTCCTACTACCAATTAAATATCAATGATAATAAATACCCAACCATGTTCTAGTATTGGCTATGGCAAGCTTGAAATTAAAGGTTTGGAAGAATTATCTCTTTGGGGGAGATGTGTAATATATATAATCATCATAAAATTCTCAAGTATATATTCACATAAAAAGAGATAAATTTGATCCATAGAAGGTGGTTATATATGATCAAGGATTATTATTGTTCATTCCAATAACATCTTGTGATGAAAAACAAAGTGACAGATGCTTAGAGTAGAAAGGATCCTACAACCCTATCCATGATAAGGGCAGAAAGGGATCCAATATTATTGGACATGAAAAGGATGGAAATGGGAATAATAAAAGTATATTCATAAATAATTTCTGAAATAAATGCTCAACCATCCATTTTTAAGAGGATCTAAGAGACCCAAAATGGTGATGAGGAGTTACAAAGAAAGGGATCGGATATTATAGAGTTATATTTTTCTAAATATGGATTTATAAGGTTTAGAACTAATACATAAGTCCCATAAATATAAGAGAAAAAGAAGGAACTTATGGGTGATTCACATAGATCGTCATTCTATATTAATATAGGAAGCACAAATATGTATTGATATCTGAATAAAAACTTCTGGTTGGATAAAATAAAGACAATGATTATAGAATTTTCATATTGATACATTGTATGCCATCAAGTCAAGGCTGAATGATATAATTATAATGGTATGATGCAACTATTTCCCATAATAATATATAAATGTAAAAACATAACCATGGATTTTTTCATAGGATTTCCCAGGAATTTATAAGGTATTTATGACATTTTGGTAGTAGTCGATCACCTTAAAAATTCTACACATTTTATATATATCAATGAATATTTATCTCTTAACCAAATTTCCAAGATATAAATAAGTTAAGTGGTAATACTAAATGGATTAACACTCTTCACAATATCTAATTGAGATTCTATATTTACCTCAAGGTTTTGGAGAAGCCCTCCAAAAGATTTGGACACAGAGTTGAGTTTCAGTATAGATTATCACCCTCAGAAGGATTTCCAGTCTAAATAAACCATTAAAACTATAGATGATATTATATGATTTTCTTCAATGTATTTAAAATGATATTAGAATCAAAACCTTCCACTAGTGGAGTTCTCTTACAAAAATATATTTGATTATAGGATTCAAATGAAACCCCACGAGGATCTGTATGGGAATAGGTTTTAGAATCCAATATTCTAGGATAACATTAGAGAGAGTATGAAAATAAGATATGATCTTATCAAAGAGATAAAATAGATTGTTTAAACCATTCAATTTTATATAAATTATCACATTGTAAATAGAAAATATATGCATACAATCATCAAATAGACCTAGAGTTTGAGGTTGAAGATAAGGAATTCCTTCGCATATCACCATGGAATAAAGTTATGAGGTTTGGGAAGAAGTTAAAGATTATTCCTAGAAAACATTTCTTCTTTGAGAAACATTATTTAATTAGAGTTCTGGATTATATAGTAGCACTACCTCCTAACTTATCTCAAGTACATGATGTGTTCTATGTATAGATCTTAAGGAAGTGCATGCAAGATCCCTCAAATTGACTAAAGATAGAGGTGGTACCTTTTGAGAATTATCTTTCATACAAGTATCAACTGGTGAAGATCTTAGATCAGATAGATAAAGTTCTACAAAACAAGACAACTAACCTGTTAAAATTACTATGGAAGAACCACAAGTTTGAGGAAAAAATATGGATCTAGAAGAGGTAATGAAACATTAGATCCCTATAATATTTTAGTGTATGAAATGAAAATTTTATTGTGAAATTTATCAAGGGGGAATCATTCTACAAACCAATCATTCATAAATTTAACTCCTTTTTTGAATGAATAGATGCCTTATGAAGTAGTGCAGTTATAGAAAATACATACAGAAATTTGTTTATTATGGAACATTATATCCTATCAGATTTAAAATACCATTATGAATCATGGATATTGATAATATAACCATTGTAAAATCAACATTTTGATTTTTTATATATTAAGGGTTACTATAGAACCCAATTGAATCAAATGAAAGAATTGATGGCATTGATGAGTAGGATCATACCATTTGAAGCCTATTTATTAGATCTTTCAAGGGAGATGGAATCATTATGATTTCCCTTGAATAACCCCATTCTGAGATTAAATAAATGAAACATGCCTGATAATCTTCATTGGATATGTACAATATTATTGATATCATGACCCAAACCATGTTCTAGGAACCACCCCAAGATTGTGTCACCATCACACACATTAGTCCTATAGAGTAAACTCATGTAATATGGGGAAATGTATCTAGAGCCTTTGAGTATGAATGTGTATATTTTCGTTTAAATAAAATAATTAATATATTTACCTCTTTTTATTATTACTTTTTAAATTTCCATATAATTATTTTGATAAAAATTATATTTTTATATAAATAAATCCAAATTATATTTTTGGGAAATATATTGTTTTACATAAGTAACTCTTTTGATAAATTCAATAATTTTTTAAATAAATATTATTTTAATAAAACATTCTAATTAAATATTTTTTATTTAAATAAGATGATAATAGTCTAATTTAATTTTTATAAGTGTTAGAATGTTTTTTGTGTTGTAAATTTTAGTATCTTCCATTAATTAAGTATTTTTTATTTAAAAATGAAAATTAAAATATTTAAAAAATTATCTTGGTGAAATAAATATTATTTTTGAAACCATTACATAAAAAATAATCCATTGATTATTTTTTCATAATTTTCTAAGATAGTTTAGTTTTTGGGAAAAAAAATTAATACCCTATAAATATACAGTACGTATTATGACATCATAATATCCGAAAAGTGATGTAATAAATAATATAATGAGTATCATAGAGAAATATTTTATCCCCCCTTTAATATAATCAATTTTATTGTTATTTTATTAATTTTATAAACCTTTAATGAATCCTCAAAAACCTATATTATATTTTAAGTTTCTAAAATAATATTTTTTAAACACGAATCACTTCCACATCACCAATGATATTATTTTAATGGTTCGAATTTCTAGAATCATAAAATATTTAAAAAATTACTGTTTTGTATAAACCTTGGGTTGAAACCATAATATGATTTGTGGTTTTGATTATCTTATAATATAGAGTCCAAAACCCATGTTTAGAAATTAATAAAGAATTCCCCTATTTTTTTATAAATACCTACCCAAACTCACAATTATCTTCACTCAAAAACAATTTATCATTATGTTCCTCTACCTATCCCTCTCTATATCCCTCAAAATATGTTCCGAAGATCTTATGAAGCTCTTTCCAGGCTTTTAGAACCACCCTTTTAAGGTATGAGACTATCTCCTTCTCCTCTCTATTTAATCATATTATTTGTATTATGCTATTTTATTTCTGGTTTTTAATATTGTATTATGTTCTAAAACATACATTTTAATATCTTCATCATTAATATGTAATTATACACCACATTTCACTCTCATTAAACCCTTATATGAATCCTTATACACACCTACTATGCTGCTGAAATTATTCTATGATTTTCAATGATAAAAAATTTGTATAGGGAATATCTATTATCATTTCCACTCAAGGGTATTCAACTTGATGCACCTATCATTTACTTATTGGTTAATTCCATTTATGCAATTCAAACACCTTAATCATGTTATTAAATGTGATACACGAAATTATTATGTTTTATGATCTATGTGGCATACAAATACATGTACATGATATGAATATGATAGGTTGTACCAAAATTATATATCCCCCACTACATTGGGTAATTATTTTATCTGATGAGATACTATGTGTGATGCATGGATGGTTATCCTAATAACACGATATTTTCATTTCATGGTGCTTAGACATAATTTATGATTATGATATCATGTTTTATTTTAGTGCATCATTCCATATGTTTCTTTGATGTAATCATCTTATACCATTATTTGATGTTCATGATTATTATTATCACCTTTTTGTGTCATTATTTTATTTTTATTGATTCAAATTTACTACTTTAACTTATGATATTATTATATTATTCCATTATTGATCTTTATATCTCACCCCTTTCTTATATAAGTCTTCAAGTTATCCCGTGAAGTATTAGAAGATCAATGAAATTTTAGAGCTTCTTATAGAGTTTTATATAATTTAATTATATCCTTATTTTATGTTATTATTATTTTTAACTAATTTAAAAAACACACTAGGCCTCTATATATTTTGGTATTGTATTATATGTACCTCTATTTAATAGATTATGAAATAAACTTTATAAAATACATGGGTTGTCATATACATTTCTTTGAATGATTTTATTAAGTATTACCTTTATCAAAAAAATTACAAGGGAATACTGTAAAAAATCTTACATATATCCTAGAGTTTCTTTTACATAGGTTCTTAGAGATCCACACATCACCCAGTATAAGAGTCAAGAGGTAACTTCCAATTTCATCTTTGAACTATCACTAACTGGTCAACATAACTTCGAATCATTCAGAATTTATAGTTTGTGATATTCTATTCCCATCATAGTTATAGATATTATTCTTTTTAGTACTCTCATTTCATTATAATAATAACATAAAATATTAAATGGTTTTAAAAAAAGTATGAAACCTACAAACACCTTTAAACAATATATTCACTTTATTGAAATATTGTAACACTTTTGACTTGAACATAACCCAAACAAAACATAACATACTAAACCATTTTGAGGGAAAACCTTATCAAACTTATATGTTCCTTATTTTGTCTATTTGTTTCATATGGGTGAGTGATAGTTTAAATTATTAAGCTTATATCATCTTTAACCTGTCATAAAGTTTTATTTAGAAATGGAATTTCAAATTTTTGGTAAAATTAATTTATCGCCTTATCAATATTAAGGATTTGATCATTTGAGCACTTTAATTGGTTTTAGAGACTTATTTTCTTCCTAAAATACTAAATTTGATGAATATATGATCCATAATCATAATTCTATAAAAAATAGATTCATACCTAATTTTTATGAAATGAATTACCATGAATAGAAAAATATAATCTGTCTCCATGTCCTTTAACTTGACCTAGAGGTTTTTGATACTAACATTGTAGGTTTTACTCTAGTTGATAAAGATGATCTTATGATACATTTTTGATAAAATAAATATGGAATTTTATGGTAGGATAAATAATATTATCTACATTTACCTATCTTACAATGTTTATACTATGGTTATAAACCTTAATGATTCCAAATAAATATTGGATAAACATGAAAACAATTTTAAAGTAAATGTTAAATTGAAGGAATAAAATCTTCAGATATAGAGAAAAAGATTTTAAGATTAAGGTATTTTTTATGATGAATGTATTGATGTGTTTTTTAGAAGAGTTAATAAGATTATCAGAAATAAGTATGGTTTTGGAGAATCATTAGAACATTTTTCCATTGTCGATATTTTGTTAAGAAACCTTCCTCATATATTTTATTTAAAAATTACATATTAAGAACACAGACTTGAATACATTGTCTATTGATTAGTTTTACAACATTTTTGGTACTTAGGAAATGATAAGGGATATTATTTTCAAAAAGTAGATCATGGATAAGAAGTAATATTTCTTTGATGATTTTAAAGATGATAATTAATGTGATGTGGAGTATGATAAGATCACATATCTTAATTAAAAAAATAAGAAAAGGAATAGGTAAATATAAATGTTAACTTCCTTAAAATATTTTAATTGTGGTGGAATTAGAAATTTTGAAATTTATTTTACAAGAAATAAATATGATGATATTTAAGATGATGAGCAAGAAAAATTTATTCCTATGAAGAAATAGAGAAACTATAAAAAGGATTCTGATAGAATGAAGAAGTTTTCAAGAAGAAGGATTAAAATATAGACATGTAAATAAGAAGATGAAATATAATTATCAATTAATGAGTAAGAATATAAAATAACCACTTTAAAATCTAAAAAATTCATGGTTCATGTTAAAAACCATGAAACAATTTAAGTAGTGATGATGTGGATGCTGAAATATATATTAATCACAACCTCCTAGGGTAAGGTAGGTGTCTCTATACAATGTTTATTTCTCTTGGAATAACTTATTATCCTTGGTATTTCTTTTTTTTAGCTTGATAAAATTATTTATTTGATAATTTTGAGGTCTATTTTGTGTAAATTATTATTTATTGGCATGGAAAATGATTTTTAAAGGGGGATGTTTTGTTAAAATCAGTTTGAATCACTTTATGTGTTGGATGAAATACCTTAATGATGGGTTTAAACCTAAAATTTATTTTCAATCATGGGAGTGGAAATGATTTTTTATAGTAATGTTTTATAAAATTGTGATCATGGTTTACATGAATGTTTTTTTAAAATATATCACTTGGAAACCTTAGGTGTTTTAGGTTATAAACATATGAAAACCTTAGTTAGTGTGGCACCACTACAGTTAATGGTTTCTATACTGATATAATGATGCAGGACTTTGTATTGATAGGATTCACATTATTCCAAGATTTTGTTTATTATGTGTTCTAGCTATATATTTCCATAGGCTATGTCCCATTTTTGAATTTTACTTGGTTTCATTCATGTATCAATATTTAATGATCACCTATTTTTCTTATGGATGGTTTGATTATTTTACATTATTTATCATTCCTTCCTTTATTCATACTATTCTTTTATTTGAATATGAAATATTTTAATGAAAAGTAGTGAATATTTTTTGATAATTTTTTAAAATGAAATTATTTGGGAAATTTATTTAGTTTTTAAGATATAACCAATGGTTTCATGGTGAAAACATTGTATATATTCATGGTGGTGACTTATTGAGTGTTTATATCAAACCTTAAATATTCCATTGGGAATATAAAGGATTGGTATTATAGGATATAGGTGAAGGTAAAAGTTTAATTGAGATTGATTAATTCTCTTGGTTGGTGGTTTGGGATGGTGGTGATAGATAGTCACACGGAGACTTGGTTTTTGTCTTGGATTTTTTTTGTTTCTAGTATTATATGTATATCTTGTTTTTTTATGTTTCATTGATGTGTAACACTTCTTATTTTTTGAAATCTACTTTTTGATATTTATCTTTTTATACATGAGATGTGTTGTGTTATATTTTAGGGTGAAATCATTCCCATGTGTTTGGATGTTGATTACCTAGTTCTTGTCTCCAACCTTTGATGATTGGTAATGAGCTTCAAGCCTTGTGTATTTTCAATTTGGGTGATGTTTCAGGTGGAATTGGGTTTGAATGATGAACGTTAATATCATCTTAAAGAAAAAACAAAGCTAAATATATAAATCAGGCTGCTAAAGAATAAGGATAATAAGTAAAAGGAATGAGAAAATGATTTACCCCAGAAGAAGCTATTACATAGAATAAGTTAGTATTCTCATAGTGATAATTGGAAAATAATAATAAATATTTAAAGATTTTGACGAAAAATATGATACAAAAAATTTTATGATAAAACAGGTCTAATAAATGTTTCTTGATATAGAAGACACCATAAAAAGATGAAAGAATATCTAAATAAAATAGTTGAAGTACCAGATAAATCATCTCAAGTTGAAATAGTTGTTTACTTAATGAAGAAGGTAAAAATTTTTATTATAAAAAATATATCTATTAAATATGTTTTAGCTAACAGTGAAAATTTAAAAGTCAAAATTGGGAATATTTGGTTCTTCAGTGGTACCTTACCTTATATAGACATCTTGAGTTTATGGGTTCAACTGTCTATTGCCTACATATATGGAGATTTTTCCTATGGCACAATAGAAACACGAAAATAATACTATATTATTCCGGTAATGTATTTGGTAAAAACTATAAAGTATGAGATACTATAGCACTGTGACAGATGATACTATATTAGGTACTATAGATGATTGGCACTGTAGTAAGAATGGGTACTATAACAGGTAGTATTATTCACTAATATGGGCCTTCATGACACCTTTCAATAGTAGTCAGGCCACATAAGGCTTAAACCACATTACAAACCATGGAATTTGGCCCACTTCATCATGAAGGGTACTTTGGGCTATTAAAAAAATGTAATAAAGGTCTTAGTGGGTGCTTGAAAATCCTTGTGGAGAGGATGAATATTTACCCACATAGGTTTCTAGAATGTGTATTTTTATGAGGAATTAAAGGCTACTCTTTTTGGGAAAACACCCAAATATTTTAGAGATAAAAAATCATAGAGAAAATGAAAAATATATAAGTCAATTATTGTTGATGTGGATCTTAATGCTAGAAAAGAAGAAATACATGGATACTTAATACTGGTTGTTTATCCAACATGATATGGGATACCTAGTTCTTGAATAACCTAAAATTTATTTATGGGGATTTAGTTAATTTTTTCAGTGAAAGCTCATTGAAAATGAAAGGAGTTAGTATACCTGATATTGAATCTAATAAATTGAAATTCGATGATTTTTTATTTATTAATGGGATAAAAAAATATTTATAATTTTATAAAATACAGTGATTATTGGAATTGAATTATTTTGATGAGAAATAATTGTATCATAAAAAACTAAATGATATAATAATTATCACTAAGGGAAGAAGAATCAGTGGTAATTTATTTAAGATTAGAAACTCAAGCGATTGATTTTATTTTAGAGTAGAAGATGAGAACACATTTTTGAATATAATGATTTTATATCCTTCCCACATGTGTATGAAAAATATTAAAAAAATAAAGAATATGTGAGAGATTTTCCTAGGCTAATAAGGCAATGATTCACTATTTTTGAGACATGTAAAATGGGTAAAATGGTGTAAGGAAGTCATAAGAGAGCGGGAATACAATACACTATTTCCCTCGAATTAGTTCATTCTGATTTATGTGGGTTAATAATACATCACTAAATAAAATATGTCATTTATTTTGTCACATTCATCAATGATTTCAAAAGTATTAAAAATTTGATCTTTTTGTAACATAAATGATACGATAGATATGTTCAAATTTTTTAAAAGAGATGTTGAGAAGGGGATATGAGTGTTCATTATAATATTGAGAATTGATAATGTAGGAGAGTACACTAGAAATGTATTTTAATCATAAATATATAATCATTGAATTAAACATGAGTACAAAACTCATTACACCCCACACTAAAATTCTTGTCCCTAATATGAAAAATAAAATCCTTATTGAAATAGGAAGGACCATTTTAGCTAAATTAAAACTCTGAAATTTATTTTGGAGTGAATTTGATTCCATAAATATACATATCCAGAACATATTATTTGATTATCATGGATAATATATGACTAACTATGAATAAGAATCTATTAATAAAGTATTTTAATGTTTTTGAAAGCTCATTCTTCAGGAATATCAAAAATTCAAATCTAGGAATGTCTGATTAAATAGATGAATAAGGTATTTTTATGCGTTATTTATCAAATTTAAAAGTCTTAAAATTCTGGAAGAGGATACTAAAAATGTAGATAATATTATATGATGTGAAAATAATTGTAAACAAAACATAATTAAGTGATACATATAATAAAAACAATGAAAAATATTATGAATACAATAACAAGATTTATGAAAAAGTTAGTGAAGATAAAGATGTAAATGGATCAAATGATGTTAATATTGATCTATATCAAACTATTGATGATGAGGATTATACTAGAAATGAAAAATAGAAATAATGGAGGATAAAAATTCATGTTGGACCTAAAAATTTCATTAGAAATCTGGAAGCACCATTAAAAAATATAAGGATACAACAAATTAATAATATAGTAGCTATTATAAAATAAGTTAAGTCACAATGAGTTACTGATGTTATTGATAAAAAATAGTGGATAAATTCTATTAATGATGGGTTATATAAAATTTAAAATAATTATACATTGGATTGTTTTCTAGGACCAAAATAAAATAACATCATTGGAAAACGTGGGGTTTTAGAAAAAAAACATAATGAAAAATGTTACATTTGAATAAATAAGAATACATTGGTATGAAAAGACTACTATGAAATGTAAGGAGTTTATTTTTAATAAATTGTTACACTAATTTCAATACATGATGTAATTATGATATTCTTATCTATTTCATTACACAAGAAATACAATGTTTATAATATTGATTTAAAATAATCTTTCTTGAATGAAGATCTAGAAGAAGTATTTATTGTAAAATCTATAGGCGTCATCCTTGACAATGATGGAGTAATGCATAATAGGTTAATTAAGGAGATTATAAGAGATATATTTGATGATTTGAGACTAAAATTTATGTTCATCCTTCCAATTTTACTTTAAGAGTTTTGGATATTCCCTACAATTATTGGGATACTATTTTCAAAGAACGATAAAGAACAAAACTCACGTAACAATGGTTTTTTGGAATATAAACTAGTATTATTATTCAAAGGGTGGGGGTGAATTTATTGTTTTAATTATGGGTGAGATAATATAATTCACTAGATACAATTTTTTTATCATTTAGGGATGGAAATATTTCAAAAACATTTAATTATCTAACATTGTTGTTTCAAGATATTTATATTTGAGAAAATACTATTAAATGGTCTTAGTTGTTGGAGTTGAAAACAAGTTCAGAGCAGTAAATTATGGACCCATTAAATTATTGAAGGATTTTTTTATTTTTTTCATTATCTTGTGTGAATAATTGATATGTTTTTGAGAATGGTTTTGAAATTAGTTATGTTTGATGAAGATTTATAAAGATAAATTCTGATGGTCAGAGATGATTTATGAATGTTTTAGATTAACAATGTATGTATAATGAATACATAAAATTATATAGTTATTATAAAATTGGAAATGAAAATATGTAATATCATGTAGAAATAAAAATTGGTACTGTACTGAAATACATAAGAATAACCTTATGTTTTCATTGTGAAACCTAATATTAAATCTATTGATACATAATAGTAATTTGGTGATTCATAATATGAACTCTGAGGTTTCTCAAGTGACATAAGATTAAAATGTGGATACATAAGAGTATCTAGAGTTTTATAGGATATATAATATCTCCTCATAGACCATGTAATATTAATATAGTGATTTCTTAGTTGATTTAAAATTAAATATAAATATTCAAAACCATTATTCATGTTATAAATCTTATGATTCTTTGTGATAAGCCAGGATTAAATCCAAAGACTATGGATTTTTTATTTGAAGGGGAATATTTCACTTTGTGTTGGAGATTTATACCATAATATTTGTATATTAGCAAGAATATGTGGAAATGAAACTATAGATTTTAGAGAATTTAAATAATATGATTTTTTATTTGAGAATATCTTTGTGTGATAATTACAATGATTCAGAATGGAAATCTTGTAATCGATCCATGGAGATTAAATATTGAGTTTTTCATTCAATAATATTTATCCAATTTTAAATATAAAGATCAAATGAATAATTTTAATGGAAGTTTAAAAATTTTAATATTAAAAAATATATTCATTATCATACTGATATTTAAAAAGGGATATTAGTACAATAAAATAGGAGAGGATAAAATATTAAGTTAGAATACTGATGTTCATCTACAATCTATAGAATCATCTAGAAATAAATATTATTGTAGGAGGTAGGAGCTTAATTTAGTTTTGATATCTTGAAATTCAAATGGAATTATTTTTCATTTGAGGATAAATCTCCCTAATTTTAATAAAAATCCTTTTTATTTTTAGTTATAATACCATTGTAAAAATGAAAGATCCATTATAAATAACTGTGGGGATATTTTTTTGGGAAATTACTTTGTATTAAGGATGAATCCTTCCCACAATATATTCACTTTTATCAAATTGGTGGAGCACTTGGGTCTCAAACCTAAATCTAACATAACAAGTACATAGTCACAAAAATTGCGGGGAAAACCTTTTACAAATTATATTCTTCTTGTGTTCATATTTATTTTTTATGTATGGGTGAGTGAGAATTTCAATTATTGAGGGGATATCCAATTTATCATGTTATATAGATTTATTTATAAAGATAATTTAAAATAGTTGTCAATATGAATTCAACCCTTCTTAGTATTACTGTTCTAATCACCTTGGAAATTTTACCCTTACAACCTTATGTCAAGAATGAGTTCAAGCAGGGGATACTATAAGGTTTTTTATATTTGGATTATCTAGTGTGAATTGGTGGACTAAGGTATGACTAGTACAGGAGTTGAGGTCTTTGTAATGTGATGGTGAAATGATTAGGGGTATCAAGACTCATTATTAAACAAAGGTGGAAAACACAAATAGGTGATGTAGCATAACATTTTTTGGACTGTGAGATACTGTGATATGATATATGATTCTATGAAATGTCAAGATCCCAAGTGGACCAGTGTGGTTACAAATGAATCAAGAGATTGCCTCAAATATGGAGAGTTGTGAACCAATAAAATCATGGAAATACTTAAAGGACAATGTTATCATATAGTACAGTATAATGTGAGATTCTCATGGTATCAGCTGTAGTAATTGGTTTTTGTGAAAAAATTCAATGATATTCAAGTGTTGTAGTGAATTCTTGTTATTGGAATTGAATAATAGTGGCATATAATACTATGTCTATTATAGACCCTAGAGAGAGTCACATGAGATGTGTTTATTGGGTTGAAATGAGAATAAATAATGAATGATGGATTCTAGATGATAATATAATCATGTAGGATATATATTAATAATTTAGGATAAGGGAAATCATATGGTTGGGATCACATTATTAATTTATGAGTGGGAGACCCTTGTTTTGGGAGAATTGTAGTGAATGTTAGAATTGTATTATGTAGATAAACCAACCAGGTTGTGGTTAATAATTCACATTTTCACATGGAAGATAGAGATGAAGATATATTGTTTTATTTATAGAAATCTAGATTTGGTTAGTGAATTTCAGAAATCAGGCGAGGTCAATATATTCAATAACTCCCCATGTGTGATATTCATGAAATAGAATGGTGGGACGACTGGGATTTAAAATATGTGAATCCATACTAAAAAATATAATTTTGTATATAGAAGATGATTATTTTGTAGAAGGAACCATTTCATGATAGTGACTACAAATTCTAGATGCATAGGATTAGGATAATCATTGATGGAACACTGATTGATCAATGGTTTGGTGTAGAACGAAGATTTCAACTGATGGTGTATGGAGTTATTTATTAGGTTCAACAAGAATTTCACTAGGATCAAAGAATCTTCATTGAGCTGGTGAGCTTAGCTAGTACAACATTAGGCAGGTTTTTGAGTTTTTGGAACCAATTACTGTAGTGAGGTAATGAATAGAAAATTCCTTCAGTGATAAAGTATGATGATTCAGATATTGATTAAACATTCTATATAGGAAACAAATTATTTTTATGATGTATCAGAGTATGTGGTGTATTGATATTAGACAGTTCCACTAGTTTGACTGTTGTAGTGGTTTGTCATAATCAGTAGGATTTCTTGGATTAGAACCATGATTTCAATCTAAAAGACCTACACTAGTCATGAAAGATGCATGGGGTGAATTATAAAGTATGGGATATCTTATAGTTGGGAATTTATAATGACTTTCAATATTATTGTATTTTGAAACTAAAAGGATGATAGACTCTAGTGAAACTAGAGCCATAGTGAATTTTAATTTTCATATTTGGATTAATTTTTTTGGTAATGAATAATTAATTTGAGAATATTTCAATTGATTTGGTTCTTTTAGATGTTTTTATAGGTTTAAGTCATGGAAAAATACTTGCTGGTAGATTTAGATAACTTCAGTGTCCACCAGGTACCAAGTGGAATTGTAAGAGTACTCAATGTGTCTGTATTGATCTATAATAACAAAAAATATAATCAGGTACTCAGTACTAGTGTACTAGGTACCTAGTGGGGTTTCCATAAGGGTATTACTTTGCTAATTTTCGTTGGGTACACACTAAGGGTGTATTGGGTACTTAGTAAACACCATCCCAATTTTTTCAATAGGTGTATTTTATGTTCTTTTTCGTTAATTTAATAATGTACCCCATACATGGCTCTTTTTCATTAGCTATATAAAGCTAGAGGGGTTCTACTTACTCAATTTATCTTTAACTATCCTATTCACAATTAAATTAGGTCAAAGTAGAGGCATTGCTTTGTGTAAATGGGTTGATATCCCTCATTTTCCCCCATTATCTATAATCTTTCTCCCTCTTCCTATGATTATATGGGGATTAATTAAGGTATTTCATAATTATTAAACCATATCATAGTATAAATATTTCAAAATTATAGGGAATTCATTCATGGAAACTATAAGAGGATAAAAAGTGATGAGAAACCATAGTACCCCACCATTTGGTGTTGTTTTGTTTCTTAGTATAAATTTCTATGGATTTTTTCTAAATTGGATTAAATTAGTGGGAAATATGGGTATATATTTTGGGTTTTATAATTTTTATAAGCCCTCATTTTTATCCAGGGTGTTTTTCACTATTTTGTATGGATTTATAATTAGTGAGTGGTTGTCAACAAGTTTATTGGATTTGTGACTCAATGGATTGTTATGGAAATTATCTTGGATATTAATTATTTCAATTTTAAATTAGTTATGTTCTTTTTTTGAGGAGTTTGGGACTTATGGAAGTGGTAGATTATTGATTAAAGCTTGTAAATGTGGATCAAGAATCACAGAAAAATATGATAACTTTGAATTGAGGTAGGTGGACCAAAAATTTACCATTCTTAAATATAATTTCATATATTATGTCAAAAGAAAGCTGGTATAAGAGGGCGAAAAAAACCTAAGAAAAAACCATAGACAGATTTCCATATATTAGGAGAGGTTAAGAACTTCTATTAAAATCATAGTTGGTCCTTTTGGTATTATTTTTCGATCATATAGTCATTGATGGGTATTTTTTGGATAAGATAGTATTGGGTAGAAAAGAAATCATAACCTTAGAGGTGTTTTATCTATGAGTGATTATTTTATTAACCTCATAAGGTCATCTGTATTTGACATGTTGTACTTTTCTAGAGCATTGGCCTCAGGTGAATTTAGGGAATGGTAATGGGAACAACCATATGGGTGATGGGTTTTCCATGAGGTGTGTCCTATTGTTTTAAATTGTGATTATAAATAATGGACTTGAAAAGACTATAAGAGTTATAAAGGGAGTTCCAATTGTGGTGGATATGAGGTAAAATTATTCAGTGAGTAGTTTATTTTAGGGTAGAGTGTATATTTTTCTAGTGAAGAGTTCCTGGATAAGTCAAATCAATATTGTGGGGCCATGATCGATGACTGACCAAGGTTCATGTATTATGTGGTTGATTGATAATAGTTCTTCTTTTTGACCGTTATAAAGATATTTAGTGTTATTTCATAAGGGCTTTTAAATCCTAGGATGTGGTTGATTTAATGATGGATAGATCTTGGGTTGGATGAGACCATCTATGTATAACTTTTTATTGTCACCTGTGATGCAGTTAATGATATTTTACAAGGTTTAAGTGTTAGTTTCATTAGGAAAAAGTATGCATGATGTGTGGTGGGTGTAAAACTTATAGTTTGGATAGGTAATCACTATTTTTGTGATTATGATGATTTATAGATAACAATTTGTATTGTTGTGATGATCCAATAGAATTAGGGGATAGATACAGGATACTACATTTGTTTGGGTGATAACCAGTGGACCCAAGATGTGATATATTAGCTAGTATGTGGATGTTGTTAGAAAGTACAAGGTTATAATTGAAGTTATGAAATTTTCCCTATTTATTTTTGATACCTTGTTCACTATGTAGATAAATATTTCACCTAAATTTTTCAAGGTTGCAACTCATTCAACCAATTATTATATTTTTTATAAATCATTCACCCTTGTTTTTTATTATCGTGATGCATCATTTAGTATATTTATTATATTAGGGAAATATCATTCAACCATAATTATTATTAAGTGATTCATAATTCAACCTATTTATTATATTTTTGATACATAATTCACCCTAGTTTATTATATTGATGCCACGTTATTCTATATTTATTATTATTATGGGTATACATTGTTCATCATGTTTATTATATTGGTAATTCATTATTCACCCATTTTATTAAAATGATTATTAATTATTCACTATGTTTATTATCATGGTGATTTATATATCATCCTTTTTTATTATATTAGTGATACATTGTTCACCCATATTTACGATATCTGCGATACATCATTCTCAAGGAGTTATGCATTGAATCCCTATATCATAGTGTATGGTATATGCATGTCATGTGGTATGAAACTCAATGTTTAAGGAATATTGTATTCCATATTTTCATCACATCACAAGGAATATTATAATGATAATATGACACTTCCTTTTCCATGGATCATATACTGCAATTCATTTATCATGAACACAACATGATTGGGAAAGAAAATTTTATATGATAATATAGGATGTCATACACATAAATCAATAATTTGTAATGTATGAGAGAAATAATACTGAATTTATATGATTGTTTCTTTCATGAATCATTATTCCTATAAGTTATAAATCTTGTAACTATTATACATTTACTCATGAGTTATAAATTCATGATTAAATGAATGAATATTTGTTGATATTCCTTAAAAGGATATAAAAGAATGTCAAATAATTATGGGTGTGCATAAAATATTTCATAATACTTGTCTAAAACTCTTCTCCAAGGAAACTATCTCTCTCTTTCATTATTAATTAGGAGAGGTACTATCATATTGTGGGTTTTACGAGTGTCTCATCAGAGTTTCAATCAATTTAACATCAACCCATGGATACTTCATGGATGAGGGACGACTTTTAGAACCCTCTTTGTTTCCTTCATCAAGAATGTGGGATGAAGATAGAAACAAAACAAGATCAACTGGTGTAAGAAATGTATGGTTCTTTATTTTATAGTTTACATGGTTTTGGGTATTCCTATATGGTAGATCCAATTTCCATGGTTTTAATCACTTACACTACTTATCATACGTGTTAAAATACCCTTAGAAACCTATATAATGTATCAAATATTTTCCATGTTTTTTGAATCATGAAATCATGTTTAAAATTTAAATAATTATCATTATTGTAAATATAGAGAACAAGATCATATTAATAAAATTGATGTGTTTCATTAAATATTGTTGAGTAAAAGGTAGAAGGGGATACTATGACATTGTGATATCCTACATAGGATAAAACTAAATTATTTCCATGATGTATGCATATCATAGGATACGGTCACCAGAACCTCAATTTTATCTATACAAAGGCACCACAACAATGAGTTAATATCACACAGACACTGATTTAATCTCACACCAGCCTATTCTATGTGAGTTTTTATTGTGTGGGACAATGTGGTATTAATCCAACATAGGTCCCCATGCTATCTGATATTAACACATGTTATTCCTATACATGCATCCACCTAATTTGCATTAATCTTACATGTTATCCATTAATCCTTATGAAAGTCCTTATATCATAATATTCAATGTACACACATAAGGGATGTGTTGGGTTAATACTAATTATCTATTATCAGAAGAAAATATTACTACTTTTATGTCGATAACATGTCTCACATGGTTAATGTTTTCTGTGATAGTTTAACACTGCTAAGATCAACCTAAAAAAGTTGTTAAGTGCCTAATTTAATATTATGTTTGGACTGAAGTTATAGGCCATGATAACTAGGAGTCATTGATTTATTCTAGGTGGGGGAATATTTTATAAGTTACTGTATAAGCATTATAGGTTGTGTTATAGAGACACTGTATTATTAGAACTATTCACCCAAATTGGGATTCTGGGCCATAGTATTGGGGCTACTAGCCATAGTTCTTTTGTTCCATCTTCAGGACATGGGGATTTAGGGAGACCATTAGGCCTTTAGAATATAGGGCCTTTGAGCCACAATTTTATTACAAAATGTGACATGATGAAACAAAAAAATTGGCTTAATGCAATAGGAAAGAAGTGTAGCATGGTGAAAATTAGTCATAACCTAGTGGGATACCAGGAAAGAGGAATGACTGCATAGGAACATATCAACCACCCAACTATCCCCATATATTTTTGATGTGGGATATATGGGTTCCATGATAGTGGATATCAAGCAGTGGGACTAGTCAGATGATGTAGCACGACATGGAAGTGAGGCAGTAGGGTGCCATGTAAGGCATCGTCGGGCGAGCTTCTTGAAATAGATATGGGTGTGATGGAACCCATCATCTAGCCATCATCTAGTAAAAAAATTTTGGTTGGAGGGGTATATACCATGATGCATCTAAGATCAACATGACCGATCGATTCTTGGTAGGGGTGATAGATAATTAAAACTATTGATAGGGTTAGAAGAGTATTGGTAGAGTGCATACAAGGACTTTGACTAGTAACAGACCATGATACTGGGTACTCTATTTTCCATTTGGGCCATATTCTAGTCCTTTTGGTGATATAGAATTCAGTCCATATAATTGAATTAAGTGAAATGCGACTTTCGACATTCATGTGTAATAAAATTAGCCCAGTAGGTGCTTTCTATTCCTTATTGGGAGGGATAATGGTTGGCCCACTAGGGCTCCTCATTGTGCGTTGTTTGGATGTTTATAATTATCTATAGCTATAATATATATATATATATACGAATTTAATAAATTGATATCCATAATATTAAATGTTAATATTTAAATACTTTTTACAAATTTACATCGAATCCCTTATAATTTTAAGTAAAGTGTTTATTTATAAATTATAATAAATGTTTATAGAGTTTTCATAAATTAAAAAACGATTCTAAAATATGAAATTTTTTATTTTAAAATTATAAACTTTTTATAATTATTAATTTTAAATTTCCAAATTAAAACCTAATTTGAGATATTATTTAATCTATATCCAAATGGGTTTATTAATTGATTTGATCAAGGTTTAAATAATGATAAATATGTGATATTTGGATTATGTAAATTTTTATATAATATTATTGATATATACAATTTTTATATTTCATTAAATATCATATATTTAATGTAAATGAATTATAATGAACAATTTAAAAGATTTCATTTTTGAATTAAATATATATCACTTATATTTTTTTCTTCATGGAATGTCCACACTGAATTACAAAGCAATAAAATTACCATAATTAGTTGTATTTATGAATTATTTATAATTTTTTATCTCATGTCTAAATATATGAATTGTTTATTTATTTTATTTATTCTATTTTTTTATTCTCTATGAATGTATTTTTCATATTATTAATTTTTGTATTCTCTAGTTTTAATAGTTAAAATGAATTTAAATTTTCATACATGAATCTAAGGGGTTACATGCTTGGAACAGTAATGGATTTATTTTTTATTAAATATTTAATTGGAATTATAATAGGTTATGAAGTTGAATTATGATGTTAATTATGAATTATACATAACATAAATGGGATTCATGTACCTAATGCATGGGATGAGTTTGAATATGTTTGAATATAGTTGGATTTTAATTTATCTTATTAACATAAGTCCATGAGTTGCATAAAGGGTTATAGTTAAACATTATTTGATCATTTTGATATGGTGGAAGTATTAGAGATAACAAACTAAATCATTAAAATAATTAATACATACAAAAGAAATAAAATGAGATAATATGGCGAGAATTGAATCCCCTTTAAAAATAATATATTTTCGATCACATCTAAGGAAACAACATGTTATGACCATAATCATTCAATTGGGTAGGTTTTATAAAAGTAGGGTGCTAATGGATTATATGTTTTAATGTATAGTGAAAATGGATATCCCTAAGTCTTAGGTAAACAAATACTGTTGAAATATTTGTGTTATAGATAGATGGTAAATAGTAAGAGCTAGGATACTAGTGGAATAGAGTTAGGGTTATCTATATGATGGATTGGTAAATGTGTTGTCTAATTAACTATTTAGGATTTATATATGATATGATTTGGATTATAAATTCCCTAAATAATTATGCAATGATAGTAATTCCAAAGAGGAATAATTACTTAGTGAAATATGGATCTTAGCCTACTAATGAATATAATGAGTTTAAAACGGGTCATAATTTTAGTTGAAGCACATTTAATAAAATTCATTATTAAATAATTGTAAAATATGATGCACATATGGTAAAAGATTAATTTTTATATAGTAAAATAATTATCATTAAACTTTAATTTGACATTAATAACTAAAAATGGGAAGCATATTATAATAAACTCTAAAGAAAAGTAACTAAAGAAAAGTTAATATGTAAGAGAAATTATATGTGTCAGAACAACATCATCCTTAATAAACCAACTATTAAAGTTGTTCAATAGGTAAATATAGTTTCTTATGAGAAACGTTGAATTATTCAATTGAGTTATTAAATGAATTAAATCCAGTATGTCTAAAGAAATTTCATTATTTTCTCATATTTTCAATGTGAGTGGATTTGTTTATGAAATGGAGAGACTGAATGTGTTCTATAAGAATTTTTTGGTTATAAAATTCATTATATTTTCATTGATATTAATGTAACCAAAATAATAATGTATTACTATTTTTTTCATATTTAACTCAATATTTTGAGGAAATATGAACTAGACATGAGATTTCCTAGTTCTAATTCTATATTTACAGTAAAATTGGGTAAAATTTTAAACTGGAAGAAGATAATTTAATTGGAAATTCCAAAAATTATTCTTCTATAATCCAATCAAGATTATTAAAAACTAGTGTTATTATGAATGAGGATTATTGATTCCATAGGATGGAATTATCTGTAATTTAAAAACGGGTTTGGGAATGTCCATTGAATGTCCATTTTTGGTAAAAGTGTTATATAAATCAATTTATTTTATTTTAAAATGTATAAAATAATGAGTTTATAAATTAATAATGTTATGAATGTATATTTTTTCAAAATAAGGAGAATAATTTATATATATTGTAGATTACAATCATTTTATGAAGAAAATAATTTATAAATAAATTATTTTAATGTAAATAAGGATACCAAGAACATATATATATATCTAAGTAAAGGATGTACATAGTTATCTCATTTATCTTATATGATAAGAGGAGTTTCTTGTTAAAAGAGTGTTTCTATAAACAATACGAGATAATGGATCATATACACACAATTTATGATTCATCATGTTTTATGACATATTTTGAGGAGAAGATAAGAAAAAAAAGTTTTATCCATGATTTTTTAAACCAAATGTTTATTAAGATATTAGAAATTATGATTGTACCAAAACTAGTGAAATATATTTAAAAAAAATATTATTTTCAAGAAAATTCTTAAAACATGCATATTATAATATATGATATGGATATAATAGTTTATTTGCTAAATATTCACACTAAAAATAAATAAATGTTATTTTCGTAACAAAAATAAGTTTTTATATATTATCATGATATTTTAAAGAGAATATATTATGTAATAGGAGAGTGAGAGTATGTTTTATCTTATATAAGTTAAAATTAAATAAATAAAGGATCATTCTAGTCAAGAAAAAATGTAAATATCACTTTATCAAAAAGTATTTTTGGATTTGTTGGTAAAGAATTAATATAAAGAGTTATATTATTTACCAAAAAAAATTTCTAGGAAATGTTTAAATGAATTTGGTTCTAATATATGATGAACTTATAAAGATATATAATTATAAAAATTGGATATTAACATCATAACATTGCATGTTTTGGATTTAAGGAGTTTTAATATGTTTAAGTAGTTGAACATTAAGAATATAATTCTTAAATATCACCATTATTTAAACTTTATTTTTAAATAGATGTTAACTAACATTATATCTTAGTGGGGTAATTTTTTTCTGCTGGTCACGTAGTGATGTTTTAGGAGTTTCATAGATATATAACGAGTTTTAAAAAAAATCATTGAATGTGAAGCAAACAAAAGGCTGATCTAGTAGTCTATCTTAAATAATATTTTATACTAGTGACTGTGTATAGTTTTTTAATTATTCTTAAATGTTTTTAAGAATATAAAATGTATCCTTTTATACTAAATTAAATATCTAATTTATCATTCTTTCTCATTATATG
Organism: Viscum album; assembly: GCA_963277665.1. NCBI lineage: Eukaryota > Viridiplantae > Streptophyta > Magnoliopsida > Santalales > Viscaceae > Viscum > Viscum album. The sequence continues at coordinate 774,561,303 of OY728120.1, read as the reverse complement.
CATATATAGACACACACAAATATATATATATATACATATATATATTTATATATTTATATATTTATTTATATATATATCATTAAGTGAAATGATAATTAACCTTTCAAAGTATGAATTTGCTTTATCCATAACTGATGTTAGTCATGGATTGTTATATTTTGTGATGTAATTTTAAGGTAAATTTGTGTATAATTCTTGTATAAGGATACAAAATATTATCACGAGGCATAAAAATTGTTTTAGGCACTAGATGACCCACAAATTATACAACATCAAGTGTCATAAACTACATCTTTATAATACCAGGGGTGTGTGATTAATATTTAATGTCCCCACTACCCAATGCTAGAGATATTTTTTACACGTGAAACATCATACACTGATAAATTTATAATATAAAACTTTAGGGTTAGCTAATGAGATAGTGGTTATGTTTTTGATCATTTTGTTGGATGGAGCTCGACCAATATGTGATTGTCCTCTCATATGATGAGTATGAAATTTGGACCATCAATTGAGATAGGATAAAGATGTTTATGTCCATAATTATATTGTAAATATAATGTGATTATCTATTCTTGTGATGGGTATGTGATATGGTCATCCATAAAGGAGGATGAAATATGATGTATTCATCAACCTGGTTAGTCTATTTTCAGATTATCAGGAATATATGGGTTTGTTATATGGGATTGATATACTTTGTGTCCGATGTTTACTCAATATATGTGAAAAAAAATGATCATATGAAAATGGATGCTTTCATATGATTCATATGGTGGACACATGTATATAGATTCATGTTTCTTTTGGGATCACACTAGATCCCTTTGTAACTTGAGTAACACTGGTGATTTTCTAGAGGCCACTCTTTGCATACATTTATGAATTTAGGAATTTATATTTTTTTTCAAAGTTACAACGTATTGTGAGGTCACACATTATGGTTGACTAAATGAGGATTGATTTTGACTCAGAGAGATACAATAAAACTGTTTTAGACATTATCTAAAATGATTTTTGTATGAGTATTCACAAGGTATTACATATGATGTGATATAAGGTGAAGTAGGTGAAAGCCTTCCAAATTTTTTTTGTAAATATTCCAAAGAAATTTTTCATATTTTTTTAAAATTTATAGAATGAGATGTAATATAATTTCAAACAACATGATGTCTATATATTTAAAGTAATATATTATTTGAGTGATTCCCTAACTACCTATATCATGGTGTATGACATATAAATGTACTATGGAATTAAATGCGTGGTATCGGGAAAATTTTATCCCTCATTTTTATTATATCATAAGGCTTGTTATAGAGATAGTATGTCAATAACTTTTTCAGGAATCATATACTATGATTCATTTGAAATGGTTGTGACATGCTTGGGAATCCAAAAGTTAAATGTTAACATAAAAATATATTATACAAAATTCTATCACTTATAATTTATGGTAAAAACTATGTAGAATTTATATGATAAAATATTATATGAATCATTGTTGTCATAAGTTATAATGTATGTAGTTGTAAAACATTTACTCATGTATTATAAATTCATGTGTAAATGTATGTATGTTCAAGTATCACCGACAAAAGGCTATAAAAGGAGATAAAGTATTGTGGGTGGGCCTATATGATTTCTAAATCCTTGGTTGAAACTCATATCCTTGTTGAATATATCTCTCTACCATTTTTGATGACAGACACTGATATTACAGGGGTTTTAAGAGAGTCTCACCCGAGCATTAGGGGATTTAAAGTCAACCCATAGATACACCATAGAGGAGGGTTGTGTTTTTCATTCCTCTTTGTGATCTCCATCAATCGTGTGAGAAAGGAGATATGAAGGCCTTCCGGCCACCCAATCCTTCGGTCCAGTAAGGCCTTCGGGCCACCTCAAGGCCTTCAGGCCACCTTAAGTGCAGATGCAAACCAGACAACCTACAAGGAACATGCTCTATATGAGGATGATCCAGATGATATCACCACAGCAGAAGTTACACAGATTTCAATAATGAGAGTGTATGGAACCTCCAATCAGGACAAGCCTGTGCAAGCACGAGATAGACCTTCTGAACACCAATGCGAAGGTGGAGATCTAATTTCATGATGAAGATACTAGGGAGGAGCAGTTCTAAGTAGTTATTCTAGGTTTTATGTAATGATTGAAGCATATGGGAAATGAATTCATCTAAGGCCTATGGGCCATGTAATACATACGCCTACGGGCCTTGTAAGGCTTCCACCCCACCCATTGAAAGGTGTTTTATCAAATATCAATAAAAAATGAAGTCCCTCATTAATTGTGTGAGATGAAGATATTAGTAACAAAATAATAGTTCATGGTACAAACAATTCTTTATTTTACAGCTTATATGGTTTCAGGTATTCTCACTTGGTAGATCCTAGTTTCATGGATTTTAATCTCACCCATTTCTTAGTTTAAGTGTTAAAATATCCTTAGAAACCATAAAAATTCACTGATGTTTGTTAATATTGTGATGCTTCATTCAATATGTTTATTATATTGGATATACATTATTCACCTCTATTTATTAAATTGGTGATACATTGCTGACCAATGTTAATTATTTGGGGATAACTCATTCATCCATACTCTTTATTATAATAGGTGATAACTCATTCACCCTATTGTTTCGATCTGACCAAGTGAATACTCATTACATTTCAATATTTATCAAATAAGGTTTTAGATGACGTCAATCTATTTTTTGAGAACCTGATGATATAATCTATGTTTCTATGTGATGGTTAAATCTTACATTTCATATTATACATCCATTCACAAATACAATGGGAAATATTTGGTACATTGTTGGCGGTGGACTACTATTTTTTAATCTCTCCCCCTATATATGTATATTTATAGAATAAAAAACCATATGGTTGGATTGAAGGTTATGGTAAAAGTCATAGTACATGTAAGTGGGATGGAGGAGCTCAGTGGGATTATATAGATAATTCTTTGGTGATTTTGAGGATTAATTGTTGCATATTATTGGAATTTATTTTTAGTTTAATTTTATAGTAAATATCATAAATCCAATGGGAGATCTTACTTTGATGTATGACCACGAGAATTTCATAGGAGTTATATGTTATAACATGGTTTATGAATTATTTATGGTATACTCTTCATTATAAAACAATATGTTGTACATTTATTTTATCCATATTTATGAATATTTATATGTATCATGTAGATATTTCATATGATGATAATAAGGTAATACTCTACATATGTGGTTTTAGTTAACCCTCATTACAGTAAACACCATTAGCATATAAGTAGGTGTACCTGAGATCACATAACCATATAGGTTAGGTCACAAAAGTGGTGAATGAGATAGGGATGTTACATAGATTGAACTAAAAACATGGTCTATAATATAAAATTTCATTATATATGATATAATAATTTTTTATATAAACATTTTTATAACAATACCTCTCATGGAGATGATAGTGTATTATACATTTCAATGTATATTTAATTATTCAATTTCTATATATCAATTTACATGACATGTACATTTCTATTCATTCAAAATGGTATCACGAAAATTTACTCTATAATAGAAGAGTCTCATTATATAGTATGTGAAGTATAGTCTTCAATGTTTTATATTTATCAGTGAAATTTTAAAAAAATACAATGAAAAGGTTATACCTTTGTGTATTATGTATTATAAAATTGATATTGCCAAATGTGATTAAAGATAATTATGTTTAAGATAGATTATTTGGAAACTCTATGAATTTAAACTATAAATATGAAATCTATAATCATAGTATATTTCTATAGTATAATAAATATTACCATTGATGAAATTGTGTCTTTAAATTCAGAAGAATTTAACCTTATCAAACTATTAATAATTTGAACAAATATACCAAAATATAAGTACTTATATAATCAAAATTACTCTTTTTTTATCTTTATTATTTTATTTTACTATTATATGTATCATAATATTATTTTATTATGCATCCCTTTAGGGATAATGAAATTATCATTGTGAGAACTCTCTCTTAGTCACCCTATGGATTCATTCTACTTATATTATCTTCCATGATGATGATGAATGATTTCCACATATATCTTTTTGTTCAATGTATTGTTTTCATATTCAAAAAAATTAACTGGCTTTGAAGTACTTTAACACATTTATCTTTATTTCACTGATAAATAAAATTTTCCACTTATGATTTTAATAATTTAAAACTTGAAGGTTTAGAAATACTTGAAAATTGTAACTGGATGTCACAATGACCCCACTATAGGAACTTTCTGTCCCCCAAAAGCCTATAAAGAAACCTCTAAGTTATTAAATTGAGGCCAATGTTCTCTCATCAGTGACTCCCTCTCCCACATATCATGAGAATAAAAAGAATGTTGTAATAGCACACTGACAAAAGGTATCATCCTCTCATGAAGTACCTTGGTCTCAGAATCAACAATCCTCACTGGCCATTCAATCGTTGTTAATATAACTTACACTTCAAGATCGCGCCAACTCATATAATGAGATACGTGAGATAAAAACTTTTGCAGATGCGATACATGGAACACATTATGTATTGACGTCACCTATGATGATAGTTTCAAATGATATGAAACTTACCACCCATACTCAAAAATCTCAAATGGTCCAAAAAAACAAGGAGCAAACTTCCCTTGCCTCCCTGCCACTAGTGACCCAACTATTTTGAAACCATCAAGAATACCTTGTCACCAACTAGAAATTACAAAGGTCTATACTGATGATCAACATAAGACATATACCGGCTCTATGTTATATGCATTATCTGATGAATCAACTAAATATTAGCTATCAAATCATGGACCAAACTCGGTCCAACCATGGAACTTTCAACAATCTCCGACCAACACAACATATATTTACAAGGAAAACTATACAAGGCCTCAAAATGAGACATTCAAATTGCTGATCGATAAATATTATTATAAGAAGAGTCAACCAAACCAAAATTATCATCCCAAGCCCCACCAAATCTGATAACTCATGTGTGAATCATATCCCCATGAAGATAATCCAATTGGGTCTTCTTCTCTTTCAGTTCAACTGGTGGCATGCGGTAAGAGGGAATTTAATATGGTTGAGTATCTAGAAAAAATTCAATGGATTAATCAACCTCTCATAATATAATTAAAATAGAAGTCATAAGGAAACTCTAAGTGAGACAAGAAGGAATCTAGGGGGATATCCCCACCTATTTAATCATACTACAGATCAAAAGTAAAAACTGATATCACTTTCCCTAACTCTGCATAAGAATCTCTAGCTCTGCATGACCTTGGGTCCCATTCTCCTTGGAATATAAGAGGCACACCACTAGGTGTAGTAATCTAAACCCATCGAATATAACAACTATTATAAGATTTATTATAAAAGATTCAATCTTTCATAAATATGCCATCATGAGATTCCATGTCAAGAACCAAAAAACTCCAAGAAAACTCGACATTTGATGGAGAGAAGACACAAGAGAGACTACACAGACCATTCTATCTCTTCACACCAAGGGGTGTAATAATATCCATTGAACAAGATATAATATCCATAGTAAGATTTAAGAGATTAAAAACACATATCGAAATAAATGAGTGAGATGCACCAATATGAAATAGAGAAGTCTCTAATGACAAAACTATAGTAATGGTGCCTCTGACGGTCATTGGACTAGTATATGCATCCTCTGGAGACTCTTCCACTACGTGAAGAAGCTTTGTTCTAGATGCCTGTGGCTGGAATCCTTTTGTACATGATGCATTTGATTTACTTGTATTTTTTTAAGGTTTTTATAATCTTGTTCCACTTCATGGAGTGGAAAAGTTATGGATGAACTTGTTCAATTTCCCTAAACATCAGTAGGAGCCACAGTTTTGTTAGATTTCTCAAGATTGAAAAACTCCATAGGCTTTTCCAACACCATTGACGCTGGATAGAATGGGTTGGTTAAAAGATCCTTGAATTCCTTCTACTATAATCCCTCATGTTTCATCACCATCACCATTGTGTCCCACCACCTCCTGCTTGGTCCCTCCAATATAAAGGTGGAACATGTCACCATGATATTGTCTGATAACTCCAAGAACTCAAATATATGTTGTATCCTACCCAACTATTCCACATTTTGTTTAGGATAGGTAGACCCTTTGAAAATTTTTTGATACTAGAGAAATAACCCTGGAGAACTATTTTTAACAACATCACCACAAGGATCCATAGATGGTGCCCAAATAGGGATTGATGGTGGTGTTTTCCCCAATTCTTGGATAATACACATGATCACCTCAAATAGATTCATATCCACAACAATATGTTCTCATTTAGGTTCAGCAATAGCCCATTCTTGGATCTGATTCAAAGGGCTAATCGGAGGCATGATTTTATATAACATCAGCACACATTGAGGAAGACATCAGATGATTCTCCTAAAGAGTAATGAGGGAAACATGATACTGACTGGTAGAACATATAAGACTTATAATTCACTCTATCCAAATCAAATTTGGTAAAATAATTGAACTAATCCACATGATTTCTTTCCCTATCCACCCCTAGAAACGTATGGTTTATTGTGGCAAGATCTAGCAAGACAGTCAATCACAACTACCTCCTATGTCTCGACCAGATTTTAGAATGCACACTAATTTCAAGACAAAAGCTGAACCTCCCTCTGATAATATTTTTTCACGAACATTCTAGGGTACCCTAGTTACCTGATAACCTAGTTATCCATGACATTTCTAAATGAGCGTTCCCAATCTCCATGGGTTGGCGACTAGAGCCAAATATTATACAACATGAAAGTGGGAACAATTTTCCACAAATAATGTTGAAGTAAAAGAATCAAGATAATATGAAAATAAAAATAAATCACCATTGGGATTATAGTACCAGAATAAAATAAGGAATAAAATTGTCCAAATTATTGTAAACAAAGTACCAAAATAGGGAAAAAAAACCCATGTCCTCAGGGACACAAGTCACCATGCCAAGGATCAAGAGTTGGATCCACCACCAAGAGATCCTTTCCCCTTTCTCGAACTTGGAATTAGATAATCTACAAACACCCGAAGGCACATGTAGGGTGTTAGATGAATATCCTAGTAGGGTCTCACAATGAATTCCATAAAAAATTCCAATAAAAGATTAACTAAAATAATGCTTCCAATTTTAATGTAAACATGTTTGGAATTTTAATATTAACTAAAAAAATCATTCTATACAGTTCAAATGATGGAAAAATACTTTATGAAAAGGCTTTACAAATTACAGAATATTTATAAAAGAATGGTTTAAATAAAACAGTTATATAAAATAGTTTGTATAAATTCAGTAGGTATGTTATGTAGTTCAAAATCATTTAAATACATTTATATCTCAAATATAAATAAAAAGTGAGTAACACGATCATATTCCAAATATGTATGATACTATTTCTGGCAATAGGACTTTTCAATCTATAAGTGAAATCAACAGAATGTGTAAACATACATCCTATGAACATTGGTCAGAGAGGACGTGTCACCATTGCCTAAGGTATGTGACCTACTATGTGTGTGTTTTCGATCATTTTAGTAATTGTAGATTGTTTCTAAATAACTCACAATCTATCTAACGCTTGCATGCCCTCTTACACAATCAATGATGGGAAATTTATTTTAACACAGATAAAAATAAAATTAAATCCCACATTTACATTTAAATTCCAATTTTCCATTTAAAACCAAAACACGTCTTAATAAAAAAACACGCCTCCATAACAAGATAAAACCACTGTGTTTATATCAATGCATTTTAAAGCCATTTTCAACCGTTTGAGATCCATTCAAAACAAAATCCATCATTTCACAATTCATTTCCACAATTAAATTCAACAATTTAATTGAAATATTTTCCATCAAATCCAAAATTTATATTAAACCATTTAACTTAACCAATTTCCTTAAACACACCTTAATTCAATAGAATTGGGGTATTTCAAAATCTCATTCCAAAACCATTTCAAATTTCCAAATTCATTGTAATAATATTTTTTTACATTAATTGAAGGTGATTTTAATTAAATAAATTTAAATCAATAATTGAAATTAATCAATCAATACAAGGTTTATCAATTTGGCTAATTAAGAAAAAACCACCTACCTCAAGGTCATCAATGTTGGCAGCACGGATAAACCACCCTTTTTGGTTCAATACACCTCCTCACAACCTTAATATCATAATTATAGACACACTAATGGTCAATTTTCATCAAGGGTACCTAAAACAAATATGAGTTATTTTATTTCAAAAGGAAATAAAATATCACATGAGATGATACACTCTATCTATTTGATAAATTTCAAATTATGGATTAAAATATTACCTGAAATAATATTTTATCTCTCATAAGTAATTTTCAAATTTTTTATTAAAATATTACATGTGATAACATTTTCACATTCCCATATAATATCTGGATTATCATATTATGTCAACACATGTGATTGAAATTATGCTACAATAATTTTCCTCAATAATCTCACAATTATCATTATATAATTATAATAATTATTCTTTGACAATACACATAATTATACTATGATTATTTATATAATCATTGTCATGTGGTAATTAGCATATATAATTATCCTTTCATAATTTGAATAATATTAGCTTTGATAATCTGATGTAATTATTCATTGATAATTTGATTTAATTATTAGTTGATAATTATTCATTATTATTCCTTGATAATTCTTTGTAATTATATTTTTATAATTTTTATAACTCATCCTTCGATAAACTTATATAAATTATCTTTTTATAATTTTTTTTAAAATTTATCCTTTGAAAATTTCACCCAATTATCCACTGATAATTTCTTTAATAATTATCTCCTAACAGTCCTAAGTAACTATCATTTAATAATTCAAAATAACTCTCCATGAAAAATTTCATGCAAATAATGTTTTATAAAACCTTTTAATTATATATATTATAATATCTCACAGTTAACTTTTGATAAGATGATAAAACCAAATCTTGATAAATTTTTATCAAACATTTAATAATTTTCATAATTATCATTTTATAATTCTTTTATGAATTATCCATTGACAAATTAGGTTTCATTTTTATATAAACGCCCCATTTTCATAATTTATGAAATAAAAGAAATATTGTAAAATAAATAAATAAATGAAAAATAAGAAATCAAAACCAAATTTCACTATTCATATGGGAAGAGTAAGAACTGTCACCCCACCGAAATAATAGCCTTGTAAAAACCTTCCATCCCGATAGAAAAGGAGATCACCCCACCGCGAGTAGTCTTGGGTTCTCATGGTTTTGATACGATTGATACAAAAAACCAAAACGATAGTGTATGGAAACCTCAACAGGTATAGGTCTGGAGAAAACTTTCAAATACTATATTTAAACACCTATTGAACCCAAAAATAGAGATTGAGTCATTGATTTTCAGTTATTAAGGAGATTCTAAATTAATTGTGGTTTAAATGGCAGTAAATCAGATGTTTGAAAACCTCTGGCAGTTAAAAAATGGGGTTTCGGCCTTAAATGTGACGATGAATACTATATTCTGATTTTATTAATTAAATTAATAATTAAATCAAAAAAATAAATTTAATTATTTAATATTGTTATTAAATAACTTTATAAAAATAACAAGGGACCTGACTAAACGTATGCTACTCGTGATGGTTAAACCCCTCCTAGGGTAAACACCCTGTTCCGGACCCAATGATGTTCTCTTATTTTTTATATGACACATCATTTGAGAGATATTAATTATTTATTATTTCAAAAATTGAATAAATAATTAATTAAAAATATAAGGTTTCTTATCACAAGCGATCCATCCAAATGTCTAACACTTATGAATGTTATACCTCTTCTAGTGTAAACCTCTCGTTCTGGACCCATTGTTCTTCTTATATTTCCCAGAGGATGCACCATTTGAGAGATAATTAATTATTTTTCTTAAAATATTATTTCAAATATTATTTGTAACTTTATCTCATGAGTGAGACCTCTAAATGTCCAACAGATTTGAATGTTAAATCCCTCCTATGTAAAACACTATGTTTAATACATAAAGTTGGTCTCATATTTCCGAATAGACACACTATTTTAGAGTTATTCAATTATTTTGAATAAATTTTTCATTATTAAAATAATATATTTTAAAAAACTTATTAAGTCTTTATCAAGGCTTAGCGGGCCTCAGAATTTCTCACCAAATTTGTGTCGATCTCCAAAAATAGTCAATTGAATATTCCAAGATGAGAAATGGAATTTAATGCCTTTAACAAATTTATCTAGATTTAACTAATAAATAATTTTTCCCTCTCCATATGTTAATAATTTATCATCAGAGGGTTTAGGAATACCTGAAAACTATAATGGGATACTATACCATTTTCTCTCTCTCGATGGTGGATAATTTTAGGGATGATCATGGCATGATGTGGTGAGGTTCTTTTCAATGATTTTTTAATTGCTTCATCTTGGAAGAAGTGATCTTTGTGGTTTTTTGTATCAGTGGTGCTGATTAGGTTGTAGGTAGTGATGAGGAGATACTTAAATAATGTTATTTCCTATTCGGGAAAGGAAGTGATGAGATATCTTAGTGATGACCTCCAATTATTGTTATATCATAAAAATTTTCCCTATAAAACAATGTTCATGGACTATGTTACTTGTCTAGTGATAGGAATCTACATCCATTGGGGGTCAGTGAGATACTATACTAGGGATCAAAGTTACTGTTTTTTTGAGTATTTTCTATCATCCCAATGACTCTGGTTCCTTACCATTGACATTTTGACTCACCCATGATGATGGAGTTACCATTTTTTTGGTAGGTGTCTAGTGCACCAAATCCACCCACCATGGACATCAACCATATGTGTTTCATGTAGAGAAACAATTCCTTTTACATCTATAGGTTTAGGTTGGGATTGGATGGGTTAATGGATGAGTTATGTCAAACATAGACTCCTCCCACTATGTATAAAAAAGGACTGCTAGAAGATACCTCATCCATCATCAATTTTAGCCAAGAGTGATCCATTGTACTAGAGGGAGATGGAAGAGATCCATGTGTAAGAGAGATAGAGATATGTAGAGAGGGTTTTTATAATATTTTATTCTATTGAAATAAAGGATGGGTTTTCAGTCCATTATTCTTTCAAAATGATCAATGAATCACAATGAACTAGCATCATTGTAATTGGAATAAAATCAATGTTGGGTGTAAGTGATTTTTTAGTTCTACAATAATTAAGGTTACTCAAAGTCATGTTATGAATGTAGATTATTAAATTTCAGGTCAAGGTGATTCAATCAGCGGAAATGGTGTAAACAATGGATCCAATATTAGATATCCAGACACATTCAATGTTCGGTCAAAGATCGGGTGATACAATACCCCCTTGTTAGAGAAGAATGTTTTTTTCCAGCACTAGTGATGTTTTTGATATGTTTTTGATAGTTTATTTGGTTTTCCACATCATCACCACATCATCAGTAAATCTTGACTGTTAACACCAATTTTTTCATATCTTGATCAATCAAAGACCTATTTTGATGATTAAATAGTCAATTTCACCATTTTTTACTACTCTATACTCAACGATACACTCCATTTTTCCAAATTATGCTAAAAAGTTTATATAATTGAAATTCAATAGAGGGAGAATCAATGATAGGTGATCAATGTGAAAGAAAAAGAGGATCAAGCAAGAGAAAAGGAAGGTCTACAAATATTTGTAGACCAGTATAAAAATTCTTCCATTTTTTCATGAAGGGAAACATAAATATGAAATTTAAAAAGTTACCACTTAAAGAGGGATAAGGTAGTATAAAAAAATGGATATGAACACATGAAAATCAATAGAGAGGGTGCACATTTCATCAAATTACTTCACATGATGAGTATCGATTGAATTATCAAGCTAGTGACTTTGGTGCAATCAAGATGGGAAACACTAGTTTTGTTGAGATTTTTAGTATGGGCGATATACAAGTCAAGAATAATATTGGATTCATAATTACCCTAAATTATATTAAACATCTTCCAAGTCTTAAAATCAAAATTTTGTCAAGAATGAACTTTGAAATACAAGGTTGTAATAAAATAATCAAAAATGGTGACGGGAAGATGATGTAAGGAGGAATCATCATTACCTAAGGACACATATTTGGTACATTTTACAAAGCACATGTGATGATAAATGAAAAAAATAAAAAATACAGTGGAAGGAGAGGAATCATCTAATATATGGAGTAAGATACTTAGTCACATGAGTGAAAGAGGGTTATCCTCCTTAATTATTAAAAAATAATTTAGTTTTGAAAGGTTGAATCACCTAATCCTTTCAACCTATGATTTTATGGGAAGAAACCAAGAGTATCATTCAATACTTCATTATTGGGGATATTAAAGTTGCTGGATATGATGCAGTCTAATGTATGTGGTCCTATAAATGTGGATTCATTGGGAGGTAAAAAAATATTTCATAAAATTAATTAATTATTCTTATCAAAAGTTGTGGGTGTTCATCATATGGATGATGGACCAAGTTTTGGACTACATCATGATGTTCCATTCCATGGTGGAGAATGATACTAGAAGGAAGATGAAGTGTATTCATTTAGACAAAGGATGAGACAACACATCCATGTAGTATTATGTCAATCACAAGAGTTATAGAATTCAACATGAGAATATGGTCCCACACAACCCATAAAAATGATGTTATTAAAATGATGAACAAAACCATCATATAGAAAGTTTAGAGACAAATGAGTTTATATGATATTCCTAAGTAATTATAGAGAATATTTGTTTAAGTTTCATGTTATATCATCAATAGTTCACCATTAAACAAACTAAATTTTGCGATTCTATAAATTAAATGGTCTCGTAAATATTCCACTTACTCTTATTTATCATTATTTCGATTTTTTCCACTTAAAAATATTTATAAAGAGCTGAGGAAGAAGATTGATTAGAGATCTACCCCATGCATCTTCATTAGCTATGGTGATGAGGAGTTCATTTTCAAGATTTGGAACCCAAATGAGAATAAGGTGATTAGAATAATATAGGTTGTGTTCCTTGATAATTATAAAATTGAGTTAATTAAAAATCACAAAATATCCCAAATATGAAGTGTTGAGAAATCAATTCATGATCCAACACCTGTATAACTACCTCTAACCACTGAAGAAGTGTAGGTTCAAGAAGACTCATTAGTAGCTAACTAGGAGAGAATTAATGAGGATATTAAGATATTGGAGACTCAACCCTCTCTATTGGAATTTATAGAACCATGATATGATCTATATGATAGCATTCCTCCCACACCTAGGATTTCATAGGTTTGAAGATCATTATGTGGAAGGATTCCATCAACAAAATATTTAGTATTTTATTATCTTTTGTTGACTGGTGAGGGGGAGCTAGAAGGATATCGTAATGCATTATCTCATCATGAAAAACTCTAGTTGATATACTCAATGGAGGATGAAATTGATTCATTTATGAAAAACCAAATATAAAATTTTTGGGAAATACTAAAAGAAAATAAATAACTAATAAAATGGTTTTTAAAGATGAATAAAGATAAAAGTGGAAAGTATTTCAATCAAAAATATCGATTGGTGATCAAAGGATTCTTCCAAATATAGGAGTTGAAATTATTGAGATATTTTATGCAGTGGTGAAGATGGATTCAATCTGATTCATTACTGGATTGGCGGATATCTTGTACATGGATCATGATTAGATAAACATAAAAAAGAATTTTATTCACAATTACCTCACCAAGGATATTTATATAAATAATCCTAAATTTTTCTATGTTTCTAGATAAGAAAATATTGTTTGAATATTGAAGATAAGATTATATGGACTGAAATAGGCTCCTGGATAGTGGTACAAGAAGTTTGACTAATTAATTGTGAGTCATGGATATAATCAAACATAGACTGACTAGTGTGTTTACATTGAGATATTTTTGGATGGTAACTTTTTTACACTCCAAATTTATATTGATTACATTTTGATCATTAGGAAGGATTCAAGAAAGGTAATCTAATTAAAGAAAGAGATAACTATGACTTTTTATATGAATGTTTTGGGAGTGTCAATTTTTTTTAGGGATGCAGATCATTCATGAAAAAACGATTTGGTTGTTAGGGATATCTTATGATAAGTATATTGAATGTGTTATGAAATTATCTAACATGACTAGAGTCAAACTAGTGATAATATATTATCCAATTCATCTGAATTTGAGCAAGAGTTCATCAACCTCATTTAGTGAATATATCTAGGTGATGGAGATATAAAGTTTTCATTGGTAGTTGGAAGATTTATGTTCACTATGGTGAGTATGAGACAAAAAATTTCCCATCTATTGGAGATAGTGAGAATGTAACACCCCAATATTTCATAGTACATTATTTCTTCGAAATAATTCAATAACTTTCACTACACGAAACACCAAGTTCTAGCGCACCATGACTTACCAAACAAGCTGTTCAAAAGCAGTTATGAATATTATTAACTAAATTATGAACCTTATATAATTAGTATAATTTTATAATCCTTTTTATGTGTTTCTTATATATAATGTAAGAAAAATACATTTTTTCGGATAAAAGAAGTATTTTTCAAAAAAAAGCAATTTTACCGCCTATTAATGGAGAGGCATTTTTAAATCCAATATTTGAAACTTTAATATATTCAATTTGAAAAAAAATTCTTCTTTAGAATCGTGACATAAGATTTTAGTTTCAATAGTGTTTTTGTGTTTTTCTGATAACTTTCATATTGTGGTGAAGGGTGAAAAATACTATATTTTAACGAAAAACAACCTTTTTAATCAAAATAATTTATATTGTTAAATTATACATTTTAAGGGTATTTAAGTATAAATAGATTATATTTTTATAATTTAATCCAATGATGTTCATTTTAAGTAATTTCACTTTGAAATTGGACATAATCAATTGTCAATCTTTTGATAGTTATTATTTCTTAAAAATACGCCTTTTGATTTTAATATCGGGAATTAATTTTAAATAAATGAAACTTTTATGATTTGAACATGGTAAAATAAACTTCAATTTTGGATTTTTAATATCAAAATTATATTAGGGTTAAAATTTGGTACTTTTCTGATAACTTTTATATTTCGATGAAAAGTGAAAACTACTAAATTTTAATTAAAAACAAATTTTTTAATCAAAATATTTAATAGTGATAAATTAGGAATTTGAGTGGTTTTAAAGTATACATAGAATAAATTTGGACCATTTAATAATATTTTGGTCATTTTACATAATTTCACATTTAAACCAGACATAAAAAATTGTCAATCTTTTGATAGTTATTATTTCTTAAAAACACAGTTTTTGTTTTAACAACGAGAATTAATTTTCAATTAATTTCTGCCAATTCATTTTTTGAATTTAGAAAAATGGATTCCATATTTGTAATCAGGATTTTCAAATTTTGTAAATAGGTAACATTTAGTTTTAGACATTTTGAAGAATTACTTCAGTAAATATTTTATTTACCAAGGTTAAAGGGTATATCCGGTAAATAAGGGTAACAAATAATATTATAATAATAGTTAATTACCCTAAAATGTGTCATATCCTTATTGGTTGATACATTTATGACCATGGACATCTTTGGGTCGACCATGGGACTCTATGGATCCACTTGTCGGTGATAAGGACAGTTTATATTAAATAAGTTAATGTAAATACAAAAATGTCATAGGAATATATCTTTTAGAAAAACAGTTTTTACATAGGGTTATATATGTTATATTTTCGACTATAAATATTAATAAAAAATATAAAGATATTTCCTAAATAATTGTATTTTATTTATTATTTTTAGACATTTAATAATAAAATTTATTGATGACACAATAATGATGCAGTATTTTCCATATTAATGCATGAATCAAATAACTAATATTATAAATTTTAAAATAAATATAATTTTAATGTTTTGATGAAATACATGAATTTTATTGGTTAATATGACATGATAGTATTTCTTAAATGAATTTTTTTCAGATGAATAAATATTTTAAGACTTTAAAAAATCAAATATTAAATTGTATCAAAATTAAAATAAATGGGTTTTTAAAACAAATATTATATTATTAATTGACATTCTATTCCTAAAAATATGTGGTTAGACCAAAGGACTTATATCATGATAGGAGAATCATTAATGGACCACGTGGTGGTCTCTTGGATATATATATTAAGTTTATTAACTATATAATATAAAAATACAAAGTGACATAGTAAATGTCAAACTAATTAACTAAGAGTTAAAACTAAAAGATAAGGTTAATATAATTACAAAAACCTATCTAAAATCTATTGGTTTAACGAATTTAGACCCATAACCACCTTAGAATTTGAATAATACACTTTGGAGCCATTAGAACCGAAGATTAATTTATTATAAAATAATACTTTATGTTTTTTCTAAAGAGCCCCTCCTCCCACTTATATAAGGACACCACTTCTAACCAATTATTCACACCTTCAAATCCATTTGGATCGGCCAACCCCTACCCAATTATTTACAAAACTTCCCTCACTTCAACTTAGATGCATTATTTTTATCCTAAATCCAACCTATGGAGCCCTTTTGGTCAAATCAAAAGGAATAACCCGAAGACGATGTAATGTTTTCTCTACCCTCTTTCATGTTCCTTTCTTCTTCAACTTCTTCTTTCTTTTTTATTTACATTCTAAAATAATAACTTCAGTATCTTCTATATACTATAATGTTATTATAAATATGTTACAACCATATTCATTATTCCATCAATCCTTTCAATGAAATGTCACCATACGTGCGTACGTATGGCCTACCGTCTCCACATCGTGGTGTAATTGTTATTCAATACATGATTATTTGGATGGTTATAATAATGATGTTTAATTCATTTAAATAAAAAATATAACATTATAATGATTTTTTATATATGATATACCATCCAATTATATATTATTCTAATTTCAAAAGAATGATAAAATCTCTCGTGCGTACGTACGGACTACCGTCTCCACAAACGCGATGAGATTTATTATCCATCATATACATTCAAGTATAATTCTAATTTTATGATAAAAAATAATGTTTAAGGACTTGATATAATTATGGATATGAATAAGAAACAACCTATCCTTAACAAACATGGCTTATGTAACAAAGCATATAAAATAAAACGAGAATGTTAACACCCGAAACGATGATAATACTAAAATATTTTTAATAAAACAATATTAAAATATCATATATGATATAATATTTATATATATGATTTTTGTATAATTTAATAACAATTATTTAACTATTATACAGGAGTTTAACCTACCCTCGACCAAGGAAAAGTACAATGTAAGGGATTATTTCACAATCTCTTCATTATCTGAGGTTGTCTATACATAATTATCTACTGGGGCCTCTTTATCATCCACATCCATGTTTCTTAAAAATGAATTTCAAAACATTCTTACTAATTTACAGAATATGGGTTAAAGTTATTTATACCTTTGTTGGAATTTTTATAAGATGTTTATAAAGTAATATTTTCTTCATTTTCTAAAAAAGGTTCTTTTTAACCTTTTCGACAAAATTATGGTATGAATGTCTTTTTTTAACATATACGGCGGGAAAGGATATTTTCCACCATTATGAAAATTGTCAAAGATTCCCTTACAATATTATAAGAATTTTTTGAAAGAAAATGTTTTATTTTATAATTATGTGAATTTTAAATGATTTCAAAATGAATATTTTATGAATTTGTGAATGGTAATCTTTATCAAGATCATAATTTTAAATGTTTTAATGATTTATTTTTCCAATTCTTTTTAATTGATGTCCATGTTTTCAAAATGATTTTAAGGAATTATTTATATGGACATGAATGTTTTGAAATGATTTTTCTTTACAAAAGAATCATTGGTGTATGGGACACTTCGATTTAAAAATCTTTTTTAAATTTCTTCCTTTATAAATGTGTGACTTTTCAATGATTTTAAAAAATGATATATTTCTCTCAAATAGTTTTGATCTCATCTATGTCAACATCCTTTAATGTATTTTTATCATATTAATGTTGATTTGTTATGATACAAAACTTCCATATTGTATTTAAAGTTTTGTGATATTTTTGACTGTGGATGTGTTATTTTTATACCATTCATGGTTTATGGAGAATGTATTGATATTTTGTATGCTAGTTTTAATACAAATGTTTATGTTATGTTTAAACCTGTTCATATGAGGAATGCATTGGGCTTAATAAGTGACGGGTGGAGGATGATATAGCTCCTTGATGCATCGGTAAGTCTCATGAGAAAAACTAGTGTCTTGGCACAAGGCATTGACAAAATCATATTTGTAGTCTTGGCACGAGGCCTTGGAGATGTGGTTATGATAGTCTGGCATTATGAATTCCATCATTATGAAAGTGGTTATTGATATTGCATGTGATTATTCAACCAGTATAATATCCATGTGAATAAGTAAATGGCATTATTTCATTTTATCTTTTTCATATTATTCTAATTAATGTTTAAAAGGATTTTTTTTTGTTTATACATTGCCTTAAATTTTTATGCTTATTTATGAATGTTTCTGCTATATTGTTATCCTTACTGTGAATCTGATCTCACCCCTTTCATTGTTTTATTTTTTTAGGATGTGAAGAAGTATTTTATGAATGACATGCATGGATATTATGAGGGGATATGAAGACAAGATTTTGTTGTAGATTTTCACTTTATGATGTAATGTAAGACTTATGAATGCATCTAGAATTTCCATGGATACTAAACTAATCTGTCTTTTGAGACTTGATCTTTTGTGATCATGCCAATGTTATGTAATAATGAACTGACTCTGGGTAACTGGGGTAGGGTGTTACAATTGGTATCAGAGGAAGTTTAGTACAAACCTTGGGAGCAAGATTTAGATAATCTCTAATTAGAGCACATAGACCTAAGATGGACCTTGAGGATTGGTATAGAAGAACTTCCTAGAATTCTGGTATTGTAGATATTTTGTGATTTTTCTGAGCTATACATCCATTTCTGGATACGAGTAGGTAGAGTCGGCTCTCGCATAGATGTACCTAGGTGTAAAACTAGAAAACACAGCTTTGATCTCGACTCGAATAGGAACTGGTGCACGACAACGGGCCTTGCTACGCTCTTGGTTATGACACTCCCAGGGGATATGATTATGATAATTCTCATTTTCTTTACAAACCATTATGAAGGTTTTATGAGTATATACTTTCTCAAAGAAAACATTTTTATGATTATGGATTATATCCATATACTGTTCAATTTATGTTATGTGGTTTACAAGTTTGGAATTTTGTATTTCGATTCATAAACTAATCTAGTTTATTCCATTGTTTAAAAATGGAACCCATTATAAGGAATGTGAACTCCAAAAATATGTATGATCTGAAGGGTAAGAAGGATCATATCTTTCACAGTATTAAGACAACATTTAGAAAGGAAATTGTCTCCCATGTATTATCAACATATGAATAAATAGTATCATGTGTTAATAAGATAAGTAAAGAATTCCTTGAGTCCTACAACTTTGAAGGGAAGCAAGAGAAGAAAAGGATGGAAGATATAAAGATGAATAAAGGGAAAAGGGAAAATAATAATTTCCCCATATGTGATAACTGTGGGAATAAACACCCTAGAACATTCCTAAAAGGAATGAGAGGTTGTTATAAGTGTAGAGAAAAAGGACACCATGTACGTAAGTGCAATGGTAAGAAAAAGGATTCAAATGTACAATGTTTCATCTTCATGGAGTTGGGACACTACGTAAACCAATGTTCAAATCATGAGAGAATTCCCCAAATAATTAAATTATATAATAATCATGTTATGATACTACCACAAATGAGGAGGATTGATTAGAGTTCGTATGTTTTTATTAGAGAATTATGTCATTTGAGTGTTGTATCAACAATGTAGTCTTTGTAATAATTATGGAGTATATAAGGATTGTACTATAGTACTATTTCATTAAGGACTTGAGATTGTGTAGAAAAATGAAAAGTGACTCAATAGCAGGTTATATTTTTGGAAAATATATGGTTGAGAGAATGATAAACCATAATATGGTTCTGATACCAAGGTAGTGAATTTGGAATAATACATGATTGATTTGGATAAATTATATTGAATATTCTTGACTACCATGAGACTGATTAATGATTTGTATATTCCATCATTGTTTGAGTTTACAAAATTTTTGGATAGAAGGAGTATATCCAGTATTCTATAAGTAATAAGGGATCATGAATGTATTAAATAAGGTTTTATGGTATTTCAGGATGATGCAGTGTTTTAAAATAATATATGATGAAGGTGTTCACATGCTATTACATGGAAAGAATGATCTTCATTGTGTTTACCTACCTTATAAATTTTGGACTGTAAGTTTGGACAAAAGTATTTTGGATAAGTCTAGTTTGAGATTAATTTTGGATTTTCATAAACAGGACAACTCGGAGGTCGGGCGATGACCCATCGCGTCCGACAAGGCCGATAGACATAAACCCACAACCGAAGGGCGACAAAGGTGTATCACCTAACACTTACCCACGTGATGTTCTGATTGAATAATGTAGTTTTTCTAATGGTTCTGCTAGATGAATTATAAATTCATTTTTTTGAACCCTATATGAATAAGATAAATATAATATTATTTTTAAGTTATATTATCGTTTAGAGTGAAAGATGAGTTTGTTGTAGAACTTAGTTAAAGGATGGGACTCTACTTTTCATGTATATATTTTACTTCATCTCTTATTCAATGAAGAAATTAATTCTTATACTTTAGCGAAGGGATCATAAAACAAATTTTTTTTATCCTAATACCATATGTTTTGTTGAACCGATGCTATTTTAAATCATCATAGATTGATGAATTTAAGGGCCTCAATTTTACACTTGTTTGTGATTGATGACCTCAATCACTACCTATAAATATTTACATTTTTTTTCCAATTACATGTCTCTAATTACCACCAATGTTCTCCTAATCGAGATCATAATTTTGTGCTAACCTTTTCATTTTCTTGTCCCTCTTATTAAGAGTAAATTTTATTTACCTAATTTACGATGTGGGTTTTCCCAAAGGTATTTTCTATTTTCAACCTTTTATTTTTGAAAAATAATTTCAATTTGGGAGGAAGCAATGTATTGAAGTAGGGAAGAATGTAACACCCCATGATTTCATAGTACGTTATTTCTTTGAAGTAATTCAATAACTTTCATTACACGCAACACCGTGTTCCAGCGCACCATGACTTATCAAACAAACCGTTTAAAAGAAGTTATGAACATTAACAACTGAATTTTAAACTTTATATAATCCTTATAAATTTATAATCCATATTATGAGTTTCTTAGGTATAATGTAAGAACAGATGCATTTTTTTCGGATAAAAGAATTATTTTTCTAAAAAATGTAATTTTACAGCCTATTAATGGATAATCCTTTTTAAATACAGTATTTGAAACATTAATATATTCAATTTGACAAAATAAACTTCTTATTTAGAATCGCGACATATGAATTTAGTTTCAATAATGTTTTGGTGTTTTCCTGATAACTTTCATATTTTGGTGAATATTGAAAAATACAATATTTTTACTGAAAAAACCTTTTTAATAAAAATAATTTATATTGTTAAATTATAAATTTTAATGGTATGGAATTATAAATAGATTATATTTTTACAATTTAATCCTATTATTTTCATTGTAAGTAATTTCACTTTGAAATTGGACATAATCAAGTGTCAACCTTTTGATAGTTATTATTTCTTAAAAATACGCCTTTTTGTTATAATAGTGGGAATTAATTTTAAATAAATTAAAATTTAATGTTTTTAATTTCATAAAATAGACTTCATTTTTGGATTTTTAACATCAAAATCATATTAGGGTAAAATTTTTGACTTTTCAGATGACATTTATATTTTGATGAATACTAAAAATTAATAAATATTAATTAAAAATAACTTTTTTAATCAAAATAATTAATAGTGATAAATTATGAATTTGAGTTGTTTGAAAGAATATTTATAATATATTTTTACCACTTAATACAATTTTGGTCATTTGACATAATTTCACTTTTAAACCGGATATAAACAAGTGTCTATCATTTGATAGTTACTATCTCTTAATAACACGCTTTTTGATTTAACAACGGGAATTAATTTTAAATTAATTTCTGCCACTTATGTATTTTAAATTTATAAAAATGGATTCCATATTTGGAATCAGGATAATCTAATTTTTTAAATAGGTAAATTTGTTTTAGATATTTTGAATAATTATTTCAGTAAATATTTTATTTACCATGGATAAAGGGTAAATCCGGTAAATAAGGTTAACAAATAATATTATAATAATAATAAATTACTCTAAAATGTGTCCTAAATTTATTGGGTGATACATTTCTGACCATTTTCATCTTTGGGCCGATTTTGGGACCCCATGGAGCCACTTTTTGGTGATAAGGACACTTAATTTTAATTAAGTTAAAGTAAATACAAAAATTACAAAAGCATATATCTTTTAGCAAAACAGTTTTTACATATGGTTATTTATGTTATATTTTAGACTATAAATATTAATTATAAATATATCAAGATTTACTATATAATGGTATTTTATTTATAATTTTTAGAAATTTAATAATTAAATTTGTTAATGACACAATAATGATGAAATAGTTTCATTATTAATGCAAGAATAAAATAATTGGTATTATAAATGTTAAAATTAAAATAATTTGAATGTTTTGATGACATCAATGAATTTTATTGGTTAATATGACATGATTGGATTGCTTAAATAAATTTTTTTCGAATTAATAAATTTGTTAATAATTTAACAAAAATCAATTATTGAATAGTGTCAAAATTGACATAAATGAGTTTCTTAAAAACATTTTATATTATTAATTGATATTCTATTCCTAAAAATATATGGTTTGGAAAAAGGACTTATATCATGATATTTGTATCATTAATGGTCCACTTGAGGGTCTCTTGGACTTATATAGTATTTTTATTAACTATATAATATAAAAATACAATGTGACATGGTAAATGTCAAACAAATTAACTAAGTGTTTAAACTAAAATACAAGGTTAATATAATTACAAAAACCAGTATAAAATCAATTGGTTGAAAGGATTTAGATCCATACCCACCATATACATTGAATAATACACTTTTGCAGAGATTATTAACTTAATATAAAATTATTATAAAATAATACTTTAAGTTTTTCATTAAGAGCCCCTCCTCCCCCTTATAAAAGGACACCACTTCTAACCAATTATTCAAACTTTAAAAGCAATTTTTTCGGCCAAAACCTACCCAATTATTCTCTAAACTTCCCTCAATTCAACCTAGAGGCCTTAGTTTGATCATAAATTGAACCTAAAGAGCCCTTTCGATCAAATCAAAAGGAAGAACCCGAAGAAGAGGTAATGTTTTAACTACGCTCTTTCAAGTTCCTTTCTTTTTCAACGTCTTCTTTATTTTTTATTTCCATTATAAATTGATAACTCCATTATATTATATATACTATGATGTTATTATAAATATGGTACAACCATATTCAGTATTATATCCATCCTTTGAATGACATGTCACCATTTGTGCGTACGTACGACCTATCGCCTCCACGTCGTGGTGTAATTGTTATTCAATACATTATTATTTGGCTGGTTATAATAATGATTTGTAATTCATGTAAATAATATATATAAAATTATAGTGATTCTGTATATATGATATAAAATCCAAATATATATTATTTAAATATCAAAATAATGATATTATCGCTCGTGTGTACATACGGACTACCGTCTCCACGAACGCGATGTGATTCAATCTCCATCGTATACATTCAATTATAATTATCATTTGATGATTAAAAATAATGTTTAAGGACTTGATATCATTTTGGATATCAATAAGATACAACGTATCCTTAACAAACACGCCTTATGTAACAAAACATATAAAATAAAACGAGTAAGTTAACACTCGAAATAACGATAATACTAAAATATTATTAACAAAACAATACTAAAATATCATATAAAATATCATTTATATATATATTATTCATTAATAATTTATTAACAATCAGTTAACTATTATACATGAGTTTAACCAACCCTCAACCAAGGAAAAGAACAAGGTAAGGGTTTATATCTCAATCTCTTCAATATCTGAGGTTGTTTATACACAATTATATACTTGGACCTCTTTATCATCAACATCCATGTTTCTTAAAAATGTATACCAAAATATTCTTTGTAATTTACAGAATATGGGTTAAAGTTATTTATACCCCAGTTTAACTTTTTATAAGATTTTTATAAAGGAATATTTTCGACGTTTTCCAAACAAGTTCTTTTTTAGCCTTTTCAACAAAATTATGGTAAGAATGTGTTTTTTAACTTATACGGCGGGTGTGGATATTTCTGCCATTATAAAAATCATCGAAGCTTCCCTTATAGCCTTATAAGAAAATTTTTAAAGTAAATGTTTTATTTTATAATTAAGTTACTTTTAAATGATTTCAAAATGAATATTTTATGAATTTGTGAAAGGTACGATTTATCAAGATCCGAATTTTATATGTTTTAATGATTTGTCTTTCCAAATATTTTTAATTAGTGTCCATTATTTACAAATTATTTTAAGGATTTATTTATACAGACACGAATGTTTTGAAATGATATTTATTTTCAAAAGTATCAATGTGGTATGGGACACTTTGATTCAAAAATAACTTTTAAATTGCTTCCTTTATAAATTTGTGATGTTTCAATGATTAAAAAATATATTTATCTCAAATAGTTTTGATTTCATCTATGTTGACATCCTTTGATGGATTTTAAGCTTATTGAAGTTGATTTATTATGATAAAAAACATCCATACTATATTGAAGGTTTTTATGATATTTTTTATTGTGTATGTGTTATTTTTATACCATTCACGGTTTATGAAGAAAGTATTGACATTTTGTATGTTAGTTCTAATTCGAATTTTTATGTTATGTTTAAACCTGTTCATATGAGGAATGCATTAGACTTAATAAGTGATGGGTGGAGACCACTATAGCTCCTCAATGAATCGGTAGGTCTCATGAGAGAACCTAGTGTCTTGGTATAAGGCCTTGGCAAAATCTTATTTGTAGTCTTGGCACGAGGCATTGGCTACGTGGTTATGATAGTCTGGAATTATGCATTCCATCATTATGAAAGTGGTTATTGATATTTCATGTGATTATTCAACTAGTAGAATATCCATGTGAATAATTAAATGTCATTATTTCATTTTATCTTTTCCATATTATTCTAGTTCATGTTTAAAAGGATTTTTTATTTATACATTGCCTTAAATGTTTATGATTATTTATGAAATTTTATGCTATATTGTTATCTTTACTGAGCATCTGAGCTCTCCCCATTCAATGTTTTATTTTCCCAGGATGTGAAGAAGTATTCTATGAATGACATGCAGGTATAGTATGAGGGGATATGTAGACAATAGGTTGTTGTAGCTTTCCACATTATGATATAATGTAAGACTTTTTAATGAATCTATAATTTTCAAGGCTACTAAACTAATCATCCTTTTGAGACTAGATATTTTGTGATCATGCCAATGTTATGTAATAATTCACCGACTCTGGGTAACTAGGGTCGGGGCATTACAGAGAAAATTTCTGTCCCATCCTTGAAAGTATACAAGGGTACAGTACAGTGGATTATAATGTATATTAAAGGTGAATCAATGATATTTCTTTACTACTAGGGAGATTATATACTTTTGTAGATATATATAGATTTAGATAAGGCTTGAGATCTTGACAATAGGAATTTTGATTAGGATACGTCTATAATTTTACAAGAGTAGTTGAGTCATGGAATTAGAGATTTCAAATGTTCATCTATTTATCCATGACTAAAGAAAAGTATGTTTTTCTATGGAGGATGAAAATGAGATGTTGTGGTTAAAAAATATTCCTCAAGATCTTTAATTTATCTAGAAGGAGTAAAATGTTCATTATGATAGTCAATGTTCTTTATACTTGAGAAATAACTCCATGTATTATTCTCAGACCTTACATGTTACCATTAAATATCACTACATACATTAGGTGATGGATTGATAGTTTTTGAGACTTTTGAAGACTCAAATAAAGGAGAACCTACTGGATATTTTGATGAAGGTGGTATCTCAAGACAATATATACAATTGTAGAGGATACAATGTATTTTAGATGAAGGAGGATAATTTATGGTGCTCATAGTTTACTTGTTTGGTGGATTCTCCAATAAATCCACCCACCGTGGACTTCAACCACGGTTACTGCATATACAGGAACTACTCCTTTAAAATGCATGGGTGTAGGTGGGAATTAGAGGGGTTAGTGGAGGGTTTGTGTCAAACATGGGCTCCTCCCACTATGTATGTAAAATCAGAACCATAAGATCCTTCAACCATCATAAATTCAATCCAGTAGAGCTCCATTGTATTATAGATTGTAGGTAGAGCCCCACATGTTTGTGAGAGAGAGAGGTGTAGAGATGGTTTTTTTTATAATCTTATTTCATACTGAAATAATGACCAATTTCAACCTATATAATTATCTATTATTTATTAGTGAATCACAACACGTGATTTTACTCTAGTGTTTTTTTATTTGGTTATCACAAATTTTTTTAAAATAAATATTAATATAATCTTATCAATTATTTTGTAGTTGGGTTGGTTCATGATTTTTTCCTAAAAATAGGTTTTTCTAACATGGGTTTTCTTATATATCCAAAGGGGTGGATCATTATTTCCTCATTATAGCAGGAAATATATCCTTGGGTTATACGTCTATATGGGGAATATTTTTCTCTTTATACAGATTTAGAATCATTCTAAAATGATAGGTTTCCAAATAATGATGTCCACTCATTTTTGAGTTATAGGAGTGAATATAATAATTAAGAATAACATTGATATGAAAATGTTTAATTTTTTTCAATAAATTCATTACCATATATTTACTATGGTTTTAATTAGACTAACTTTAAAATTATCAATTATCCCCCTCATTCCTTGTCATCTTGGAGAATTTTTTTTATAATATCATTGCTCTTTTGAATACAAGAACATAAACAATTATAGAATAAAATCATGTAAAAAATTTATCAATGGATGATTGACGGGGGGAATCCCTTAGCAAACACATATATCAGTTTGTTTTATTATATTGACTTGAAATTTTGAATGGAATCATATTCAAGAAATTCATGTAATTTTTTATGGGATAAGGAATACATAACCTTATAAAGTTCTTAAAGATTATCCTGATCTTTGGAAGGATGAAACTACCATTAAATATAAAATAAATTACATATTTTTGAAATGGAATTATTTTTAGTAGGTAGAAATCTATTTATCCATCTATCATCACGTACTATAATAATAACATTGAATAAATTTACAATGGGTTCACTAAATAATTTTAACAAAAAATATGGTCTTGGGGAAAACATTGAGAACTAGAAAACGATATCCATAGTTGACTGAATGAAATTTACGAAATACTATATAGATGGATTTATTGGATTACTATTTGATATGAACTTGTCCTAAAGTCTATGAATAGATATTAAACCAGAAACAGGAATAAATTTAATTTTTTTTACTATATTAACAATTAAATCCTTTGATAATGATGACTGATATTATAATCATTATGAGTTGGATTAATTGGAGATAAACAAGAATAAAATACACACAAAATAATAGGTTTTAAAGACCGTGGATGAGAATGAGAAAGAAAAGAAAATAATATTTTCTTCATCTAATTATAGTAATGATGATGTAACTTCCTGTAATTATAGAAACAAGGTTTATATCAAAATAATTTGGTATCAAACATGAAATTACCCTTCCTAATTCATATTTTGGATTCTCACACTATCTAGAGGATTCCAAATATTTATTTAGAAAATAAATATTCCAGATGTACTAGTCTATATACCGTGAATATAAATTCCCAGATCCACTTATGAAATTGTACCTCTACCATAGTTGTCCAATAGACACTGAGATGTATGTGCTTTTGATAGTTCGGGCACACCTATGGTCTCTTATTCTCTGGATCTGACCTGATCAACTTAATGAATACATTCATCCATTATTTGAAAGTCACATAATCCTTGGGATATATTTATCCAACATTAGGCCTTTCTCCAAATCATGTATCTTCTTATCTAGTGGTGGGGTCCTCTCAATATTTTCCCATGCATAGACTGAGAGAGGAATTCATTATACATATCCCATAGGGTCGGATCCCTACTAATATTCTAATTATCCATGAGGATGATTCCCACCTATCCATGAACTATATGAAAGGTATTCTTGTATGAAATCAATATTATTTGGATGTATGGGTTCAGAAGAAAATAATGAAAATAATGATAGGATTACAAAGTTGTAATAAGGAAAGTTTAACTTGTGATGAATTTGAAATGGGGAAGGAGTTTTTTAATATGTACCACATAACATTAATTAGGAGGGTTATTCTGAATTTTATCCTAATATTCCTTTAATAAAATAATGAACTGAAACTGAGTTAGAAAATATTAATTATATATATATAAATATAAATGAATCCCACAAGATAGTGTTTTCTGAAAATAAACAGTTAAATAAATAAAAAATTGTCAACAGAAATTAAATTGTCTAGTAGGATAATGGGCATAAATAAAATGGGAAATTATTGAATGAAAAAAATCCATATATAATTTTAATAGTGCAAAGAAAAATATGGATAATTTTATATCAATTGAAAGATCTACCAATGATATAAATGGAATGTGTTATAATGTATAAAAATCAAAATTATATAAAAAATATTTTTCCAAGGGTACTTAAGGAAAAATATAAATTTAACATATTTTACTTATAAAATGAAATGAAATTTTGTCATGGAATTATCATCAAGGGAAAAATATCTATGATATTAAACATATTTTAATATTTAATATATTTTAAGAAAAATCCCTTATATTTATATAGAAACTTCTATATGGGTACCTAAAAACTAGTTTATTAATCCAATTGAACTCAAAGTTCCACATATATTGATGATTGATTCTATTTAGTTTTTTCTTTAAAATTCCTTGGGAGTATTAATTAATAAATTTGGAAAAATAAGTGTGATTTATAAATGAAAATGATAAAAGATATATTAAAAATGTAACGTCCCGATCCTGGGTGCCACTAAATGGGTGCCCCGATGCTGGTTCGCCAAACAACCTCAAGCGCATTTCCTCAAATGCCAGAGGCTGCCGACAAGCAGCGAGAGACCAGGTCTGATAGTGGGGAAACTATGACCTCTTTTTTCAAAGTGTAGTGCAGCAAAATACAAAATAAACATACAACGACAGTGAAAGAAGTAAACATACACAAATGAGAGAAACTATAGTAGTGGATATAACCAACAATATATAAGTGATGATGCTACATGTTTCAAGTTCTATGAAAACGTCCAGAACATGATATACATCAATACAGTACAAAAAAATAAAGAGTACAGCCAAACAAGATAAAAAAATGGCAGCGGCATCGCGAGCCTAGGCTCGGTCCCATTCCCTCCTACTCCTCTGCAACATTCAAGTACCTGTATAGGGACTCTTTTCCCTATCTACACCTGCAGCAACGTAATCTGTTTGGGCCAAAAAGCGTGACCCAAACCGGGTGTCATAAATATATCTCAGTAGGCACCCACCAAAGGCCCATTTCCAAATGCGTGTAAGCATGAAACAATAATGTGCAGTAATAAAATGCAATAAAGTAACAATACTCAAAAGTAACAATTATCAGTTATATTTCCATTTTTAATATTCATTTAATCCATTTAATATAAGAAATCACCACAGTGCATTTCTAAGTAACCAACTAGTGTCCTCAGACACGTAATCTCCTACCCTCGGGTAATGAGTATCCAACACAAAATTTTCCCTCAGGCATAACATAGTTTTTCCCTAAGGAGTAGGTAGTATAGCACTCAGGCATAGAGTCTATTTCCCTCAGGCATGGAAGACGTTGCCCTCAAGCCGAAAATATCTATAGCCCTCGGGGTAAATAGTGCAGTGCCCACAGGATAATCACAAAAATGCCCTTAGGCTAAACAGGTAACCGGGACATGACCAGCATGTCAAAATGCAGTAAACAAGAAATTCCTCTCAACGCAATTCTACAATTACTATATTAAATGCATACCCTCGGGTATCCTGGCCAATTGGATAAACAGTGGTACACACCCCCGGGGTGGTTCCGGATCCAAGAAACGATCCCAACCAGCATTTTATTATCACAATTTAATCTCCTATGAAATTATAGGCATTAAATAAAGCAATGGCCTTAGCCACACGACACCCAATCATGGGTTCGTGGCACGAAAATGCACAAAAACGAACGACAGTTGGAAATTTACACCAAGCCACCTACCTTATATGCCAACGAATGTTATACCCGAACGCCCACTCCAAAAACGCCCATGAATGACATAGATCTGATGAAGAACAAAACCCATTCAAACGTAAATAATATTAGTTGGGAGAAGAATTGGTCAGAAGTGGCCAAGGAGGTGGAAGCCCTTACCCGTGTGGTTCCAATGAGATCGTCCGAGGTGGAAACCGATTCTAGATGATCACCCGGCTGATCTTCAAAGGGTCGGTCGTCCTCCTTGGCTCCAAGATGGATCAAATGCCTCCTCTTCCAAATGAGGATGCTACTGCATGTTTTAAGCTGAAAAAAAAGTACACGGCCTGTACTTCTGAGTACACGGCGTGTACTTATTTCATTTAACTGTTCATTTGGTGGCACCGCCACACTGTTCAACTGTAGACATGAGTACACGACATGTACTATAAAGTACACGGTATGTAATGTCGCCCAGCTGTTGGCTGCTCCACCGCCTTACTGTTTATGCCTGCCGACTAGCTACACGGCATGTAAGGTACCACTACACGGTGTGCTGTCGGTTCCTACAAACTTCGTCGCCGAAAAGGCTACACACCCCGTGTACCCATTCCACACGACCAAAAGTACACGACGTGTGGAAATATACAAGGCGTGTAGTTCCAAAATTTTTGAATTTTCCCCATTTTCCATATTTTCTCAAAAACACTTATGGAAAAGTTAAAATAAGAAGATCATACCTCAAAATAAGAACTAGGTTCTTACAAACATCCCCCCTTATAGAAATTGTTCCCCAAATTTCCCTTCCAAGGGTGGCGAAGATAATGTTTAGAATAGCTCTGTCCAATGAGCATGTACATTAGCCTCCCGCTCCCAGGTCTCATCCTGCACTCGGCCATACTGCCATAGCACTCGTACGAGAGGAACTAACCACCCTCGGAGAATCTTCGTGCTCCTATCAACGATACGAATCAGATGCTCCTCAAAGGACGCATCTACCTCCAGATCAACCTCCTCAGGATGAAAAGCGTGAGACGGGTGTGAATGATAGCTACACAACTGAGACATGTGGAAAACATCGCGCATGTCTCGGTATCACTGCGTTAAATACAACCAATAGGAAACCAGCCCGACTCTCTCCAGAATATCGAATGGTCCCACATACCTCGGTGAAAGCTTACCCAGTCTCCTGATCCACTTGTGTCCTAGCCTTGGCGAAACACATAGAAAAACTTGATCCCCGACCATGAACTCCAAAGGGCGTCTACGACGATCATCATAAGACTTATGATGAGACTTCTCGGTAGCCATCCTCTTTTGAATCAACTGGACCACCTCATATGTCTCATGTACGAGCTGTGGCCCCAGTAAAGCTGCCTCACCTTCCTTTAACGAGCACAAAAGTGATCAACATGGCCTACCATATAAAGCCTCATATGGTTCCATCTCAATAGTTTCCTGAAAACTATTGTTATAGGAAAACTCAAATAAGGTTATATGCTTCTCCCAAGAGCCCCCAAATTCTAGGACGCATGCACGCATCATGTCCTCTAGCACCTGTATCGTCCGCTCTGACTGGCCTTCTGTCTGAGGGTGGTATGCTGTGATCAGAAGCACCTGAGTACCCAGTTCCCTCTAAAATCTCTACAGGAAACAAGACATAATGCAGTAACCCCAATCAGAAATTATAGAAAGAAGGACCCCATGAAGACGTACGATCTCTTGGATATACAGCCTTCCGAGCCCGTCCAAACCGAAGGACTCCTTGATCGGAAAAAAATGAGCTACCTTCGAGAGTCTATCCACAACAACCCACCTGGCATCATTGCCTCGAGGTGACCTCGGAAACCCCATCACAAAATCCATCATGACATCATCCCATTTCCACTCTAGAATGGGAAACTGCTGTAACAGTCTTGCTGGTCTCTTATGCTCTTACTTCACCTGCTGACAGGTGGAACACCTCGTAACAAAACCAGCTACATCTCTCTTCATAACCGGACACCAGTACTGATGCCTCAAGTCATGATACATCTTGGTAACCCCGAGATAAACTACCCAAGCTGAAGCATGAAACTCCCGCTTCATCTCCTCGTGTATATCCCCTGGAACCCATACTCGTCCATGGAATCAAAAAACCTCACCATCACCTATCGTCCAACCGGGAGGGGGGTTCTCACTTTCCACCGACTCCCATATAACTAGGCCTTCTGAATCAGAGAGCTATTTCAGCCTCACTTTATCCAGGAGGGTAGATGTCACAGCTAAAGATGAGAGATATGTATGCACCTGTCTATCGTGCACCTCCAGATTCATCTCAGAGAACAAATCCATGAGCTGACACTCACCACTGGCCTCCTTCACTGCCTGTATCTGAGTCTTCCTGCTCAGTGCATCGGCTACTGCATTACAATTTCTAGGTGTATAGGAAATCTCAAAATCAAAGGACTGTAGGTACTAGACCAACCTTCGCTGCCTCAGATTCAGGTCATGCTGAGTAAAGATATACCGGAGGCTTTTGTGGTCAGTGAAAACCACAAAATTATCTCCCAACAGATAATGTCTCCAATAGCAAAACGCATGCACCACTGCAACCAACTCGAGATCATGCATGAGATAACTCCTCTCTTGTGGCCTCAACTGTCGAGACCTGTATGCAACAACTCGGTCTCCCTGCATCAAAACGGCTCCCAGCCCAATCCCTCAGGCATCATTGTAAACTGTATAGCTCTTCCACTACTCTGGGAGTATTAGGATCGGTGCTGATTTCAACCTTCCCTTCAGGTCGTAAAAAGTTGCCTTGCAATCATCTGACCAAACGAACTTCACACCCTTCTTAGTCAGACCCATCAACGGTGCTGCTAAGCGGGAGAAGTCCTGTATGAAGCGTGTGTAGTAACCATCTAGCCCTAAG
Source organism: Viscum album (assembly GCA_963277665.1). NCBI lineage: Eukaryota > Viridiplantae > Streptophyta > Magnoliopsida > Santalales > Viscaceae > Viscum > Viscum album. The sequence continues at coordinate 774,527,697 of OY728120.1, read as the reverse complement.
AAACTCTGTAACTCAAACACGTTCTTTGTCTGCTCCCAGGAAATGAATGCTCTCACCTTCTCTAGTTCAATTGAAACTCCTACCTTTGAGATGATATGACCCAGGAAGTGAATCTGGTCTATCTAAAAGTGGAACTTCAAGAGCTTAGCATATAGCGGATGCTCTCTCAGTGTACTCAGTACGATCTCAAGATGGCTGTCATGGTCGTGTCGAGTGTGAGAGTACACCAAGATTTCATCCACAAATACCACCACAAAGTAATCAAGATATGGATGGAACAGACAATTCATCAGAGCAATGAAAACTACTGTTGTGTTCATGAGTCTGAACGGAATAACCAAGTACACATACAGAGCATATCTTCTCCAGAAAGCTGTAAGAGGTATATCAGATGGTCTGACATGCAGCTGATGATATCCTGATCTCAAGTCAATCTTCGAGAACACTCATTCTCCACGAAGCTGATCAAACAAATATTCTATCCTCGGCAAGGGATATCAGATCTTAACCGTCAACTGGTTTAGCTTCCGATAATCCACGAAAAGTCTGAGGATACCATCTGCCTTTTTTGAAAAAAGGACTAGAGAACCCTAAGGAGAAGTACTGGGTAGGTTAAAACCCTTCGCCTATAGCTCCTCTATCTACCTCTTGATTTCCTGCAAATCAGGTGTGGCCATCCTATAAGGAGGAATGGACACCAATGCTGCTCCTGGCACAAGCTCGATAGAGAAATACACCTCACGCACCGGAGGTAGACCTGAAAAGTTGTCCAGGAATACATCCCTGAAACGATCGATAATTGGAGGGAAATCCGTCTGACAAGTCCCCTGATCATCTAGATATAAGCTCTCTATATGGGCTGGGACTCCACCTCGCCCATGATGCTCTGGTCCAGCTCGACTCGCCTAAAAATCCAACTCGCCCTTGTATAGAAACTCTCCGCCCTATGGTGACGTGAAACTCACCCCGTGACAATAGAAGTCTACAAAGGCTCGAAAGGGAACTAACCAGTCCATCCCGAGAATGACATAATATCTCGTCATCTCCAAGACATTGAGGTCCTAAAGGATGTGACACCCTCCAACCTCAGGGGGGGCACTCCATGCAATGACGCACACCATCCGTCCTAGTCCCCAACAGAGTGTCTAGCATCATGATATAGGAAGATGTAGAAACACAGATCCCAAGGCTCTCCACAACGGGTACATATATGAAACTATGTGTAGCACCCATATCAAAAAGCACTGAAGATAAGACAGAAGCTACTAGAATAGTACCTCTGACTATAGAAGGTCCGGGATCCTACTCCTACTGGGTCTGTTGCACTGCATATGCCTGCACAGTGCCGCGGCCCTGCGACACAGCCTGGCTACCCTGAGTTGTCCCGCCCTGTTGCCTTTGAGATCCTGGTGTTTGGCTACCACGGCCACAACCACCATCTCTGCATGTACGCCCTGACGTATTCCAGTTCCCGGACTCATAAGAAGTCATTGGTCCTACTCCGGCATGTGAAGTCTGCACATAACCCTCTCACTAGCCAATTTTGGAAACACCCAACAAAAGAGCTGCAGATGACCCATCATGCCGCAAGCTCGACACTCCACTGGGTCTTGAAGACATTACGGTCTCTTGTTCCCCTCTCTACCACACTGGTAGCACACAACCTGGCCAGCTGAAGCATTCTTCTGACTGGTACTGCCACCCTGAGAGAAGTGCATCTGTCTCTTCTTCTTGCCAGTAGAAATAATACCTATAACTGTTGCTGAACCGCCCTGGCCCACCCAACTCGATTCCCGCAGGTTCATCTCTGTAATCAACGCCTGGTTCACAATCACGTGTACAATAGGCAACCTGAAAACCTTCACTAGCACTCGGATGTCATAACAAAGACCATCCTCAAAACGCCTGGCTCACAATGTCTAATCACCCACCAGCATGGGTGAAAAACATTGAAGCTCTGTTAAACGAGCAGAATAGTCCATCACCGACATAGAACCCTGCTGATGATTAATGAAATCTCGAGCTCAATCTACCCTCAGCGTCTTGGGAAAGAAGAATTCATAGAATACTGCCTGAAAATCTTCCAACACCATGTCTCTGTGATGCTCTGACTGGGTGGTAACATCCCACCACCTCTTGACGGAATCACACAGCATGTAAGTCGCTAGATTGACCAATCGCCTTGGAGGCGTCCCCAGATACTTGAAAATAGTCTGCATCGATCCATGACAAGACTCTACAACCTATGGTCCGACATCCCTTAAAAAAGTAGGCGTATACTTCTGCTGGAAGATAAATGTTAGCTCATCCATAGATGTGGAAGCATGCGGTGCTCCAGGAATGGTCTCATGAACCGCATAAAGCTTTCACGGAACTTCGCCACCATGCCTGTGTCTGGTATAGCAGCTGGCACCGCATCTGGCTCTACTGTAGGATCAATGTGTAGCCCATGGCCAACCATCTTCGGAGTATAATCTTCACTGCTCTCCTGGTGATCAACTCCCGGTCGTCTAGGCGGCATGAGGCTACAATGTCAAAATCACTCCTTAGATTCATGATTAGTATGACCAAAAAGAAAAGGAACCACAAAGGAAACAAGAGGAAGAAGGCATTCAAAATTTTCAAAACATGACTATACAGCGTGTAGACTGACTACACGACATGTACTTGACTTCCCTTCCCCTGCCCTGGTCCTTCTACATGGCTAAGCCGCATGGATTCCGTCGAACAAAACTACACGGCGTGTGTAATATCTTCATCGTGTGTATGGTGTTATTTTCCAACTGCCTGTGTCGTCTGTGACACGGCCGACTACTCGTCTTGACACTACACAGCGTGTTACACCCGAACACAGCGTGTACACCACCCTGTTTCTCAGCCACACGACTAACTCCACACAGTCTGTCCTCGGACAAGATTACACGACGTGTCCCATAGGTACAAGTCGTGTTCAGGGAGAGGTGACAACAACCCGTGTTTTTAGTTACACGGTCGAGTCCCCAGGTCACACTACACGACATGTCCACTCAGTACACGGTGTGTTTTACCCAAGCCTTTCCCTACCCCGTGTCGCTGCCCACACGGTTTGTGACACAGGAAGAGACTACACGGTGTGTACTTGGGGTACATAGCGTGTACTCAAAAAGGTCATTTTTCTTCCCGAACAGAAGAGCATACACGGTGTGTATAAAAATACTACACGGCGTGTATACTGGGTTTCCGGACATTATGCCTCAGAAACATCCCTGGAACCCATAAAATAATGAAACTAACACCTAAGTGTCAAATTCCGACCCGTGGGGGCCGATACTTCCCATGAATCAATGTTTGACATCTTATATGTGTTAGAACCAATAAACAGTCAATGATCCACCATATTCCGTTCAATGGGGGCCCATACTCCACAAAAACCAAATTTTGGTGTCCATTCTATAAACCAGCTCATATAAAATTACCCTATCAAATGTCAAATATTTTATCGGATCAGCTATCACAACTATAAAACCCCGATATTTTATGAAAAATATTCTTTTAATTTCATTAATGTCTTGTGTTGTATGCTACACCAATATTACCTTGCGCTATACGCAACACCGTATTAGCTTGCAGTATACGCAACACTATTTTTGGATCGTGTTACACACAATTTTTATAATAGTTATTCTACGCAACATTGAGTATATATATATATATATATTCAATGTATAATTGAAATATGGTTGGATTATGATATATGAAACAACAAAGGATTCTTGCACAGCACCCAACCCTGACTTGTCTTGCATTACACGCAATCGCGACCTTTCTCGATAGCATGTGTTGTACGCAATACCGGGTTTTACTAAACAATGATATATTATTATAATATTTGTTATGAACTAGCCGTTATGAATAGTATTAACTAAATTTTGAATCTTATAACATTATTATTCATTTTACACATTTTCTAAAACATGGTATAAGAGAAAAATAAATTTTTTCGGGTAAAATAAGTATTTTTAAAAAAATGCAGTTTTGCCGCCTTTTGATGGTGCACCAACATTAAATCTAGTTTTTGACATGTTTATAAGTTCAATTTGACAAAATAAAATTCTTCTTTAGAATCAAGATATAAAAATTTACTTTGGATAAAATTTTCATATTATTCTGATAACTTTCATATTTTAATGAGTAGAAAAAACACGCTATATTTTAATTAAAAACAACTTTTTTCATCGTAATAAATTATGTGGTTAAATAATAATATTTAGTGGTTACAAAGTATAAATAGAATATATTTTTACCATTTAATATAATTTATGTCATTATCCTTGATTTTACATTGAATTCGTAGGTTAAATAAATTCAATCTTTGGCAATGTTTTAACTTTTAAAACCTGTTTTCTTAAACAACGAGATTAATCTTAAATTAATTACTACAACTTCTGTGTTTTGCATTTTGAAAAATGGATTCCATATTTTGAATCAGTGGGTCCAAATTATGTTAATATGTTACTTTTATTTTTTTTTATATTATGAATAATAACTACGGTAATTTTTTTTATTTACTACGGTTAAAGGTAAATAGGGTAATTAAAGGTTAAAAGAATATTATAATAATTCACAATTACCATGAAACATTTCCTAACATTATTTTATGAGTAGTGGCCGGCCATGGGAATCCTTGGGTCTATTTTGGGACCCCATGGAGCCACTTATGAAAGACACTGGCACATTAGATTAATTAATTTAATGTAAAGACAAAATTGACTTTAACAAAACTCTATTAGTAATTAATTTTTATAAGGGGTTATATAAGCTATATTTTCAAATATAAATATTCTTCGGAAATACTAAAAAGATTCCCTACATCATGGTATTTTTTTCATAATTTTTAGACATCAAATGAATTAAATTATATATGACACAATAATGATGTAGTTTTTAACTCATTAATAAATGATTTAAATAAATAAGATTAAAATGATTAAAGTATCATCCAAAACCTGTCCAATTACTATTGGATGATTTTATTTAGAATATGATTCATCTTATATTAGGCATTAATGTGTTTTGGACCTCTTTAAACCTAAGATAAGTTTATAATAAAATAATGTTTTCACACTTTCCTAAAGAGCCCCTCCACTCCCTTATAAAAGGAGGCCACTTATATGGAATTCCTCACACCTCTCAAGCCTTTGGGCTCGTCCAAACTCTGCCAAACTAAGCTCCCTACATCCCTATCCTCCACCTTGAAGCATTACATTAGGCAGAATACTCTTCAAGATTTCCTTTTGGTTCAAACCATAGGAAGTTACCAAAATTAAAGGTAACAGTTTCTCTTAAGTTGTTTTCTTTTATTATACTTCTCCAACCCCTAAACTCTTTTTAATCCTTCCTTTTGTAACAAAAAAAATATCCTAAATATAATAGGATGTTTTTATGAGAAGGATTCAAACTAAACTTACACACACCTTCATATAATGGATTAAGAACATAATGTTTCTGTGATGGAAAACTAACGCCTCACGAAATGATGATTGTTCGATTTTCTCCTACCGCCTCTCATGGAGGCCATTATAATGGAACAGTATTTATATATAATATATATTATGTTTATTATTTACTTATTCTTATTTACTATCTAATTATATCAATCCTTTACAGTTTCCATAGTCGGTAAATTCGATAATCTCATTTGAGGAAGTGCGGACTACCGCCCTCTCAAAGTGATGTGATTCGTTAATACCTTATGTGGGATATATAAAGGGTGTGGTTAATGATATTATATATGATATTATACTGGAATTATAAGATACCTATGAATAATTATGTTTTAATTCCATTAAAATTAGAAATAGAAATGAAAGTAGCGTTCATGTGTACGTACGGCTTACCATCTCCATGAACGGTGCGTTTCATTTCTTACCTCCATATGTTATGTACTATTATAAATGCTTGTATATTCTGGATATATAATGAATTTATTTGATATATAAATCATTATTTACATTTTTGAGGTAATTAAATCATCAATACATCAAGAAAAACAAGTCCAAACATGTATGATAAATAAGATTATTTTACCCAAAACCCTACTTTAACATTAATTTACATAAGAATGGGTAATATAAAGTCATAATTGAACCATATATTTGATATAATAACAATGAATATGATTATTTATTAATTCAATGACATTATTTAAATCATTATACAGGATGTTCAGACACTTACGAAGCAAATTGGACCTAAGGTAATGGAAAATCTCACAATCTCATTTTATTTATCCGAGATTGTTTATACTATGGTATTTACTGGGGTGTATTTTATCATCCACATCCATGTTTCCTAAATATGTAATATTATTTCCATCCACCTAAAATTGTTTAAATCCAATTTTACCCTTCGGTGAGTTTTTAGTAAAAGATATGAAAGGAATCTTTTGGCATTTTCCGTATGAGGTACTTTTTGACATTACCGACAAAAGTACGAGAGGAATGTTTTTTTAACTTATATGGCATGAATGGATTTTTAAAACATTATTTTCAAGAAGATTCCTTTACATGTTTTCATGTTTATTTTTAATCAACTTCTTTTAATTGAGAATTGTATGACATGTTAAGAAAGGAAAAGTGGTTTTGAAGTAGAAAGGATATTTTCCTCAAGAATGGAGTTCAAGAGTGTTATCAAAATTATTTTCCATCTAAGATAATATAGTGTTCTGTTTCAATCCATATTATTACATTTATTTTATTATGTTGTGATGGAATTATATTTATCTTATATGAATTGTTTTATGATTTCACGATGTTTAAGATTCCCATTTTTTTACATGGGTTATGCTATGATGTATAGTATATGATTTTGTGGCACCCATAAGAATGGTATCATTATGAGATGGGTGGGACCTATGTCTCCCTCCGATTCATTCGGTAAAGATTTTATATCTCATGAGATAGACATGGCTAGAACGGTAGGTTATACCGGTTCAGTGAAACAGGACTAAAACGAGGAATGAACTCGGTTCAGAAATGTACTTTGTCCAGTAAGATTGTCTTGGCAATGAGTCTGGACCAACAAGAAATAATTCTCTATTATTATGTGTGTATGCCACAAAGTTTCATGTTTTAAGTTATGATTATTTGGATTTCATTTCACTACAATGATTTATCCCATGTTATGAAATTATGCTCTTTTTTGCAGGTTATGATTTCCAAAATGGTATGTTCTTTTTAATATGATGTGATAGATATTTCTTTTGTTTACCCTTACTGATCATTTGAGCTCACCCTTTTATGTTTTCTTTTCCCTAGGATATAAAGAAAGGTTTTAGGGAAAAAAGGAAGATCTTTATGGGAGATGTTGAAGATCTTTCACCACGATTAGAAGATTATATTCCGAGATTCCAAAGACACTAAACTATTATGATCCTTGTGTGTGTGTTTTTGTTATGTACTAAGTATTCCGAAAAAGTAATGTAATGTCCATATACGTCAGGCTCCAGGTCTTTACAGTTGGTATCAGAGGAAATATTTAGTCAACCTTTGGAAACTAGGATGCGAAAATGTTAGTGATATCCCTAGAGATATTTCTAAGGTATGTCTAGGGATGTCCCTAAGGATAAGTATACCTATAGGTTATAGTACTATAATTACTCTAACGATCATAGAATTAATCCTAAGATGTTAGATATTGAAGGTACTCCCCCTTTATTATGTTGTTTTCCCTAGCATGATGTTTTTCCTCTCACACTATTCTTTTTGGGTTTTGGACAATGGCTGGAACCCGAAGTAACCGTGTCGATCAATGCAATGGACAATGAAATGATTGTCCTCCTGAACAAACAAATATTATGGGAGATGGAGTGAAAAATATTATTTCTATACTTACAAAATCTATGAATCATCATGGACTTCCAAATGAGCAGAGAAGGGAACACCATTCTTTTGAGTCCTTTATGAGGCAACATCCACCTTCTTTTAGTGGGTCTTCTGATCCACTTGTTGATCAACAATGGATCAGTACCACTGAAAAGATATTTTCAGTTCCTCAATGTTCTAAACATGATAAAGTCATCTTAGTAGTATATCATTTGTAAGGTGAAGCTATTCAATGGTGGAATCTTATTCAGAATACAAGGCAAAGGGATGAAATTGAGTCCATTGAATGGGACGAGTTCAAGAACATATTTTTCAATAAGTACTTCCCTCGTATTCTTTGAACAAAGATGGAGAAAGATTTTCTTGAACTGAAGCAAAAGGATGATGAATCTGTTGGTACCTATGAAGAAAATTTTACAAGACTTGCAAGGTACGCTTCTGGTATTATTATCCAACCTGAGAGTAAGATCGGTAGATTCTTTAGTGGCTTAAAACCATGTCTTTTAAGGGCCTTATCCATAAGGGACTTCAATAGCTACGAGGAAATCGTTCGATGTTCTCTCAAAGTTGAGATGGAGATTGGAGTAACCCATCAGTCATATGGGTTTGATAAGAAGAGGAAATTGGAATTCAAAGGAAAATCTAAAGAGCACACTGAAAAGAAGATGAGCTTTCCCTTATGCTTAATGTGTGGAAAGAAACATGGAGGTAGTTGTATTAAAGGGACAAGTAAATGTTTCAAATGTGGAAAGGAAGGTCATAGGGAATTTGAATGCTGTAATGATGGAAAGAAGATATCTAATGATGAAAACAATGGAAGGGATACATAGAATGAACTTACTACACTTCAATGTTTCAAGTGCAAGGAGATGGGACATTATGCCAATAAATGCCCTAATCCAAGGGTTAGTGATGATCGACGTGAGCAACCACTTAAGGTAAAGGACAAAGGGAAGTTACATGCGATAACCATTAGCGAGGTTTAATATGACAACGATGTGGTGGAATGATTAAGTGTTTATGTAATGGGATTCCAGAATAATGTTGTATATAGTATCGTGGAATATTGGAATATTTATGTTTTGGTCTATTGTGGTTTTCAATAATTTTATGGCATCGGTAACCATGAAAAGTGATTGAAATATTTTTGGAAAGTAGATGATATGCACATAATAAAGGGATAAATGGAATCTAACATGATTGATAGTATTCATGAGCTCATGGTTGATATAAGGACTAAGTGATATCATGGTTTGAGTGTATAGAATTTTGAGGATTTTGGTATGTGGAAAGTGTTAACTTTTAAATGCATTCATGTTTTCACTAAGGTTCAATGGATATTCATTATTCAAGAGAATACATGATTAAGGTATTCACATATTTGTAATTTGACCAACAGGATATATCTTATGATATATGGGGGATAAATGATGGCATTCACGTGATCATTTTCATTATACTATGAGCTTTGACCGAAGTATTTTAGATAATCCTAATGATTGGAATGGATTATGTTGGACATAAGTTAGTATTGTTTAAGGATAAAACTTTTTTATATTTTTATGGGATGTTATAGTAATATAGCTTTAGAAAAAGGACAACCTGCAGCACGGGTGAGAGCCTATTGTGTCGGACAAGGCTGTGGGAATCGAACCAACAACCGAATTGCGACTGGCCTTTATCACCTACAAATGGCCTACAGGAAGTCCATGTTTAGTAGAAACTAGTTTTATTATATTATGCAGAATGATATATGAAGTATAATTCCATTTTAGGAACCATATATTATTAATCTCACTATAGATGGACTTATGTATTTTTTTGATTACTTTTCTAACCTTTGGTTTGAGACAGATGGAATGACCCATCATTTTATTACATGATCTGCTAACACATCATGAATGAAAAATTAAACTTCATTTCTTTAAGAGATGATGTGGAAATTGTCCAAAGAACGAAAAATGGTGAGACTATACCAAAATCACAAAATTATTTCTTCTAATTCCAATTTCATCTACTTTAGGGAAATGATCTTGAAAACCAAAAAAATTTTCCTAGTGATCTTATATCTGATGAATCAGATGGTACCTTAGATCATCACAAATTTATGGCTTTGTGATTTCTGGCTTTTCCAAAGCCATGTTCTCTACCACTCTCCATCAGAACATGATTGTTAGATTTCTCTTCAATATCCTTATTTTTACCTATGTGGAAACCCGGTGATTAGTTTATTTGGGTAACCTTTACGTTTCCTACATTTGTTTTTAAAGATTGGTTTTGGTATTCATTTTTACGATGTGGGTTTCTATTAAAGAAACTTTCGAATAGTAAACCATTTATAACCCCGACGAATTTCGAGGGAGAAATTCATTTTAAGGGGGGTAGAATGTAACACCCAGAGATTTTATGAAAAATATTCTTTTAATTTCATTAATTTCTAGTGTTGTATGCTACACCAATATTACCTTTCTCTATACACAACACCATATTAGCTTGCAGTATACGCAACACTATTCTTGGATCGTGTTACACACAATTTTGATAATAGTTATTCTATGCAACATTGAGTATATATATATATTCAAATTATAAATGAAATATGGTTGGATTATGATATACGAAACAACAAAGGATTCTTGCATAGCACGCAACCCTGACTTCGCTTGCATTACACGCAATCGCGACCTTCCTCGATAGCGTGTGTTGTACGCAATACCGGGTTTTACTAAACAACGATATATTATTATAATATTATTATGAACTAGCCATTATGAATAGTATTAACTAAATTTTGAATCTTATAACATTATTATTCATCTTACAAATTTTCTAAAACATGGTATAAGAACAAAATAAATTTTTCGGGTAAAATAAGTATTTATCAAAAAATGCAGTTTTGCTACCTTTTGATGGCACACCCACATTAAATGTAGTTTTTGACATGTTTATAAGTTAAATTCGACAAAATAAAATTCTTATTTAGAATCAAGATATAAAAAATTACTTTGGATAAAATTTTCATATTATTCTGATAACTTTTATATTTTAATGAATAGTAAAAACAAGCTATATTTTAATTAAAAACAACTTTTTTCATCGTAATAAATTATGTGGTTAAATAATAATATTTAATGGTTTAAAATTATAAATAGAATATATTTTTACCATTTAATATAATGTATGTCATTAGCCTTGATTTGACATTGAATTCGTAGGTTAAATAAATTCAATCTCTGACAATGTTTTAACTTTTAAAACCTCTTTGCTTAAACAACGTGATTATTTTTAAATTAATTACTGCAACTTCTGTGTTTTGAATTTTGAAAAATGGATTCCTTATTTGGAATCAGTGGGTCCAAATTATGTTAATAGGTTTCTTTTATTTTTTTGATATTATGAATAGTAACTACGGTAATTTTTTTATTTACTACGGTTAAAGGTAAATAGGGTAATTCAAGGATAAAAGAATATTATAATAATTCAGAATTACCTTGACACTTTTCCTAACCATATTGGACGAGTAGTGGCCGACCGTGGGAATCCTTGGGTCGATTTTGGGACCTCATGGAGCCACTTATGAAAGACAATGACACATTATATTAATTAATTTAATGTAAAGACAAAATTGACTTTAACAAAACTCTTTTAGTAATTAATTTTTATAAGGGGTTTTATAAGTTATAGTTTCGACTATAAATAGTTTTTGAAAATATAGAAATATTCCCTACATCATGGTATTTTTTCATAATTTTTAGACATCAAATGAATTAAATTATTTATGACACAATAATGATGTAGTGTTTAACTCATTAATAAATGATTTAAATAAATAAGATTAAAATGATTAAAATATCATCCAAAACCTGTCCAATTCCTATTGGATGATTTTATTTAGAATATGAGTCATCTTATCTTCGTCATTAATGTGTTTTGGACCTCTTGAAACCGAAGATAAGTTTATAATAAAACAATGTTTTCACACTTTCCTAAAGAGCCCCTCCACTCCCTTATAAAAGGTGACCACTTCTATGCAATTCCTCACACCTCTCAAGCCATTTGGCTCGTCCAAACTCTGCCCAAATAGGCTCCCTACATCACTATCCTCCCCCTTGAAGCCTTACATTAGGCAGAAGACTCTCCAAGAACTCCATTTGGTTCAAACCAAAGAAAGGCACCAAAATTAAAGGTAACAGTTTCTCTTAAGTTGTTTTCTTTTATTCTACTTCTCCAACCCCTAAACTCTTTTTAATCCTTCATTTTGTAACAACACCAATATCCTAAATATACTAGGATTTTGTTATGAGAATTATTCAAACTACACTTACAAACACCTCCATCTAATTGATGAAGAACATAATGTTTCTGTGATGGAAAACTAACGCCTCACGAAACGATGATTGTTCGATTTTCTCCTACCACCTCTCATGGTGGCCATTATGATGGAACTGTATTTATATATAATATATATTATGTTAATGATTTTCTTATTCTTATTTACTACCTAATTATATCAAGCCTTTATAGTTTCCATAGTCGGTAAATACGATAATCTCATTTGAGGAAGTGCGGACTACCGCCCCCTCAAAGTGATGTGATTCGTTAATAACTTATGTGGGATGTATAAAGGATGTGGTTAATGATATTATATATTATATTATACTGGAATTATAATACACCTATGTATCATTATTTTTTAATTCCATTAAAATAAGAAATTGAAATGAAAGTAGCGTTCATGTGTACGTACGGCTTACCGTCTCCATGAACGGTGTGTTTCATTTCGTACCACAATATGTTATGTACAATATTAAATGCTTGTATATTCTGGATATATAATGAATTTATTTGATATATAAATCATCATTTACATTTTTGAGGTAATTAAATCATAATAACATCAAGAACAACAATTCCAAACACGTACGATAAATAAGATTATTTTACCCAAAACCCTACTTTAAAATTAATTTACATAAGAATGGGTAATATAAATTCATAAGTGAGCTATATATGTGATATAATAACAATTATTATTATTATTTAATAAGTAAATTACATTATTTAAATCCTTATACAGGAGGTTCGGACACTTACGAAGCAAATTGGACCTTAGGTAAGGGAAAATCTCATAATCTCATTTTTTTTATCCGAGATTGTTTATACATTGGTATTTACTAGGGTGTATTTTATCATCCACATACATGTTTCCTCAATATATAATATTATTTCAATCCATCTACAATTGTTTAAATCCAATTTTACCCTTCGGTGAGTTTTTAGCATAAGATATGAAATGAATCTTTTGTCGTTTTCCATACGAGGTACTTGTTGACTTTACCGACAAAAGTACGAGAACAATGTTTTTTTAACTTATATGGCATGAATGGATTTTTAAAACATTATTTCCAAGCAGCTTCCTTTACAAGTTTTCATGTTTATTTTTAATCAACTTCTTTTAATTTAGAATTATATGACATGTTAAGAAAGGAAAAGTGTTTTTGAAGTAGAAAGGATATTTTCCTCAAGAATGGAGTTCAAGAGTTTTATCAAAATTATTTTCCTTCTAAGATAATATAGGGTTCTGTTTCTATCCCTATTATTACATTGATTTTATTATTTTGTGATGGAATTATTTTTATCTTATATGAATTGTTTTATGATGTCACGATGTTTAATAATCCAATTTTTTTTACATGTGTTATGCTATGATGTATGGTATATGATTTTGTGGCACACATAAGAATGGTATCATTATGAGATTTGTGGGAACTATATCTCCCTCAAATGCATTGGGAAAAGATTTTATATCTAATGAGATAGACAGGGCTGGAACTGTAGGTTATACCGGTTCAGTGAAACAGGACTGAAATGAGGAATGAACTCGGTTCAGAAATGGACTTTGTCCACTAAGATAGTCTTGGAAATGAGTATTGACTAACAAGAAATGATTATCTATGATTATGTGTGTATGACACAAAGTTTCGTGTTTTAAGTTATGATTACTGGGATTTCATTTCACTGCTATGATTTATCCCATGTAAGGAAATTATGCTCTCTTTTGCAGGTTAAGATTTCCAAAATGTTATGTTCTTATGAATATGATGTGATTGATATTTCTTTTGTTTACACTTACTGATCATTTGAGATCACCCTTTTATGTTTTCTTTTCCCCAGGATATAAATAAAGGTTTTAGGTAAAAAAAGGAAGATCATTATGGGAGATGTTGGAGATCTTTCACCACGATTAGAAGATTATATTCTGAGTTTCCAAAGACACTAAACTATTACGATCCGTGTGTATGTCTTTTTGTTCTGTACTAAGTATTCTTCAAAAGTAATGTAATGTCCATGTACGTCAGGCTACGGGTCTTTAAAACAACAGCATGCTTTTCTATCACAACAACATGAAATTTCTAATGCACCTTCATGGCATGGAAACTATGCATGGCATTTGATATCTAGCATCTGCCTATATGATTCATAAGACGGTATACCCTCATCTAATTGGGTTGCAACTAAATAAAACCCATTAATAAAATATAAATAGCACAATCCATGTGCGTCACCCAACAATGAAATAAAATAAACTGTAAAATTTCCAAAATCAAAAGAATTGTAAAATATTAGGTAGACTGGATTTTCCCTGTACATGGGTTAGCTACGCCCGGGAACAACTTATTACCAACTACCATTCGTCATATCCCTGACTACGACACCAAATAGTAAGGAAAAGAAAAGAACTCCTCTGATACCACTTTGTAACGTCCCGATCCTGGGTGCCACTCAACGGGTGCCCTGAATCCAGTTCTCCACAAAGCCTCAAGCGCATTTCCCCAAACGCCAGAGGCTACCGACTAGCAGTGAGGGCCCAGGCCTGATAGTGGGGAATCTATGCCGTCATTTGTCAAAGTGTGGCCAAGCAGAATACAAAAAAAACATACAACGATAGATGAAGCAGTAAACATACAAAACTGAAATAAACTACAGCAGTGGATATAACCAAAAATATATAAGTGATGATGCTACATGTTTCATGTTCTAAGAATACGGCTAGAACATGTTATACATCAATACAGTAAAACAAAATACAGAGTATAGAAAAACATGAAAAACAGCTGCCAGCGGCATCGCGAGCCTAGGCTCGATCCCATGCCCTCTTACTCCTCAGCAACAGTCAAGTACCTGTATAGGGACTCTTACCCCAATCTACACCTACAACAACATAATCTATTTGGGCCGAAAACCATTAACCGAACAGGGTGTGAGAAATATATCTCAGTAGGCACCCACCAAAGGCCTATGCCGAACTGTGTGTAAGCATGAAATAATAGTGTGCAATAATAAAATTCAATAAAGTAAGTTGTACTCAAAAGTAACAAATATCAGTTATATTTCCATTTTTAATATTCATCTATCCATTTAATATAAGAAATCGCCACAATGCATTTCTAAGTAACCAACTAGTGTCCTCAGACACGTAAAATCCTACCCTCATGTAACGAGAATCCAATACAGAATCTGCCCTTAGGCCTAACTGAGTTTTTCCCTCAGGTGTAGGTAGTGTCGCTCTCAGGCACAGAGTCTATTGCCCTCAGTCACGGAAGAAGATTCCCTCAGAACGAAAATATCTACAACCCTTGGGATAAATAGTGGAGTTCCCACAGGCTAATCACAACAATGGCCTTAGGATAAACAGGTAAACGGGCCATGCCCAACATATAAAAATGTAGTAAAAAAGAAATTCCTCTTAAGGTAATTCTACAATTACTACATTAAAGGAATAACCTCAGGTATCCTGGCCAAACGACTAAAAAGTGGAACGCACCCCTGGGGTGGTTCTGGATCCAAGAAACGATCCCAACCAGCATTTTACTATCACAATTTAATCACCTATGCAATTATAGGAATTAAATATAGCAATATCCTCAGCCACACGACACCCAAACATGAATTCGTGGCACGAAAATGCCCAAAAACGCACGACATTTGTAAATTTACACCAAGCCACCTACCTTATACGCCAACGAATGTTATACCCGAACGCTGACTCTAGAAACGCCCAAGAACAACGTAGATCTGATGGAGAACAAAACCCATTAAAACTTAAATAACATCAGTTGGGAGAAGAATTGGTCAGAAGCGGCCAAGGAGGTGGAAGCCCTTACCCATGCGGTTCCAACGGGATTGTCCGAGGCAGAAACTGATTCTAGATGAACACCCGATGGATCTTCAAAGGGTCGGTCGTCCTCCTTGGCTCCAAAAGGGATCAAATGCCTCCTCTAAAAAATGAGGAGGCTACTTCCTGTTTTAAGCAGAAAATGCAATGTACATGGCATGTACTTCTGACTACATGGTGTGTACTTCTATCTTTCAACTGGTCATTGGGCGGCACCACCACACTATTCAACCGTCGACATGAGTACATGACATGTACACTAAAGTACACGGCGTGTACTTTTTCCTAGCTGTCGGCTGCTCCACCGCCTTACTATTTAAGCCTGCCGACTGACTACATGGCGTGTATGGTACCACTACACGACATGTAGTCAGTTCCTACACCCTTCGTCACCGACAAGACTACACGCCCTGTGCACCCATTCCACACGGCCAAAAGTACACGGAGTGTGGAAAAGTTCACGGCGTGTAGTTCCAAATTTAGGATTTTCCCCATTTTCTATATTTTCTCAGAAACACTTAAGTAAAAGGAAAAAAGGAGAAGCCTGTACCTCAAAATAAGAACTGGGTTCTTACAAAAAAGGAATATTTTTAATAAATTTCATAGTGGTAATGTTACATTTATAGACACATAAAAATATAAAATTCAAAAATACAAAAAATTAGGTATTTGGACTCAATTATTATAAATAAAGTACTTTATGATAATGTCCTATATAATAAATTGATAAGAATCTCACATTTATGTGAAGAAGGCATAGAGTAATATAATGGGAATGATAACTATTTTTTATAATTTCATATGATAAATTATTATTTATTTTCAAAATAAAAGATAATATTCATATTGTTAACTTAAATTACATCATTAAAAAATATTAATGTGTTTAATTATTGTAAACATTGATCTCTCTCATTGTTAAAAATATTAGGATTGAATAATATGAAATTATTATTCAAATTGTCTAAAAATAATCAAGTAATTCAGCTACCTATCTCAAAAAATGATAATAACACAAAACATTACCCATTTCAAATGGAAAAGTAGTACAAATACTATCATAAATCAAATTATCAAATTAGTGCTACAAAACTGTTGTATTTGGTTCCTAAAAAATAAAAAAATTACTTTTTATTACTAGTATATTCATAATCTTAAATATAAATAAATATATTATCATATATTTATTGTTCTTTTGGGTTACATTAATTTTATAATTTCCTATAATATATTCCATATTGAAATTTCATAAAATTTCCCTACTATAATGAGAACCTTGATGTTCTATGACGAAATTATTAAACGTTTTTCCTATTGTCAAGATTATATTCTATGATAAGAGACATAATATGTTGAATATCAGGTGCATGTAATCATAAATTTTTTTGAATACATCTCATGAACTTCACAAATTGAAATCTCCAATTCAAGAGATTATGAGGACTGACCCACCTGTAGGAATTTTCCATGTTTAGGTGTCATCAAATATTCCTCTTTGGGAATGTGTGAATTGAACCTTCGACATAAAAATTATTATTAATAAATATCATGAATCACTTAATTTGATGTATTGACCAGAAATATAATGACATATGTTCATGGGAAGGATCTGTTGGGTGAATGGTGAATGATATATCATTAATGTATAAGTCATGAAATGATATATCCCTTCCATTTTATTAAAGTTGATATCTCATACACTTTTATTGGAATGAAACCATCAAAATAAAATTACCGATAAATGCTAATTGATGAGTTCATTTCAAGAAGTCAATGCCAAATAAATTGTTCACATAGATTTATGACATGATAATACAACATTCTAAATTAGAGATATTGAGACAAAGGGATTATATTATATTATGAGCATTCATATATGGATGTCTTCATTACAACATTAACTTCTTCTCATATGGATGCCTTTATGTATTGCTAGATATTGATATTAGAATTTTCGGAAGCCCACTTAATGCCATTGCGGAAGAGTCCTAGAAGGACAAAAACTTATTATCTTAATCAATCTCATTTAAATTATTTTTGAATTTAACAATTGGAATTATTCTTATTATAAATACAATGTACTAATATTTATTTTGGATATTTTATTTGATTTATATAATTTAGTCACTAATATGAGTTGTATAATTAATTAAATATTTGTTTTCATGACTATTGAATAATATATATATGTATCTCTTATTTTATTTACAATTTAATAAATAATATTAACTAAATAAATATTTATTTAGTTACATGAATATTAATATAAATATTTATTTACAATAATATGAATATAATATTTATTTATTTATTAAATGAATAATATTTATTATCTGAGGTTCGATTAATGATAAGGAATCACAGACCGAGTTAAAGGCTTTAATGAAAATGATATTATATATATATATTAGGTGCTTGGGGTTACAATTATATTAAACACAACACATCAAAAAAATAATTATTCAGCATCTTTCCGTCCTCTCAAGAATAAGAGATCCAAATTTAGAATCCTTCTATCATGAAAAATTGTGCTTTTATTAAGGTGAAAAAAAACAATCAGATTGTCCATGCTAGTATCCAACATTCTATAGATACAATTTTGAGATCTAGAATCATGTATAGATTACCACTAGAGGTATTCTATTTTAGATCATCATGGTTCAAAAAAAAATACAACTTTAATGGGGTTTAATTGATCAAAATCTATATAAAATAAATATCACAAGATTGAGTTATTTTTCATTTTATTAAATTAATAATAAATTTAACATGAAATATCCTTTCATGATTTTTCGATTGTTTTTTTCTTCATTTAAATTTTTTAGACATGACATATTTTCATTTTTCCCTTTTAGGTTATTTATTGAATTTGATAAAAACCACATTTGGTATTGTGAAAAATGCCACTTATGATGTTCCATAAGCCATAATGTGGTATCATAGAATTCACATTTAATTGTAAAATTATTTATTATGTTAAGATCTATCTATGATTTTTTATTATTATTTATTTGTTATTTAATTATAAATTAAAGATATCTTATTTTATCACCTTCAAATAACCAAGAAAAAAGTTAGATCACTTGAAGAATATCTAAAGAACCCATCTAAAGGTGATGGGGAATTTTTTCCGATAACATTAGACTACATGACTTGTAACCAAATGTACTCTTCATGTACCAATATTCCCCACACCAGGAAATAATCATGAAATACATGGATTCTCATGTGGAGGAATAAAAATTTCATTACATGTCGTGTGTTGTCCAAAACAAATAAGAATAAGGTTTTAGGGACTCTTCTCTATGTATCTATCATACACGCCATGTATTCCTGCATAATTTAGAAATTGTGTTGTCAAACATGTATCATTCATTTAAAAAACACCACATATATCTATAAAGACATGAAAGAAGTGCCATATCGGATTATACAATGAGTAGATGGTATTAATATCATATAACCAATATAATTTCCATGAAAATATATTCTAATTACCTAGGAATTTATGATAGATGAATCTAAAAAGAAATACCTGATGTGTAGCTAGATGCATGCAATTTTTAAGGTGTAGCTATCTACACAATGTAAAAACCAAGCTAGGATGTACACCACACAATTAATTTATGTGGAAAGAAAATTAATTACACCATTAAACATAATTAACTCACGTATGTGTGTTATATATTGATAATACACTCTATTTGATAGGTTTTAAAGAATATTAAATGCTTAATTACTTTCTATATTAATGTCTGAACTGCACGCCATGTATAGTCATTACATATTATGTACTCCACATGAATTAAAAGTGAGAAATGATTCATAAATTAACACATGTCTATGTTTCATTAAGTGAAATGAAATGAAATATAATTATTTGACACACCATGTTTGCAACATTCCTTTTGAGTGCATAGTGAATAAAAAATACCATGCAAAATACTAGGTAGTTTGTATGAGTAAATGTTGGGTTCCCATCATACACACTTTGTATGAGTATTGTAGTAGGCACTGTAGTAGGTACTATTCAGTACTTTAGATGCTGAAACTATTCACCTTAGGCCACCAGTTTGGCCTTGGAGTCCTTAAGGCCTTCAGGCCACCCAGGCCTTCGGTTAGTAAAGATTTCGGTCCACCTCATAGCCTTTGGGCCACCTCAAGGCCTTTAGAGCCACCTGATTTTCAATTGCACATACAAAATACAAGGAAGCGTTGTAGAGGATGAAAGAGCAGGTAATAATCATCAGAGCGTGGCTAAACATACTTGGAATATTTACGGGGTATGTCATTTCCTTCGGTACCACGCCTATACACATATGCACATGGACATGCTAGCCAAACAGTCATGAAAATGCAGAGATCTGGTCATGATGCAGATGCTGGGTATGGGCAGTTTCAATAGATATAGTCTGTATGATTTTCTTAAGACCTACAAGTCCTATAATGTCTCCAAGCCTACAGGAAATGTAATATCTAAGCCTATGGGCATTGTAAGGGTTCTCCTTCATCCCATGAAAGGGGGGTTATCATAAAATCAATAAAAAAGAAGGCCTTCCATCCATTAAGGAAAATAATTAATTTAGTTAATTTTAATTAAATAAATAATGATTTAAATGAATTTTAACTACTTTTTTTAAATTCGTATTCATTGTATGCATGGATGATATTGAGTTCTTCCAACATATGCATCTATTAGATTTATTTTAATTAAATTTTTACAGGCTGGGTTTTGTAATAATAATTATTAAATTAAAATTATGGCTTGTGTGTCATCACCTCCTCTATATCTCATAAGGATCTACATGTACATGTTTTCTTTTATATAAACCCCATATAAATTTCTATGGTTTCCCTAAATTATATGCGAGTAAACTATTATGAAAAGAATGAAACTCCTAAGAGAATGAGGGTGGTTCATGTACAGAGTTGAGGTCAAACTAACCAAAGAGATACATAGAAGGACAGGTGGAATAAAGATACATGAACCAAGCTATGGTTCTAGGATTTATACCAATAGGGTCAAGTGTTAGTTTATTATCCACATGATATAATGATAGTTAGAAATATCATGATCATTCCATATTATTTATTTTCTTTCTGTCCAAAACATGGTTAATTTTTATGGATTCTTTATTATGATCACATAAATAAATGAGTTAAAAAGCATTCATTATGGAATTAAAATAAATTGGACTATATATAAATGTTTTTATCATGATGTGGTGAATAAATTAATTAAAATACAAATAACTTTATCAATAAATGAAAATTATAAAATAATTATATTTATATATAAATAATTAAAATCCCTTATGTGAATATTATGTCATAAAATCCTTCCATTACATTATAAAGAATAATACCATAAAACTAAGGGTTGATCTGGAATTCATCAAGACACTTACATTTATCAATGAGTTATTATAAATGTTTTTGGTTAACTTGACTAGGTAGACATCAATATATATATCCATCACTAGAATTGATGTTACATGGACAAATGTATTGACTAAATAAATGTTAGTATTTCATGAATAAAGTGTCTACTCAATGGATCAAGAATCTGTGATATAATTTAGTTGGAAATACCACCTACATAAATACATTTAAATAGTTTACTAGTCCCTTAAATGGTTATGATAAGGGAAATATTAATCCTTTACACTATAATATCCACATGATAAGACATAATTATTCTAATGGTGAGGGTTTTTGGACTTGATAAAATAGTGAGAAAATGATAAAATAATTAAAATAATATTATCTCATATTTTTAGGTAATCAAGATAATGTAATAAATTCTAATTTTATTTTTTATAGAGAAATAAAAATTTCATCATCCTTTATATCCCTATGATCTATACTCAAAAAAGACATCCTCATAAATGATAGTAACTTTCAAGAGTGGTAGAGTCACTTTTACATTTTACTATAATATGAATAGAAGATGTACATTCTAGAATCTCGACTTTTTATCCTTCTACTAAGGAGGTGAGTGAAGAAGATATTTTTATCTACTTAAAATACATGGATGATATACTTTTTATCCAATGTTTGATACTATAATCCATTTTTTGAGAACTCTATAAGACTCATGAGAATATAGATACATATAACATGATCTAGAATCTCCGTGATCTAGATCCGGAGTGATCTAGAATGGAAAAAGATTGGGATATCCAAGATACTCTTTACATGAAAACTAAGATATGGTTTGTTATATAGAACCCATGTGATCAAGATGATTAGCTACATTGAGTGATGAGACAATCTAGAATTTAAAATTTAAAATATCTTGTTCGCCAATCTCATACCCATATCACTTACTTATAAATTCCCAAACTTTTCTATGGATTTGTATACGATCAATATTGATAAGTATCTCCCAAATCTTGTTAAACTTAATTAATAGTTAGAAAATGACATGAATAGAAATAACCATTATGTCCTTATAGTGAATAAGATGAAAGGAAACTAAATGATATCCAACACTAACACCAAACATAAAGCTTCATCAAAACAACCTTCTAATAAGAGGAAGAGCAAGTGGAATGAAAGGGAGTTGGATGCCATTTTTTTCATATACTATGAAGGGCCACTAGAAGAAAATTATACTAAAAAAACAATAAAGGGGAGGTTTCTAGTGCATTCACCATCCCATGAAATCCTACAATTTCTCTTAATTGGGTATTAGATATAATATATAGTTCTTATATTTTTATAAAATTAATGGAACCCAGTAGATTTAGAATATTTTCTCAAGGTGAGGTACATATTTGAGCTAAAAATAGAGTTTTAATCAATAAAATGGAAATTGGGGAATACCATAAAAAATTTCCAAAAATATTGATCTTGGTTTTAAAGAACTATTATTTTTCTAAGGACATTATTTCTGTATCCAGTCATGATATGGTTGGTTTTATATTCAAAATTAGAAATAAAATTTGTTAATTTCACACATATATAATATTTTATTGTATGAAACAATTAAATAATGGGATTTATGTATTGTAATTTAAAAACAATGTATTTTAAATAAATAATGAATATAGTTTTCATGACTCATATCACACCCAACTTTGAAATCAGTGGATAGTTTATGTAAAACAATTTCTTATGGAAATTATATCAAGATCGGTATTTTGATTGTTCATAATTAAAACTAATTGGTATATATCAAAATTTTTTACTGTGTAAAACTACTAAATAACCATATAGTGAAAAGGGTTAAATGGCCATAGAGATTCTGGATTAAGTTCATACAGATGTTTGTGGACCTTTTCTAGATAAAAAATGAGTGTATTATTATAATTTATAACATTTATTTATTATTTTAGTAGATATAAATTTGGATAACTAATGAGGTACAAGTTATATTCCTTTGATAAATTTAATGAAAAGAAGAATGATATTGAGAATCAACTTGGTAAGATGATAAAGAAACTCCACTCAAACTATGTTATAGAATATCATAACCAAGAGTTCATTGATCGTTTATGGGATTTTGGGATATTACCCCAACTCACTCTTCCTTATACACCATAATGGAATGATATTTGTTAATGGGGGATACACATCTTATTGTACATGGTTATATGAATGATTAATCACACAATTCATCTAAAATTTGATTGATGATAGGAATAATAGACAAAAATATACACACTAAACCAAGTGAAAACTAAAGTGGAAAATAATATTCTACACACAATTTGGAGTTCAAGGAAATTTGTGTTCTATAAATTACGTGTATGAGGGTGTGAATCATTTGTTAATGGATATTCATGTAAACAAACAAGCAACTCAATTAATATAGTTTATATTTATAAGATATTCTAATGAAACTAGGGGATATTACCTATATAACTACTTAGATAAAAATTTAATAATAGAAAGACATGTCATGTTTCCTTATATGGAGCACATCCCCAAAATATATTGTAGGGGTGAGTTAAATTTAATGAATTCCAAGTTCAAGATACACAAGAGTTTTTATAAGAACGAATTTTAAAATTCCATATTAAAAAAGGTATTCTATAGATGAATAAACTACATACGAGTATGCTAAAGGATAGAGAACTATAAGGATATAGTTTTATAGTATCCTAGGATGGTGAATTGTTTTTAGTTGATAATAATAAACCTATATCCTATAAGGATGTAGTATGTGGAAAAAAATCTATGGGATGGTAATAATGCATGAAATTTAAAATGGATTACATATACCAAAACCATGTCTCGATTTTGACAGATCCTCTAGTGGATGTAAATACCATTGGTTGCAACGATTATTCCTGAAGAAAATAGACATGTATGTTATATCTAGTAACTAATGAAAGACTTGTCTAAAACGGTTTTAAACTATGTCAAGGAATCAACTATGATGAAAGCTTTTCACCCATTTCTATTCTAAAATCCACCATAATTCTACTTTCTATGAAAATTTACCTTGATTATAACGATTTATAAATGGATGTCAAAATAACCTTCCATAATGGATCCCTTAGGGGAGTTGACTATATGAAACATATAAAAGGGTTTCTAACTCTAAAGGATTCCAATAAGGTATACAAGTTGAAGATATCAATTTATGAGTTGAAGAAGACATCCAGATCATGGAAAATTCGATTTTATGAAGCCATAAGGGAATTTGGTTTCATAAAGAACAAATTCGAGACTTGTATCTATAGGGAATTTAGTGGTAGTATGATCATTTTATTAATAGTACATATTTATGATATATTACTATGTGAAAATAAATTAAAAGTCTTATGGTATGTTAAGACATGGTTGGACACATGCGTCTCTATGATGATCTTAGGTGAAAAATTATACATTCATAGGTTCAAGATCCATCATGATAAATCCAAGAGGCTACTTGGACTATGTTAAGGCACATACGTTGACAAGACACTAAAGAGATTCATTATGGAACAATATAAGAGGGAATTTTTGTTAATTTCACATGATATACAAATCTCTAAGAAAATATGTCATCTCACAAAATAGGAGAGATAAGGGATGACAAGGATCCCATACGATTTAGCGATTGGGTCATTAATGTATTCCATGCTATGTAGTAGGATGGGTGTTTCCCATTATTTGATCATGGTAAGAAGATATTAATATTACCTAAGAGACCACCATTGGATGAAATTCAAGATTATCCTTTAGTATTTGAGGCAAAATATGGACATATTCAAGGTTTATAAAGGAGATGGGTGGATTGTTATTACGAGATATACATATAATTGTTTCTAAAAATACCAAAATTATCATACGTTTAAATTATTAATGGATGGGTTGTGTGTAGGCGGAGTTCAACGAATGTAGTTGACACTGATTCTATAATAGAGTTTAAGCATATTACTACTTTTGATGTAAATAAATAAGAAATATATTGTAACGCCCCGACCCCAGCTACCCAGAGTCGGTGCATTACTTCGTAACATTGGCATGATCACAAGAAAGATCAAATCTCGAAAGACCGATTGGTTTAGTAGCCTTGGAAACACTAGATATAATCATAAAGTTTTACATTACATTTCAAAGTGAAAAACTAATACAACAACATAATTTTTCCACAATCCACACTATTAACCCCTCATAAAATCCTTGCAGGTCATTCATAACTTACTTCTTCACATCCTGGGAAAAATAAAACATAGAAAAGGGGTGAGCTCAAATTCCCAGTAAGGATAACAATATAGCGGAAACTTTCATAAATAAGAATAAACATTTAAGGCAATGCATTATTAAAACAAAAGCCTTTTAAACTTTAACTTCAACATGGTATGGCAAAAGTAAAATGAAATAATGCCATTTACTTATTCACATGGATATTCTACTAATCGAATAATCACATGCAAAAAATCAATAACCACTTTCATAATGTTGGAATGCATAATGCTAAACGTTATTTTCTTTGTCTAGGCCTCATCCCAAGACCTAGGGGTTACTTCTAACCGGAACCCAACCCGGAGTGCCTCTAATAACCGGACACCAACCCGGAGTGCCTCTAATAACCGGACACCAACCCGGAGTGCCTCTAATAACCGGACACCAACCCGGAGGGAATACTTTTACTAGTCCCTAACCTGGAGGGCTTACTTTAACCAGTCCCCAACCTGGAGGGCTTACTTTTACCAGTCCCCAACCTGGAGGGCTTACTTTTACCGGTCCCCAACCCGGAACATACTTGTTTAGCACATTCATCTGAAGAAAAGTTTGAAATATAACATAAACATTCGGATTAAAACTAGCATACGAAATGTCAATAATTTCACCATAAACTATGAATGGTATAAAAATAGCACATCCACAGTCAAACATATCACAAAACCTTTAATTCAATATAGAATTTTTGTATCATAATAAATCAACTTCAAATAATCTTAAAATCCATCAAAGGATGTTGACATAGATGAAATCAAAATTCTTTTTAAAGAAGTATCTACTTTTATTTTGAAATCATTTAAGATCCATATAAAATAAAACATTTTCTTTGAAAATATTCTTATAAGCTTGTATGTAAAGCTTCGACGATTTTATAACGGCGGAAAATAGCCGCACCCGCCGTATAAGTTAAAAAACATTCTTACCTCAATTCTGTCGAAAAGGTTAAAAAGAACATAGTTTTGAAAACGACGGAAAGATTCCTTTATAAACCTCTTATAAAAAGTCAAACAAGGGTATAAATGACTTTAACCCATATTCTTGTAAATAGTAAAATTGTTTTGAAATACATTTCGAAGAAACATGGATGTGGATAATAACGAGATCCCAGTAGATTATTACGTATAAACAACCTCGGATAAAGAAGAGATTGTGAAATAACCCTTACCTTGTACTTTTCCTTGGTTGGGGTAGGTTAACCTCCTGTATAATGGTGAAATAGTTGTTATTAAATTATACAAGAATCATATATATTAATATGATATCATATATGATCTTTTAACATTGATTTGTTAATAATATCTTAGAATTATCGTCGTTTCGGGAGTTAACTTACTCATTTTCTTTTATATGTTTTGTTACATAAGCCATGGTTGTTGTATCTTATTCATATCCAGAATGATATCCAGTCCTTAAACATCATTTTTAAATCATCAAATGATAATTATACTTGAATGGATACGATGGAGAATGAATCTCATCGCGTTCGTGGAGACGGTAGTCCGTACGTACGCACGAGCGACAATATCATTCTTTTGATATTAAAATAATATATAAATGAATGGTATATCATATATACAGAATCATTAACATGTTATATTTATTATTTACATGAGTTACACATCATTATTATACCCATCCAAATAATATTATATTGAATAACAATTACACCACGACGTGGAGACGGTAAGCCGTACGTACGCACGTATGGTGACATGTTATTCAAAGGGTGGATAGAATACTGAATATGGTTGTACCATATTTATAATAACATCACAGTATATGTAAGATACTAGAGTTATTATTTTAGAATGGTAAGAACAATGAAAGAGGAAGTGGAAGAAGAAATGAACTTAGAAAAGGGTGGTGAAATCATTACCTCTTCTTCGGGTTCTTCCTTTTGATTTGATCAAAAGGGCTCCTTAGGTTGGCTTTCTGATCAAACTAAGGCCTCTAGGTTGTAGTGAGGGATTTTGGGAGAGTATTTGGGCAGAGTTTGGCCGAACCAAAAGGCTTTGAAGGTGTGAAGAAATGAGAAGGAGGAGTGCCCTTTTATAAGAGGGGTGAGGGGCACCTTTGGAAAAGTTAGAAATATTAATTTATAATAAATTCATATTCGGTTTACAAAGGCTCCAAAGTTGACTATTCAACGTATGAGGTGTGGATAGGTCGAAAACAACTCATCCAATAGAATTTAGACAGGTTTGGGTACTTATATTAACCTTATCTTTAAGTATTAACTCTAAGTTAATTAGTTTTACTTTTACAATGTCTCTTTGTATTTTTATATAATATGATTAATAAACTTACTATATACATCCAAGCGACCCCCAAGTGGTCCATTAATGAGGAACCTATCATAATATAAGTCTCTTGGCCGAACCTTAGATTTTTAGGAATTTAATATCAATTAATAATATAATATTTGTTTTAAGAACTCTTTTATGTCAATTTTGACACTATTCAATAGTTTATTTTTGTGAAACTCCTAAAAGATTGATTACTTCGAACAAAGTCAATTAAATCAATCCTAATATATCATATTATCATAGAAAATTAGTTTAATTCATTAAAAGTTTCATATTATAATTATTTGGGTATTTATAAGATCAATTATTTTTATTTTTCACTATTTTAGTAATTACTGCATCATCATTGTGTTATAAATAAAATAAATTATATAATGTCTAAAAATTATAAATAAAATATCATTATGTAGGAAATCTTTTTATCTTTCTAATGAATATTTATAATAGAAAATCCAACATGTATAACCCTATGTAAAAATTGTTCTTCTAAAAGATATATGCTTGTGTCATTTTTGTATTCATTTTAACTTAATTAAAATAAAGTGTCATTATCACTTACAAGTGGATCCATGGGGTCCCAAAATTGACACAAAGATGCCCATGGTCGACCATGTATCAACCAATAGGGTTAAGACACGTTTTAGGGTAATTTAGTATTATTATAATATTATTTTTTAACCCTTATTTACCGGATTTACCCTTTAACCATGGTAAATAAAATATTTACCGCAGTAATTATTCAAAATGTGTAAAAATAAAAGTTATCTATTTACACAATTTGAACATCCCGATTCCAAATATGGAATCCATTTTCCTAAATTCAAAACACAGAAGTGGCAGAAATTAATTTAAAATTAATTCCCGCTGTCAAAACAAAAAGCGTGTTTTTAAGAGATAATAACTATCAAAAGATTGACACTTGTTTATGTTCAGTTTAATTGTAAAATTATGTCCAATGACCAACATTATATTAAACGGTAAAAATATATTCTAAATATACTTTAAAACCACTCAAATTCATAATTTATCACTATTAATTATTTTGATTAAAAAAGTTGTTTTTAATTAAAATTTAGAAATTTTCACTATTCATCAAAATATGAAAGTTACCCGAAATGTACCAAAATTTCACCCTAGGCTAATTTCGATATTCCGAATCCAAAAATGAATTCCATTTTAAAATATAAAATATATATGATTTCAAAAATTAGGTATTACTATTCACAACGGCTAGTTTAATTAGTTGTGGCGTGTGTTAGAACTCGAGGTTGCGTACAACACACGCTATCGCATTATTCGAAGGGAAACGTACCGTGGAAGCTTGGGATGTTTCATTTTAATTTTTTTGATGTCTCCATTTAGTCAAAAAGTTTAAAATATTGTATTTAAAAAGGTTTCACTATCAAAAGTTGATAAAAGTGCAATACTGAAAATGAATCTGTTCTTGCATTATGACTAAGAAACTCATAATATGGATTCTAAAATTATAAGGATAATATAAAGTTTAAAATTTAGTTAATATTATTCATGAACTCTTTTAATGGATTTTTTTTTGGTAAGTCATGGTGCAATTGAACTAAGTGTTGCGTGTAGTGCAAGTTATTGAATTATTTTGAAGAAATAACACACTATGAAATCTTGGGGTGTTACATTCTCCCCTCCTTCAATAAATTGCGTCCTCGCAATTTGAAATTGTTCTTAAAAAATAAAAGGTTGAAAGTAGAAAATATATTTGTGGGAAAACCCACATCGGAAATTGGGTTACTAAAATTTAGTCTTAATATGAGGAAAAGAGAAATCAAAGGGTCACCACCAAATTATGATCTCGATTAGGAGAACATTGGTGGAAATTAGAGACATATAATCGCAGGAAAAACGTAAATATTTATAGGTAGTGATTGAGGTCATCAATCACAAACAAGTGTATAATTGAGGTCCTTAAATTCATCAATCTATGATGATTTGAAATACCATCGGTTCAACAAAACATAGGGTATTAGGATAACACATTTTTGACGTTTCAAAATATCTTAGTTGAAATCCCACATCGAAAAATGAATTAATGAGTCCTCTATTTAAAATAAAGAGTGGAAAGTATGAAGATTACCGAAAATAACACATACTAGGGTTCCATGTAGGAAAATATGGATATGGAAGAGAAATCTAACCATCAATTATCTGATGGAGAGTGGTAGAGAACATGGCTATGAAAAGGCCAAAAATCCCAAAGCCATGAATTAGTGATGATTAATGGTACCATTTAGGACAACATTTTTGTTCTAAGTTCCTTTTATTAATGTTGAGGAATATATTTATGAGATTGGCTAAGATCATAAGGAGATATACTTACTTTATAATTAGAGTTTTATCCATTAATAAATTTCTACCAAAACTCATCATTCACTCGTAAAAAAAATTCTATTTATACTATTCATAGAGGGTTCCAAAATAAAAGAATTTATAATTCATCTACCAGATCTTTTAAAAAACTACTTTATTTAATCCAGGACATCTCGTGGGATAGTGGTAGGTGATACACCCTTGTCGCCCTTTGGTTGCGGGTTCAAGTCTCGCAGCCTTGCCGGACGCGACGGGTTGCCGCCCGACCTCCGGGTTGTCCTTTTATGGCAATCCAAAATAATCCAAACTAGAACTATCCAAAATACTTCTGTCCAAACTCACAGTCTAACATTTATAAGGAAGGTAAACATAATATAGATCCTTTTTACCCCGTAATAGCATATGAATACCTTCATCATGTATTACCATATTCCTTATTGATTACATTCATGCTCCCTTATTCCATATAGAATGCTGGATATACTTCATTAATCCAAAAATGTTTTAAAACCCAACAATGATGGAATATACAAATCATTAATCAGTTCCAAGGTAGTCAAGAATATCCAATACAATTTATCCAAAACAATCACTTATTATTCCAAAATCACTACCTCAGTATCAGAACTATATTATGATTTATCATTCTCTCAACCATATATTTTCCAAAAATTTATCCTGCTATTGAGTCACTTTTCTTTGTTCCACACAATCTCAAGTCCTTAATGAAATAGTACTGCAGTACAATCCTTATATACTCCATAATTATTATAACAAGTACATTGTTGATACAACACTCAATTGACATAATCAACTTAAGAACTCTAATCATTCCTCTTCATATGTGGTAGTATCATAACTTGATTATTATCCAATAGCATCATTTGCGGCATAGTCTGATGACTGGGACATAGGTTCGCGTAGTGTCCAAACTCCTTGCAAATGAAGCATTGTACATTTGAAACCATTTTCTTACCCTTGCAGTCACGTACTTTGTGCCCTTTTCCTCCACACTTATAACAAACTCCCATTCCTTTCAGGCAAGTTCCAGGGTGTTTCTTTCCACAGTTACCACATATGGGAAAATTCTTCTTTTCCCTCTTACTTTTATCCATCTTTCTCTCTTCCATCCTTTTCTTCTCTTGCTTCCCTTCAAAGCCATATGACTCAGTAAACTCTTTACTTATCTTATCAACACATGATATTATTTCTTCATATGATGATAATACATGGGAGACTATTTCTCTTATAAATTCTAGCTTAAGACCATGAAAGATATGATCCTTCCTTCTCTTTGGATCATGTGCATTTCTGGAGTTCTCATTCCTTCTACTGGGCGCCATTTCTAAACAATGGCATAAACTAGATCAGTTTATGAATCAAAATACATAATCCCATACTTATAAAACACTTAACATAAATTGGACTATTTATGGATATAATCCATAATCATAAAAATATTTTCTTTGAGGAAGTATATACTCATAAACCCTTCATAATGATTTGTAAAGAAAATGAGAGTTATCCTAAGCATATCCCCCGGGAGTGTCGTAACCAAGAGTGCAGCAAGGCCCGTTGTCGTGCACCAGTTCCCGTTCGAGTCTAGCTCAAAGCGGTGTTTTCGGGTTTTACCCCTAGGTACATCTGTGCCAGAGCCGCCTCTACCTGCTCGTATCCAGACAGGGATGTATTGCTCGGAAAACTCACAAAATCTCTACAATACCAAAATTTTAGGAAGTTCTTCTATACTAATCCTCAAAGTTAATCTTAGGTCTACGTGCTCTAATCAGAGTTTATCTAAATCTAGCTTCCAAGGTTTGTACTAAACTTCCTCTGATACCAACTGTAACGCCCCGACCCCAGCTACCCAGAGTCGGTGCATTACTTCGTAACATTGGCATGATCACAAGAAAGATCAAATCTCGAAAGACCGATTGGTTTAGTAGCCTTGGAAACACTAGATATAATCATAAAGTTTTACATTACATTTCAAAGTGAAAAACTAATACAACAACATAATTTTTCCACAATCCACACTATTAACCCCTCATAAAATCCTTGCAGGTCATTCATAACTTACTTCTTCACATCCTGGGAAAAATAAAACATAGAAAAGGGGTGAGCTCAAATGCCCAGTAAGGATAACAATATAGCGGAAACTTTCATAAATAAGAATAAACATTTAAGGCAATGCATTACTAAAACAAAAGCCTTTTAAACTTTAACTTCAACATGGTATGGCAAAAGTAAAATGAAATAATGCCATTTACTTATTCACATGGATATTCTACTAATCGAATAATCACATGCAAAAAATCAATAACCACTTTCATAATGTTGGAATGCATAATGCTAAACGTTATTTTCTTTGTCTAGGCCTCATCCCAAGACCTAGGGGTTACTTCTAACCGGAACCCAACCCGGAGTGCCTCTAATAACCGGACACCAACCCGGAGTGCCTCTAATAACCGGACACCAACCCGGAGTGCCTCTAATAACCGGACACTAACCCGGAGGGAATACTTTTACCAGTCCCTAACCTGGAGGGCTTACTTTAACCAGTCCCCAACCTGGAGGGCTTACTTTTACCAGTCCCCAACCTGGAGGTCTTACTTTTACCGGTCCCCAACCCGGAACATACTTGTTTAGCACATTCATCTGAAGAAAAGTTTGAAATATAACATAAACATTCGGATTAAAACTAGCATACGAAATGTCAATAATTTCACCATAAACTATGAATGGTATAAAAATAGCACATCCACAGTCAAACATATCACAAAACCTTCAATTCAATATAGAATTTTTGTATCATAATAAATCAACTTCAAATAATCTTAAAATCCATCAAAGGATGTTGACATAGATGAAATCAAAATTCTTTTTAAAGAAGTATCTCCTTTTATTTTGAAATCATTTAAGATCCATATAAAATAAAACATTTTCTTTGAAAATATTCTTATAAGCTTGTATGTAAAGCTTCGACGATTTTATAACGGCGGAAAATAGCCGCACCCGCCGTATAAGTTAAAAAACATTCTTACCTCAATTCTGTCGAAAAGGTTAAAAAGAACATAGTTTTGAAAACGACGGAAAGATTCCTTTATAAACCTCTTATAAAAAGTCAAACAAGGGTATAAATGACTTTAACCCATATTCTTGTAAATAGTAAAAATGTTTTGAAATACATTTCGAAGAAACATGGATGTGGATGATAACGAGATCCCAGTAGATTATTACGTATAAACAACCTCGGATAAAGAAGAGATTGTGAAATAACCCTTACCTTGTACTTTTCCTTGGTTGGGGTAGGTTAACCTCCTGTATAATGGTGAAATAGTTGTTATTAAATTATACAAGAATCATATATATTAATATGATATCATATATGATCTTTTAACATTGATTTGTTAATAATATCTTAGAATTATCGTCGTTTCGGGAGTTAACTTACTCATTTTCTTTTATATGTTTTGTTACATAAGCCATGGTTGTTGTATCTTATTCATATCCAGAATGATATCCAGTCCTTAAACATCATTTTTAAATCATCAAATGATAATTATACTTGAATGGATACGATGGAGAATGAATCTCATCGCGTTCGTGGAGACGGTAGTCCGTACGTACGCACGAGCGACAATATCATTCTTTTGATATTAAAATAATATATAAATGAATGGTATATCATATATACAGAATCATTAACATGTTATATTTATTATTTACATGAGTTACACATCATTATTATACCAATCCAAATAATATTATATTGAATAACAATTACACCACGACGTGGAGACGGTAAGCCGTACGTACGCACGTATGGTGACATGTTATTCAAAGGGTGGATAGAATACTGAATATGGTTGTACCATATTTATAATAACATCACAGTATATGTAAGATACTGGAGTTATTATTTTAGAATGGTAAGAACAAAGAAAGAGGAAGTGGAAGAAGAAATGAACTTAGAAAAGGGTGGTGAAATCATTAGCTCTTCTTCGGGTTCTTCCTTTTGATTTGATCAAAAGGGCTCCTTAGGTTGGCTTTCTGATCAAACTAAGGCCTCTAGGTTGTAGTGAGGGATGTTGGGAGAGTATTTGGGCAGAGTTTGTCCGAACCAAAAGGCTTTGAAGGTGTGAAGAAATGAGAAGGAGGAGTGCCCTTTTATAAGAGGGGTGAGGGGCACCTTTGGAAAAGTTAGAAATATTAATTTATAATAAATTCATATTCGGTTTACAAAGGCTCCAAAGTTGACTATTCAAAGTATGAGGTGTGGATAGGTCGAAAACAACTCATCCAATAGAATTTAGACAGGTTTGGGTACTTATATTAACCTTATCTTTAAGTATTAACTCTAAGTTAATTAGTTTCACTTTTACAATGTCTCTTTGTATTTTTATATAATATGATTAATAAACTTACTATATACATCCAAGCGACCCCCAAGTGGTCCATTAATGAGGAACCTATCATAATATAAGTCTCTTGGCCGAACCTTAGATTTTTAGGAATTTAATATCAATTAATAATATAATATTTGTTTTAAGAACTCTTTTATGTCAATTTTGACACTATTCAATAGTTGATTTTTGTGAAACTCCTAACAGATTGATTACTTCGAACAAAGTCAATTAAATCAATCCTAATATATCATATTATCATAGAAAATTAGTTTAATTCATTAAAAGTTTCATATTATAATTATTTGGGTATTTATAAGATCAATTATTTTTATTTTTCACTATTTTAGTAATTACTGCATCATCATTGTGTTATAAATAAAATAAATTATATAATGTCTAAAAATTATAAATAAAATATCATTATGTAGGAAATACTTTTAGCTTTCTAATGAATATTTATAATCGAAAATCCAACATGTATAACCCAATGTAAAAATTGTTCTTCTAAAAGATATATGCTTGTGTCATTTTTGTATTCATTTTAACTTAATTAAAATAAAGTGTCATTATCACTTACAAGTGGATCCATGGGGTTCCAAAATTGACACAAAGATGCCCATGGTCGACCATGTATCAACCAATATGGTTAAGACACGTTTTAGGGTAATTTAGTATTATTATAATATTATTTTTTAACCCTTATTTACCAGATTTACCCTTTAACCATGGTAAATAAAATATTTACCGCAGTAATTATTCAAAATGTGTAAAAATAAAAGTTACCTATTTACACAATTTGAACATCCCGATTCCAAATATGGAATCCATTTTCCTAAATTCAAAACACAGAAGTGGCAGAAATTAATTTAAAATTAATTCCCGCTGTCAAAACAAAAAGCGTGTTTTTAAGAGATAATAACTATCAAAAGATTGACACTTGTTTATGTTCGGTTTAATTGTAAAATTATGTCCAATGACCAACATTATATTAAATGGTAAAAATATATTCTAAATATACTTTAAAACCACTCAAATTCATAATTTATCACTATTAATTATTTTGATTAAAAAAGTTGTTTTTAATTAAAATTTAGAAATTTTCACTATTCATCAAAATATGAAAGTTATCCGAAATGTACCAAAATTTCACCCTAGGCTAATTTCGATATTCCGAATCCAAAAATGAAGTCCATTTTAAAATATAAAATATATATGATTTCAAAAATTAGGTATTACTATTCACAACGGCTAGTTTAATTAGTTGTGGCGTGTGTTAGAACTCGAGGTTGCGTACAACACACGCTATCGCATTATTCGAAGGGAAACGTACCGTGGAAGCTTGGGATGTTTCATTTTAATTTTTTTGATGTCTCCATTTAGTCAAAAAGTTTAAAATATTGTATTTAAAAAGGTTTCACTATCAAAAGTTGATAAAAGTGCAATACTGAAAATGAATCTGTTCTTGCATTATGACTAAGAAACTCATAATATGGATTCTAAAATTATAAGGATAATATAAAGTTTAAAATTTAGTTAATATTATTCATGAACTCTTTTAATGGCTTTTTTTTTTGGTAAGTCATGGTGCAATTGAACTAAGTGTTGCGTGTAGTGCAAGTTATTGAATTATTTTGAAGAAATAACACACTATGAAATCTTGGGGTGTTACATATATATATGTAAATTCATCCAGGATCATGATGTGGTTCCTGAAATTAAATATCCCATCAGAATATAATTTTAAAATACTACATTAGTGGATCTTTCCAAGGAACCAAGATCCCATCAACAGATGATGAACATACTTCAATGTATCATTTCCTGAAGGATTTTTCTCATAGAGGTGCGGTCGCAGTAATTAGAGTTTCCAAAAAAGAGAACATGGTGGACTATTGGAAAAAAATATTTATCTTTGAATCATCATGAACTCTATGTGATATCTATCGGACTAAGAGTCATTAGTTGATAATTTTATTTAAAGTGGGAGTCTATTGTAGTTGTTGCAATAGTACCAAGTACTATGTACTTTATATTATTTATATATTCATATAATTGAATTTTAATAAATATTATATCACATATTTATTATTCATTTGTGTTATAATAATGTGATAAAGTCTTAGTAGACACATTATTGTGATAATGACCATGAAGCCACATTATTCATTTTTGTTTCATAGTCTTGAATATTAATAAATATTTAGGTGTGTGTACCCATAAGTGGATGATAATTCATCTCATGAAGTATACACATGGTAATTTCTAAGGAAGGATATTATAAGTAATACCCCCTATAATAATTTTATATATTTATGTTTCATTGTATATTCATATCTATAAACATGTGTAATTATTTATAGACTCTATTATTATTACTAATTATGATTTTAACTCATGTTCTTTGATGAATTGATCAAAACTGTGACAACATATGTTCAAAGGATTAAGGATACATTGTATAAACCACAAATAAAATGTTATTAATAAACAAGTCAAGAAAGTATTTTTTTCTATTACATTTTATAGAGGTTGATATATTCAGCCTTTTGATTGGAATGAAACTATTAAACTAAAATTCCATGGACATGGTGATTTAATGATTCAATTCAAGAAATAAAAAAATAGAAATCAAGCACATAGGTTGATGGTATGAGAGTAAAACATGATTGATTAGAGAGTTTGGGAAAAAGAGATTATATTACACTGTGAGTGTTTATTTCTGGTTATCATCATTAGAATAATAGATTATTCCTCATTTGGTGCCTTTTTCTAGACATTGATATTATAATTTAGGTAATCATACTTAGTGCCTTAAATAAAGAGGTTTAAAGGGTCACACACTTAGTGTATCAATCAATCTCAGTTGAGTTCTTTCTGAATTTAATAATTTTAATAAATATTATTATCTATATTGAGTAATAATATTTATTTTGGATATTTTATTAGATCTCTATTTTTTAGTCATTTATTAGGGTTGAATAATTAAATAAATATTTATTATGAAAAACATTGAATAAAATATTGATTGATCATTTCTTTTATTTTCAAGGTCATAAATAATATTTATTAAATATATATTTATTTAGTTAAGAGGATATTAAACTAAATATTTATTCCTAATATTTTTAATATAATATTAATTTATTTTTCAAATAGAGAAAATTTATAATTTTATGTTCAAT
The DNA here is from genome assembly GCA_963277665.1 of Viscum album. Classification (NCBI taxonomy): domain Eukaryota; kingdom Viridiplantae; phylum Streptophyta; class Magnoliopsida; order Santalales; family Viscaceae; genus Viscum; species Viscum album. The sequence goes on along the minus strand of OY728120.1, from coordinate 774,489,741 downwards.
ACATTCCAAGGAAGAAACACATTAAATTTTAATGAGTTTGGTGAGAATTATATATTAAATATCATTTAAATAAATATTACTTTATTTAAATAATGATATTTATTTTATCCATGAGACCTCCATTCATCATGGATATAATAATAATATTATTATTATTATTACATGTGGGTTTTTATATTGATTAATTGTATTATAATGGTAATGGGTGCAATTATTTATTCTCTAATACAAATCAATACATAATTTTTAATATAATTTCCTAGAGTAAGGAAAAATATACAACATTGGGAACAAAAAATACCCTCTATATAATTCTATCTCAAGTAAGAACTTCACTGCTATTTCTCTCAAGAACAAGAAAATTCTTCCGCATCCTTCCTTACAATAACGAGACATCAAGATATAGAATCATTCAAGCCTAAATGATTGTGTTATGATTAATAAAAACAATGGAAGTTGATTATATTGTCCATTATTGAACATGATGTTCTATTTGTGTCATTTAGTGATAAATGTGTATATGTATATCACCACTAAAAATATTTAATTTTTGATCCTCTTAGTGAAATAATGAAATAACTCAAATAATTCTTAACCATATGACATGTGAATCAAAGAAATATATCAAGACTGAGGTATTTTTCTTATTGTTAAATTAATTATAAATTTGACGTTAAAGTTACTCTGATGGTTTGGGGTTTGTTTAATTTCTTTATATTAATTAATTATACATTTTTTTCATCATTATGCTCTTTCTGATTGTTCATTGAATACAACAAAAACTGATATGGGTATTGCACCCACCAATACTTTTTCGGCACCTAGAACCTTCAAAATCCTAATTGGCTAGTTCGCATATACTAATTTCGACTTAAATAAATGTCTATTTTTTTGTAAACATTTATATGAAATTAATTTTGGATTATTATGCACATTATACAGATGTATGTTTTCTTGGGAATAAATAATCCACCTTTATTTTAATTTTTTGATTCTACAATCATGTTAGGAATTAAAAATATGTATTTTATTGTATATTCAAAAAATAGTGTTTCAAAAAAATATTTTTAAATATCGTGTGAGTAATTTGGATAACCAGCTATATTTGAAATACTTAAGACTCTTTAGTAAAACTATGTCTTAGAAAAAATAAATATACCTCTAATAATGATATATAAAACTACATTGAAATAATATAGTATTTATAAATAAAACTTGGATTAATTAGTGAATACCTTTTTTTAAATAAGTCCTTAGCTTGGGGGATTTAAATTGAGGGGCTGGTCTGAAGACTTTAAAAAAGGTGGTGTCTAGGAGGCCCTATATTTAGGGTTAGACCTAAAGCCTTATATTTGAGGGATGGCCTAATGGCCTTATATGGAAAATTATTCTTCCAAGGATTGTACCTTAGACCTTAATATATCAAATCCTTTATCATAACCAAATAAAATATAGGGAAAATAGAATCATATGGTTTTGTATTATTTTATTCACCGAGATTATGACACATATTATGAAAAATAAATACAATCTAGATACATTTGATTATAAATGCTATAAAGGTATAATATTATGATATTAAACTCATAGTAATCTATAATGGGTCTGTAGAAATATAATATTGGTTTTTAAATATTCTATTAATGTCAATTTTGATGTAGATCATTTTTTTGCATAAATATTTTATGCTGATTATATTATAATATTCAAGGAAGAATTAATCTAGAATAACCATCATTTTTATATTATATGGATTGAAATATGATGATTATAATAACTCAATCCAATGGGGCCCACCTGACAGGCAGAAGGTTGAGCTGCTACAACCCCAACCCTGCGTCCAATAAGTAAGGGGATAACGACAAGCACAAAGAAGGCATAATATAAAATGGGAGGATTTTTTCAAAGGTACCATTAGACATGAAAACATTCATCTCCATGAAATAGAGAAGAGGAATAATAAAAATACAAATAAATCTAGAGTAAACCATGCATGAAATAACCTCTAGTGAATACAAAAAAGTAAAATAGTATAAAACTGAAAAAATGGGAAAGGTAGATGTCCACCTAAGAACATGAGCCTCAGTTCATTTGGTGAGGACTCATAACTGCATCCACGTGAACCGGGATCAAATATAGGTGGAGGCAAAATTTCTAGGTACTTTAGCAGTACTATATAATTACTGTAGCTTGAACAATGCAGTAATGTATTAGGTACTGAAGTGAGAACAATAGCAGAAACTTTTTGGCTCTATAACAGTCGAATATTTTCCCCCGTTTGGGACTTCGGGCCACTGATTTGGTATCTAAGTCATTAAAGGACTTTGGGCCACCCAAGTGTTCAGTCCAGTAAGGCCCTAAAGCCATATCAAGGCCTTCCATACACCTATAGTGAATATGAAAACTAGAAAACCTACAAGGAAAAAGCTCTATAAGAGGATGAGCAAGGAGCTTTCACCACAACAGAAGATACACAAATTGCTAGAATTAGAGGGTATGACACCTATCCTCAAGAGAAGCCTGTGCATGCATGGGAGAGCCTACAAGAACAATCATCTGAAGCTGGAGATCTGATTTCATGATGAAGATGCTGGGAATTGTAGATCGAAGTAGTTAGTCTGGGTTGTATGTAATGTTTGAAGCCTACAAGTAACGAATTCCTATAAGGCCTTTAGGGACAAGTAATAATTATGCCTAAGGGAATTGTAAGGGTTCCACCTCACCCCATGAAATGTGTATTATCAAACATCAAATAGAAATTAAGGCCTTCAGGCCATTGGATGGACATTTCCACCTAGAAATAACGTCCCAACCTGAAAATAGCTGTAAATAAAGAAAGATGAGAGAGCCTGATTCATAATCTCTAATACCAACCACCACACATTGTCAATGCACCTTGTTATCACAATGCTCTGCCCTAATCACCTCTTTTATGTTCTTCATCTTCATAATACATGAAAAATTTGGGAAAAACCCATGTAGGGGTGAGTATATACATAACCAGTAGGACACCTCAAAAATCAAAAGGGGGAGATAGATAGATATAACTATAGTTAGTTCAACCCAAAGTAATATTGAAACCAAAATGAATACATATACATGCTCATAAAGAAACCCATATGATTTAAAATGGAAATATCCATTTCAAAACCATGATGAAGTGGATGAGTAATCTTGTATATCCAAAAGTCACCGATGTGCAAAATCAAACAAAACCTCCCAAAAATCAATGTGGAGGGGCTCACTCCTTGGCAATGTTCTCCATAGCTAAGGGAGCCAAGATTCATTGAGGACCCTCACCCTATCGAAGCTTGAAGACATGGGAGTACTCCTTCATCAATAGAGTAACCGTGCATTAAATAAGGGTTTACTTTCTCTAGATGTATAAAGAGTATGGGGGACTAGTACCCTGGTGCAATAGGGGAGTACCATATCCATGGATAGTGGACCCTCATCCTATATTGGGGAGTATAATCTCTACCTGATGATAACGTCAAATCACATACATCATTGAGTATCACATGAGGAAGAATCATACACAGAACATCTCACATTTTATCTCAACATCCACAAATAAGTCCACCATAGCATTTTATGTAGAAAAAAACTTAGGATATGCAACTCATAGGCTAAAATCCAAGTCTAAAAAATATGATATGTATAGGTAGTAGAATCTTCAAGGGTTACACATCATGTATCAGGGGTCACACATTGTGTAACCTCACCCCATCACTTGGCCTTGTCCTCCCTGGACACAAATAATGAATCCTTATCTTGGTAGAAAATGTTCTTTCTATGTTACGTGACATGTAGAAACAACAATGATCCTGGTCATGCATCTAATATTATTCTAGTGTATTTATATCCATGACCATGTACTCCTAGAGTACATGGAGTGACCTTTTTTTGGGGTCCTAGATGTGTGCAGTTGGAACATGACTTAGGCACCAAAGAAGCATCACATGACATGTAGGCTCAACCACAATATGTATGATCCTTATCTCCCATGAAACCCTAGCACCATAGATTGGGGGGGATACAAGGAATGTGTTCGTAGACCACATGCCTTGTAGTCTTGTTTTACATAGAAACTAATGTTCTCCGCATTTTTCTCTTGATACAACAACTCTACAATGATTTCCACAATTTGACCAACTATAATTGTAGGGTATTTCCTCTAGACATTATTTCATAGCCACTAATGGTCAAAAAATGGATTTCATTCATTCACATGAACCCCACACACTTCCTGACACCCCTCTCATCGTCGACTACTCAATCCCATCAACACTTCAGATCCTAGAGGCATGAAGAATCACCCAAAACCTATAATATGTATGATCCATCCTTGTTTATCCAATATGATTTCTGTATATAAAACTACTAAAAATATGGTGGTTTGTTGACAACTGGAAAATGAATTATTTGAGATTGGTCATTTTCAATGGGGTTCCATCGAAAATACATTTCTTTGTGATGGCTAGGTATCCCATCAGAAATAATATTTCTTGGTATATAAAAAATAACTATTGAATAGGTGGAAATGATCTGTTAAAAATAAATATTTATGATGGGGGAATTTTTCCCTTACAAATAATTTTAAAAAATAAAAAAATACAATAAAAAAATATAACAAAAAAATAAGAAAATTAGAAAATAACATAAAATAAAAAATATTTACAAAAAATATAAAAAACACACTATATATAAATTTAAATATATGAACTAATAAAAATATGACAAAAAATATTTACATTAGAATGCTTATCAAAATAAATGTGACAAAAAATACATAAATCACTGAGGGTATGGGTCATCTGGATGAGATAGTGGAGGGAAATCCATCCCTAAATCACGAGTTAGCAGGAACTTGTACTCCATAATCAATTCATATTGCTGTTCTTACCATCAGCGCATCTCCTCCTACTACTGCTACTACTTCTGTTGAAGGATCTCTTCCTACTCCCAATGTGTAGCCTCTATTAGCTCACCCCAACTCAAAGATCCTCCTCCAATTGTACAATAGATGATTATGACTCTCCATGAGCTCTAATTGAGCTACTCAATGACATTTCAATAGTACCATAATAAATATTAGGAATTAATTAAGATCTAATACCAAAAATTATGCCTTTCTCGAAGGCATACTGAGTCACCTACATCCATGTCATTTCATGAAATCTTTTTTCATTAGTGCTCTGATCCCCGGTCATAGCATGAATCTCATACTGTGTCTAAAAATTTGTCGTCTCATATGAATCATTGAATTGTAATTTAAAATTAAAATAGTTAAAATATTATTTTCCATTAATTTTAAAACTAAAAAAGAATTATACTGACCAAATATCATGATAGGGGACACCTATAATCGATCATGTGATATGATTGTTTTACATTCCCTTATAAATGTAAAACTCCATTATTTTTGGATGATCGAATTCCTATATGATTATAAAATAAATAGTTTATATTTAATGTTATATGAATTATTAAAAATAGTACTTACTATATGTTGTCAATGCATACTGAATCTATGACTACCAGCTCGATGCATCACCTCTTTCCTCCCCCCGGTTCTGCTAACCTAATAATACACTTCCCTAAAAACTAGTTTCCATAAAGTATGAACATAATCTATCCCAAACCTAAGATGATATGAAATCTGGTCAGTGGGAACATCAAAACTGATTAAAATATATAAATCTGGATTTCTGCATGACTTTCCTCCTCAGATTGTGAAAAATAATGGTAATTCTCATACATACAGACCTCCCATACTTCCTAGATAGAGGCCCATGGGATATCATTTATGAGATAATATAAACCCTACAAATAACTCAATATGTGTGGATCAAACTCATGATGTGGAAATCACTTAGGGATAGGTTTGGGAATTATAAATCTCATAAGACCAAGACCCCTCCGAGTTGTCATAGAACCTCCAACAGTCTGAGGGTCAGATAATGTAAAATCAGGATCATCACTAGGTAGTGTAGCCTTATCCAACAGATTAAATATATAAGATAAATGGTCATCATCCATATGAAACTTGATTTTTTTTCTAAAATAATTGAAAAAACTAATATATATATATATATATTATATGATTATAACCAGCATTTAATTGTGTCAATATTCATCTCCATCATTATCTTAATTTATGAAGGTATCAATATCTTTATATTCCTCCTCTGTATCATCAATTTCTATGGAAGTAATAGATTCATTATATCTTTTATTTTAAATTCATTTTTTACATCAGTAACATCATCATCACCATCAAACCATAACTGTGGCATGTCATCATCGATATACATGTATCTTTGTGGAAAAGATTGATTTGGTGTTTTCTCTTGAAAAATTTCATTTCCATTCACTTCAGTGGAACCATATTCACTTTAGATAAACTGATTTTCATGATATTTTATTTTTATTATTCTCCACCAATCATATAAATCTCTTAATGGAAAAATAATAAATTTCATAATAAATTTGATGTGCCTAATGAGCCAATAAAAATGGTTCATTTATTGTAAGAACAATTTTAAATTAAATTATTGAAAATTAAATGTATTTAATTTTAAATAAAAACATTAATTCTAATTAAAACAAAATATTTATAATTTACAATATGTATCACATGTATTCCATAATCTACTCATGCTAATACTCTTTCCATCAGTGCATATCCTGCTCATACTTCTCTTTCTTTCAACACATCTCCTCCTCCTATTGCTTCTACTTCCATAAACACATCATATCCTTCTTACCCGGGTTCTACTGACATAATGAAAAATTTGGAAATGGTTGTCACAAATTGTTCATTTATCATCACTTAATGATTTTAAATCCTATAATGTACTCCTTTTTAGTAATTTATAATAAATTTTATTACTTTATGTTAATTTATAGCAAAAATTAGCAGTAATTATTCGTAATTATAAACAATTACCATTATTTACCACTACATTTAGTATAATTTAATATAAAGTAATAAAATATATTGTAAATTTCTATGTGTAAATCATATATTATAAAATTTTCAGGTGACGAAACCAATTAATGCTATCAATGTCCAAATATTTCATTTCTCATCATCTGAATGTTGATGACCTATTTCATTTTTCATTTTCAAGTAATTTATACTAAAAAATACGAATTATTACTATGTACCACTAATTAACAGAAATTATTACTATGTACCACTAATTACGACTATTTATTACTAATTATTATGAATATCCATTTATTATTACTAATTTTCACTAATTATTAATAATTATTACTAATTATTACTAATTACCTCTAATTATTTTTTAATTACTACATATTTTTACATAAATATAGTGATTTACCACTAATATTTACTAATGTTTTTAGTAATCGCTACAAATTTCTAATAATTATAGTGATATATCACTATTTTTTACTCATTACTGATAATTTTGACTAATTACCATTAATTTTTACTAATTATCATGATGTAATGTTCATTTTTACTAATATTTACTAATTACCATCGTAAATATCTCATCAAAACAATTGATTTTTTATATAGTGGTTTGTGCTCGAACCCTAGCTGACAAAGTCAAACTATTACCCCATACGGCAATGATGAATAACATGAAGAATAAGGGGAGATGAAGAACATAAACAAGGTTCATTTATCATTTTTCAAGAGTTATTGTCCAATGATAATAATCAGGTATTTACATGGAAGATAAAATATTCAATAAGTAGAAGAATGTTTGATTAACAATATAACAAATAACTTGGTTCACGTGAAATATCATGGAGAATTTAGATCAAGAATAGCAGATAAAACACATTCTAATACTATTAATCAATGTAGGGAACCAAAATTTACCAGCCCTGCCATGATTATAGATCAATAATTGGTGAAGAATATGTTATACAACAATGGAGAAGACCCACTACATTTTCTACCTTATAATCCACCTTGATCCGACTGTTGTTCGTCACCCAATTTCAATCCACCGACGAATAATTCTCTCATAATTCTATCATATCTATAAAGGGTTATGTAGATAACCCTAAAAAATATTAACAATGACGTATTTATAGAAATAGTTTTATGTTAGGTTTATTTAAAAAAAATTAATTTTATTAATAAATTTACTTAATGAAAACTCTAATGGTTGTCTCAGTCGAACGTCTGACACCGACCAATATTAGGTCACATCTAGAGTAATCATCACATTCCATATACAACCTTTGTATCAAATTCTAGATCTGAGGCTCCACTCATTAGATATTTCATTATTTTTGAAAAAACAATTTTTTCATGATATTAATATATATAATATTTTAATAATATAAATTTTGAGCACACTGTGTTTCGAAATATCATATTGTCACAGTGCCTCTCTCTAAACATATTCAATAATTATTTCAATGTTTTATAAAGAAATAATAGAGTGACAAAATTTTCCATTTCTTGAAGTATTTTTTTCCTAGAAAATTATAATCTAAACAAAATAATTGGGATATTATGCATGCATCTAGATCTCCCTCTCCTGGGAGCTCCCTTACATTATCATATGCCACCACAACACAAGAACCTAGGAATGGACTATCCTCAGAGGATCTTCTCATGTCGATCCCCAATCCCCACTAGGTACTCCAAAAAGGTGGTACCATCCTTAATTCCATATCGCCCAAGTCAATGAAATGCATAATATCATGCACAAATCTCGTCAATTGTGACTCATGGAAGACATCATTTACTTTGTCTAACTGTGATATAATTGATAAGTGGTAATTAACCTTGAAAACCCTTATCATGATCTTGAATGGTTTGATGACCCTCAAGGATAGCTTTCCTCCTCCACTAAATTTTTTTAATCCTGTTCATGGGGAGTTTGTCAGGATAACATGGTCTCTATGCATAAACTCCAAAGGATTATATTGTCAATCTGAATATGATTTATATCATCTCTAGGATTCCCTCAAATGCCGATGAATCACATATACCTTCTCTATCATTGCTTGAACTATATCTGGAACAATAAAATATGCCTCACCGATCTCAATTTTCCATAGGGGTGAGATGTAGGGTCTCCCATATATGGCCACAAAATGTGATATGACAATAGTTGAGTGATAACTATTATTATAAGAAAACTAAACCAATAGAATGTGATCCTCCGAGTATTAGAATAATTTTAACATGTTGGTTATCAACATATCCTCCAACACTATGATAGTGTACTTGGTATTTCTATCTATCTATCGGTGTAAATATATACTCATCCTCAAATGGGTCTCTAATGCCTCTTTTATTCCAATCCAAAACCATTATGTGAATCTAAAATCATTGTTGGAGACAATTTTCAATGGTACCCCATGGAGTTAGATGATCTACAACACATACAATTTCCCCAAAATTTCCACTTAACTCTTCTCTTTAATGGTAAGGAATTATGATGACATGGTATGTTATTACATTATTACCCAATTTGAATCACATCCATTCATTTTATGTAGAATCCATATCACAGAGTCCATGTATATTCTATCCCATGTACAATTGTTTATCTCAAGAGGTTTCTTCAAACCTACTAAAACCTAGTAATCAGCCTTCACCTGTGGACATGTGATACACTAAGAGATGAACTAGGATATGCTCTACCTCATTTCATCTAACCAAAACTACCACTAAAGGTACATGTACATATTCACCACTTTGTGATGTACAATGAAAGGAGAAGTATGAAACTCCCTCCTCACATCCTCTCAAACTTTGAATTGAACCATCATCCATACTCAAAAAAAGGATGTCATGATCCCCTCCTTCAAGGAATCCATCTAAAGGATCTCATGGGGATATCTGGTCACAAAGAACCTCACAGTTGATGTATCTACACTGATTCTCTATCACATTATAATGTATTAGAGTAGTTAACACCAATAAATAAAGAAAAGATGCACCCCTCTTTTTCACCAGGGTCAGCTATAAAGAATCCAAATACTCAAATGCTTCCTCCACCAGGAAAGAACAAGACTTATTAATACGGTAATATTCAACCATTTTTCACTTCTTTAGAGTATAAACTATCTCATAGTCATAAACGTGTAGGAACTCCAACAAGTTCCTCTAACTTAGTCTATGATAACTTTGAGTGAAGTTGTACTTTAGACTCTAATAGTATAAGTACAAACAAAAAGATCTCCCAAAAGATAGTACCTCAACAAATTCATATCGAAGACTACCACTTCCAACTCTAGGTTGTGAGTCACATAGTTAATCTCATGGGGTCTCAATTGCCTTGACCCCATATGTATTCAATTACTACCTCCATATTAACATGAAACCAAAAACATCTATAGAGGAATCTCAAAACACCACATACTCTACAACCCACACTGGTAGTCTCAACAAAGGAGAACATGTGATGATGATCATATTTTCAAAAAATTTATTCAATAATTCAATGTTTATTATCCCAACATAGTGTTATTTTATGGATAATAGTGAAGTTTTTTTGTTTTAGTGGAATATTGAGATTTAATGTAAAAAATGGTCAATTCTTGAATTTTTCCTAATTTAATTAACTTATATATTTCTATCATATCTTTTTTAATATTGATCAAAATTGAATTATTATTTTTTTGGTTATTGATTTAGGGGATAAATTTTTTTATTTTGGACTAGGATCTAATTTGACCATCTATAATCCAAAAAAATCAATCAAGTCATAGAATGATTATGGACGACATGGTGGATTTCACCACATTTATTGGAGAAAAACATTGGATATGAAACACCAATTAAATAGATTCAATCTTTAATTGAAATATAAATCAATGGTTAATTTTCTCCAATGAATTTAATAGAGATATTCTACTATTAAGGTGGGATTTGGATGCTTGAAATTGGGGAAAAAATTAGGAAACATCAATTGAGAATTGATGATATTGCATTAATGCACCATATCTTTTTATAAACAATGACAATGAAGGTGAAATTTTTATTGAAGATGAGAAAGATATTTTGGAACATATCCTAAAAGACCACAATTTCAGATTTAGAAATTAAATGGATCTACAAGGTACATACTTTTGGAGAAGAGATTCTTGATCTAAGATTTCACTTTTTTTCCTATAAAAATGTAACCCCTCCCCTTTTCAAAGAATTGGAACATTCAATGACTATATTTTGTAGTTTTATAGTTACCTTCATTATTTAATATTACTATGCATTTTTAATATATTTATCTCTTCTTCTTCATCTCATTATCATATTTTTATCTTTTTTTCACCCTATTCTTCTCAATATGTGATCACATATACTTGTGATCATGACTAACTAACCTGAGGAATATCACATGGTAGTAATATGGTTCTTGAAACTGAGACCACGTATTTTATCTTCTTTTAGTTAATTATAAGGATAATTTATAGTGGGTGTAATCATTCTTATGGTTTTCTAATTATTAACTACGGAATCTGAAACTATTATCCCATGATTAAGGAGGTTAATGGAGGGTGTACATGGTGATCATTAAGTAGACTTTTCTTTCATAACCATGGTAGATTGAGTTGTTCACACATAATATGGAGTGTATTCACCAATGAGAATTGAAGCTGTCAATTATGGTACTCCCTTAAAATTCTCCTAGGAGAGCTTCATTTCTTATCTAATTCTATTCTGTTTATTACTGCATGTTAATTAGAATTTAATTTTTCATTTTAATATATTTTATTAAATTAAATTAATTTCAAAACACTTAAATTAAAAATAATTAGTAGATTTAGTTGAATTATAAGTTGTGATTTCTTGACTGTAACAGCTCCTCAAGAGATCATCCTAGGTCATCCCCTATGATGCACATAGTTATAAATATTTTTGAGAGTGCGTACGACAACACGTCATCAAAAGGTCGACCTCATCCTTAACAGAGTGGCTCCCTAAAACTTCTTGGTTTAGACAAATGGTTGTTATTTTCATTTAAAGGTATTAATAGGGGGTTTTAATCTAGATAATTTATGTATGAACATCCTATAGTTCCCCAAAATTTCAAGAAATCTCCTCACCACTATCACACTCTTGGTTGCTTCCAATGCAAGTGCTGCATCAATAATTTTTGGGTCAGAAACTAATCTGTTAATAGAAATGAAATTCCCAAAAAAGTGAACCTCATGGATCTAGAACGGGCACATATAGAGATTAACATAATGATGGTGCTCCTAGAGTAAGTCTAGGACCATTCTTAGATGCTCTGCATTATCCACCTCTTGCATAGACTAAATGAGTATGTCATCGAGGAATAAACCACAAATCGGTAGAAGAATGGCTTGAAGATATGGTTCATTGAATTTATAAACACAATGGTGGTATTTCTCACACCAGAAGGAATCATTATAAACTGATACTATTTGTAGAAACAACTGAATTTCATCTTGAGAATATCATCCTTGCAAACCCTCAAAAGGTGATACTTGGAGCTGAGATCAATCTTCAAGAACCAACTCATGCATTATAATTGATCAAAGATGTTGTCAATAATCTTCATGAGGAAGTTTTTTTATTAATGAATGGTCTATGTGATGATAATATATAAAAAACATCAAGATCTTATATATCATTTTCATGTAAAATAAATGCTACCCATGGGGATACATGGGTCTGGTATAGCCATTATATTGAAGGTAATCCAACCACACCATCAGCTCTTAGAGTTCTATAGGGGTTAAATGATATACCCATATAGATATTGTTGTGGTACCAGGGTCAAATTAGTTACAAAAATTCAAATTTTTCCATGGAGGTTGTCCCATAATATCCCTATGGAAGATATCCATATAGTCTTCCACTACCGAGATAATCTATATTCCGGAATTGCCCACTGCACCAAGGGATAAAATTTCTAATTAATGTGTGATGGGAATAAACCATTTTCACATAAGGGCCACTCACTTAGCTTTGATATCTCCCTCACCCAAAAAGGATAATTTTAATCCATCAATCCATTGGAATCTAATCCATCTATGATGATAGTCAACATGGGCTAGAACCATTGAAAAAATATTTCATACCCAAGATAATGTTATAAGGTATCATCAAGAAATCCAAGAGGTCCCATGTGACACACTCTCAACCAAGAGATAGAGTACACTTCTGGAAGACAAGCAACATCAATAAATCACTTCTTGTAGAAACCTATAACTGTAGATGTTGTGATGAAGTCTCAAATGGAAGCTCTAGATATCACACTAGGAATAAATAGATGTTGTAATAAATCAATCATTTGTCTAATATTACTATGGAAAGGGTAGAATAAACAAATATCATACCTAATATCATCTCATGTTCACCCTAGTCATAGCCCTATATGGATTCCAACTATCAATAGTCCTATCTTCCAACCCCATGAGCCCATTATATTCCACCTGTTGGTGGTGGTGGTGGTAGGATATTGTAACATCAACCTCAAAAAATAGATCCTCCCCATAGAGATCCCACTACTCTACCATCACTTCTCCCTAGAGGAATGACTATGCCCTGTTTGACATATACCTAATCCTGGAGATACCTATGTCATGGGGGTTTTTCCACTATCTATCTATCATGCTCAATATGGAAGTTCTAGAAATCACAAGCTAGGTGACCTCTCCTGTTACAATCATAAAATATCCCCTCAATGGTCTGACTTGATCATATAAGAGATCCCTGATCCGCATACCCACATGTTTTAGTCCAATCATGGGTACACTTCCTATGTTAAGACCTTGATATATGTTACTTCCCAACCACTACAGATGACTCATCGACATAATTCCCACTACTATCTCTGACCACCAAACATCCCTTGGATAGGAATCTACCAGTCACCAGATCCCACTCTAGTACTCCATCATAAGTGGGTAAGCATTAGGAAACCACACCGGATAAAATTTCTCACCAAAAACCATTCTAAAACATAATCACCTAGAATAATCCATTTCGAACAATATAGAGGGAGTATCACATAAGGTCGGTGATTCTCACTCCATACTCTGCAAAAATCACATCTCCTTATTGATGCTCATGTAGCTCACTGATCCAAACTAAGGGTAATAACAATGAGAAATAATCCTCATAAAATAGTTTCTATAAGTCTATCTATGAGAGAATAATATCATCATGGGTCTACAAAACCAAAATCCACCAGAACCTATCATTTTTGTGGAAAAGGATGGATACCAGTGCAACCATCTGAGCAATTGGGGTCCAAACCATACCAAATACTGAAACCATCGACCCAATCTAATCCTTTACTACATGGGGATTTGGTTCACAATAGAAACTCAATAGCCTTTATTGTTGGAACTTCTGTAGTGCACTCAACCTAAGACATCCTTAACCTACCAGACTGGTAATAAATACATGTTGACATGTAGGGGTTCCACTACCTACCCACCTGGAGGAAATGCCTCATGGGATAGACCCGAAACTGGGGCCTCATCACTCCTTGGATCGTCATCACAATCCTAAATTCATAACATGGAATTCTATCTTCACCGAGGTAACATGAAAGTAGTCAAGATGTACCAGGGTTATATTAGTATATATAAATATAAAGAGTTGACTCATGAAGGATAAAAAAAGGAATTAATCATATATGAAACATTTACAATTTTTCCCTGCAACCAATGTCTGGGTAGGCCTAGTTGAGAAGTATGTAGTCTGAGTCCTGGTGTATGGATATATTAGTTTCCATAATAACACTAGTTTACCTATGTTGGATTGAAAATATAGATATGTATGTCTATTAGATGGAACAATACAAGAGGGGGTGAATTGTAGGTTTAATAAACCTTTGAGTTTTAGAAACTAAGAGATTAGTTTAAATGATCTTAAACTAATACAAATACAAATACCCACAATTGTATTGAATATAAAAAAGAATGATGTATTGTAATACTAATGTAATGTAAAACAATTGTATTCAAGATGAAAACATTTATTAGAGTAATACAAAGATGAATGATTCTACCTTAAAGCGTATAGAATCAATCAATACAAAATGTAATAGAATGATTGTAATTGAAACAATTACAATTGAATATGTAAAGAAGAAAGGAAACAATACAAATTCCATTCTAATACAAGTAACAGCGGAAATGTAAAAGTATTACAATTATTTTAACCCAAAGAGGAGGGTTATCCTTTCACATAGGATAAAAGTTATGTCTCACGAACACCTTGGTGAGCCCTCGATACGATGATCGACACGTCTGTCTGCCAATCCCATGCATCCCTCGATGCGATGATCGGCATGTCTATCTGCCTATCCCCAGCAGCCCTCGATACGATGATCGGCACGTCTGTCTACCTATCCCCGGCAGCCCTCGATTTTATTGGTAATCGGCACCTCTGTCTTTCAATCACTTGAAAGCCCTCGATATGATGATTGGACGCACAAGGAAGATGAGAGAAGTCACAGTGTCTCTCTCTAGAATCTTGATAGTTCACGAAGTCTCTTCATTCATTTCTTCATTGTACCCTCATCTACAAATGGCCTCCTATTTATAGGCCTTGGGTTCCAATGGTCATATTTCCTCCAACGGTCATATTGAAATAGAAAGCATGACATCGTTTTGATTAATTTTTAACTAACTCAACGACAACGTTTTTGTTAGGACATAAGATATATAGAAATGAAAAAAATTGGTACGATTCATATGCAATAAGTGTTTTTGACTAAGTATTGAAACAAGCATGTAATTAAAGTAATGAGTAACAGAGTCAACACAATTTACATATTCAGTATGATCAGCATTGTACGATTGACATGGTAAGTACGATCAGTATTTTACGATACTATATGGTTAGTACAATTAGCATGATCAGTACGATCAGCATGGTCAGTACAATAAGTATGATCAGTATGATCAACATGGTCAGTACGATCAGTATGATTAGTATGATCAGCACGGTCAGTATGATCAGTTTGATCAGTTTGATCAGCATGATCAGTACGATCAGTTCGATCAGTATCATACGATACGATATGGTCAGTATGACCATCATTGTACGATACGATAAACATGACAGAAGACAATTGTAATTTACAAAATATGATAGAATACATTTGTGATTTCCAAAACATGATATAGAAGTCAAAATAGGACTTTTGACTCAACAATATCCCCCTTTTTGGAATGCACAACACACAAAGTAAATGTAACAAGAAATAGTTATCTCCCCCTGAGTTATTGGAAACTCTTCTGAATCAGAAATTGAATTCAACTAACTCCCCCTTAGGTATGGATTATCCTAAGGATTGTATTCGTAGATTTTCCTTAAGAGTGTTGTAAAGCATTCTCCCCTTTATAAAACATTCTCCCCCTTTGTAAACATTCTCCCCCTTTGTGATTTACAAAAAGAAAGAGGTAAACATGAATTGTGTGAAGGATTTAGTAAAGGAATACAAGACAATATAAAAAAATTGGGATAACAAACATTACGATAACAAACATTTCCAGACATGAAAAAAAATACAGATCACTTGTTTTCTCTTTACTTCTGCTTTTTGATCAAATCATGAAGAACTGCCTTCATCTTTTTGATCTCTTTCTTGTCTTCAGAAATAGATTCGCGCTGGGTTCTGAGAAGCTCTTGTTGGTCCTCAAAAATCTGATCTTGATTCTTGATAGTCTCTTCCTGGACATTGATTACTTCTTCAAGAGTATCAATTCTATTGTGTAGATTCTTGTTATCTTTAGATAACATAGAGTTTTGATTCTTCAACAAAACCATTTCATCCTTGAAAGATGAAACCTTCGAGAATTCTGATTGGAAAGCATTCATTCTCTCTTGCAAGTCTTTCACTGAAGGAACATTGGCTCGTTGAGAAGATGAAAGATTCATCCATTCAACCAATTATCTGTCAAGATTGTTGAAAGAAACTGCAAGCTCATTTGACAACCTTCTTATATATTCAATTGCTATCTCATGATAATTGATTGAGCTCTCTATTTTGTACGACCACATGGTCATCTTGTTACAGGATTTCTTATGAGCAACCGAACTTTTGTGAAAGAACATTAAAATCGGCTTCAACTGACAAAACTTTCTTTCTCAATTCTTTTTGTAACACCCCAAGATTTCATAGTGTGTTATTTCTTCAAAATAATTCAATAACTTGCACTACACGCAACACCGAGTTCAATCACACCATGAATTACAAAAAAAAATCCATTCAAAAGGGGTTATGAATAGTATTATCTAAATTTTAAACATTATATAATACTTATAATTTTAGAATCCATATTATGAGTTTCTTAGATATAATGCAAGAACAAAATTCATTTTCATTATTGCACTTTTATCAACTTTTAATAGTGAACCCTTTTTAAATACAATATTTTAAAATTTTTGACTAAATGGGGACATCAAAAAAAAATTTAAAATGAAACATCCCAAGCTTCCACGGTACGCTTTCCTTCGAATAATGCGATAGCGTGTGTTGTACGCAACCTCGAGTTCTAACACACACCACAACTAATTAAACTAGCCGTTGTGAATAGTAATACCTACTTTTTGAAATCATATATATTTTATATTTCAAAATGGACTTCATTTTTGGATTCGGAATATCGAAATTAGCCTAGGGTTAAATTTTGGTACTTTTCGGATAACTTTCATATTTTGATGAATAGTGAAAATTACTAAATTTTAATTAAAAACAACTTTTTTAATCAAAATAATTAATAGTGATAAATTATGAATTTTAGTAGTTTTAAAGTATATTTAGAATATATTTTTACAATTTAATATAATGTTGGTCATTGGACATAATTTTACAATTAAACCGAACACAAACAAGTGTCAATATTTTGATAGTTATTATCTCTTAAAAACACGCTTTTTGTTTTGACAGCGGGAATTAATTTTAAATTAATTTCTGCCACTTCTGTGTTTTGAATTTAGAAAAATGGATTCCATATTTGGAATCAGGATGTCCAAATTATGTAAATAGGTAACTTTTATTTTTATACATTTTGAATAATTACTGCGGTAAATATTTTATTTACCATGGTTAAAGGGTAAATCCGGTAAATAAGGGTTAAAAAATAATATTATAATAATACAAAATTACCCTAAAACGTGTCCTAACCTTATTGGTGGACACATACCCTACCATGAGCATCCTTGGGTCCATTTGGGGACCCCTTGGAGCCACTTGTATGTGGTAGGGACACTTTATATTAATAAAGCTAAAATAAAAATAAAAATGGCATAAGCTTACATCTTTTAGAAGAACAATTTTTACATAGGGTTATACATGTTGGATTTTTGATTATAAATATTCATTAGAAAGATAAAACGATTTCCTACATAATGATATTTTATTTATAATTTTTAGACATCAAATAATTTAAATTATTAATGACACAATAATGATGCAATGTTTACCTCATTAATAAATGATTTAAATAAATAAGATTATAATGATTAAAATATTATCTAAAACATGTCCAATTCTTATTGGTTGATGTTATTTAGAATATTAGTCATCTTATATTCGACCTCAATGATTTTTGGACCATTATAAACCGAATATAATTATATTATAAAGTAATACTTTCACTCTTTCCTAAAGAGCCCCTCTTCTCCCTTATAAAAGGAGACCACTTCTACTCATTCCTCACACCTCTCAAGCCACTTGGCTCGTCCAAAATCTGCCCAACTAAGCTCCCCACATCCCTCTACTCCTCCTTGAAGCTTCCCCTTAGGCAGAAATCATTTCAAGAAGTCCTTTGGTTCCAACCAAAGTGAGTTACCTAAATTAAAGGTAACGATTTCTCTTAAATTATTTTCCTTTATTTTGCTTCTCCAACCCCCAAACTCTTTTTATTTCCTTTATTTTGTAACAACACCAGTATCCTAAATATACTAGGATGTTGTTATAAGAAGTATTCAAACTACACATACACACAACTCCATCTAATGGATGATGAACATAATGTTTCTGTGGATGGAAAACTAACGCCTCACGAAACGATGATTGTTCAAATACATCTTACCGCCTCTCATGGTGGCCATTATGATGGAACTATAATTAAATATGATATTAATGATATATATTTTATATATAAGCTTCTGTAATTCCATTTTATTTCATACCATTATTCGTTTCATGTTGTATATACATACGATAATTTCATTTGAGGAAGTGCGGACTACCGCCCCCTTAAAATGATATGACTCGTTCATACCACACATGGAACGTATAAAGGATGGTGTTAATGAACTTAAGTAACATATATAAAATATTATATTATACTGGAATAGTAATATACCTATGTATCATTTGGATTCAATTCTTTTAAAATAAAAATTAAATGGAAGTAGCGTTCGTGCGTACGTACGGACTACCGTCTCCACGAACGCGGTGAGATCCATCCTCCATCGTATCCATTCAAGTCTTATTCTCATTTTAGGGTTAAAAATAATTTTAATATCATTCTGATTATGAATAAGATTTAATCTATCCATTACAAACATGTCTTACGTAACCAAACATTTAAGAAGAACGAATCGATTATCACCTGAAACGACGATAATACTAAGATATTATTAATAAAGCAATGTTAAAAGATCATATATGATATCATATTAATGTATATGATTCTTGTATAATTTAATAACAATTATTTCACCATTATACAGGAGGTTAACCGACCCCAAAAAAGGAAAAGTACAAGGTAAGGGTTTACTTTACAACCTCTTCATTATCCAAGGTTGTTTATACGTAATAATCTACTGGGATCTCTTTATCATCCACATCCATGTTTTCTTAAAAATGAATTTCAAAACATTTTTACTATTTACTAGAATATGAGTTAAAGTCATTTATACCCTTTTTGACTTTTATAAGTGGTTTATAAAGGAATCTTTCGGTCGTTTTCAAAACAAGGTTCTTTTTAACCTTTTCGACAGAATTAAGGTAAGAATGTTTTTTTAACTTATACGGCGGGTGCGGCTATTTTCCGCCGTTATAAAATCTTCAAAACTTCCCTTACAAGCTTATAAGAATATTTTCAAAGAAAATGTTTTATTTTATATGGATCTTAAATTATTTCAAAATAAAAGGAGATATTTCTTTAAAAAGAATTTTGATTTCATCTATGTCAACATCCTTTGATGGATTTTAAGATTATTTGAAGTTGATTTATTATACAAAACATCTATATTGTATTGAAGGTTTTGTGATATGTTTGACTGTGGATGTGCTATTTTTATACCATTCATAGTTTATGGTTAAAGTATTGACATTTCGTATGCTAGTTTTAATACGAATGTTTATGTTATGTTTAAACCTTTTCATATGGGAATGAATTGGACTTAATATGTGACGGGTGGAGCCCGCTATAGCTCCTCGATGCATCGGTAGGTCTCATGAGACAAACTAGTGTCTTGGCACAAGGCCTTGAAAAAATCTTATTTGTAGTCTTGGCACGAGGCCTTGGCTATGTGGTTATGATAGTCTGGCATTATGCATTCCAACATTATGAAAGTGGTTATTGATATTGCATGTGAATATTCGATTAGTAGAATATCCATGTGAATAAGTAAATCGCATTATTTCATTTTACTTTTGCCATACTATGTTGAAGTTCAATTTTAAAAGGCTTTTGTTTTAGTAATTCATTGCCTTAAATGTTTATGATTATTTTGAATGTTCTGCTATATTGTTATCCTTACTGGGCATTTGAGCTCACCCCTTTTCTATGTTTTATTTTTCCCAGGTAGTGAAGAAGTAAATTATGAATGACTTGCAGTGATATTATGAGGGGTTAATAGTGTGGATATGAAGACTTTGTTGTTGTAGTAGTTTTTCATTTTGAAATGTAATGTAAAACTTTATGATTATATCTAGTGTTTCCAAGGCTACTAAACTAATCGGTCTTTCGGGATTTGATATTTCTTGTGATCATGCCAATGTTATGTAATAATGCACCGACTCTAGGTAGCTGGGGTCGGGGCGTTACAGTTGGTATCAGAGGAAGTTTAGTACAAACCTTGGAAGCTAGATTTAGATAAACTCTGATTAGAGCATGTAGACCCAAGATGAACTTTGAGGATTAGTATAGAAGAATTTCCTAGAATTTTGGTATTGTAGAGATTTTGTGAGTTTTCCGAGCAATACATCCCTGTCTGGATACGAGCAGGTAGAGGCAGCTCTGGCACAGATGTACCTAGGGGTAAAACCCGAAAACACCGCTTTGAGCTAGACTCGAATGGGAACTGGTGCACGACAACGGGCCTTGCTGCACTCTTGGTTACGACACTCCCGGGGGATATGCTTAGGATAACTCTCATTTTCTTTACAAATCATTATGAAGGGTTTATGAGTATATACTTCCTCAAAGAAATTTTTTTTATGATTATGGATTATATCCATAAATAGTTAAATTTATGTTAAGTGTTTTATAAGTATGGGATTATGTATTTTGATTCATAAACTGATCTAGTTTATGCCATTGTTTAGAAATGGCGCCCAGTAGAAGGAATGAGGACTCCAGCAATGCACATGATCCAAAGAGAAGGAAGGATCATATCTTTCATGGTCTTAAGCTAGAATTTATAAGAGAAATAGTCTCCCATGTATTATCATCATATGAAGAAATAATATCATGTGTTGATAAGATAAGTAAAGAGTTTACTGAGTCCTATGGCTTTGAAGGGAAGCAAGAGAAGAAAAGGATGGAAGAGAGAAAGATGGATAAAGGGAAAAGGGAAAAGAAGAATTTTCCCATATGTGGTAACTGTGGAAAGAAACACCCTGGAACTTGCCTGAAAGGAATGGGAGTTTGTTATAAGTGTGGAGGAAAAGGGCACAAAGTACGTGACTGAAAGGGTAAGAAAATGGTTTCAAATGTACAATGCTTCATTTGCAAGGAGTTTGGATACTACGCGAACCTATGTCCCAGTCATCAGAATATGCCGCAAATGATGTTATTGGATAATAATCAAGTTATGATACTACCACAGATGAAGAGGAATGATTAGAGTTCTTATGTTGATTATGTCAACTGAGTGTTGTATCAACAATGTACTTGTTATAATAATTATGGAGTATATAAGGATTGTACTGCAGTACTATTTCATTAAGGACTTGAGATTGTGTGGAACAAAGAAAAGTGACTCAATAGCAGAATAAATTTTTGGAAAATATATGGTTGAGAGAATGATAAATCATAATATAGTTCTGATACTGAGGTAGTGATTTTGGAATAATATGTGATTGTTTTGGATAAATTATATTGGATATTCTTGACTACCCTGGAACTGATTAATGATTTGGGGTTTAAAACATTTTTGGATTAATGAAGTATATCAAGCTTTCTATATGGAATAAGGGAGCATGAATGTAATCAATAAGGAATATGGTAATTCGGGATGTTTCAGTGTATTAAAAGAATACATGATGAAGGTATTCATATGCTATTACGGGGTAAAAAGGATCTATATTATGTTTACCTTCCTTATAAATGTTGGACTGTGAGTTTGGACAGAAGTATTTTGGATAGTTCTAGTTTGGATTATTTTGGATTACCATAAAAGGAAAACCCGGAGGTTGGGCGGCAACCCGTCGCGTCCGGAAAGGCTGCGTGACTTGAACCCGCAACCGAAGGGCAACAAGGGTGTATCACCTACCACTGGCCCACGAGATGTCCTGTATTAAATAATGTAGTTTTTATTAAAAGATCTTGTAGATGAATTATAAATTCATTTATTTTGGAACCCTATACGAATAGTGTAAATAGAATTTTTACGTTCTATTATCTTTTAGAGTGAAAGATGAGTTTGTGGTAGAAATTTATTAATGGATAAAACTCTAATGATAAAGTAAGTATATCTCCTTATGATCTTATCCAATCTCATAAATAAATTCCTCAACATTAATAAAAGGAACCTAGAACAAAAATGTTGTCCTAGATGGTACCTTAAATCATCACTAATTTATGGCTTTGGGATTTTTGGCCTTTTCATAGCCATGTTCTCTACCACTCTCCATCAGATAATTGATTGATAGATTTCTCCTCCATATCCATATTTTCCTACATGCAACCCTAGTATGTGTTATGTTCGGTAATCTTCATACTTTCCACCCTTTGTTTAAAATAGATGCCTCATTAATTCATTTTTCGATGGGGGATTTCAACTATGATATTTTGAAACGTCAAAAATGTGTTATCCTAATACCCTATGTTTTGTTGAACCGATGGTATTTCAAATCATCATAGATTGATGAATTTAAGGACCTCAATTTTACACTTGTTTGTGATTGATGACCTCAATCAATACCTATAAATATTTACGTTTTCCTCCAATTATATGTCTCTAATTTCCACCAATGAGCTCCTAATCGAGATCATAATTTGGTGGTGACCCTTTCATTTCTCTTTTCCTCATATTAAGACTAAATTTTAGTAACCCAATTTCCGATGTGGGTTTTCCCACAAAGATATTTTCTATTTTCAACCTTTTATTTTCAAAGAACAATTTCAAATTGCGAGGACGCAATTTATTGAAGGAGGGGAGAATGTAACACCCCACGATTTCATAGTGTGTTATTTCTTCAAAATAATTCAATAACTTGCACTACACGCAACACCGAGTTCAATCACACCATATATTACAAAAAAAAAATCCATTCAAAAGAGGTTATGAATAGTATTATCTAAATTTTAAACTTTATATAATCCTTATAATTTTAGAATCCATATTATGAGTTTCTTAGATATAATTCAAGAACAAAATTCAATTTCATTATTGCACTTTTATCAACTTTTAATAGTGAACCCTTTTTAAATACAATATTTTAAACTTTTTGACTAAATGGGGACATCAAAAAAAAATTTAAAATGAAACATCCCAAGCTTCCACGGTACGCTTTCCTTCGAATAATGCGATAGCGTGTGTTGTACGCAACCTCGAGTTCTAACACACACCACAACTAATTAAACTAGCCGTTGTGAATAGTAATACATACTTTTTGAAATCATATATATTTTATATTTCAAAATGGACTTCATTTTTGGATTCGGAATATCGAAATTAGCCTAGGGTTAAATTTTGGTACTTTTCGGATAACTTTCATATTTTGATGAATAGTGAAAATTACTAAATTTTAATTAAAAACAACTTTTTTAATCAAAATAATTAATAGTGATAAATTATGAATTTTAGTAGTTTTAAAGTATATTTAGAATATATTTTTACCATTTAATATAATGTTGGTCATTGGACATAATTTTACAATTAAACCGAACACAAACAAGTGTCAATCTTTTGATAGTTATTATCTCTTAAAAACACGCTTTTTGTTTTGACAGCGGGAATTAATTTTAAATTAATTTCTGCCACTTATGTGTTTTGAATTTAGAAAAATGGATTCCATATTTGGAATCAGGATGTCCAAATTATGTAAATAGGAAACTTTTATTTTTACACATTTTGAATAATTACTGCGGTAAATATTTTATTTACCATGGTTAAAGGGTAAATCCGGTAAATAAGGGTTAAAAAATAATATTATAATAATACAAAATTACCCTAAAACGTGTCCTAACCTTATTGGTGGACACATACCCGACCATGAGCATCTTTGGGTCAATTTGGGGACCCCTTGGAGCCACTTGTATGTGGTAGGGACACTTTATATTAATAAAGCTAAAATAAAAATAAAAATGGCATAAGCTTACATCTTTTAGAAGAACAATTTTTACATAGGGTTATACATGTTGGATTTTCGATTATAAATATTCATTAGAAAGATAAAAAGATTTCCTACATAATGATATTTTATTTATAATTTTTAGACATCAAATAATTTAAATTATTAATGACACAATAATGATGCAATGTTTACCTCATTAATAAATAATTTAAATAAATAAGATTATAATGATTAAAATATTATATAAAACCTGTCCAATTCTTATTGGTTGATTTTATTTAGAATATTAGTCATCTTATCTTCGACCTCAATGATTTTTGGACAATTATAAACCGAATATAATTATATTATAAATTAATACTTTCACTCTTTCCTAAAGAGCCCCTCTTCTCCCTTATAAAAGGAGACCACTTCTACTCATTCCTCACACCTCTCAAGCCACTTGGCTCGTCCAAACTCTGCCCAACTAAGCTCCCCATATCCCTCTACTCCTCATTGAAGCTTCCCCTTAGGCAGAAATCATTTCAAGAAGTCCTTTGGTTCCAACCAAAGTGAGTTACCTAAATTAAAGGTAACGATTTCTCTTAAATTATTTTCCTTTATTTTGCTTCTCCAACCCCCAAACCCTTTTTATTTCCTTTATTTTGTAACAACACCTGTATCCTCAATATACTAGGATGTTTTTATAAGAAGGATTCAAACTACACATACACACAACTCCATCTAATGGATGATGAACATAATGTTTCTGTGGATGGCAAACTAACGCCTCACGAAACGATGATTGTTCAAATACATCTTACCGCCTCTCATGGTGGACATTATGATGGCACTATAATTAAATATGATATTAATGATATATATTTTATATATAAGCTTCTGTAATTCCATTTTATTTCATACCATTATTCGTTTCATGTTGTATATACATACGATAATTTCATTTGAGGAAGTGCGGACTACCGCCCCCTTAAAATGATATGACTCGTTCATACCACACATGGAACGTATAAAGGATGGTGTTAATGAACTTAAGTAACATATATAAAATATTATATTATACTGGAATAGTAATATACCTATGTATCATTTGGATTCAATTCTTTTAAAATAAAAATTAAATGGAAGTAGCGTTCGTGCGTACGTACGGACTACCGTCTCCACGAACGCGGTGAGATCCATCCTCCATCGTATCCATTCAAGTTTTATTCTAATTTTAGGGTTAAAAATAATGTTAATATCATTCTGATTATGAATAAGATTTAATCTATCCATTACAAACATGTCTTACGTAACCAAACATTTAAGAAGAACGAATCGATTATCACCTGAAACGACGATAATACTAAGATATTATTAATAAAGCAATGTTAAAATATCATATATGATATCATATTAATGTATATGATTCTTGTATAATTTAATAACAATTATTTCACCATTATACAGGAGGTTAACCGACCCCAACAAAGGAAAAGTACAAGGTAAGGGTTTACTTTACAACCTCTTCATTATCCAAGGTTGTTTATACGTAATAATCTACTGGGATCTCTTTATCATCCACATCCATGTTTTCTTAAAAATGCATTTCAAAACATTTTTACTATTTACTAGAATATGAGTTAAAGTCATTTATACCCTTTTTGACTTTTATAAGTGGTTTATAAAGGAATCTTTCGGTCGTTTTCAAAACAAGTTCCTTTTTAACCTTTTCGACAGAATTAAGGTAAGAATGTTTTTTAACTTATACGGCGGGTGCGGCTATTTTCCGCCGTTATAAAATTTTCAAAACTTCCCTTACAAGCTTATAAGAATATTTTCAAAGAAAATGTTTTATTTTATATGGATCTTAAATTATTTCAAAATAAAAGGAGATATATCTTTAAAAAGAATTTTGATTTCATCTATGTCAACATCCTTTGATGGATTTTATGATTATTTGAAGTTGATTTATTATACAAAACATCTATATTGTATTGAAGGTTTTGTGATATGTTTGACTGTGGATGTGCTATTTTTATACCATTCATAGTTTATGGTGAAAGTATTGACATTTCGTATGCTAGTTTTAATATGAATGTTTATGTTATGTTTAAACCTTTTCATATGGGAATGCATTGGACTTAATATGTGACGGGTGGAGCCCGCTATAGCTCCTCGTTGCATCGGTAGGTCTCATGAGACAAACTAGTGTCTTGGCACAAGGCCTTGACAAAATCTTATTTGTAGTCTTGGCACGAGGCCTTGGCTATGTGGTTATGATAGTCTGGCATTATGCATTCCAACATTATGAAAGTGGTTATTGATATTGCATGTGAATATTCGATTAGTAGAATATCCATGTAAATAAGTAAATGGCATTATTTCATTTTACTTTTGCCACACTATGTTGAAGTTCAATTTTAAAAGGCTTTTGTTTTAGTAATTCATTGCCTTAAATGTTTATGCTTATTTAGAATGTTCCGCTATATTGTTATCCTTACTGGGCATTTGATCTCACCCCTTTTCTATGTTTTATTTTTCCCAGGTAGTGAAGAAGTAAATTATGAATGACTTGCAGGGATATTATGAGGGGTTAATAGTGTGGATATGAAGACTTTGTTGTTGTAGTAGTTTTTCATTTTGAAATGTAATGTAAAACTTTATGATTATATCTAGTGTTTCCAAGGCTACTAAACCAATCGGTCTTTCGGGATTTGATCTTTCTTGTGATCATGCCAATGGTATGTAATAATGCACCGAATCTAGGTAGCTGGGGTCGGGGCGTTACACTTTTATAGAGACAAACTTCTTCTTTTGATTGTCAGTAATAAAATCAATCTTCCCTTCCAGCCTCGAAAAATAAGGAATGGTCTTCTCAACCCTTCTTAAAACATGAAGAATGTAATCACTCTTCTTGAGAGACATTTTATGTTCTGAATCAGTATCTTCATCATACGATGCTAGTTGATACGATCGGCTTTAGTCAACAACTGGTTGTTTTCCTTTTGATTTTACTTTCTGCTTCCTTTCTTCTTCCACTTTTTCACTAATGACAACAACTTTATCAGTGTGAGAGGATTGATCACCTTGCTTTTCTTGAGATGACATTCGGTCCGGAGTTCGTGCTTGATCGGCATGAGGAGTTTGTGGAAACCCTTCACTCAGCTTTTTAACAGATTCCTCTTTACTCTTCTTCGATCTTTGATGAAATTCTAAAAGAAAATCTCCTTCTTTCTTTTCCACTTCTTCTATATCTTCCATCACTTGTTTTTGTTTTCCTTTCTCAGGGAGACTCTGTACGATGGGCTCTTGGTGCACTTCTTCCGTCAGTTGAGCACTATCATCCTCAACCATTTTCAAAACATTAGATATATCAAAGTCTTGAGCCTTTCTTTTAAAATATGTTTTCATTTTTCTTTTCAGCCTTAAGGGTTTCTTCTACCCTTATTCTTTCTGAAAAAGCCACAACCGGGTCAAGTCCGAACTTTGGATCACCTTCATTTATCTGTTCCTTATCCTTTCACCATTTGGATACAACCTCCTTACTGTACCTTCGCTTCTTCTTAGTCTTTGAACTGGTTTGTGGATCAGACTTTTGAGTAACAACAGTATATTGAATGTCTTTGGCTGGCATATGGGCAGATTGATTCTGAGCCAATTCAGCGTCTACATCTCTGACAAAAAGTTTTGAATTTTGATCAAAACAAACATTCAGCTTCTTCATAGTACTTTTTCTAATCCCAGAGGGCTTCAAATCAATGGGGTTTCCTTTCAATGGAATGTTACAAAACTTCATACGTTCAAGAATGAACTTCATAAGGATGGATGGATACATAATCATTTGAGACTTAATCCCTCCTGTCTTGACATTCTTTATGGTTTCAAAAACATACCCCATGAGATTTACTTTTCTCATATTTACAAGATAGACATGCATAAATATATCAGGAACATTCAGAGTTTCTCTATCCCCTTTCCTTGGAATAATAAAACCTTGCATCTATAAAGTGACAAACCGATTGTCTGGAGAAAGATGAGACACTTTTCTATTTTCTTCATTAATAACAAACAAAGACTTTTTAGTGCTTTCTCTATTAAACGTACCAACTTCTTTTGGTAGTTTATGAGATGGACAGAAAGAATACCCTTATGTTGGGACATTCAGAAGATGAGCCACTTGTTTCACAGACATAGACAACTTTCTATCGTATACACCAAAATTTATAGTCATGTCTTTTTCAAAAGATACGGTTTTATAAAATTGAAAAACTTCATCAAAGAGAACCGGATCTTCAGAAACAGTTCTTTCAACACAGAGATTCTCCCATCCTTGAAAGAGAATGATTATTTTGATTTTGGAATCATACGAATCAAAAAAGTCTCGAGAAACTAACCTTTCTCTATTAAAGTCTTTCTCTGTAAAAGTCTTTGAAGACATTTCGGCGGGACTGTTATCAGAGGATTGAGACATAAAGGTGATCCCGATGAAAGATCGTACGACGTCTTAAAACAATGAGGCAGAGCTTCGACGTAGATCCTAAAAACGATGTGGGTTTGGGGAGGGGGGTGCTATTTATAAGAAATATGGGGTGACCTTTGATCTTCTACGGTCAAGATTGTAGGAAATAACATCAATGGTTAAGATTTAAAACGAAAGAAATTTTTTTTTTAAAAAAAATAGAACACACCTTCCAGAGAATGTAAGGTGATTGTTGATTTTAGTAGAATTCAATGGAAACCACAAATGATAGAATAAAAACAATCGTCATACCGATGGAAAAGAAAGTCACTACCATGAACTGACAATCCGATGGAAAATAATCTCGTTACCATGAACTGACAAGCCAATGGAAAAAAATCTTGTTACCATGAACTGACAAGCAGATGGAAAACAATCTTGTTACCATGAACTGACAAGCCGATGGAAAACAGTCTTGTTAACATGAACTGACAAGCTGATGGAAAACAATCTTGTTACCATGAACTGATAAGCCGATGGTAAAAAATCTCGTTACCATGAACTGACATGCCGATGGAAAATAAACTCGTTACCATCATTGGACAGTACGATGGAAATGAAATTCATTACCATCACCGGCCGATATGATGGAAAAGAAATTCATTACCACCATCAGTCGATACGATGGAAAAGAAATTCATTACCATCATCGGTCGATACGATGGAAAAGAAAATCATTACCATCATCGGTCGATACGATGGAAAAGAAAATCATTACCACCATCGGTAGATACGATGGAAATGAAAATCATTACTATCATCGGTCGATACGATGGAAAAAAAATTCAATAATGATACGATAAAACTATCAATACGATAAACAGAAAAGATCAATGATACGATAAAACTATTAGTACTATAAACAGAAAAGATCAATGATATGATAAAACTATCAGTACAATAAAAAAAAGTAAAAACACATACCAGTAGAATAAATAGTAAAAGAACATAAGATAAAAAGAAAAAAAAACAAATGTCCTCCCCCTTTCAAAAGGAGTTATTTAATGTTAGGATAATTGTAAAACTTGAAGTAGATATGAATGATTATTTTAATGTAATCTTTCCTAGCTTCTGTTTTATGAACTCAAACCTATCTGAAGGTAATGGTTCTGTAAAAATGTCAGCAAGTTGTTCTTGCGTTATGATAAATTTTAAAATAATATCTCCTTTTTGTGTGTGATCTCTAAGAAAGTGATACCTAACATCTATGGGTTTTTCACGAGAGTGATGTGCTTGGTTCTTACTAAGAGCTATGGCACTTGTATTATCACAAAGAATTTGAGTTTTGGAAAAACTCAATCCATAGTCAGTGAGTGTGAGCTGCATCCACAATACTTGAGCACAACAACTTCCAGCTGCTACATATTCAGCTTCACCAGTGGATAGTGCTACTGAGTGTTATTTCATGCAGGACCAAGAAACCAAGGAATCTCCTAAAAAATGACATGTTCCAGATGTACTTTTTCTATCCATTCTACTACCACCAAAGTTAGCATCTGAAAAACATTTTAATACAAAATCATTCCCAGAAGAGTAAAAAAGAACTAAATCCATAGTGCCTTTTAAATACCGAAATATTCTCATTACAGCTTTAAAATGAGACTCTTTTGGATTAGATTGATATCTTGCACATAATCATACAGAAAACATTAAGTCGGGTCGACTAGCTGTCAAGTATAGGAAACTTCCTATCATACCTCTAAAGATTTTTTGATCTACTGGTTTCCCAGTTTCATCAAGATCAAGTGTATTTGAGGTACCAATTGTAGTGCTAATACTTTTAGTTTTGTCATATCCATACTTTTTGAGTAAATCTTTTATATACTTATGTTGAGATATATATGTTCCTTCTGGTTTTTGAGAAATTTAGAAACCTAAAAAGAATGTTAACTCACCCATCATACTCATTTCAAACTCATATTTCCTTAAATTTGAAAAAGAATTATTTAAGGATTTCTGAGTTGATCCAAATATGATGTCATCAACATAGATTTGAACAATCAAAACATTTTTGTTTTCCATTTTTATAAAAAGAGTTGGATCTGCTGTACCTTTTTTATAATTGTTTTGTAAAAGAAATCATGTAAGTCTATCATACCATGCTCGAGGGGCTTGTTTAAGACCATATAGAGCCTTGGTAAGTTTAAAAACATGATCAGGATGTTTTGGGTCTTGAAAACCAGGAGGATGTTCGAAAAAAACATCTTCTTGAACAAAACCATTTAGAAAAGCACATTTGACATCCATTTGAAATATTTTGAAATTGAAAAATTCTGTGAAGGCTAATAGAATACGAATAGATTCAAGTCTAGCTACAGGATCATATGATTCTTCATAGTATATTCCCTCTTGTTGATTATAGCCTTTAGCAACAAGTCTTTCTTTATTTCTTACAATGATTCCATTTTCATCACATTTGTTTCTGAAAACCCATTTTACAATAATTACAATTGTTTCTTTAGGTCTATCAACTAAAGTCCAGACTTGATTCCTTTCAAATTCATTTAGTTCATCTTGCATTACTTTGATCCAATCATCATAACCTAAGGCCTCACATGGGATTTTAGGTTCAAATTTGGAAAGAAAAGCAAGATGTTCTGTTTCATTTCTTAAGGAATTTCTGGTCCACACAGGTTGATTTACATCACCAATGATGTTATCACTGTGATGATTCCTAAGAAACAATTGATTTGGGTTTTGTAAAACCTATTCATCAACGTATGATTGAAAATATTTTGTGGTAAATGTTTCAGGAATACTTTCTTGAACATTTTCCTTATCAGAGTGATCATCTAATAATGGTTGATAAACATTTTTTGAAAACACATTTGAGGATGTAGGATTGGGTTGGTTGAAAACAAAAGGATCAGTTTCATCGAATTTTACATGTATTGTTTCTTCAACAGTACATGTGTTTTTATTGAAAACTCTATAAGCCTTAGAGGTTGTAGAATATCCTAGAAAGATTCCTTCATCAGATATTGGTGCAAATTTTTGTAGATTATCTTTTTTATTAAGAATGAATACTTTGAAGCCAAAAACATTGAAGTATGAAACTTTAGGATTTCGGCCAGTCCATAACTCATAAGGGGTTTTATTAAGAAATGGTCTAGTTAAAACACGATTTATAGTATAATAGGCAGTACTAACAGCTTCAGCCCAAAAGTTCTTAGCAATTGAGTATTCACTCAACATGGTTCGAGTCATTTCTTGAAGAATACGATTTCTTCTTTCAACAACACCATTCTGCTGATGAGTTCTTGGAGATGAGAAATTGTGAGTAATACCTTTCTTACTACAAAAAGTTTCAAAAACTGAATTTTGAAATTCACCACCACGATCACTATGAATAGTTATCAATGGTAGGTTTTTCTCATTTTTAACTTGGGATCTAAAAGTTTTTAAATAGGAAAAGGATTCAGATTTCTTTGTGAGAATGTAAACCCATGTAAATCTAGTAAAGCCATCAACTAAAACAAATACATAGTATTTGCCTCCAATGCTTCCAGATTGTGAAGGACCAAAAAGATCCATATGCACTAGATGTAATGCATTAGAAGTTGAAACTTCATTAATTGATTTAAAGCTAGTTTTATGTTTCTTGCCAAATTGAAAAGGATCACATACTTTTGAAGAATCATATCTAAGGTCCGGTAGTCCCTTTACAAGACTTTTCTTTGAGAGTTTGCTAAGGTTTCTCAGATTATAGTGTCCTAGTCTCCTATGACATATCCATGATTGGTCTTCTATTGCACTTAAGCAAGGTATGTTTTTTCTCCAAAGGTATTTTAGGTTAATAGTGTAAACATTCTCTTACCTATGGGCAGATAGAATAAACTCATCCTTGGAATTGTGTACTAGACAGTTATCATTTCTAAAATTCACAAGGTAAACATCATCACATAATTGACTTATGCTGATGAGATTGTGCCTAAGACCTTTAACAAACAAATCATTTGAGATGAGAACTTTTCCATGAAAAACGATATTACCTATACCAACAATCTTTCCTTGAGAATTATCTCCGAAGGTAACTTTTCCTCCCTTTGTTTTGAAAACCGTTTCAAAGAGATCATTGATTCCAGTCATGTGTCGAGAACAACCACTATCCATGTACCAAATGTTCTTATTGGTACACTTCTCATTTTCCAGAAAAAGAAACAATTAGTTTTTTATAATCCAAACTTGTTGGGATCCAGAAAGGCCAGATAAAAGAATTTTAGGAATCCACATTTGTTTTGTAAAATGAGATTTATGAAACCCTAAAGATTGAGTTTTGTTAAGAGATCAATATCTTCTCCAGTGTCAACCAAATTGACACTTAGAACAGAAAATGGTTTTTTGAGGAACAAAATAGTTATTGCTAAAAAAAGGTTTGGAATAAGTATAACCAAGACCATAACGATTACTCAAAGGTCTAATTTCAGAGTACATCCTGTCAAAGTTTTCTTTTCCATAAGTAAAGGTTGAAAAAAATTTCTTCAAAGATAAAATCTCTGACTTTAGTTTTAAAACCAAATTCTTATTATCCCAAACATTTTTATTTGAAATAGAGTTAGGATCTAAAATATTTTTCTTTGAAATTAAAGTTTCAAGATCCTTAGAAAGTTTATCCTTATCAGATTTAACTTTCTCAAGGGTTTTTAAAATGAATTCAAAATCAGATGTTTTCACATCAATATCTTTAGAAAGATATGATACTTCTTTAGTCAAGATTGAAATTCTAGAATTTTCTTTCTCAAGTCTCTTTTTGAGCTTTGAATTTTCATCTTCAAGTAATTTAGAAAATATAGAGACTTCTTCAAAAGAAGGTAATGTATCATCTTCTGATGATGAAGATTCATCATTTGAAGATTCATAATATCTATTATTAGTATAATTTTCATTTAAGGAGACATTTGTAATAGATTCAGCATTATGTACCTTAGCTATGAGACAATGAACTTCAATTGGTAATCTGGCAAGGAGTCCGATATTCCTCTGTCCTGATGTCTCATATTATGAAAAATCATCTGAGGAATCGCTACCACTTGAACTCCACGTATCATTTGCCTTTAAAACATTCTTTGTCTTTGACTTGTAATACTTTTTCTTGTTTCTTTCAGAGTGTTTATCTTTTCTGTCTTTCCTTTTCAGCAAAGGACAATCAGGCCTTATATGTCCTTCTTTCTTACATTCATAACAAGTTACTTCTTAATCTTTATTATCCTTCCTATAATTATTTTTGAATATGTATTGGAAGTCTTTATTTCCCACAATCTTGTTCATCCTTCGAGCAAGATTGGCTAACTCATTATCTGAAATATCACAATCAATTGAATCAGATATAACTTTCTTGGCTTTGGATCTTGTAAGCCTTTCAGGTGTTTTAGCGTTAGATGTAAAGTCTACACTTCCATTCCCATTCTTCTTTTTTGTTGAAATCAGCATATCTTTTAATTATTGTTTCGTGTTGTAAAAGAGTTCCAAAAAGTTCATCCAGAGTAATCTGGGAAACTTTTCTATTCTCATCAATAGCTGTCCTTTTTGACTCCCATTTATTCGGCATTATATCTATGATCTTATCAACTAGAGAATCATCATCAAGACGATTATCTCCCATAGATTGTAAGATATTGACAATTTTCATAAACCTTTGTTGCACATTACATACTGGCTCTCCATAAGGAAAAACAAATCCATGATACTCTACTCGAAGCATTGCTCTCCTTGTTTCTATAACCTTGGATGTACCAAAATGAGTGACTTCTAATTTCTTCCAAATACAGTTGGCTGCTTCACATGAAGATATCTGTCTGTATATATTCCTGGTCATAGAGCATAATAGAGTATTGCGTACCTTGTAATTCAGTTGATATTCTTGCTTCTCTTGGTTAGTGAAAGTACTAACTTATTTATCAGGAATTTTGTAACCTCCAATAAGCATAATAAAATTGTCTACATCGGTATTAATAACGAATGTCTTCATACGATCTCTCCAATAATCATAATCATTCCCATCAAAGATTGGTGGTCTAGAATGATTCAGATTGTCTATTGACCCAATGTTTATTCCTTCCATCTAATACAACAAAAACTTTTCCACTCTACACGTTAGTTTAGTAAGTATTTAAGATAGTAATATGAAAGAAATAAAGCTAGTAATACGAATCAGTGGAAGCCTCCTCTGATACCAATTGTTGGATCGAATATATGGATATGTATGTCTATTATATGGAACAATACAAGAGTGGGGGTGAATTATAGGTTTAAAAAACCTTTGAGTTTTAGCAACTAAGAGATTAGTTTAAATGATCTTAAACTAATACAAATACAAACACCCACAATTATATTGAATATAAAAAAGAATGATGTATTGTAATACTAATGTAATGTAAAAAAATTTTATTCAAGATGAACACATTAATCAGAGTAATACAAAGATGAATGATTCTACCTTAAAGTGTATAGAATCAATCAATACAAAATGTAATAGAATGATTGTAATTGAAACAATTACAATTGAATATGTAATGAAGAAAGGAAACAATACAAATTCCTTTCTAATACAACTAACAGTGGAAATGTAAAAGTATTACAATTATTTTAACCCAAAGAGAAGGGTTATCCTTTCACCTAGGATAAAAGGTCTGTCTCACCAACACCTTGGTGAACCCTCGATGTGATGATTAACACATCTGTCTGCCTATCCCGAGTATCCCTCGATACGATGATCAGCACGTTTGTCTGCCTATCCCCGGCAGCCCTTGATACGATGATCGGCACGTCTGTCTGCCTATCCCCGACAGCCCTCGATTTTATAGGTAATCGGCACCTCTGTCTTTCAATCACTATAAATCCCTCGATACGATGATCGGACGCACAAGGAAGATGAGAGAATTCACAGTGTCTCTCTCTAGAATCTTGATAGTTCACGAAGTCTCTTCATTCATTTGTTCATTATACCCTCAGCTTCAAATGGCCTCCTATTTATAGGCCTCGGGTTCCAACGGACATATTTCCTCCAACGGTCATATTGAAACAGAAAGCACTAAATCATTTTGATTAGTTTGTAACTAACTCAACGAAATCGTTTTTGTTAGGACACAAGATATATAGAAATGAAAAACATGGGTACGATTCATATGCAATATGTGTTTTTGACTAAGTATTGAAACATGCCTGTAATTAAAGTTATGAGTAACAGAGTCAATAAAATTTACATATTCAGTATGATCAGCATTGTACGATTGGCATGGTAAATACGATCAGTATTGTACGATACGATATGGTCCGTACGATCAGCATGGTCAGTACGATCAGGATGATCAGTACGATCAGCATGGTCAGTATGATCAGAATGATCAGTACGATCAACATGGTCAGTACGATCAGTATGATCAGTACGATCAGCATGATCAGTTCGATCAGTATCAGACGATACGATATGGTCAGTATGATCATCATTGTACGATACGATAAACATGACAGAAGACAATTGAATTTCCAAAATATGATAGAATACATTTTTGATTACCAAAACATGATATAGAAGTCAAAAGAGGAATTTTGACTCAACACCCTATCCTGAAAGATGAACTTGAGATACTCCAACACTATTTCCCTAAGTTAACATTTATCCTCCCTATGGGTTTGTCTCTACACTAACGTGAGGATGAAACATCTCTGATACAACTCTGTAACAACATGACCCATCGGGACCTTCCTGGATAGTGGAAGGTTGAGCCGCTATAACCCCTAGTTCACCTCAAATATAAAATGGGATAAAGAAAAGTCTCACGAAGGCATATTATAAAATAGGATAAATTTTCATAAAGTACCTCGACACATGCAACCATGCATCTGTATGCAATAAAGGAAAGGAAAATTAAAAAAATAGTAGCTTATAGAGTAAACAATCTAGTTAATAACCTCTATGAAATACACTAGAGCACAAAAATATAAAACTTCAAAGAAAAGGAGAAAATATACATCCACCCATTAATTAAGGCCCAACCTAATAAAATGGAAATTAGTAATTATGAGAGATCATAGCTCCTAATCTCCATGCCCGTACACCGTATGCGGTCAATGAACCCATGTATCACTATAATCCACTACAATCACCACCGATGTGTTTTTCATCTTCATAATACATGAAACATGCATGAAAAGACCATGTAGTGGTGAGTACATTCATACCAAGTAGGATGTACTAAAAACAAAAAGGAGCGATAAAGAGATGCAACAATAGTCAGCTCAACCCAAAGTAAGAGGGAAGCAAACTCCAATAAATATACATGATAATAAAGAAACCTAGAAGAGAGAGAAAGGTAATCTCTATTTCACAGCCTAGATAGAGTATATAAGTAATCATATAGCTCCAAAAGTCCATAATTGATGCATATCATCAAATGAAACCTCGCTAGAATCTATGTTGAGGGGCTCTCTCCCCACTACTATGCTCCATAGTTGAGGGATCTTTGATCCTTGGAGGACTTACACCCTTTCAGATCTTGATG
Organism: Viscum album; assembly: GCA_963277665.1. Lineage (NCBI taxonomy): Eukaryota > Viridiplantae > Streptophyta > Magnoliopsida > Santalales > Viscaceae > Viscum > Viscum album. Next base: position 774,452,041 of record OY728120.1, on the reverse strand, counting down.
AAGAGGGATTACACCTTCATAGATAGAGGACTTTTACCCTAAATAAAGCGTTTTTATGTCTACCTATATAAATATTATGGGAGGCACGTGCTCTGGTGTGATAGGGGAGTACTATCCTCATGGATAGAGGACCCATTCCCTGCATAGGGGAGTACCATCTTTTATTATCATCTATAAAATTATCCTATTTTATCATTTCCTTTATCATGTGTCTCCAAAATAAGCATCATTTGAACATCTAACATTACATCTCAAAATTCACAATGGAAGAAACCATCACTTTTTAAATGAGAAAAAACCTAGGATAGTCTACTATTGGGAAAAAATCTGAGTCCAAACAATGTACATACGATTGATAGAGGATTATTCAAGGGGTATACGATGAGTGTGAGGGGTCACATGGAATGTGACCACACCATGTTTCCTGGATATTTCTTCCTTGGACACTACTTTGGAATCCATGTATAAGTACATGAAATTAACTTTGTGTTACATGACATATATGACTTCTTGGGGACCTGGACCTGTATGTCAGCCCATGAAAATGTATTTTTACCCATGACCATGTACTGCTAGAGGACAAGGTGTGTCCTCCCATATGGTGTCCAGGATATGTGTATTTGGAACATGGATTATCCACCCAGGTAGGTTCGCACAGTTTGTGGGTTAATCTACACTGTGTGTGATATTTATCTTCCCCAAAACCCCAACTCTATTATTAGGGGCTACAGAAAGGTATTCTTAGACTACAAGTCGTGTAATCTATTTTTTCACAAAAACTCATGTTCTAAACATGGTTATCTAGATCCAGCCTCTCCTCCATGATTTATGCATTTTGAACACTATAAATTGGTGGTGTAACCTATAACTATCATTTCTTAACCACCTATATCCTATAAAAATATTCCAATCAATTTTACGAAGCCCGTATGTCGACCAACACACATCTTGTCATCTTCCACTCAATCCCATTACCTATTTGAATCCCAAATCCACAGTGAATAAAATTAAACCTATGATCTCTCCTGATACATCCTTGATTTTCCAATATTTTAATCATATGTTCAACTTCTATTAATCTTAGTGTTCGATCGCACTTGAACCTTCCAGTAAGAAGTCCGTCCACAACCCCATAGGCCAATGGTGAAGAACACGAAGAACAAATGGGGGTAGAAGAACATAACATCCTTAATTTATCATTTGAAAATAATTCTTGTACAATGATAATAATTCATTATATGGGTGATAAAATGTGGAAAAAGGATAATAATATAGAATTAACAATATAAAAGACATCATGGCTCATGTGAAGGGTCAGATAGACAACATATCAAGAATAAAAAATAAAATACATATTCGAATAAAAAACATAATTGATGAGACTTAAATTGATTATGGTTTGATAATTGGTGAATATTTTGTTTTCTAGTGATGGAGAAGTCCCTTTGTGTTTACTACATATCGATCCACATCGACATGACCTCCATTTGTCATCCAATGTCGATCCACAAACGAATAAAAATATTATCCTCCTCTCAGATTTAGAAATAGTTATGTGGATAACCTTGAAAAATCTTCATAATATAATATTTATATAGGTAATGTTTGATTAGTTTTATCAAAAAAATTAACAAATTAAATTAATTAGTTCATTTAATGTCCCAATAATAGATTTTTCATCTTAATGTCTGACACTGAATAACCTTAGGTCATGCCTAGGGTAAAACATGTATTCCATATTCAACTATGGTATTAGATTTCCAATATGAGGCACCAATTATTTTATATTCCATTACTTATAAAAAATACATATTTTAGATATTAATATATTTAATATTTTTTATAATTTCAATTCTGAGATCATTGGGCCTTAAAATGTCATTCATCTTATCACTTAGCTCCTAAATTATTCCTTAATATATTTAAAAGTATTAAAAGGAAAAAATAGATTCACTACAACGATATAGAATCTAAATAATATATTATTAGAAGATGTAAAATTTATTTATATCACCCTATTAAATATATTATATTTGATATATACATAGGATCTCAAAATTAGTGTTTTTTAGGAATGAATGTGAGTATATTGCCATTTTTTCAATGATAAATTCTATGAAGATAGATGAAGAAATTAAATATTCAATCTAGTTACATGAAATGAATTATTTTCATAATCAATTTTATATAAATAATATATATAATTATGTAAAAAAACTTTTATACCAACACGTCATGGGAATAAAATGGATTTATAGAAACAAACTTGATAAATCTGGTTAGATCATATGAAATAAAGAAAGATTAATTGTGCAAGGCTATACAAATTTAGATGGTATTGACTATAGTGATTTTTTTTCTCAAGTATCTAGATTATATACATTATAAATATCTTATAATGTTAACAAAAATTAATATATAATTATTCAAAATAGATATAATAAAGTTAATTTTTAAATAGATTTATAATATACAAATTCATTTTTAAAAACTCTTTGATTTAAAAATGAAAAGTATAAAATTAAGAATTCAAATTAACAAAATATATATATGGGGTAAAATAGTTTCCATATTCTTAGTATGAAATGTTTTGATAATTTATTTTGATAAATCATTTTATGAAATGAAAATTTATACCAAATATCTATTCAAAAATAATTTCAAAAGATATATTCATTATCCAATTTGTATAGGGGAAATTATATTTTCATTAACAAAATAAAGGTACCATAAATAATAATAAAAAATTATGAATAATTTATTTACGAAGAGCCTAATTGGAGGACACAAAATTTACCTCGGTTTTAAAATTGTATACTAAAATGGTGAAATTTTTATAATTCTATTTAAATATTCAAAAGTTATGATTAAGAGGTTTAGTTTGGATTTACACAATATAGTTCCACCATTTAATGTATATAACATAATATTTGATATATATTAAATTTCTGAGATTTATAGAGTGAAATTTAGAGTTTTATAGAGGTTCTAGGGGGATTTATGGGTGATGTCATGGTTAGCCAATTGTGCAAGAACCTAAGGGGATTATACATCGATAAAATTTAGATATAATGACGATTTCATGATTAAAAACATGATCTAAGAGGACCTTGTGGCCAATCATGTCGTCTATGAGAAAGTAATAGTGAACAAAAGACAATTTTTTGCATGGTTGGGCCAAATGAGCTGATGGGTTATACATTCATTTAAAATAAATCCACGAAATTATATTTTGTTTCTATTTTTTGGATTATTGGATATTTTTTATTCAATCATTCATGGGATTTTTTTGGATAATAAAAAATTCATATATTAATTTTCAAAATTATAACATACTAATATTTTAATAAAATTAATTTTGTGTTCTCTCTTTCAGTTTTGTGTTGAACATATTTATTTTCCAATGATTTAATGTCTAATTTTTATAGTCTTGTATGTTGGATATATGTTCTAATTTCATCCATCATAAATGAGTGTGTTTTACGGGATTGCTGAGCTAAACACGTCAAAAGATAGAGAATGAAGTTGCATTCATTAGATAATGGTGACCGGGGTTCAATACTATTATAACACACTACTCCTCAAATTTATTTATTTTAGTTAAAAACACTTTTATGGAAAAAGTGCAAAACCACCATTTTCAACAAGGAACATAAAACACTATAGTATATAACAAAGAAATTAAAAGCCAACTTGAACATATTAGATGAACTCCTTCTAAATAATGTATAGTAAAGTCCAATTTAATTTTTATTCTATTAATCTTTGATAATATCTTCGAATTGATAGGCCAATTTTTCCCAACCATTCATGAAATCCCCCTTTATTATATTCTTTTTGTTGAAACCTATGGTTAGAATTAGATGATTATTGTCTACCCAATCAACATATTCCTCATTTGTGTCCCCTTGAATTGGATTCCATTCATACTTTATACATCCTCATTTGAATCATGAATAACTAATACCTTATCCACCGTGTATTCCTCATAGTTCATAAGAATCTCCTAGGGTTTTTCTGTGGCCGCAACATCTACTTCCCACTATAAGGAATCTATGATCTTTTGTGAAACATCACCAGCATCATCGTTATTTTTAATATCCCCTAAGAAACTAAGATATTATTAAATGCTAGAGGTTAACCCTGTATATGAGGTCACTCTCAGATTAAATGACCCATCTTTTCTATAACATAATCATTAGAGTCACCACCTTCAATCCTTTCACATCCACTCACTAGATTCAGGATGAAATCCTTCACATTTTCATTCTTGGATGGCTCACCCTACCTTATCATGGTCCCATATTTTTTAGCCGATCTAGTCTCTATTGGTCTAGGAAGGTAGGTGTAATCCTTACATTCTTTGGAATTCATCCTCTTGATCACAATTCAACTACCTTAATCCCTATTTTATTTTTGTCCCTAATTCCTCCTTGGGTTATCAAGACCTATACCAGATCATCCCATTTCACATTCTTTCAAAAGTTGACCTTAACTCTCTCCCTCTAACTCTTCCCCTGAGAAGCACCCTAAACCATTTGTATCTTATTTAAGTGTATCAGAAGCAATACCATCAATCCTATTGCCAATTTTAATCATGGAAAATAATGTTCTTTGATTTTTTATTCCCCCAATATTCACTCCACTACCTAGCTCATCTAGAATTTCATAAACTTGAACATTATGGATCTTATTTTCCACCATCTCTAGAAATGAGTTATTTCCAATTCAGGTAACATCTAAATAAGAAGGAACCTTGGACCAAATAGCCTCTAATTGTAGGGGACCAACAACTCCGGCATCTCATGACCCCAGAGGAACCTGAATAGTTGGATTGAAATGAAAAAAATCATTCACCAACCTTTTAAAGAAATCAACCACTATAAGTTTAGAAATTTTCAGTCTAGCCTCTTTCTAGATGGGAATAGAACCTCAAGTATCCTTTCTATGTGAGTGGTCCAATGAGAGGGAACCCAAGGATTCCAGACAAAGAGACTATCCAATGAAAATCACCATAGGTCTATCCTTAATAGATTGATAGAAAGAGTGTAAATAGTTCTCTAGGTGATTGCATATTGAGAAAAGGTAAGTCTAAGATTCAAACACCACCTCTTTTTTACATATAAATCTTTCCATAGGTATTTGATGATAAGAATTTGTTAAAAAAACAAAGTAATTTATAAAGAAAACTACTGTGTTTTTAATATCTTTTATGTTTTCAATGGCCTGTTTTAGTAAATAATCTATATGTGAGGTTTTCATTATAAATTATCTAAGATTATATTGTTGTAATTTTTCTGTATCCAATTATTGGGATCGAAGATCATTCAAGATGGAGGACGGTTTTCCTAATCATTTGAGATCGAGGGATTTAAGAGATATGAATATTTTTTTGATTAGGATGATAAAGGGATTATAGAGATATATGTCTGAGGATAGGACACTGATACCTATCGATGAGTTTATAGTTGAGTATGTTTTTGTCTTAGAATAGGGATAAATTATTTTATGTGATTAACCACATACTACATTGGTCTAAAAAATAAGGTTTCTATCATTGGAATTTTTTCTTGGAATATAATATGACTAAGGTGTTTTTATATTTTTATCTGATACACCATGAATTATTTTAATTTTTTTAAAAATTTACTTGTATAGTTAATTTGTATTATGCTTATTTCATTTGTCAAACAACATTCTAACTACCAATATTATTGTACTCCACAATGTATGAACTTTTATTAATATGATATATTATAATTTGATCCAAATATATATCAATTGTTTAAAATAAACATAGAGTTGGGTGAAAATTATTAATCATGTTTTAAACTACAATTAACAACCCTCTTGCAGTACCATATCCACACCCTTTTGGGACCAACAATTGGTATCATAACTATTGTCATTATATTCAAGATTAACTCATCTAGGGAGTTAGTCTCCTAATTTTTATTATCCTCTTTAGTTATTTTAATTTTAAATATTTTCCTTACACTAATGTTTAAAGGTAAAAAGATCCCATTTATATTAGATACGGTAAGAATACATGTTGTATTGACTAACAATATAAATAATAAGAAACCACTACCTTTTGATGGAAAATACTATGAGTATCATAATGATTATATAAATAAATATGTTTTAAATATTTGGTTTTAGAACAATATTATGTAAACTGAAACTTAAAAAATTATAAGGAATGAACTTTATACTTTTACCCAAGATGAAAAGACTAATTTTCAGATCAAATTCCAGGATTATTACATTCTAATTTATTCTATTAAAAGAAATATTTGTAGTTAAGTTTCATCTTTTCAGATTGTTAATTGAATTTAGAAAAACTTAGAAGTAAATCATTTTAGAACAACAAAAGTTCCAGAAACCAAAATAGAAATGTTATGTGATGACTATAAATTATTTTTATTTTCTACCAGGAGAATTAATTCATCATATGAATAAAATATTTATGACTACCACCAACATTATTCCATCCATTGAAGAAAATTAATTATCATATGATGAGATTTCAGAGAATTTCATTGAAATTTTACCAAAATAATTGGAGTCCAAGAAAACAAAATAGGCAATATAAATAATATTAAAAAGTTAAGTCTTGATTAATTAATTGTAAATTGAATGAAATATGAAAATTATTTAAAGAGAGATACTGAGAAAGCGAAAAAGAAGAATAGGGTTGCATTTAATAAAAAGTATAATGCTATAAATTCTAGAACATGTAATTATAAGCCAAATACCTAACGAATAATACCTAAAAATGTTCAGATGATGGTTATAAAAAATTATAGATGCTGAATTTTCTCATATAGAAATAATATTGTTTATAATTGTAAACTACCTTAATTATAAAAATGATTGAAGGGAAAGATTAGAATAAGGAATCATTAGAAAATGATTATTTTGAATATATTATGTTAGGTCATTTTAGTCCTAGCCATCCAAAGATGAAAATAAAATATAAATAAACTAAGATGAAGAGTTTAAATAGAAAATAAATAAATTACTTGGACAAAATGAATTATTCTTGAAGTGTGAATGATAATACATATACTTTTTGAGTTAATTAATGATAGTGATCATAATCTAAATAATCTATAATTTTATACTAATTTTAATGTTTCCAAGAATGTGAATTTCTTTATGGGAAAGATAAGTAGTGAATAAGAATGATCTCAATATTCATTACAGAATATTGTGGAAAATGTATTGATTTATAATAAAGATGATGATGATAAGAGATCATATTTCGATGATTGTATGTGATGAAAGTCCAATATAGATTATTTTTCCAATGTTAAATAATCTTATAATATGGTATACATATGATATATGGAAACTAAAACCAAGGGTTCTAAAAAAAGGCGAATAATTATAATATATCTTCTGGTCTTGTTAAGTCAATAAATGACAATTATAAGTTATATTTAGATTTTTATGAGTTAAATAATGATGTTTCTAAAATTTCATCTGAGTTAAATAATAGATATGTTAGTATTTTTTATGAGAAAAAGGATAAAACTAAATTCGTTAATGGTTTGAATGAATTCAAAAGAGAAATCTATAATAGGCCTTTATCCATGCTAGAACATGCCTTTATCACTGCTAAAAAAGATATAATAATTTGAGATCGGTTAAAGACCAACCACTTTTATGATTGGTAAAAAAGCACTGTTAAATCCCCCCTTTTACAGTACCATTAAATAGTTCAGTTAACAAATCTTTTTAGTACTATTAACGGCCCCATTGACAAAGGGTATATAAAACAATTTCCATTCCCCACCCACTCCCCTTCATCAGGGATTCCAATCACCCCTCATCAATGCTTCCCACCCCACCACTTTATCAGGGCTTCCCCCAACCCTTTATCTATGATTTAGATACTCCCACCCTCCCAAACACACCCCTAAATCCAGCGAGTTTCGAACCCTAGACCTCTAGTAATGATATCAAATACTTTTCCACTCCCACATACAGTTTTGTTTCACATTTTATGATATATATATATTTTTATATATTTAGTTACATTTTATTATCCTTATATTTATATATATATGTTTATATGTTAATAAATATATTTTATATGAAAATATGTTTAATTAATTATTTATAAAATTAATTTTTTCTCTGCGAATAAAATGAATATGTACATACTATTATATATTTGATTATAAATAATGGTACACTGTGGAAAATGATAAAATTTTAAAACCATAATATCAATATAAATTTAATACAAGGGAATAAATTAACTTCCGACCTAAAAATAGTAAAAGATCCCCAAAATGGGTCTGAAAATCCATCTAGTGTTAAATGATTTGGGTACACCGACTAAAAACTCATTTTTGGAGGCCTTATGGGACATTTTTTGCCTCGAAAAATGTAACATAGGTTTCCTTTATCACCAAAGATGTATATCATCTCAGAAGCTTCGATTTGATATGTGGTAGAGCCCAAACTCACATCCGGATCAATAGTTAATGTCTATTGATGTTCGAGTAACATTTTCATATTATTTTAGATATTTTATTAGTTTTTTTGTTATATTAAAATTCAAATTAAATGACTATTACTTGGTAATAATAAGAAAATTCATAAATAATTTTTTAAATTTTTTTATTATTTATCTCCACTAAATATAATATATATTAATTGTAAATGCCAATTTACATTATCTAAAACATATTTTAATATATATATATATATATATATTATATGTATATCAATATCAATATATTTATATATCATTTTTAATGAATTTTTTGGAAGTATAATTTTTTCAGTGCTTTAACAGGTGTTGATAAAAGATCCCATTTATCAATGCTTTTTTAAAAGATCTGATAAAGGGTGGCCCTTTATCAGTGCTTATAAAAAAGTGGTGATAAATTCCCCCCTTTAAAAAAATTTGTTTTTAGAACAGAAAATGGGGTCTTTAAAAATGTTTTTATCTCGAGCTATTAAAGCCCTATTACTGGATAAAACAAGTTTGGTATTATCGGAAGAATATTTTTGAGAAGATATACACCTAATTGAGACTAAAGAGGAAAACTTTGTTTCATAGATTTAAACCCACAAGAAGTTATCATTAAAAATATAACAACTTTCTCCATTGTAGAGATCAATTATGATAAAAATTTCATCACGGAAGACACTACAAGGAAAACTTTGTTTCATAGATTTAAACCCACAATAAGTTATCATTAAAAATATAACATCTTTCTCCATTGTAGAGATCAATTATAATAAAAATTTCATCACGGATGACACTACAAGGAAATATTATCTTTGAAAAATGTTTAATCCCTTGGTCATCACTGATATTACATATCAAAAGTGATTTCTACTCTTTAACATATGATGGATGAACAAATGATGGTTTTTAATGTTCTATTCAATATTACTTCTAAACCGAAGTAGGTCTAGATTCCCCAATCATAATTTCTTATCAATTGATGAATCTACATATTAGAAGATGAAATTCAATATATTATACCTAGTAAAATCTATTTAGTATAATGGAATTTGATACCTTTTCATTTTTTTATAGAAAATTGAATTTAGAAGTTCCGTTTTATATGTTTAACTCCTTTTATTATGGGGGAGTAAATTAAATTTTCATAACATTTTAGTGTGACATATTTAATTTATTTTATATTAAAATTAATATATTATACAGATTCATTCAAAAGGATTTTCTAGAACCATGTTTGATAAAATAATATGATAATATTATTATGGAAGATAACATTTAGATATTTATTTTCTTTAACCTTATCATTCTTAATTTAGTTTAAGACGGTTATTTTGATTTAAAAGCAATACTGATTTATTTTCTTATATATTAATTATTATTAATGACTTCATATAAACTATTTATGTTATTAATATAAATATTTCTCTTATATAAAACAAAAATAATATATATTTTAATCTTTTTTATTCATCATAAAATCTAATAAATGCAATTTATTTTCATATAAATTTATGCTTAATTTTATTATATTTATGAAATACTAAAAAATTAGTTTTTAAAACTTATGGAATGAGTTTATTAGATGCTAAATGGGTAAAATTATTAAATTTGATAAAGTATTTTTTGTATTCTACATTTTATTTATCCTTTTGTTTTGAGAATAATATATTTAATTCATTATTTATTATTTTACTAAATTATTAATAAAATCAATATTTTTTTTATTTTACCATGTGTATAGAGTAAGTGTCTTAAAGAGAACATACAGTGTTTTTACGGAAATTATTTTATTTACAATGTTATTGGATAATATAATGAGTGAGATCTTTATTCTTGGATGAGATATTTTTAAAATAATTTTCATTTAATATCTTAATTTTTTTAAATGAGGAAAGATTTGTTTCCACTAAAATAATTTGTTTATGTTATATCTCAAAGGGATAATTTTATCGATTTAGTTTTGAATGGGATGAAATGTGAATCCTCATGGGTGTAATTTTAATAACAATAGAGATAAAATTTCCATCTAATAATTGATTAAATAAAAATGAATTTTTACACCATTGAATATTAAATTTAAATAACTATATTTTTTTATTTTAAAACCTCTTTGTAACACCCCTATATTTTGGGAAATATATTTTTGGAATTAATATAAACATTTTGATATGTTTCATTTCACACCACTCTGAATATAACTTGTGTTATATGATAGAAACAATTTATTCTTGATTTTTATGCAATACAAAGTTGATCTTATGCTACACACATGAAATAGATTAGCTTGCAGTACACATGAAAATAGTTTTTACATTTGTTACACAAAATTCTGAGTTCTTTTGATAACTTACAAGACACAAAAGACTCAGTTTTTCCAAACTATAAGGTACTATTAATATTATTATTTAATGGTTATTATAGTTTTTACATAGCCATTGTAATGAAGGTTCTGAATATGTTTTATTAAATTATAAAAATATGTGTTACACATGTATATAAGATGAATTATTTGGTGACTAATGAAATTGAATGAAAAATAAAACCCATTTGAAAATATGTGAAATATTTTGATGGAAAACTACATTTTTGAAATGAAACACGTTTTACCTTAATAAATTAATTAAACCACTTTAGATAAATTATTTCAATGATATATATATATATATATTATATTCAACCAACTAATTAATGTTCATATTATGTGTTTTATATATAATAGATAACAATAAATCCAATTTTAAGCATAAAGGTATATATTTTTCTTAAGGCAATTTTGCAACATTTTAACAGCGATCCTCTTATAAATATAAATTTGGACCCTTTTATAAATTATATTTGATAAAATAAACATCATTTTTTAAATATTATTGTCAAAATTATATTAGGATTAATTTTCGGTATTTCTATGAGAAGTTTCATTATTTGATGAATAGTTAAAAATACTGAATTTTAATTGAAAATTTCTTTTTTCTAATTTATCTATATAGATAAATTATGTTTTAATTTGGTTTTAAAATAAAATTATATGAATTAAAAATAAATTAATACAATGTATTCCATTTTAGTCAATTTCAAAGAGAAATTGAAAATAGAATCATTTCAACATTTCATATTTTAAAAATGTGTGGTCTCATTTTGTCCACAAGATTAATATTAAATTAATCTATTCTAATTATGTTATTAGATATTGAAAATATGGATTCAATATTTTTAATAAAAATAATTTATAATTTATGATAAGGTAAAAAATTTTTGACCAAAAATATTAGTTAAAGAAATTAAAATTAATTACAACGACTAAGGTAAAAACTAGACTAATTAGTGGTTAAATGTTATTTTAAGGGGCAAAATACCCTATAAACATGTCCCAAAGCCGTTGGATGGAAATATTTCTACCAATTAACCTATTTTATTTAAAATTGAAAATTATTGGAGGCACATTATATAAGGGATACCTCTCAATATTGTTTACCATTTTATAAAAAGGAAACTCACCCCCTCACATCCTGAAAACACTAAATACATTTGAATTGAAAAAAAACGAATATAACCTCAAATATTTCCGCCCTTCACCTTATAGGAATCTTTTTGGGCCAAAATCCAACCATGGAAGCCCTTTTGTGAAAACCAAAAGGAGTTACCCAAAGAAGAGGTAACATCCTTCCACAAGATCTTTTGTTTTATTTTCACTATACACCACCTAAAATATTATTATTAGATGATTATATAATAACATTATTATCCTAAATATATTTATATTTTTTATGTTACGTTTTTTACCTACACTCACATACACTTTCGTCAAATGAGATACACAATCATTGTTTGTGTGTACAAAAAACTACCTCCTCGCGAACTGATGCCACTCGTTCTTCCATTTCTACATTTCAAGGTAGAAATAATAACAGAATTTATATTTTTATATTATTTTATTTTTTTATGATGTATTAATTCTTCTTTAATTATTATATAACACATACCTTCATGCTTTTCATTTCGTGGGAATACGATTACTTGGTTTGTGGATGTCTGGACTACTACCTCCTCAAAGCAATGAGATTCATTCACACATTACATGGAATTTATTAAGGATGCGTTTAGTAAACATATATGATATATATAAAATAATAATTATAATTTAATAATATATATATACATATATGTCATTCACTTTTTTTCAATCAACACGACAAGAAAATAGAAACAACATTCATGTGTACGTACCACTTATCGTCTCTATGAATGGTGTATTCCATTTCATATTTATATATTTTATATATTATTACAAATAATTTTATAAATAATATATATGATATTTATATCATTATTAATATTCAGTAAATAATTAAATCAATATCTATGTAATGGGATCAAGAAAAACATATCAAAAGATATATGAAAAACCAAGTAATTATTACCCGACACGTAACTTTAACATGAAATTGTTAATAAAAGGGTAATATAATGTCATAATTAAATAATATATGGGTTTTTATATAATAATATGGTTATTTTGTATATTTATTATAAAATTACAGTTATTACATAGGTGGTTTGAGTGTGTACAAAGAGAGTCAAGACATAAGTTAAAGTTTTTTCAATATCAATTTTATTTCATTGAGATATATGATATATTCACCACTTCTTATTTTTTAGTGTTTTATATATTTACCTATGAAATTTTTTATAATAAATTTAATTTATTTACTGATATTCAATTTTTTTTGTTATTATCTGATGGATATCATGATTCAAGAGTTTCTAAATTATAATTGGATTTATAGTCTCACTTTTATTTCAATGAGACTTATGACTTATTCAACACTCATTTATTTTTTGTGGTTTATATAATAGAAATTAATTTATTATATGAATATTTCCCTTAAATTTATGTGTCATTAAATAACCATTTTATGATCTCTCTTTCATGGGGTTTATGCTCCAAAAGCTTCCAAATTAGTAAAGTAATTTTATTTCAATTATCCTTCTTTGAGACACATGTTACTTTATGCCCCAATATTATTTTAAAAGATGTATAAAATACCCTTTGAAATGTTTCATCCTGGATATAATTATTTTGATGGTATTTTATTCCTATTTTAATACCATTATCTCATGGGTATTATGATTCAAATTTACCAATGTTGTAAGAGTTTATTGCTATAATCTCATTGTTATTGGGATTGTTTATGATTATGATCCCATTGATGACATTTTGTGTTTCATCTCTCATGAATACTCATTAATTTTATTATTATCCTGTTTTCATATGATATATTCATGTATTAGTACCATTTTCCCACTTTTTGGTACTTAAGATAAATAATAATGTGTTTTTAAGAAAATATGACCTTGTTTTTCTCTTCAGTTAGAAATTCATTCAAAAAACATGTTTTCTAAAAATGTTTTATATGATTCCTTATAAGTTTTGAATGATATTTTCAATGAAATGGTTTTCAAAAAGTTTTTAATCTTCCATTTTATGTTTTAAAAATTAGTTTAAAAGAAACGTTTTTTAGAGTTTCCTAACATGTTTTCAATGTTATATTCAAAGAATATGTTTTCAATTTTTTTCATAGTTTCACATATAAGATTAAAATGAAATGGGTTTATAAATGTTTTCAAGATTAATTTATATGTTTTCAATTTTATTTTCAAATAAAAAGTTGTTTCAAAAAATTTTCAAATCTTCATTTAAACTTTTTAAAAATTATTTTTAAATAAATGGTTTTCATAATGTTTTCAAGCTTTATTTATATGTTTTTAATTTTTTTATTGAATGAAAATGGGTTCAAAAGGCTTTATGTTTTAAAAATATTATTTTCAAAGAATTAAGGATATTTTCTCTAAGAAATGATTTAGTGGTTTTTAAAATATTCCAGTATAATATTTTCTATGTGGTTTTCCAAGAAATGGATTTTGAAAATGATTCATGATTTAAAAATTAATGACCAAAGAAAGATTATTATATTTTAGAAATGTTCCAAGTGATATTTCAAAATCCTTCTACATATAATATGATATCATTTGATATAGTTTTTGTTTTCCTAAGGATATGATCCAAGGTCAAAATTCTTATTCTTTATTTGAATTGTTTATATTTAAGATGAGATGTTTTTTATGAAACCCATTTCACTTCCACAGATTATACCACTATAAAACTCTTACGAAACCCAATTCATCTCATGGGTTATTATATTATGAAAATATTATGAAACATTTCTATTTTCCACATGTTATGATATGATAAAATGTTTATGATGCCAATTTCATTTCATGGGTTCTGATATTATTCTTATAAAACAGATCTCTTTTTATGGGTCATGATGTGATGAATGGTTTACTATCTTGTGGAGATTGTATGTATTATTTAGTTATGTGACATGTGGTAACATTATCTCCCTCCAATTTCATAGGTAACTATGGATGAATCATAAGTATACATGTTATGTGTGAACCTGATTACATGTACACAATGTTATGATTGAACCTCATTAAGTGTTCACAATGTTATACATGAACCTAGTTACATGTTCACAATGTTATGCATGGAACTAGTTTTATGTCCATATGATTATGTGTAAAAAAATTTATGTTTTCAAAATATGATGCATGAACCTGATTATATGTTCATAATGTTATGCATGGATGCAGTTTCATGTACATAAGTTTATATGTGAACAAGATTACATGCTCACAATGTTATGTGTGAACCTAATTTCACCCTCAAAATGTTATGCATGGACCTAGTTTTATGTCCAAAATTTTATGTGTTAACTCTATTAAATGTTCACAATTTTATGTGTGAACCTGATTACATTTTCAAAATGTTATGCGTGGACCTATTTGCATGTCCACAAGTTTATGTGAGGGGAAAATTTCCTATCCTTAACATATTGAGGGAACTTTTTTCTAATTATACAAGTTCATAATGTTAATAAATAATTTATATTCAAAAAATAAATGTATTATTACTATAATATTATAACATGGTTTATGTTATTTATTACCTAATGATTCATATCTTATAAACTGCCAATATTTTTGGAATGAGTCTTGATTATGATCTTTGATATGCATGGTAGGATCTTCTAATGTTATGATCAGGTTCTCATAGACTTAGGATCATGATTATTCTTACATATCTATATTTTTTACCCTTACTGATCATATGAGCATTCCCTTTCTTATGTTTTCTTTTACTAGGATATAAATAATGGTTTTAAGTATAAGTGATAAAGGGGAATATATTTATGGGAATCATTGATGATCTTTCACCATGTTAGAAGATTTTGTTTCATGATTTGAAAGAAACTAAATTATTATAGTCCTTAGGAATTTTTTTTTGTAATGTGATGAATATTCATCCAAAATTATGAAATATCCATGTATGTTAAGCCTGAGTTTCTATATTTTGTATCAAATGAAAATTTTAGTCTGCCATCAGAATCTAGAATGCGATAAATTTAGGAAGATCCCTAAGGATATTTCTAAGGATATTATTAGGGATGTATCTAAGGTTAAACCAATGGTTCCATATATTTAAAAGTAGTTTTCATGATTTAGTCATCAAATAAGTAAATTTTAATGATTATATAGTTTTCGTCAATGATAGGTGTTTCTCACACTATGATTTATAGTCTTAGTCAATAGCAAGAACTAGAAGGAATTGGGTTAATATTAAATGAATCAGATGTGGAATGTATGTGCATTATACAAATTTATGCCTTAAGTAAAAATATCATGAAGATATTCATGAAGGTGGTATGGGTATTGGTTATACTATTGAAGATAAATAGAACACAAATTACATGGGAAAGTTACAGGATATTCAAATAGTATTGGTTACATTAAATGTAAGAAGCATGATTAAATTGAGTTTTATGAACCTTTTGATGTGATTCATATTTTATATCATTGGAATGTGTTATTAAATAATAACATAATAAATACAGAGTAATGGTTTAAGAATAATGTTGTATGATTGAAGTTAATATGTTTTGGAATTCAAAGATTTTGTTATGTAAATCATGAAATATATATGGATTATTTGTCAATGTTTTTATTTAAATATTTTCAAGAATGTGTTAAAGGACACTAATTAAATAGAAAAATTATTTAATGGAAATGTTACTTTAATGGAAGGTAACCCTTAATATGTTCCTAAGGACTAGAAAATGATATTTTATATGGATAAAGAGAATATGATATAGATAAAGTAAATTACACAGTATTTATGACCTTAGAACTAAAAAATGATTTATTAAAAAATTTCTTTATTCTATCATGGATGGATTTTGTGAAATATTTGTATTTAGGGAATATATCCATTAAACATCATAATAATGAAACATGCCTATTTTGAATAATGATTTGTGGTAATTTCCATGATTCAAGAGAATACAATATAAAGGTACTCAAATTTTGGTTAGGTGAAAAACAAGAGCTAAATTATTATACATGAAGGATTAATGTTATGATTATTTTTAGAAATTTAGTATCCTTATTTAGAATGTTTTGGATTTTCATCTTTAGGAAGGGTTATAAGGTTAACCATTTATGGAAATTTTATGTTAAAAATCAGATGAGAGTTTAGAGATTAAATTATCATCCCACCATATGAGGATTTAGGCATATTGGATAAACTATACTAACCATTTTTTTATGATAACTAAATATAGATGGAATAACTTATCACTCTACTTCATGATCTGGCAGTACTTCATAAATGACAGATAATCTTTTATTTCTTGGAGTAAGATATGAAGTCAAAACTTACTAAGGAATAAAAAAGAGTGAGGCTTTTCATATGTAATGGAATGATATAAAGTAAGTATATTTCCATATATTCGTTTAAAATAGAATAATTCATCAATTATGGGAAAGGGAAATAGATAAATATTTATCCAAATACTACTATTTTTGATGAACTAATGGTTTTATAAATTGTCATAGATTTATGGTTTTGAGGCCCTGAAAATTCTGTTGATCATTCACTTAATAGTGTTCAATGATATTTATCACTCTCTATAATTATTTATACATTTCTTCTATGTCCAATATTCACTCCCAACCTCTGTTCTCCTGTATGGAAACCTAGTTATGCGTTACTTTATGTAACCGTAAGGGTTTCAAATTTCCATTTTTTAAGAATGTTTTAGTATTTATTTTTATTATGTGGGTTTTAAAGAAAGGACCTTTCAAATATTAATCCTTTTATAAACTAAATGATTTTCAAGGGTGAAATTTATTTTAAGGGGGGGTAGAATTTAACACCCCATGATTTTTTGAAATGTATTTTTCGAATTAATTTAATGTTTTTGATATTTTCATTTCATGCAACATTGAATATAACTTGTGTTATATGAAATAACCAAATTATTCTTAACTTATAAACAACACCATATCAATCATGCACTACATGCAACACTTAGATTCGATTTTGTTATATGAAAACCTATGGTTTTCATGTGTTACAAGCAATTCCAAGTTCCTTCGATAACCTTCATTACATAAAAGACCTAGTTTTACCAAACTATAATGTAATATTAATACTATTATTAAAATATTAATATAGTTGTCACCTAACAATTGGAATAGAGGTTATGAATAAGATTAATTAAATTATAAATATATGGTTTACACATTTATAAAAAAAGACTTATTTAGTTTCTAATTAACTAGAAATGAAAATAATACCCTTTTGAAAATATAGGAAATCATATTTTGCAGAACTATATTTTTACTATCAAACACATTTTTCCTCATTAAATTAATTAAAACACTTTTTATAAATAATTTTAGGGAAATAAATACTTATATACATAAATACATATATATTATATTCATTAAACTAATTAACATTCATCTTATTTTTTTCTATACATGAAATATAAATAAAACCAATTTAATCCATAAATGTATATGTTTCTATAAAAAGAAATTTTTTTACCTTTTAATGGTGTTCCTGTTTTAAATCTAAATTTTGAAAATTTTATAAATTAAATTTGATAAAATAAAATTCTTTTTTAAAATTTTTACATCAAAATTATCTTATGGTGAAGTGTTTTTATTTATATGAGAAGTTTTATTCATCGATTAACAATTAAAAATACTGAATTGTAATTGAAAATTGATTTTTCATATAATTTATTTATATTGTTAAATTATTTTTTATTTTTTTAATTATAGTAAGATAAATTATACATAAATGAATAAGATTTAGGTGATTGGAATCAATTTTATTTTCAAATTGGATATAAGAACATTTCAAACTTTTGAACATTTATACTTCAAAAACCTGTTGTCTTATCCCATATACAGGATTAATTTTAAATGAATTTCTTCCACTTATGTGATATAATTTCAAAAAAATTAATTCTATATTTGGAATAAAAATACTTTATAATTTATAATTAGTTTTAGTTAGTTTCTGACCAAAAATATTAGTGAATGTATTTAAAATTTATTATAGATATTAAGGTAAAAACAAGATTACTTAGTGGTTAAAAATTAATTTTAAGGGGAAAATAACCTAGAAACATTTAAAAAATACATAAGATGGAAATATTTAGACCATTTACCCTCTTGTATTAAGAATTAATAAGTATTGGAGTAACATGATGTAAGGGAGACCTATGAATAGTGTCTACCTTGTTATATTTTCAAGATTGTCACTTCTCCTCCACTATAAAAAGGGAACTCACCCACTCACATATTGAGACATATAATGCCCTATTAATTAGAAAAAAAACCAAATATAATATTGATTTTACTACCTTAACCCCAGATATCTGAACTTGGTAATAAATTCAACAAAGGAATACCTTTTGTGAAAACCAAAAGGAGTTAACCAAAGAAGAGGTAGCATCCTTCCACAGGCTCTTTTGTTTTATTTTTCATCATCCACCCCTCAAATATTATTCCATGATTATATAATAACCTTATTATAATATATATATAATGTTGTTTTTATGTTACGGTTTATACCAAAATAGACACAAACTTACATCAAATGGGATCCACAATCATCATTTTTGTGTATGACAGACTACTTCCTCGTGTTCCTATGTCGATCATTCTTCCACATCCACCATTAATGGTTGGAAAAAATGATGGAAATAATGTATTTATATTTTATTTTTATTTTTATGATATATTTATACTTATTTATTTATTATATAACACACAACATCATGCTTTCCATTTTATGGGAATACGAAAACGTTTTTTTTTTGAACGTGTGGACTACTGCCTCCTCAATGAAATATGATTCGCTCACACATTACATGAAATATATTGATGATGAGTTTATTAAACATAAATGATATATTTGAAATAATAATTCTATTTTAATTATATAGATATATTGATATATTTAATTTAGTTTATTTCTTCCAATATGATAAGAAAACGGAAACAATGTTCATGTGTACATACGACCTATCGTCTCCATGAATGGGGTATTGAATTTCATATTTCTATATTTTATAGATTATTATAAAAAATTATATAATGAATAAATTTTATATTTATATCATTTTTTACATTCTTTAAAAAATTAAATCATAATCTAAGTAATAGGATCAACAATAACATGTCAAAACATACACAGAAACAAAAGAGATTATTGGTCGAAACATAACATTAATATGAAATTTGTCAGAAAAGGGTAATATAATGTCATAATAATATAACATAGGGTATGATGTATAATAATATAGTTATTTTGATGATTAATAATAAAATTATACATATTATTCATGAAGTTTGAACATGTATAAATAAAGTCAAGACTTGATGTAAGGGTTTTCTTGTCTCACTTTTATTCTGGTGAGATATATGCTATATTAACCAATTATTCTTATTGTGTGGTTTATATACATAACTATTACATGTTATATAATGAATTTATTTTATTTCAAGATAGTACAATTTTAAATTGATTTTATGTTTTCACATATCTCATGATTCAATGGTTACTCAAGTAGTAAGGAGATTTTTAGTCTCACTTTTATTTATGCGTGACTTATGCCTTATTCAACACTTTATTTTTGTGTGGTGTATATAATTCCCATGAATGTATTATATGAATCTTATACTTAACTTTATAGGTATTGACATATAAATTTTATGATCTCTCTTTATTCTGGTTTATGCTTTAATATTTTCCAAATTGGTAAAGTAATTTTGTCTCAATTTTCCCTCATTAAGACATATATTACATTATACACCTATTTTATTATAAAAGGTGTGTATAAAAAACATTAAATTATTGGATCATGGATATATTTGTTTTAAAAATATTTTAATCTTATTTATATATCATTACCTCATGGGTATTATGATTAAGTGTTACCAATTTAGTTAGAGTTTATTGCTAAAATCTCATCATTATCCAGACTATTTATGATTAGCTTCCATTAATGAAATTTGGTGATCCATCTATCTAGAACTCTCATGAATTTTCTTATACTTTGTTTTTTCATGATATATTCATGTATTGGTACCATTTTACCCCTATTTAGTACTCAACAAAATTAATAATGTTTTTTTAAGAAAATCTAACCACATTTCTCTCTTCAATCAGAAATTTGTTCAAACACCATGTTTTATAAAAAAAATTCAAAGATTACTTATAAGTTTTAAAATTAATTTTCAATGAAATAGTCTAATTTTTTTCTATCTTACTTTATCATTTTTAAAATTGATTTTCAAATAAATGGTTTTTAAAATCATTTCAAAGTTTCCTTATAATTTTTCAATGTTATTTTCAAAGAAATGGATTTCAAAAGGTTTTCAAATACTCACATATAAGATTTAAAATTTATTTTCAAAGAAATGTTTTTTAGAAAATTTTCAATACACATTTATAATATTCCAATGTTATTTTCAGTGAAAATGTTTTTACATATTTCTTTATATGTTTTCAACGTTTTTCAAATAAATGGGTTTCAGAAAAATTTCGAGATTACATTGTATGTTTTAAAATATATTTTCAAAGAAAAGGTTTTAAAATGTATTATAATATTAATTTATAAGCTGTCAATGTTATCTTCTAATAAAATTGTTTCAAAAGGTATTATTTTTTAAAAATCTTTTTTTTCATATAAAACTGATATTTTCCTCAAGAAAATTTTCAGAAGTTTTTAAAATATTCGATTATATGTTTTTAAAAGTTTCATTCATAGAAATGGATTTCAAAAGTGTATCATGTTTTAAAAAGTGATATTTAGAAAAAGATTATTTTGTTTTAAAAATTTTCCAAGTGGTATTTCAAAATACATATCCATCTAAGCTGGAATCATTCGATATTGTTTATGATCTACTGGGGATATGATCCTAGGTAACCATTCTTGTTATTTATTTTAATGGTTTATATTTAAGTTGAGAATTGTTTTAATGAAACCCATTTCTATTCTATAGAGTATACGATTATAAAAAGATTATGTAACCCATTTCCTATAATGGGTTTTTATATGATGAAATGATTATGAAACCTATCTATTTTCTATAGTTTATGATATGATTAAATGTTTACTATGGCAATTAAATTTTATGGGTTATTATATGATGGTTATAAGACCCATATATTTTTGGGTCATAATGTGATGAATGTTTTAATATCTTGTGGAACATGTATGTATGATTTAGTTATGTTATTGGTGTGACCTATATCTCCCTAAAATGCATTGGGTAAAAATAGATGCATCATGAGTATGCATGTTATACGAAAACATGATTACATGTTCAAAATGTTATGAGTGAACCTTATTAGGTGTTCACAATGTTATATGTGAACCAGATTATATGTCAAGAATTTTATGAATTGACCTAATTTCATGTCTATGTATTAATGTGTAAACCTGATTAAATTTTCACAATGTTATGTGTGAACATTATTACTTGTTCAAAATGTAATGTATGGACCTAGTTTCATGTCCATACATTTATGGGTGAACTAGATTACTTGATCAGAATGTTATGTGTGAACCTGATTATATGTTCAAAATGTTATGCATGGACCTGGTTGTATGTCCATAATTTTATGCATTAACTTTAATACATGTTCACAATGTTATGCATGAATGTGATTACATGTTCACAATGTTATGTGTAGACCTAGTTTCATATCCACATGTTTCTTTGAGGGCCTCATTTCATGTCCTTAACTTAATGGGTGAAATTGTTTCTACTTATATACATTCAATATATTATAAGATGATGTGAATGTCAAAAATATATGTCTTATTCCTATAATCTTCTCAAAATTTTAATGTTCTGAAATATATTATGATTCATGTCTTATGAAATTCCAATCAATATGTCACAACTCATGATTATGATCATTAGAATGTAGGGAATGACCTTATAATGTTATGATCATTTCCTCATTCCCAAAATCTCATTATTATTAAAACATATCTACATTTTTTACCCTTACTAAAAATTTGAGCTCACCCTTTCTTATGTTTCCTTTCCCCATATTATGAAGAAAGGTTTTAAGTAGAAGTACTAAAGGGAATGATATTTTTTTTTGAAACATTGAAGATATTTAACCAAGTTAGTAGATTTTCTTCCAAGATTACAATGACACTATACTATTACATATCATGGGAATTATTTCTGTAATGTGATGAATATCTATCTAAAATGATGTAATATGAATTTATGTTAATCATGTGTCTTTATACATTTCAATTTGATATTGTCCTTTTTCTTATCGTACTTTTGTGATAATTTTTAACTATCACAAAGGGGGACAATTTTGTGGATATCTGTATCTTTTTTTGAGGATTTAAATTTTTTATTCATGATTTTTTATTTTATAAAGGGATAGATTTTTGGCTTAAAGATCACTTTCATGTACTTGAATTGAAAATCACAATGCACTCATGTTTGAAAAAAAATAATTTTATATTCTCATTTTGAGTTTTTTGTTGAGTATATTTATTAATCAATACTTTGAAATCTGATATTATATTGTTTATAATGTTGGGTAATTACGATTATTTCTTCCCTTATACATGGATGAGTTATAGTGGCATGTTAAGTTGAATAGATTGGATAATCTAGAGTGAAGATATATCCGTCAAATGATGGTGAACAATGATCAATGTTTTTATAATTGTACCCAATGAACATAGAATCTGACTTTTGATGTTTTTTATATAGTAATATATAAATTCAACCTAGGTATTAAAGGATAATTAGTGGTTTAAAAAGAAAATAATTTTAATTAGCTCGATATTTGTAAAAAAATTTGAAGTTTTAAATATCGTTTTTTACTGAGATCTCTTCCGATTGTGTTTTCATCAGATATAATTTCTTAGAGCATCCTTGAGTGAGTTATTCATTGTAAATGATATATTATTTTTATGATCACTATGATATGAATACTTTTTAGTTATAATATTGTTTGTCGAATCCGTTGAAATAATGTTATTTCGGTGATATGAAAATAGATTGTCCAATTTGGATGATCGAGGAATTTTGGGGATAGTAAGATAGATTATTTTAGGAAAATATGTTAATACCTATTGATGATTTTACTGGTGATGGTGTTTCAGGATTATAATGGTGATATCTTAGTTTAGGTGAAAAAATAATATCACTTTTTTGTAAAAATTAAGGGGTTCCATCAATTGGATTTGTGTTTTGTAAATAATATCTTTTAGGGAAATTAAATTTATTATCTGGTACATTTTGATTTTCTTAACTTTTATTTCTTTTATATTATATTTTATGTTACTAATTTTGTGTGATTATTTCATTTATTGAGATGTAGTCTAACTATAAATATTATTATATTCCAAAATTTATAAACTCCTTTTACTATCATATATTGTGATTTTATCTAAATATATATTTTATGATCAACATACACTTAGAGATTGAGATGAAAATAATTAGTCACATTTTAGAATATAATTCAATCCCTCTAATAGTGCCATATCCACACCCTTTTGAGACTAACATGATATTGATTTAGGAATTTTTTTTAAAAACATGGTGTATTATTCATCTTTATATCATCATATCATAGATCATTAAGTGATGGGTTTCATTATTGAAGTTATATCACCAAAAATCATCCATCTATATATTTATTTCAATTTATTTTCTTGGTAATAATATAACAAGGAGAGTGTGGAATTTTTTTAGTGTTGATAAATATTTTTGGAATTACATTTAAATGTGTTCGAGAGGGGTTATGATAAGTAAGATCTTGGTTTATGAGGTGTGGTGTCACTTCAAAATTATGTTGATGTAGGTGAATTACCTTACACAATTTGGTGTAATTAATCCTTTATCCTTGAAATTTGGTTTTTAATATAAACAAATTATTATTTTAAATATATTTAAACAATGTTTTGAAAATGATTGTGGTAAATGGGATTTCAATGTGAGTGAATATTGATAGGGGAAATGGATTTTTTTAGTGTCTGTATGGTTTCTCGAAAATTGAGGGAATATTTAGTGTGTGGATTTTAAGATGATATGTTTTATTATAGATCTATAGGTACTTAGTCATGATTTGTGTGTTAACATGAATTATTGTGGGATATTGATAAATTATTTAGATGCTATATATTTTTGGGTTTATCTATTATACAGTCACATCAACTTGGTATTTTTAATTATATAAATTCCATATATGTTTTTAGTTTTGGTTAATAACACTTCATATTTTCAAATATATGTGATGGATTATACAATTTTGGATATGGTGTTTCTATGGTTTTATTTTCATTTATTACATGTGTTGTTATATTTAGAGATAGATATATTATAATAACATTCTAGTTGAATCTCAAAATGATTAGTTTCAATTATTAATGGGAATACAATCCCAAATGGCATTGTTTTTATCACTATATAGTTATTTCTTACCTTTGGTGATCAGAAGGATACACCTAAGGCCAATAGCATTCCAATTTGACTCGATTAGGGTTTAGTGTGTCAAGTTAGGTATTTATGTTACCAATTATATCATTTCGGTTCAATTATATAGTAGGAATCGGGATAAGATGTGTTATAACTAATGATGTAATTATAAAAATCCGTAATTGACCAATTTATAATGAACCATGAGTTATCAAGAATTTTGGATAGGCCGAGCAATTATGTACATGACTATCAATTTTTATAGATGTATTTTTGGATCTTTCGCTTAGAAAAATATATATGTGGTCTTCATGCATCATGTAGTCCTTCATTTATTAGATATTAACCATGTTTCATGGAATTAAAATAAATTTATTCTTTATAAGGAAATGAATTTCAAAATGTATTGTTTGATAATGGTTAATTTTCAAAGTTGGTTTCAAAATATTTTCATGGGAAAAAATGAATGTATTGAATTAGAAAAATCTCAAAAAGTGTCAATTTCATTAGTTTGTACCCATTGGGGGTTTCTTGAAAAAGTATTTTATGTGTATTGATGGGTATCTCATAGTTACTATTGTAGAATGGGTTTTAACGGTTTTGTGTGACAATCATTGGTTTTTTATACCATATATTGATAATAGTTACATCAGTATTGACAAATTATTCTAGAAGGGAGTCCTAAAATGAATTAATTTGGGTATGAAACTAACAATGCTCTTTCTAATGATACACCATTGAATAAATGTTTTCGTATGAAACTACTATATGAATTTTAGACTATTTATAGGTATAATCCACATCTAAAACCTCCCCAGATTGAATAATAAACTGATTTTATAATGAAAAATCATTTCATTATTCAGAGGGATTCATTATCCAAAGTTTAAAAATAGTGGATAATGGGAATCATACCAATTTTTAAGTACTTAGTTACTCTTGATAATGAAAAAATAAATTTTATAATATATATATATATATATTATATATTGGCTCACTAGTGCCTCATGGGATATAGTCAGATATGATATATTATATATGAGGCCATAATGGGAAGGAATTTATAATATATATGATAAATATTTATACCCTAGTATATATTTTTTATTAAAGTAAATATAATTATTTAATTTTTAATAGTGAAAAATAATGTTTCTGATGTATATTTATTACTATTGATCTTTGCTCAATTTTTAGCAAATATAGATACCGGTGACTCATTAAATGATATAATATTCAATTCATGATTATAATATGATATAATGTCTAGAGTGGCAGTGATTTATATTACCACATATGTATATATGGTTAATTACTATATAGTCACTTAAAGGGACATCATGGGAAATGCTAAAGAGGGAACACTTTCACATAATCTAGTGAGTGTAGTGGATCTTATAATGGATAAATGACTCGGTGGTATGATTCTTCTCACATAATTAAAGGGTTATATGATTGGGAGGCATTAATTTTTTCTTTGATAGCATAATAGGATATATGTGTTAGATGTTCCTAGTGAGGTTTATTTGATTACATAAAGAGAAATTTCCTAAAATAGCCTCACATTTGTTATAAATGAAAAAATATTAGATAATTATAATCATCGTATGAGGGAAACTATGGTAGAGTGTTTGAAATATACTCAAATATCATAGCCCCAATCATTTTGTCCTTAACATACTAGTTCTCAATTATATACATGCTTTTCAAGGAGAAACTCTTTAACTACATGGGGATCGCAACATGTACTAACGCACCAATGGGAGAATCCCAGTATGAGAAGGAACATATACTTTTTTTGATGAAAAATGTACCAGATAATGTTGAAGTGGGATATAAATAGTCAGATGTAGTTTTTTATTTATTTATCTATAATTTCTATAGTTTCTATAAATTCATTTATCATGTAATGGGAATTTAATTAGTTAAGATTATATGTATGGATGACAACACATGTTATTCATATCCAAAAACCACACGGGGGTATGTTAATAAGGTATTAAAGTGTATAGAAATCCCTATTATGATTGAAAATGTATATTTCCAATTAGGCTTCATCATACCATGTAAATTTTCGATATCATTATAGACATGAATTAATCTATTGCGTATGATTCCAACATTAATGGATATAGTTTAAAGCTAAAATTATTGACTCCAGATAGTGAGATTCATACATTTAATGGGGGATATAATTTGAATGTTGTTATAGTGGTAATAAATATGATTTATTTTATATGTATACAAAACATATTTTTAGTGATGGTTTTAGGAGAAATTGAAGTAGTTAGTCAGGTACTATTTTCATATATAATTCTCCATTACTCATATATTTCTCTTATTATTTTAAATGGATGAATTCATAAAAGATAGATAAGGTTTTGAACTAATTTTATTTAATGTAAGAGTCTAATATCTCTACCATTATATTAAATACGTTTAGATAAACTATGATATATGCATATTCAGTTGGAGGATCTGGATAAGAGTGTTTTTATCATAATGATCACCTCATTATGGACTACTCTAATTTTTGAAACATGATAATATAGAAAATTAAACTCTTATATAATTTATTAGAAGTTTAATAATGTTTATATCAAGAATAAAATATTCATTCCTAGAATTGAAAATTTATTCAATCAACAAAATATTTCTAAATAGTTTCCATGTTTTTATATAATTCTAGGATTGGATCAACTCTTGGTGAAGAAATGGGATATCCCAAATATAGTTTCATAAAGTAGGTAAAGTCACTATGAGTATTTTTAGGTCATTTAGTAACAATAATGACCTGTTTACTTTGAAGGAATTGATAAATCACATATTTCCCTAGTATCTTGACTTAATTTTCATGATATTTTTTTATGACATATTGGTGTATTCATTATCATGATCCAGTAATGAAAGAAATATAGAGATCATGTTGATTATCTTGAGTGAGGATCACCTTTATGAAAAATTATACAAATCCACATTTGGGTTATAAGAGGTTGATTTACATAGCATGTGATCTAGAAAAGAGGAATTTGGTTATACCTAAGAAAATAGAATCCATGACATTGTGGGATACACTGAGGAATGTTTTTAAGTATATTATTTATATGATTCGATAAGTATTATCATTTCCAAATCTTGGATTTATTATGATTAACTTCACTGATGATGGCTTTAATATGGATGGATGTGTGATTCTCATGGACTCTCAAATGTTATTATCCTTTTAAAAATCCTAAATAAAGGTAGAAATCAGAACCTATTTTCATATATATTGAGTCGAGTAATGGGTATGTCATGTATTTTTATTCCTATATAATTAGACGTAGATATATTTTGATGTTGGGTAATCATGATGTTATATATATATATCATTCCTGTTGATATTTCATGAAAGGAATTACCTAATACAAGAATGTGATCTTTTAGTGGTCATGCATGCATTGAAAATAGGGCTTCACTAATTTTTTGATGAAAATAATATTTTTTACACTGATCATAACATATTTTGACCCTCAGGGAGCCCTCCCCAACCAGTGGTAAGATGAGTGTGCCACCCTTACCCCTTATCCAATAATCTAGGTTGTTTATAACTGGAACTAATAAGGAATACACATACATGGGAGGCCTTGGAAAATTTTATTATGTAATAGAAAATAATTTTTGATATGTCAAATAAACATCAAATACATATATGGGAAATCACATGATAATTATATAACCACATAAGAAAACACCATAGGAACTATAAACCTGACAATTCTCTAAACTTATAAAACATGAAACAAGTAAAATCTACCTCTCACTGTGAGGTATCATAGAATGATCTAAAAATATACTAGTCTCATCCAATATTACAGACCATAGAACCCCCCTAAATTATCTTATAACAAGATGATATAACTCTATATCTACCAATACTATATTTGAGTTATGAATATTTTATATAAAAAAGATATGTATGGGAATATATATTGTACTAATGTGAGTAATTACATACTCAATTAGACACACCAAAACTAAAAATGAAAGAAAAAATAACCAGTTATATCAATCTATGTAACAATAGAATTAAAATAGAAGACAAGAAACCCCAATATAATCTATATCTAAAAGTTTCAATGATATAGGCATGTTCTAGTCATCACAGATCAACTCCAAAAATAATCCTTCCTCAAAAGAAACTACGAATACTCAGAATACTACAAGTCCCTCAATGTATAAACTTGAATTAAAAATATTAAGTCATATATTAAATAAAATTAGGAGTTCTTGTGTTATTATATAGATCAAAGTATCTAAACTACCTGCCTTCCTGAATTTCACCCTTTCACTCTAAACATAGTAGGGGGACCGTGATTTGTAGATATAATCATGTTAGTCAATAGAGTACCAAACCCAATCTTCCATGAATCCCTATACATATTAAAACCCACACCACATATTATAATTTATAGTAGGGGGACCACTCCTCTCTAAAGTGTGTGTGTTTGTTGATGGAGTACCTAACCTAGATAGAGGATCCATTCCATGAAAATAAGTACACATTGAAGAAGAGAGTACCAAAAAACAATGAAGTATTATCATATTGTTTATAGGGGATAGAATAATTTCTAAATTTATAGGACCCACAACCTATCATGTAGCTGATTACTGACTCTAAATATATTATGGGGGACCCAAACCTCATTTGATTTAATGAACCACTGACCATATGATTTAATATGGTGGACTTGTACCCTGTACCTATACGGATGTTCCTAAAATCCATCTTCTATATGGGGTTCTTATGAACCATGATAATTATTTATCCAATGGATTATCTTAAACCAAAAAATGGAGGACCATTCCCTTCACATATAGAGTACCTAAATTATATATCTTCTCCAAACACCTTACTCAAACCCTTCAATTATCTCTCTAATATTAAGAGCCTAAAACTGACCAAAATGTAATTTATATAGCCTATTATAGATAAAATGACCATATAGTTACACTCTCTGTGAGAAAAAAAGTTTATAGTGAACTATTAACTTTTATAATTTTTAAAATTTAGTTAGAATATATGAAAAACACTAAAAGACACACAATACATGACATTTACATTTATATAATTGGAATATTGGTTTTCTAGGAATGTACTTCCACCATCATTACATATTGATTGAAACTAAAAAGTATTTTCCTTAATGTACATGAAATGTAGATAAAATGGGATAATATGTTATTTACTAAAGTACACGTCATATCATGTAACAGCTCATGACATGTAATTCCAACTAACATGCCATGTACTCTGATGGGGGGGATAGGTGTGTAATTTAGTATATACCATTTTGAGTAATAATAATTGAAATATAATGCTAAACTACACATAAAGTAATTGAGAGGACCGGTTTTTGATATACCTAACACTGAGAGGGGGGTGGATCAATATAGGTGAAATTTTAAACCGATTCCAACTTTTTATCCATGTACCTATTGACCTATTAGGATCTTGATCCTCTAATTCTCTTTTCCCTATCACATGAAATAATATAAAGAAGAAAAAATATACACATGATATTTTCACAAGATTCACTACTGAATAAGAGTACCTAAATCCTTTCCATGCATGGGAATGACTAGTGAATGGATTCTCTACAATAATATTATATCTATTACAATGGTTTGTCTAGGGAAACAATCCTCTAACTAGTGTAACTATCTAATCTTTTGAGGGGGAAGGGAAATAATTCTCTTCTTGAGTTGTTGATGACCTAGTTCAGCATATAGATTCCTTGATGGATTTTTATAACACAACTGAAGATATTATTCTTCCGTATTTATAATGTAGGTTCTTCTCTTGGTCTTCTTTAGTGCTCTTCATTTTTTTACATGAAATGAAGTAGGAAAGAACCTCTCCTTTCTTATTCCATTATCTTCCTGGTGAAAAACCAAATTCACTAGAACATATTCTACCATTTTATTGGATATAATCAAATACACCTTTGTGATTTTTCATGGAATGAGGACTATATTACTAGGAATCATCAAAATCAAAACTTACTAAAATAATAATTAGTAATATTAGTTGGGAAAACTCTTCTTCTTCTTCTTCTTTTCTTCCCTTCTTATTGGTACAGTTTATATAATATTGAATGAGTTGCACTTTTTTACATATTCATATAATAATGAATATCCTCTTCTCTAATCCTTACTTATTACCTTCACATGTGCACATACATATGGCTTGAGATATATTCAAATAACAAGTGCATGCATGTATCTACATTTATTTGTCTTATCATCTTTTGTGGGTAAACCCTAAGGGTTATAAAACTTTTCACACACACACATAACCTCTTTCCTTATCCTTCCCTTCTTTGCATTGAACCAAATCTAAGTGGGTAAATACCCATGACACAGACACACATAGCCTCATGTTCTTTCAAATATTTTACATGTGTACATGCATGTATGTACTTTCCATCTCCATAGAATCCCTCTATTCACCAAAAATGGCACCTAAAAATAGTATAGTATATTTTAGAAAATAAGTTGGTGTTCATAACTTTTATTTGAAAAACCAAGAGGCTCATGGGTCTTCATTTTCATGAAACAGGTTCAAAAGTGCAGCCTCATAGAGCACAGGTCTTCCACACACAGGATGTGAGGTACTTTTTGAAGCCATGTGGGAGTCTATTACTGAAGAAATACTTTGAAGATATATTAATATCTCATGAATCTGAAAGGATTCATGAATCTTAGTTAATCGCAATAGAAAGGGAGACACTGTGCATTGTACCTTTGATTTACAGAGTGCGGTTCTTCCCAAAGAATAATTGAGAGTAAAAATAACTTGTTGAAGGCTTGTGGGATCTTGTCTTTGTAGATCTATAATGCTTGGATATCCTTTACATCCCTTTGTGAAATAGAATCTCGAGGAGATGCTCTGTTTTGGAAACATGATCTCTTAGGAAGAAGGGAGAAACAATAATTCATTAGCTCATGACCTCTCCTTTTATAGTATATGATCTATTCTATTCTACATTAAAATATCCACACGATATGATCCTAAAATCTTTCCTTGAATAACTGGGTTCTTCGGTATTAAATATTTTCAAATTGCGGATGAGATATGATGGATATCATGGCTTGTTTCTTTTTAAATAGGGGATTATCATTTATAGTGAGTAAATATGATGCATGTGATTGAGATAACATGAAATCTCCACATAAATCCATAGAGAAATTATCCACATGGCCTCAGAGAATCCGTTTTTCTTGGTTGATACTTCTTCATCGAGATATCTCATGCATGAACAATGTATGTTTCATGAATGGTCTTAGTTTTATCCTATAGTCTTCATGATGTCAAAATTATCTTCCATTGTGGTTGGGATGTGGTTATTCCTCAGCACTAGTGGATGCAGCGTCAGTGTTGGGTGCTGAAGGATGAAGATGATGAAACTACTTCTTTAAATACTAGAGGAGAAATTAGAAAACCCCAGTTTAAACACACATGGTGCAGTATGGATGGGCAATCAGGAGTAGATAATCAGATGTCGCGCTGATTGGATGGTTTAGTGAGATGCGGGATGATATGGATGACTGCGATCGTGTCTGTGTTATTATGTGATGAATAATATCTGCTTATTTTACCCACGTCATAATTGGGATGTGGCGATTTGCATCTTAAGTAAAAAGCCTTCCCTGAATTCACTCAAAATTATCCTCCTCCCTCTATGGTACCACCTTGTACTGTGTTCTCTGTGGGCGTGATGTGCACCCACTCTTTTCATGGTCTTCAACACAAAACTCTACATGTCCTTTTCCCCATGTGATCTTACGGGCATATACACATCCTTGATCTTCCCCTTGCAGGCTGGCCTGGCTAGATTCCCTATGGGCATGGTAGAATCTATCTCATATGAGCCTCAAGTTGAGGCTATCTATCAGTCTTCTGGGTTAGCCCAATTTTTTAAGTGAATCCCATGAAAAATAATACTTCTAAGTGTAGAATTGCATGGTCAGCTTATACCATAAAACTAATCTATGAATAGCACAAATACCAAGCCATTTATTGAACCATAATCATTATTTATTTGGAATATTAATTCCACATACCACACATAGAATAGTTCAATCATCATCAATGGATGATACTTCATTATTGTAGACACCGTGTCACCTTTGAAAAAAGTTATTTGAAATTAGGATCAGTGCATCAGTTGTATAAATTGTCACCATAAAGAATTGATCAAATACCTATTTATAACCACTCATTCATTTTACTAGTATTGAAAACTATTGAAAATAAATACAACTTCAAACAAAAATTGGTCCCTATAATATCCACCTTTGAATTTGTTGGATATACTTCAAAGTTATCTTTCAAATAAATGTTTCAATATCAAAATGAGAATCTTCTCTCCCCCATTAACTAATTCCTCTACATAAAACATTAATTTCACTACTCTCCCTCTTATTGAAAAGAAATAAAATGTTTATAGTCTGGAGGGTATCAATTCATACTTAAGTAATGAACCATCAATCATTTCACTCCATGTATACGTGAGCAATGCTCGGTGTAGAAAACAGGAGGATTTGTTTTAGATGACAAGGCTTAACATTATCAACTAATCATGAAACCTCATGAGATGAGAGCTCATATACATGTCTACATGGATCTTCCACTTTCATTCAAGGATGAGGATAAAAATTGTGATATGAATAATAAACCTGAAACTCCTGCACTCACTTCTACAAATAGATGAGAAACATTCAAGTGGATTTGTAAGGATAAGTGACATAGGGGAACTTCCATTATTCTTTTGTCATTATGTAATTTAGTTACTCAACCATTATAAGCTGATCTTTATTTTGAGTAAAAAGGGATGAGTGGTTAATGAATGACATACCTTTTCCAATGAAATAATCTTCAAACAATATTCAGTGTAATTGAATTTTATTCCAACTAAAGTTGATTCAAATTGAAATAACAACTATGGATTCTCCTTCAAATATCTCCCCCTCTAGGTGAATATTTATCATCACTGTTTCTAAGGTTCTCCCCATGAAAAATTAATTCAACTTCAATTCCCTATATTATTTGATCAAATACAATACATAAATATTTAAGAGAATAAGGTGGATCCTCATGGATTCATCAATGTGAATAGTAAGGTTGAGATTATTTTCTCAACCAACCATGATGATCCATTTTCTCAAATATTCACACATTCACATTTGACATTCAATTCTAATTTTTGTTGTGTGGATGTTATCACTTAGTACATTTCTTTGTGTGTGATCCATCTTTCATCAAGTGCTTTCAAAGAACTAGAATCTTCTATCTCCCCTATAATATTCTTAAGAAATTATTCTTGAGCTAAAATAAATGCAATGAAATTTTTAACTGTGTGACCAACCTTGTTTCACCTCACATAAATGACTACTTTATCTTCATGTAAAATCTTATTTTTTTCATTTTTCTCTAGCCTTAGCTTGTGAATATCCATTTCCCCCATTCATTCCAAATCTTTAATCCAGATAACCAATAGTTCATTAAAATTTGAGACATCAAGATTAGATCTGTCACATGGCTTCTTTTGAGTGGAATCCTTATTAGTAGTTCTTTTGGATTCACTACCCTTCACTTTAATCAATATGGAATCCAAGGCCTTATCACCATTCCATCTTGGAATATTCTTCAAAGAATTTGTTTGTACACCATTATTATGATTTATTCCCAAGGATAATTCATCATTCATAGCTAGATTTTGTGTTCTTATTTTCTTATCAGCATTAGATGAATGTTGAGATGAAAATGAAACAACCATCTGACCAATTCCCTTACATACATCATAGATATTGTCAAGAATTCCAACTCTATTTGAATTATACAAATGATTCTGGATCTGTGGATGTTTCTTATTCTTTTATGGATTTCTCCCGCTTGATATGGGCTTTATTTGTGCTTTTATATTTAGGTATTGTACAAATAATCAAATGCACAATGCCCAAATATATTTCATCACCAAAATTGACCCAAAAATGTTGAATTTTTGATATCTTCTGTATTAGATTGATGGGCCTTCATATTTCTGTGTTTTCCTCTATGTGGGTAACCACCTTCCACATTATTCTTCATATACACCCTAGCCATGGTGGTAGGTATATAATTACCTTTCCTCATACATACTTTATTAAAATTCTTCTTCCAACTATCTTTTTTTGTGGAAACACATTTAGAAATATGAGTACAAGACGGAATGAAATGTACCTTTACTTTGTTAGCTTCTTGTGATAGATCATTGAGTGAGTCATGATATTCTTATCAAATTTTTAAGATCTTTCACCATTATAATATTCCAGGGAGAATTCAGTACTTGCAGCTACTATTTCCTTCTTTTGTGAAGTCTCAATATGTGTCTCATCATGATTGGTCTACTGATCTTCCATTTCTAGAAGATTAAAATAAAGGATGAATTTCTGATCTTCAATCATAATCATCTTCTATTAACAATAATTATTCATTTAATAATCTTCATCTTCACGGTTCTTCACTTTTTTGTGTGGCAAAGAGTCATGTTATTTTATCTTCTTTGTATTTTCATAAAAATATAACTCATTGGCATCAGTTCCATTCCGAAGCTCATATTTAGGTTTGTTGATCTTCTCTTTCATAGTCTCACTGACTATATATTTCTCTTAAACATCTTTGAGGCATTTCTAGGAACTCTTTTCAAGTTCCCTCTTTGTTTCTTCAAAGGCACCAAATTTTCTGGAGAGATTTAAATATTCAAAAATTATTGCTTGCAATCCTTTCTCTAAAAAATCATTTTATTCTTCTTGTTGGGTGACATATTCCAACATACATTGAATTTATCCACAAAAAAGGATTCAATTTCTTGAGAAATACCCTAATGAATAATTCTTAATCTATCAGAAGATAATTATTGGAAGGTTGTAGACTAATCATCACCACTTATGCTATCATTTTCATCATGAGTATAATTTCCAAATAAACTAACACATACCTCCAATCCATTTCATGTTGGAAGGATTTCCATATTCATGGTGGAAACATGAGCCACCTTCTCATTACATTCAAATGCATATGTGTCTTCATTTTCATCAAGACATAGAGATACAAATACATTCACTTCCTTAGATAACAAGGACTTCTTCATAAACTTTCTATTCTCCTTCTGTTTGTTATTCATCACGGTCTCGGTAGATATGTTCTTCTAATTAGTGAAAACTGAATCTTCATTGAATCTACACGTCATTTATTAATAATTAATGAAACTCAACTCTTTATAAGAGAATAAATTCACTGTAGAGATTCCAACAGAGGTGTGCTTTCACTTTGATACCAATTAATAGGACTTGTTTGGGATATACCTAATACTGAGGGGGGGGGTGAATCAATGTTCAGGAATTTTTAAACCAATTCCAAATTTTTATCCCAATACCTCTTGACTTGTAAGGATCTTGATTCTCATATTATATTTTCCCTATCACATGCAACAATAGGAAATATTAAAAATATGCAAATAATATTTTTACAAGGTTCAATACTCAATTATATAAACTAAATCATTTCCATGCATCAGAAAGACTAGTTCCTTGATTATACACTATAATTTGACACCTGTTACAATTTCTTGTATAGGTAAACTATCCTATGGCCAGTGAAAGCCCCTAAACTTTGAATTGGAAAGGGAAGAAATCCTTTTCTTGAACTGGTGATGATCTAGTTCAACTTGTAGATTCCCTGCTAGTTATTTATACTACCACTGAAGACAGTCTTCTTCATTCTTGATAAGGTAGGTTCTAATCTCGGTCTTCCATAGTTCTCTTCACTTGGATACATGAAATGTAGTAGGAAAGGAACTCTCCTTTCTTCTTATCTCTTATTCTAAGTGGAAAACCAACTACACTAGAGAGTATTCTTCCTCTTTATTGGATAGAATCCCAAACACCTTTGTGGTTGTTCAAGTAATGAGGATCATCTTATTGTGCATCATTATAATCATAACTGACCTGAATAATAATCAGTCTTTAGTTGGGAAAACTCACATTCTTCTTATTCTATTATATTATTCTTGTTGTAGTAAATATTTTATTGAATGAATTTCACCATTTTACATATTCATATGACAATACATATCCTCTTCACCAATCCTTCATTATTATTTCACATGTGAACATATATACGACCTTGGAAATAATAAAATAATAAGTGCATTCATGTATCTACCTTTTTTTAGTTTTGTTCTATATTGTGTGAAAATCCTAATGGGTATATACCTTTTCACACACACACACAAACTACCTCTTTCCTTCACCTTCCCTTGTTTTCTTGCAACCAAATATGAGTGGGTAAATCCCCTGGGAACACACACACACTGCCTCAGGCTCCTGTAAAGATTGTACATGCATACATGTATGAATGTACATCCTCTCTCCATGCATTACCTCTCTTCACCTAAAATGAAACCTACACAAAATATAGTATATTTTTTCAAATATGATTGTGTCATTAACTTTTCTTCATGAAACCGAGAGGGTCATGGGTCTTCACCTTCATAAAGGAGGTGCACAAGTGTAGACTCATGGAGCACAGGTATTCCATGCATAATATGTGTGGTGCTTTTCTAAGTGAAGTGGGAGTGTAATATTCAAGTACTACAATGAATATATATGAAGATACTCATAAACAAGAATGGTTTCCAGGATATCGGTTCATTGACAAGTAATGGGAGACGTGGTGCACTATCTCTTTTAATTGCAGAGTAAAGTTCTTCGTAAAAGAAATAAAGAGTATAAATTACTTGTAGAAGGCATATGGTATCATATATTCGTAGATCCAGATGGCTCACAGATCTTTTTTTTGAAGTAAAAGTTTGAGGAGATGATCTATTTTTGGAAATGGGAGCTCTTGGGAATAAGAGAGCAGTAAAAATTACCCAGCTTAGGACCTATCCTTTTATAGGCATGGATCTCTTCTATTATTTCATTAAAATATCAACATGATAAGATCATAAAATAAGGCCATGAATAATTGATATCTTCAGTTTTAAATATTTTCAAACCACGGATTAAATATGCCAGATATCATGGATTGTTTCTTTTTAAATGTGGGATCCTTATTTACAGTGATGAAATATCATGCATGTGATTTAGATCTAATTAAATATACAATTAAATCCACACTCAAATCATCCATGTCGCATCCAAAACTCCATTTTCATCGGTCGAGCATTCATCATCAACATATCGTACACATGAACAATGTATGTTTCATTCATGGTATTGGTATGCTCCTATGATCTTCATGATGTCAAAATGATCTTCCATGGTGGTTCACACATGGTAATTCATCAGCATTGGTGGATGAAGCGGTGGTGTCAGGAGCTAGAGTTTGAAGAATATGGAAATGATTATTCAAATTCTGTAGGAGAAATCAGACAGCCCTTGTTCAATCACACACGATGCATGATGGATGGTGGGCTAGGATTTGATAACCAGATAACATGCTAATCGTACGGTCAAGCAAGATACAGGATGCGATGGACGGATATGATCAAATCTGTGTTTTTAAGTTATGAAAAGTATCCGCTAATTTATCCCACATTGAATCTGGGACGTGGAGATTCACAGCTTATGTATCTTGCTGTCCCAACATTCCCTCAGAATTATTCTCCTCCCTCCATGGTACCTCCCCGTATTGTGTTCTCTGTGAGCACCATCTGTGACTAGTCTCTGCAAGGGAGTCGATCCAAAACTCTACACGGGATTTTCCCCATGCACTCCTACAAGAATATTCATGGACCTTCTCTGCAGCATGTGTGTTGGTCTAGCATTCTTTCCCATGGTCATTGTCGACTCTATCCCACTTGAGACTAGGTTTGAGGCTGGATTGATAACTCAAGGGATGGACCAATTGTTTATGTGAATCCCATAAAAAATAATACATCTATGTTTAAAACTGCATTGTCACCTTAATACATAAACATAATTCATGACTAGAACAAATACCAATCATCTTTTTCAACCATAATACTTATTTTATTTTTTGATTATTAATTCCAAATAACTCACTTATAAAACATCAGTCAAAATTGAAGGATGATACCTCATTATTTTAATAAAATTCCACCTTTGACAAAAGTTTTTTGAACATTGGATCAGTGCATCAATTGAATGAATTGTCACCAAAAATAATCTCCCAATTATCCATAAATCATCAATCCTTCATTTTACTTGTATTGACAAATGTTTACAAAAAATGAAAATTCATACACAAAGTGGTTCCAAAAGTAATATTTAAGGGTCCAATGAAAATCTTAGCTGCTACCCATGACCACACAAAACATGTACTTTAGGGTTACATGTCATGCGATATATTTCTCTAGTAGAAATCCTACTAACCATATGGAAAATAGTACATGTTGTGTTATTATAAATAATACAGATTCATCCCCTTTCATGAATGTATTAATTTTTTGCTCTGATTCCATGTATTCTATCTCCAATTAAGCATGATCCTCAACTATTGATCTGTAGAACCACTATTGTACCACCAAGAATATTTTTCTCCCTTCGATGAGGCCCCACTGGTTGTCCTTCACTAAATAATCACTCAAAAAACCCTTCAAAAATAAAAAATGATTCCCCTCTATGTCATTCCCCTCTATAATCCCACACCCCCACACCTAAATTCACCAACCATCCATATTTTCACACCTAATATACCCATCCATAACTTTATGTCACCCCTCATACTGTAATTATGAATAAATCGGTCCCTTGCAAGCTTTTTCACCACTCGTTTTTTATCCTGAACCACTATCGTCAAATTTATGTCCATTTAGATGGATAATTGAATGTCTGTGAAGAAATAAGGGGGTACAATAAAGAGATGAAAAAGGATTGGGGGCTGGTATAAAAATCTAACCACGGTTTATTTAGATCAAAATTTCTTATGTTGAAGAGCATGGGGGGAACAATATTTTAAGGTAAAAATTATAACGAAATAAATATGGTGGGAATTTTAATTAATGAAAATAAATCAATAAAAATGTTTTTAAAAAATTCATGATAAATGAAGCAATAATTTGGTTAATGATTCCTTCCTTGATGATGAATTTTAATTGCTTAAAATTTCCAAAGTTTCCACCTGATTTGTTCATCACTGTCTGGGTATCCTCTTTCAGTTTTCTTTCCCCATTGACAACCCTAAATAATTTCTTTTCAAATCCCCCATGTTTTTATACTAAAATAGAAAAACCTATTGATATGTTATAATATGTTCTTTATAACCAAATTTTAAGTCAAAAGTAGGCTTTTATTTAAAGACATAAAACTTCTAGTCTGAGTCCCAAGACCTGAGTACATAAATTATGTCACTCCTAGGTAAATCATTATATTTTATAAATAATGGATGTGATAGTATTTATATGTGGGGATATATTTAGGAGATATATATATATTCACAATTGTTGGGTAAATATTTATTTAAATAATAAATACTAAAAATACCTCTAAATTCAATATTCATTCAAATTTTTCAAAACTCATATTGGTGGTAATCATTATGCATTGATATAAAAAAGCATCATATTTGTTTTTGTCATCTATTGGAATAAATTTTCTATTATACCTCCAAAAAGGACCGAAGACACCGGAACTCAAAAAAATACTAAGTCCCAATCACAGAAAAACTAGGTTCTATATATTTTCTCCACATTAAATACTTTTCATCACCAAAAATGATATAGACAAATCTGTAAACCTAGAAAGTCAATATAACAAAATCATGAAAAATAAAACCAGAGTCCACATGAATTTCATTCATATTTGGAGGTCTAAGATTTATGAAAACATGGAACATGACCATACGGGTAACGAAAATACTCCTTCACCATCACTATATGGAAACTATCTC
This sequence comes from Viscum album, assembly GCA_963277665.1. NCBI lineage: Eukaryota > Viridiplantae > Streptophyta > Magnoliopsida > Santalales > Viscaceae > Viscum > Viscum album. The sequence continues at coordinate 774,410,726 of OY728120.1, read as the reverse complement.
CTAAGATTCTATTTTAATGCATTGAAATTGGATAAAAATAATTTGAGGAAAGACCTCAATATAAGAATATGGTCTCATTAATTGATTCTTTCAATGATTCGACACATAAAATATTTTTTCCTGATCCAACTACAATGAATTAATAAAAACCAAAAAGAACTAACATACACCATGGAATGGGTCATTTACGAGGCTTCCTATCAAGAGATAGTACCACTCCCCACCTTTAAATAATGTTCCAGATGACTTCTACATGGGAATGGTCTATCTATGTTAAACAACACTACTGAGCACATCATGAAGATTCTATATTAACGTTAGAAGATATTCAAGGAAACATGATCATTAGGGTCTATTTCATCATTTATAGTCATATACCACCAACATGGAATATAAATAAATGTCAATAGCTCAAGGAATAAAGACAATATAGACCATCATACTCAATCTCTCATCAGTCATCCATGAGAATATTCCATCCAAACCTCAATCTAAAAAAAAGATTGCATCAAACACTATAAATAACTAGAATATTTTGTTATCACTTCTTAGAGAAATACTATAATAAGAATATCAATAAACACCACTAATCCTATCATACATCCCAATATCATACCACTACCCTTTGATGAACCAATTGTATGCAATCCAATGTGGATAGTCCTTCTTGAATGGACCTAGCACCTTATGTTTTTATTCATTTTTTATAATCCCCCATTTATGGGTTATGGGGGAACCTTTAAATGACTCATAGTCTTCATGACATTACATTACCTGAAGGTATTATATGAATTCATCCCATAGTATGACTACTTGGAACTGCCCCTCCCTAGCGTCTACATCATGATTTCAGCTCTCCACCTTCCCATGGATATTCAACTATCTATCCTATACATATTTGAAAATTCCTGGTACTGATAAAAAATTTTATACCCTATAAATATTCCCAATCCATTATATCTACTCTGGTGAATGATACTTCTTTGAATCCTCAAATACAGCTTTATCCTTGTAGAGTCTGTTGGGTACTTCCGTGTAACATGTGGCCTGAAGGCCATGAGGTGGCCTGGAGGGCTTGAGGTGGCTCGAAGGCCTTATGGTGCATGGAATCCTTACTAACTCAAAGGACTGGGTGGACCACATAACTTAAGTACTCTAGGACCAAATTGAAGGATGGAAGGTTGAATAAGATGAATTGTTTCGATGGTTACAGTACAAATAATATATACTACAGTTCCTTATACAGTGCCTTCTACAATACTTCTATAGTACCCAAAAATATGCCTCTGCACAGATTTGATCCTGGTTCTCGTGGATGCACTTGGAGAGTCCTCACTAATAGTGCGGAGGCTCATGTGCAATTTGGATATTCCTGACCAATCAGACAACCCAACACTTTCATCTTCAGACCACTGGATAAAACCTACCAAAACATGAGTGAGCCAAAACCAAAACCTATGATGACATACCTTTCACTATATATCTATTGATTACCCATGATGAAAACTTCATAAAAGAACTTATTAGTCAAACAAAATCTAGGATAAATCTCTTATAGGGTGATCCATGCTCAGAATATTCTTCACAATATCCAATATGGACTCCAAAGGGAAAAACTACAATCCACCAGGGGAAGTGGATGATGTTCACCCCAACTTTGATAAAAGCCTCAATGTCCACCAAATTGATAATATCTATTCATGAAAGACTACAGAATAAAAATCATCACCATGGACATCTCTCACACAATGGGAGAGAGTGGGGGACATGACCTATCTATCATAGATGAGAAACATATCCCTCTCTAAAAAATAACTCAACTACTTTATGGCTATCTATTCAAGAATATCATACATAAAATACAGTTGATATTATCTTTTAAGGGTTTAAACCACAATTCCACTACTACACCACTCTAATATCATTATCAACAATGACCTCAACCTTGATAAAGTCCAAATGTTACTCCAAACTATGTAAGGATGGATTATCATCATTTTATACCTGTATGAACAGAGAAAATGATACGATCGGTACTTATGTATTCAGAACACAACATGAGTATTCTTAATTCCAATTAGCTCCTCTAAAAACATACATTAACAAAAATAGTGTCTGAATGATGACTATAAAATGATAATTAATGATTATGCTGAATACCTTTTGAGGGAATACCATGGGACACCCTTTACAAGTATCCAAACATTCATTCATATTTTCAAGAATCAAATAATAAACCACACCCATAATACAGAAATCCATATTTAGAATATATTGGGTGATTAGTTATAAACTCTTAATGTTTAGATCTTCTCATCATAGCCATGCATTATACTCACCACCGAAGGTGGATCTCACCTCATCTTTTCAAGTGGGTAATTCTATTCAAGGCTGCAAATGGGTAACCTATACATTGTAAAGATTGTACCACTAGTATCATCACAGGAATAGGAATGTCATGAACCTACCTTTAAAATCAAACTGGTTATCTGTGGGTGGAAACATTCATTATATAGGATAATTCAATAATGGTTAGAATGTATCATGGCGAGATTCATAGTATAAGCATACTAGATCAGAAAAATAAATATATTATACATTTACTATCTTAACTATACCCTAATACTTTTACCCCAATGTTCTGAGTTAATCAATATATTATCATGGTTTTATTAAATGGATTCCACAGCCACTACATAAACACTATGTTCCCAAGTCTATCAACTAAACAAAAATATTCTGTAAATCACTTCCCTATATTTCCAAACCAATCCACATAATAGTTCTATCTCTAAAATCTATCTCTAGGTATCAACTACTCTTATACCACTCTCACATGACCTAACCCATTGGGTCCCCTCTATATCCTTTAATAAGGTGATTGTTCCACCCCAAGTCTCCCATGAAAAGGCCAGAGGTTGGAGACTGGAACCAGTAATGTATTAACATATATGGGAGGCCCGATACTATATTTAACTACAAGAGTCAAGCATTATTAATATACAAAATAACTAACAACACCAACATTATATTATATAAAAAAATAACCCTTATTCATTTCTTGAACAAGACATTACAAGATAATTATATCACCACATAGGAAAATATCATAAGAACATTAGATCTTGAAAGGTCTATGAACATGTTTGACATGAAATAAAGGAAATATTTTCCTCACTATAAGGGATCTTTGAAAAATCCATAACTATAGCGATAACCACCACTATCATGAACCACTATGTTCCAAAAACACATCGACTCTAAACAAGTTACAATATATCCAAATATTTTAATACCATCTATGATCCATGCATAGTCGGAATGGATAGAACATGTGTAGGAATTATTCCCAAGTATGGGTGTGTATAAGCATAAATAGTAAGACTCTCTAATACCAAAAAGGAAAGAAAAATGAAATAGTAAAATAATAATATTAAATAGGGAAGGAAATTAGAAAGAAGATAAAAAACCAAGATATTAATTACATATAGAATCCATAGGGATACAGTGATACCTTGGTCATTAAATACCATATCTATGAAACATAATTTCTCAGATGAAACCAAGGATTATTAGAAAATAAAAAGACCATGAAGGTCTAAATATGACTACCCATTTCCAAGTCATATATTGTGGGAAATAAGGAGTTCTAGATTTGTCATAAATATCAAAGTATTAAACTAATATTCCTGTCTGGATTTCACATTTCCACTCTAAACCATAACGGGGGACGCAAATCTTGAAGAGGTACTAATGTTAGTCAAGGGATTACTAAAAACTATCATCCCTAACTACCCAACCATACACGAAACAACATCACCTATCATAATATTTTTTTGGGTGAATCACGCCTCACCAAAGTGTGCGTAAGTCAAGGGAGGACCGATCCTTGATAGGGGACCCTTTAATAATTTATAAATTCACATCAAATGAGGGAGTACCTAATTATAATGGAGGAATCATGTCCTATATATATGGAATACACCAATTTATATAGGTGGGGTACCTACACCTCATTATGTACGGTAATACCTATTTCTAATATAACATGTGGGAATAAAACCTCATTTGTGTTGATGTAATATCTAGGTTATGAAAAAATATAGTATACCCACACATCAAACACATGAAGGGGTAACCGAACATTGTCTTACTTATTGGGGACCCTGGCCTATCATAAGTATTTTTATAGGAGTGTACCTAAACCCTAAACATAGAGGATCATGCCTCAACATAAGGGGGAGTTCTAGAACTCCATGTATACTCCTAAAAAATCACTCAAACTTGATTTCCATATTTATAAATTTAAGATCATTTAACAAGAAAAAACATCTCATAGGTGGCCTTTTATGGAAAATTTGTATTTTTATCACACTATATGGGGAAAAAATACTCAAAATGGACTATAAACTTGTTTGATTTAGAAAACCAAGTGAGAAGATAAGAATCCCGGAATGACATTTAATACCTAAAATGTAACGATGTGTATGACCTTTGGGAATGCACTTACACTATCAGTCTATGATGAGTCAAACTACCTAACGGATAATTTACTGCATAGGTTGTTTTGGTGTCCTGACTTATTGGTTTGTATTTTATTCTATGCCCTATATGGTGTAATATTATGTGATATGTACTTCCAACATACTTGTTGTGTACTCTAATTAGGGGGGTTGGGTCTGTACTCTAGTATAGACCATGTTGAGTAAGTGTACATAGAAGGTACTCCTAAACTATGAACTATTTAATATTTAAGTCTCTAATGAAAACCCTATCCACCACATGTGACCATACATGGAATATAATTAAGATTTACATTTCATGTGTTATTTTTATCTAGTGGAAATCATAGTCATCACATAGAAAATAGTACATTACATGTAGTTTTTGGATACACATTTTGTAGACATAAAATTTATAAATTCTTAACTATTCATGATTTTTTCTCTCTTATTGTAGATTATTAATTTTTCAGATCTAATCATTCCTGATATTCCTCCATAAAATCACTATATTATTGCTACACCACTACGAACCACTACGACCGTCCAACAAGGCCCTCCTGACCATCCTTTATTGGATAAACACAAAGAATCCATTAAAAGGCCCCCTTGATACCCCAATAATTCATTTGGAACCAATATCCCACACCACCTCATGTTTTTTGACCTATAGTCACCCATTACATTCCCCTGATTGTCAGAACCCAACCTAATGGGGCTTTCCTGGATGACAGTAAGTTGAGTATGATACCCCAAACCCACATCCGATAGGCTATGGGTTGGAAACTAGTGCCAAGTAGGCCTATCACACATTAAATAGGCCTTAGAATAAATTACCTATGCACACAGACACATCTCTACATCCACTAAGTAATGAAGTAAACTAAAATACTGGTACAAACACAATGCACAAATGAACTACTAATATCCCACATTAGAGTATGAAAAATGTAATAAAGGTATAAATGTGAAAATAGAGACCCAACAACCAAATATAAGGTATAACCTTAAAAAATGGTATTTGTATCCAAAATGTATAACTGATTAGAAGTCATCTCTTCTACAAAACATTGATATACTCGACTTGCTTCTGGTCTACCTAGGACTCCAGGAAATGAAATTTTAACTATATAATACATGACACCTATGATATGATCCCATATATGGGTTATTATAAATATACCCTTTATTATTCCTTGAAATAAAAAGACATAAATCATTAATAAATATTGAGTCAACACATATCACAATACAAAGGGTGTATATGGGATTACCATAAAGAAGGTAACCAAAATATGTCCTTAAAAGTTACTCAAGCATTAAAGTATGGTCTATCTCAACCAACCACACATAATTATATCATCAAATATCTTTATTCATAATTCACAAGCATTATAAGAGGTCATTTTCCTCTACTAACACTGGAATATCCTTGTCTTGTACAGTGGATAAAATACCCTACTCTAATTTAGGATCTCTGTCCCATTTGGGTTTCATAGATGAGCAAGAATTTACTATGAAGGAGGAACCCTATCCCACTTGATCTCCTAGATAGAGATGTTCTACTACATGGAGGATCGTTGTCACATTTTATATACATGAACAAGAAATATTATACTCTCGTGGAGGATCCATGTCATGTTAGATCTCCTGGATTGGAGAGATTCAACTTCGTTGATAGATAATCCCTATCATGATAATGTGTGTGAAATATGTAACTCTATTTTAATACCATGGTTAGAGGATCCATGACCTTATTAAAGTCACAAGGGAGATATTATAATCACTTAGAGGATCCATATCCCATCGAATGGGATACATAACTCTCCTCAGGGATTAAGAGGGAAAATACACACCTAGATGAACTTTTCAACGTTCTCTGAAAGTACATGGTGTGTAAAATAAGGAACACAACATGTCTTACTAATTCCTATTCTACTTGTGTTTTTTGTCTCGTATGGAATTCATTCCTCCATATACATGAAATGTAGAGATTCATCTAGGTACATAGGCATGTGTCTCTCCCTATATCTGTATACTCTACCCAGGATCATGTACTTTTGATAGTACATGGTGTGTGGGGTTATTTAGGGTTTGGAAATGTGCTCTGAAACACGTCAATTTTTCAAATCAGGGGTACATGGCGCATGGATAAGGCACAAAACCATTTGATAATTATGATCTACCAAAACCCTAGTTCCAAATCAAGGGTACCACATGACCTATTTTCTTACAATATACATACTGTGTAGTCAGGATTCCATTGCAATACTCAACATGTCTCCTACATCCATGCCACACCAGTCATTCCAATAACTATATTCATAAAAATCCTTTCCTTTGAGCCTTAAAATCTAAGGAGACACCTACATTAATCAATTCCCATCCTCTAATGTTCAAAAATCAGGATTCCGTTGACCCGCATGAAGATTTGTCTCACCTCTATTTCCACCCATAAGTCCCGAAACACAATTTAGTCATTCAAGATCTATTTCAAAACTTCATCATCTTCACAAAGAATCTATTCCAAAATCAATTTCACAAACCATCATGAATCAAGGTTTAATTTCATCTTGAACTAGATTAAACATCAAAATATCATCCTACCACATGATAATGATAAATACATGATGAATGTGAAGGGAAATTAAAAACAACAAAGTGAGATATCCATTTTCCCTCACGATCTTGGACATAAATAATTTTTATGGAAACTGAATTAAAAAGAAAAATCAATGAAATGAAAAATTAATGGCCTTAAAAGATTAATTAATCATGATAAAAAAATTTTGAATGAATAATTAATTTTGGATGAATAAATATATAATCCACATGATAATTAGGAATAAGGAATAAGCCAAGAAAATCAAATTCCCTACCATATGGGTGGATAGGTTGTTATAGGAGATTTTAAATCATGCCATTAGTGATAGAAAACCTTGTTTAATTTCTAATCATAGATCTATGATCCCACCATCATATGCCAACACTCTCCTCCATAGACCTCTCCTCCAATCTCCAAGGATATATAGATAACCCCAAAGATGATCTATTGTAGGTCTTAAATAGGGTCTAGAAAGGTTTAATGGGATTTATAAACCATATAAAATCCATTAACTAATTTTATAAATTTAATTTATTCTAACATTTTACCATAATTTAACTTAACTAAAACACCCATGATCGAAAAACCATATATTGTTCCTTGGGTAAAACCCATGTTATATATTTAATAATGGTATCAATTTTCTCATATGTGACTCAATATAAGAGACATTCCATTATTTTCAAAAGCTACATATGCATGATATATTATATTTAACAATATATCCACTCTAAGGCTCTATAGGGCCCTATACTTCACATCGACTCCATACCTAACTCCAAAAATATTATTAAGAATATTCCAATGTTTTAAAAATTATAAGAGGAGTTATTACATTATATCCACCTAAAAGGATTTTTGTCCCAAAAATAAAAAACCTACTCAAACATGTGAGGGTACCAAGCTCGCATATGGTTTCCCACTCCCCAATATATCATAGATGTTCCCATCCAACTAATGAACATGCACCAATTGAAATAACTCACCCAAAGACGATATTCTCATGCCAACCCTTCATTAACACATGATAATTTGTTAAAATAGATCCATAACCAATATCCAGATCAGCCCATTTAGTGACATGTGATTGGTTGGGCATGTATCTCCTCAGTTGAGACAAGTGGATGATTTTTTGCACCCTGTATAACTATGTTGATATTGATAAATGTTATTCTTCCTCTCCAAACATGAACAATATCTGTAAAGGGCCAATGAATCTTAGGGATAATATTTTTCATTGACTAAATATTCGCATTCCCCTATGAGGTGATAACTTAATAAACACATAGTCTCCTTTATTGAACTTGAAATTCCTCCTTCATTTATTTTAATAAGACTTCTAGAATATCTCAATAGTCCTCATCCATTATTTTATAATATTAACTATCTTTTTAATTTCCTTTACTAATAATGGGATAATAAGTTTTGATGCTCCCAACTCTAACTATCATAATGGTGACCACTAGGGCCTACCATATTGGGCCTAAAATAGTTCCATACCAATAGTATAATATTAGTTTTTTTTATAAAAAATACACCAAGGGTAGATGCTCCGTGTATTTTCAGTCAAAGTCTAATATGAATGCTCGAAGCATGTATTGCAGGACCTAAATGGTCCACTTAGTCTGGATATCCATATGAAGGTGTAACAACATTTTCATCCACAAATGTGTCCCAAAATACTTTTATAACATTCTAAATAATATTTACATGAAACGAGAGTTGTGTTTTGAAAAAATCATCATGGTAACTCCATGAAGTCGGATTATGTCTTGCATGTACAATCATCCCAATATCTCTACTGAAATTCTCTATTAGGTGGTAAGGAAGTGGTATGACTTGTCGAGTCAGTCTATAAACACCTAGACAAAATTGTGAACTTTAAATTATCATGGAAATACCATCCTGAAATCTTTGGTGATACCATCCATCTTCCACTCTAGTACCTTAAAGCGTTTGGATAAACCCATTGGTACCTAGTTGTTGACATATGTCTATTTAAACATTACTCATCAAGAGATAAAAATAGAAATAAAACTCTATCTCTAGAAAAAAAAAATCACCTATGTTCTTGTTACATATTTGAAACTCTAGGATGTACTGATTAGGGGGTTTGATGAAACTTCCTTAACACCACTTCTTATAGCAAGACTGGATCCATTATTCGTCGTCAACAAATTATAATATATTCCCCACTTTGATAAATTATATCAAGAGAAAATTATATGTATATATATTCACACAAGACCTCACAATAGATATTCCTAAGCTATGTCTCATTGAGATATCAAAGAAGTGGAGGGGTGAAAACCATCTATTGGAGGTATTTTGATCCTCCCACTTTTATACAAGATAACTTCAACAAGGCCAACTACTCTGAAAAATTTCTCAAAAACTATGAATATTTCTTCATGGTGGGAGGGTATTCCACTATATTCCCTTTATAAAGAGCATATAATATCTCAATGTCATAGTTTTTTAGTAATTCCATTCATAATTGATGCCTTAGGATGAAATATTTTTGAGAGAATATATACCTGAGAATATTATGATTATAATAGAAAATGAATCTCTCTAACATAATATAATTCCACCTAGTCTTCAAGGATAAAAATACTACAACCATATCCAAAAAATGGGTCACATAATTTTTCTCATGGGATTTTGATTATCAGTTCACAAAAGCAATCACCACCTACCTCTACATAAAAAAACAACCATGTTTATCTATAAATGAATCACAAAACACTACATACTCAAATCCATCCTCTTGTAGTTTCAATATGGTGAACTCATCAACCTCTTCTACATCTACTAATAATACTACTGAAATTTTTCAATCCACATGAATGATTTCCCCTTTGAATTCAATATTGTCAAGGGTTCCATGAATCTAGAGAAATCAGGACTAAATCTCTAGTAATAGTCAACCAACTAAAGGATGTTCTTCACATCCATTACACTTTTGGGTGGATTCCAAGATAGTACTACGTCGATCTTAACTGGGACCACTAATACTCCTTTCATTGAGAAGACATTTCCCATGAATTATAACTCTCAAATCCATAGTTGAAACTTTGAGATCTTCCCATAAAGATAGAACTCCCGTAGGACATTTAGGACCATCCCCAAATGTCTTGAATTCCCCTCCTATGATTTGGAGTACATGATGATGTAATATATGAACACCACTAAAACATAATCCAGGAAAGGCTGAAATATTCATTTCATGATTACCATAAACACTGATAGGGAATTCATCACACCAAATGGAATCACCAAGTACTCATAGTGACCATAGTGGAATCAAAATTCCAACTTCAGTATATCCTCGTCTGTACCCCATAGCTGGTGATTACTAGACCAGTGGAAAACATTCACTAACCACCACACCCCATTTCATTTGGTCTAATAGGTCATAAATTATTAAAAATAGATACTTATTATTAATAGTAACTTCGTTTAGGTGACTATAATACATGCATAACCTCAAGATCCAATCCATATTCTTAGTGGAAAACACTGGGTCCTCTCATGAGGACACACTGGGTCTGGTAAAGCCCTTACTTTTTAACTCCTCCATTTGAACCCCCAGCAATCACAACTTTTTAGGGGCCATAAGAAATTATTTTAAAGATATTAGGTTATTCCCTATCTGTAGGTTTATATATATGTTTATCCCTCTATTGGGGGGGGGGTGTAATCCCAACACATCCTCTATAAAGATGTCTTCATACTCCTCCATCAATGAATGGAAATGGAAGCTTATAGTGTTTTCTAGTCCATGGTTTATACTTGCCAATTCATGGGTAATCAGGTCTATCCTCCTATATATGATCCAATATTGTTTTGTCTAATATTTTTTCTCATTAAATAATAAAATTTTTATCTCATCAACATTTACACACCACAACTGTCATTAGTAAAAGTCAAACAATGCATCAGCTATGGAAATCTAGTTCATACCAATAATGAATTCACATGGAATCATTACCACAATGAAGTGATCACATGTGAAACTACCTCCTCCAATATTCAAGTCAAAATTCCAATATAAGTGTCTAACAACTAATACTTCCTTAGTTAGAGTCTCTAATGTCAAGGGATGAACTTGAGGCTCTACTGGTATCTCATGATCTCTCACTATGGTTGAAACATGGAAGGAAGGGATGCGTATGTGTATATAAACATTGATGATAAATAATAGGGGACATAGATCAAAACATATACCATAACTTTATCCTCAAGATCATAATACATCACTACTTACAGCTACCCATGTTGATGACCACCACCTCCCTCATCCAGGTATTGATCACCTGAAGGTTATGGTGGTTGTAGTGGATCATATCATTGGTATACACATAGAGATATATTGGGTTGTTTATAAAATATAATTCCCAATATATCCTCCTACTCACATGGTGACCTATGCCTTAGTAGATCTTCCATATTATCTCTAACTACTTCTGCTTGTCTGGTCAAACATTACCACAGGATGTGACCTTATCCATCATAGGAATAAAAATTTCCCTCCCTTGGTGAACTAGATCCTCTTAAATATCATTGATCATGTTGAAATATTATACCTTGTTATCAACTGGTCTTATGTCACCTTAGTACAATCATATGATCTTGATCACTATGGAATCTTCAAAATTTCATCTTCTGGAAGTCATGATGCATTCTTATCCTCTGAACATCATTATTGGGCTCCACTAGATTAAATAATGGATTGGTATGACCTGAAAATCCCACGGGGCCACAATAGGTGGGTCCACACACTATTGAATGAGTGAAATAACTACCTTTTGTCCACCCAAAGTGAGAAACATAGGATTAGTTCCCTATATTGAGGCCTCATCCCCAATCAGATCATAACCATGAATCCATTATAGGACCATTTGTGGAGGTCTATCATCATGAAAACAACATTTATTACACACGATGCACCGAGGTCACTAAGAATATCTAGATAGATAACTATAGAATGATATGTAACCCAAAACCATTCCTATATGATTCATATACCATTTTTTCTGCACAACCATTTCATGCATGTATTGAGATAACTAGAAGGTTATCAGAGTCCAGATGAATGGATATATTGTCTGATTCACCACCACTGTATTTCCTTGCCTAAGATCCAAACATGAGATAATTTATCATTTTTTTCCTAGTTCCCAAACCTATTCTCATAGAAAGACTATCTTCAAACACTAGTACTATGTCTATATAGCCTCTAATATAACTCTATCATGACCAAAACCACTAGGTCCTTCTTGGACGGTGGTAACAAATCGTGAAATCCCAATCCCACCATCAATTAGATAGGGTCTAGTGACTATCACTGAGTAAGAATATCATACACATGTGAGGATTTAGATTAATTTAATTTTACACACACTCACATCTACACATCCACTAATTATTGTAGTAATGTAAACTACTAGTTTCAAAACAATTCAAGCATGAACTAATAATATTCGACGTCAATGAATTATATAAGGTAAAAAATGTATAAAGGGGAAAAAATAGGCCCAATATCCATATAAATTGTCCAACATATAAAATATTGTATCTATCTCAGAAACATATAACTTCTTGAAATCCATCTCCACCACACTACACCGTTATTCACTACATACTCCTAGTTTACTTAGGATTTCTTCAAAAGGACCATCGTCTACATAGGACATGAAATGTGCTGGTAGTCCAATATAGGTGTAAGTATATATATACCTATTAGGATTACCTAAAATCTTAAATAATAAATAATCAATAGACAGTGATTCAACTCATAAAAAAATATAGAGGGTGCATAATGAATGATCACAAAAATTAACCCACGTATTCCCATATATGGTACTCATGAATCATAGTATGGTTTGTCCTATCTATGCACACATAATTACATTATCAGAAATCATTATTTATAAGTTTAATGTATTCTATATGGTCCAATCCATCTACTAACTTGGAGGATCCATGTCCCTTATAGTGGGTAAAATACCAAACTCTAGTGGAGTGTCCTTGTCCTGTCTATGTTCCATGGATGAGAGAGATTTTACTCTAAAGGGGGATCCCTATCCCATTAATTCTTTTGGATGGATGAGAATATAATTCATGAATTACCCCATTTATATCCAATTTTCTTAGATGGATGAGATTCTACTCATGTGGAGTATCCATTTCTCATAAAATCTTCTGGATAGGTGATATTGTACTTCGTAGATAGAGGATATATGTAACATCCTAAACCATATTCCACTAAATGGTTCCCCAAACTAGTGGGTTAAATAGCCTCAAAGGAAAATCCCAAAACTCCAGAGGCTACCAACTAGAAATGAGGTCCTAGGGTGTGTTAGTGGGGGGACTATTCCCTTATATTAGAGTCTAACAAAATGGTATAAATCATACAATCAAAAGTGAAATCAATAAATCAATTAGAAAGAAGATTAATATCCAAGACATGAATATATAAATAAATTACAAACGGAAACTCATATAGAATTATGATCACGTTATTTTTCTAGGAATCATCCAAAATAGGTAAACATGTATCTAGTAGAATACATGTATCAACCTACCTAAATTCCAAAAGAATATCCTAAGTTTCATCAGGAACCTCAACTCAGTCATGTCCTCCCCTGCTCTTAAGAATAAAACAAATCAAGTATTGTACTATGGGATATATATCTGGTCCATACCTATATCCATATAGTCTGTCCAGGTAGCCAATGGTGGCCAGAATAGGGTGTGAGATTACACTCAGTAGGCCACCACCAATGATGTCTATAACATATCGAGGATATGCAATACAGGCTGAGCAGTGTGAAATATATATCACAGTTATAAGAGAAGTGAAACAATGTTCTGAAGCAATACATGATACATGTAATGTGATTTTGTCTAAAAAAACAAGTATCCCTTTATAATACTGCTAGGATACCCTAAACAAGGGAAATTGTAAGATATAAATAAACAAGTGATACTGTATGGTCTACCCAATGGAATCAAATTCCCATAGTAGGGCTATTTGCAAGTATAGAAAAATATATCCATCATGGAAATGCTATATAACCAAGTGTAAACCACTACCAATACCATGCTATATAATACTGTATATGACATTCAACAAGTCCTTTCCATATAACCAGGTCATCCTCAATGATTGTTCCATGTAATTAAAAGTTCCATACTACGAAGGGATATATCCCTCGTATAAAGGACCAAAGAATCCTGTATGACTCCTAGGAGAATCTTGATGGAATATTGGTAAATACCTAGGTGTAGTCCAAGGACCATGTCAACAGAACATTTCTAATGCGAGTCTAAGAGAATCTAGATCCAATCTATATCAAGGACCAAGGAATTCTATGGAATCAAACCCCAAGGAGGAAACTAGTCTATGGAATCCACTACCACAATCATGATCCATGAGAGAAACATCAATGGAATCTAATGCGATCAAGATCCAAGTTATACCAACTATATAATGCACTACCACATCATTACATAATTTAATATCATTCATCAACTCACATTTCAGGAGTTTACCAAATCATATAATAATTACATATAAAAAATCAATCAATATAAATAACATTCAAAGGAGGAAACATCAATCTTATATTCAATTATATTCCATTTAATCATTTTATAAGGCCTCTTCGAACCACACAATATCACATGAACCCCATGGGTGTTATAAAAATAGTAAAAGTGAATGGAAGACCCCATGGGTGACCTAGGTTAGGTAAACAACCTCTAAAAAACATAAAGGAACTAGTGGGAATCCATAAGAGTTTCTAGTCCATCCAGTTAACCATTTAATAAATGAACGGGGAACCGTATGAAATTCTGAAACACAACACAATAGAAACTACACTTAGAAAATGCCAAATCTTATGGGAAAGGTATAGAACACCTACTATCGGTATTTAGTAGAACACTATTCTAGTATCATCTTGTGATTTTATCTAGTTCAGAAGAAAAATGAAGAAATGGAAAATAACATAGAAATAGTGCATATTAGCTTTCAAAAAAATATCTCTATGAATATGATGTAAAAAGAATAATGGATTAAAAGGAATTAATAACTCACCATAATGAATCCAAAGAGAATTATGGATTTCAATCCCAAGTGAAAATGATGATATAGGAGCCAAGCCTACTTCACATCTTCAAAATGGAGGCCCCAACATCCAAATATCTAAAACAATGGAAGAAAAGAAAGGGGTTTAAAAATATAAACTCATTAATGGAATTTTGGAAATTTCTCCCACATACATTGTGCTGAATGGTTGGCCAAACTATGCACAAATCCTATACCAACCATGAACCTGCCACTATCTGATAGTGGAACCTTATAAGATTAGGCTAACCAAGAACTAGACATGTGACAACCTCTACTAAAAACTAAAGATACATTCGCATGGATATGCACCTTGATTGTTATAGTTTCCTCAGATCATGTGGCCTCTTAAATCCAATTATCCAGAACATTAAAATTCATAGAAACTGTGTGGCCTACCACACATGATTTCTAATAACAATTTAGTTAGCCTTATTTTTCCAAAATTTCAATCTACAAGCTATGAACAGGCCTAGACACCCCCGATAGACCAATGACCACATTTTCCTCTCACATTAGGCCATTTAAAACATTTAAACTGAAAAAAGATCCATACCTCATAGGAAATCTTGGGATATTACAATCATCCCCCTTAAGGCAATTCCTGTCTGAATTTCCCTTTAAAAGGTGGTCAAGAATCATATGAGAATGGAATCAGCCACTGAGTATGTATGTTGGGCTCCCACTCCCATGTTTTATCCTATAAATGGATGCGATTCCATAGAACCTGTACTACAGAAATTGATTTCCCTTAGAAAATATTATTTCTCATATCAATGATAAGAAATAGATTCTCGTCTTATGGTGCATCAACCTATAAATCCACCTCACATGGATGTAGAGTGTTAAACATGTTTTCATGATAATAATTCACCTGAGGTACATGGATGATGTCAAGCACATCCTGGTACCTCTTAGGTAACTTCAACCGATAGGCTACCATCTCAACTCTCAACAAAATCTCAAATGGCCTACCATATCATAGTGAAATGTTAACCTATATTCTAATCTTTCTATGTCCCAGTCTCCATGAGATATGTAAAAAATACATGATCCCTGACCTAAAACTATAGAGATCATAAAAAATGATTGGTGTATGAAATCTATATTGAATGTGAAGTAACCATCCAATTCTGAAACTACTAGTCATACTATGTAGTCTCATACATGGGACATATTCCCTGTAAAGCTTCATCACCTACCACTAACTAGCACATGTGAAATTTACATGGACTACCCTTAAAATAATTATAATGTTATATTGTTATAGTCACCTAATAGATATTATTTTATGAGAACTCAACTTGGGGTGTATGTCACTACCATGAAACCCCAAAATCATGAATGCATGCTCTTAAATTTTCCTCAAGCTCCTGTATCATATGATTTGACCAGCGAATGTTTTATGTGTGGTATATCATTATCAGAATCACCTTTTTACCCAAATCCCTCTGCAAACTCTGATAGAGATGAGACATAAACTTAATATCCCTATCTGATACAATGGTCTGAGGAACCCCATAAAGTCCTACTATCTCATGGATATACAAACTCCCAATATCATCCACCCTAAATGTCTCCTTTATCAGCTAGGAATAGGAATAAATCATGAGACTATCCACAATAACCCATACAACTACACTACCACAAGGTGACCTTGGAAAATCTGTCATGAAATACATCAAGAAATCATCCCATTCCTTCTTAGGAATGGGTAGCTGCTGTAAAATTCTGGATGGTTGCTGATGTTCTGCCTTCACCTAATGATAGGGGGAACTCTTCATAACAAAACTAGCTACCTAATGTTTCATACCATTCTAGTAGTACTGATGGTTTGAGTCATGGTACATCGTAGTTATGTGAAGGTGAACATCAAAAACTAAGTCATGAAACTCCTACATCATCTCCTTGCATATATCTAATAGAACCCAATCATGACCATGTATTAATATAATATCATACTCACCCATAGTCTAACCAAGAGGTAGGTCTTTACCTACAACACTCTCCCATAGGTATAGGTCCTCAGAATCAGATATATGGCTCATATATAATTTATCTTGAAGGGTATAGTTAAAAAATAAGGATGTAATAATAGTATTAACTTGGCTATCTCGCAACTCCAAGTGTATATCTGAAAACAAATCCATAAGTTTCCACTCACTATTGGCCTACTGTATTTCCTATATATAAGTCCTAATTCTCAGTGCATCAACCACTATATTTCCTTTTTCAAGTGTATAAGAATGATCAAAGTCTTAATAATGTAAGTACTTAACCCACCTTTACTACCTCAGATTTAAATAAATATGTTTAAATATATAATTGAGGCTTTTTTGTTCCATTTACACCACAAAATGATCTCCCAATAAGTAATTTATCTAACAACACAAATCATGAACAATTGCTCCTAACTCGAGATCATGCATAAGGTAATTCCTCGAATGTGTCCTCAGTTGATGAGACCCATACACCCAAACTCTATCTCCTTACATAAGAACTACTCCTTGTGTTATTACTGATGCATATCAATAACTAGTGTAGCCCCTTCCCATCTCTAGAAGTATCAGGACTGGTACTGTAGTAATTCTCCATTTCAGATTCAGAAAGGTCGTCTCATAGGTATCTATCTATACAAACTTCACACACTTCTTAGTCATGTATATCAGTGGAAATGATACGTGTGATAACTCCTATATGAAATTATTGTAATACTCATCTAGCCATAAGAAAATCCATATTTCAAATATTTTCGTGGGATGCTCCCTGGAAACTACAACTCTAACCATCTCTTGGTCAATATGTAATACTATATCTGAGATAATATGACCTAGGATGTGAATATTATCCCTCTAGATATGGAAGGTTGTGAGAATATCATATAAATTATTCTCTCTCATTGTATCCAAAACCATATCAATATGTTTGGAATGCTTGGACTGATTATGAGTATACACCAAGATATCATCCATGAAAACACCAAAAATGAATCTATATAATGATGGAAAACCCACTTCATTAGTGCCATGAGAACTGATGGTCCATTCGTGAGACAAAACAACATAACTAGATACCCATATAGACCATACTTACTATGAAAGGCTATACAACGTATGTCTACTAGTCAAACATGCACCTAATGATATTCAAATCTCATTTTTTTAGAATACAAAAAATCCATAGAACTGATCAAAAAGGTAATCTATCTCAGTAAAGGGATTCCAGTACTTAACCATCATCTTGTTTAATTTTCGACAATCCACACATATCTTATGGGTACCATCAACCTTTTTCAAAAAAAGACATGCGATCCCCTTTGGGAAGTACTGAGTCATATTAATCCCTTTTCTCCAAGTCCACTTGCTTCCTCCAGAGCTCTGCAAACTTTGCAGTTTCCATCCTATAAGGAGGAATGGGTACCAATGTATCTCCATGGACTATATTGATAGAGAACTCCTCCTCAATATTAATATCAAAACTAGAAAGGTCTCTTGGAAAAATGTCCTCAAAGGGATCAACCACTTGATGAAAATCTTCTTGAGGTGATCCCTAATCATCCAAACATTAAATAGCAATACGGGCTATTATCCATCCCATCCAACATTTCATTGGTCTAGGTCTGCTCTCCTAAACATCCCATTCACCCTTTGAAAAAAACCAACCGTCTTGTGATTTGAAAGTCACCCTCCAGTGATAGAAGTCAATATGGTATTGATAAATAACTATCCATTCCATCTCAATTATGATGTAACACCCTATCATTTCAATGAAAAAATGATAAGATAAGAAGTGAAATCCACCAATATCAAGGGGGAATGCGTTACACTAACATACACAATTTATTTTGATCCCCAATGGAGTTTCAAGAATCTTCACAGCATTAGAAAACTAAATCACAAGCCAAATGATCTCCATAATAGGTATAGTGATGAAACTATTCTACTCAAATTTATCAAAAATATAAGATACAAGAGTAATGGATACTATGATTGTACCTCTCACCAAAGACGGCCCAGTGCTCTGCTTAGGTGTAGGATGTACATAATAGGCTAGACTGCAGCTATGTGACACAACATTACTATTTGGAGTAAACCGACTTTTCATTCTCAGTATAACTAGTGCCTACATACCTTATATATGACCACAAATTCAGCCTAAACTATAAGAAATATTCTTTCTCCTTGCATGATGTGGAGTTTTAAAACCCTCTCCTAAACCTGGTGTTAGTGATGACACCTACTACTAACTACTAATGGAAAGGTCCTAGAAAATTAATATAAATAGCCCATAATATGAAATCTTGACACATGAATGGGTCTTGATCATATTGATTCCTCATATGTCCACATATTCCATACTGATTGAAGAAAATAGATCTACCCACACTAATTTCTTGATTGGTACTCATCTCACAGGAAGCCTCAAAAGGTCACTTCCTACCACTAAAAGCTGATCCATTGGCTTCAGAGGCTGAAAATCCCTTCTCCACACACCATCATCCCTCAGGTTCCACTGTATAATCGTCACCTAATTTTCTATATTATTAATATTCATCATCATAAACATGTTGACCTAATATTGAATAGATTTTATAAGATCTTCCTTGTAGCGAATCGTCCTCAATGCCTCATCAAGAAGGTATATCTTTACAAAACCCTATATCTATATAAAGCATGATGAATATTCCATAACTGTCAACATGCCCTACTCATGACATATGAACTCACTAGCCCTCCCTACTCTTAGAGTCCTAGAAAAAAAGTAATCATAGAACCCATTTTCGACATCCCTCCAAACCATTTATTTTTGAGTATATGCTTGGTTCAAAACACCCCACTAGCACTTTGCTACTCCAAAAAAAATATTTGTCATGAGATTCATTCTCCTCTTATGAGGTGTCTCTAGATTCACTAGAATTGAAAACTTTTTCTCAATACACATCTTAGTAGCCTATATACTACCATCCCCTTAAAATGTGGTAGGATTCTGATACTGTAACACATGTGTCAACTCTTCTATAGAGGGGGAAATATGTGGTACTCCCTAAAAAGTCTTTATATAGTGTAAAAACCTCTGACAGAACTGTTCTTCAGATCCTATGTATGGTCAAAATCTGGACCCTTAGCTAGAATTATAGGAGGATCTACATGTATCCCATGGAAAACTACCTATGGAACATGGTCATCGCCATACATCTGGTGTAGTAATGGAGGTCATTATTATTGAATGTCCCTATAATTACAAAAACATTCCTCAAAAAATATCAATAAAGAAATTTTATTGTTATTAGAGTAGGAATATTCAAAAAATTACTATAAATAAGTTTCACTCCTTTTTCTGCTCCTAATGTCAGTACAATGTAAAAAAGAAACAGTCATAACATCACTAAAGAGACTACCCAATTCCCACTCAAAATCCATGTCAATTCCAAGATATCTATTTCCAAATTTAAATTCAAATTTATTTCACAATTCACTTTAATTGGTTGAACCAAATGGTTCACTGCATTTGATCCATAAGTGACCTTACACCTCATGAACCAAAATATGGTTTCCCCTTAATCCACACCATAACACGTTCCAATCCATGTAGTCAATGATCCATGAATAAATGTGCCATTGATGACTACTTGGGGTGTCTATTATAGCCTAATCTAAATAATTATTTAGATTACAAAATGCAATCTATGCACCAATAATGTTTCTCATTTCCTGGTACAAGTAATCTATCACAAAATCAAGTATATCACACAAGGAACATATCACAAGGTCAATCAGTCAAAAAATGCATCCTATATGGAATGGTATGTGAAATATAGAAGGTTCCTAAATTATTCATGAGATGTATACCCTCATCTCATTAGGAAAAAAAATTAAACTATTAATCATATCAATTATTATAACACAATATATGTTCATTAACCAATGGTGAAATCATATAAACTAAAATAGTAAAAATCTATAAAACAACTATTTCGTACATGTCAATTTTGCTTTTTCATATACATGGGTTTGCTACTCCCTATAACATCTCATTACCAAATTCCAATACCTTCATATCTCATATGTATTATTTTAAAATAATAATCCAGATATGAAAAATCATCTAATTCAACTTTTAACATCCCGACCTGAATGCCACTAAATGGTTCCCCAAGCCGGTGGGTCACATGACCTCAAGTGAGTCTCCCCAAACACCAATGGTTACCTACTAGAAAAAAGATCCAAGGATGTTCCTATTGGGAGACTATTCCCTCATGTTAGAGCGTACCACAATAGTCTCAATCATACAATCAAATGAAGAAGTATTAAATCAGTCATATAGAAGATAAATATCCAAGATAGGAGCATATAAAAGAATTCCAAAAGGAAACTCATATACAAGGATGATCATGGAATGTCTCTAAAAATAATCCAAAATAGGTATACATTAATCAAGTACAATACATGTATCAAAATACTAAAATTTCAAAATGACAATCCCAGTTAGCATCATAATCCTTAGCTCGATCCCTTGCTCCCCTTATTTTAATCATAGCACAAGTCAAACAACGTAATATGGGAACTTTCCCTATTCCGCACCTACATCCATAAATTCTGTTTGAGTACCCAGTAAATTATTGAATAAGGTGTGGTGTAACACTTAGTATGCCACAAAAAATAGATTCTATAATATATTTAGACTATTAAATAGAGGCTATGAAATGTTTAATATATATAAAAGGTATAACAAAAATGAAACAAGGTTCCCAAGGCATATATTATACGTGCAACATGATACCATATAGCCAAACAAGGCTCTCAAAAAAATATTGTAAGTCTCCCATAAACAAGGTAAATAGTAAAATAGAAATAAATAAATAATACTATCCAGTCTACCAATTAGAGTCAAATACCTATACTAGAGCTATCATCAAGGATAAAAAAACATATCCATCATGACCATACGGTATAACCAACTGAAAAAACTACCACATCCATATCATGTGATCAAAAGTGTCTGACCATGAAGGGCTAGATCTGGGGTATAGAATATCAATGAATCCTCATCGATTCTTAGGATAATATTTATGGAAACTCGGAAAATACCATGGCGGATTACAAGTAGTATTTCAATAATACATGTCAAATGTGAGTCCAAGAAACTCAGATCCAAGGGGTAGAAAGGCCCATGACATCCAACATAATCAAGACACAAGGAGGAATCAATTCCATGTTTCCCACTACCACAATCAAGATCCATGGGAGAAACTTCCATGTCACCTAGTTGAATCAAGATCCAAGTTATAGCAATAAAGGTATACAATACCATTTCATCACATCATTTAATTTCATTCATCAAGTCACATTTCACTAGTTTACCCACTAATATAATATTTCCATATAAAAAATCAATCAAAATAAATAACATTAAAAGGAGGAAATATCCATCTCATATTCAATTAAATTCCATTAAATCAATTAATTAGGCTTCCTCTAACTAGCCAAGCTCAAATACCCCCCATGGGTTGTTTAACAAAAAGAAAAGGTAATAGAAAATCCCATGGATGGACTTTAGTGGGGGGAAAACCTCCAAAAAACATAAATTAACTAGTAGGAATCCCTAACAGGTTAAATTCTATCCAATTCATCCATTTCATATATTGAAGGGGCACCTTCAGAAATTCTGGTGTGTAGAACAATGAAAACTACAATTATAAAACCAAAAACCCCATGGGAAAGGTGTAATCTATCAATCATTGGTATGTAGTAGGGAACACATATAGTATCAGATTTTGATTAGATACTGTTCAAAAGGAAAATGAATAAGAAATTAAGAACGTATAAATATGGCATATTTTTATACATGTAAAAAATTCATTCGATAGAAGTCAAACAAAGAACAACACAAAAGGAATGAATAACTCACTGATGTGGATCAAATGAGACTGAAGAAATTTATTTCTATATATGGATGGGAAAAGGAGAGAAAATTATACCTCATGGCCGGAAAATGGAGCTCCTAATATCCTAATCATTTGAACAGATGTAAAAAAATAATGGGGTTTCAAAAAATAAACTTAGTAAGGGAATTTTGGAATTTTCACCTAAAAACACTAGGACACATGGTTTGACCACACAATTGGCCAAATATCGGGTAAAAAATGAACTCTATACTATCTTAAGGTGAACCTCACATAGTTAATGAACATATTATGACTATCAATGAAAAAACTAGGTGACACCCTCTGCTAAAATCTCCAAATCCATTCACACTGGTGTGCCCCCCAAATTCACATGTTTTCATCAAACAATACAGCCTTCTAAATCCCACTATCTAGGCCACCATAGTTTGAAAAACCATGCTAATTTCATTGAATAGTTTTTAAAAATCGTGTGGTCTGCCTTATTTTTCTCGAAAGTAGGCTCTAGGCTCCAAAAAATCCCTAGACACTCCGATACACTAGTGATCACATTAGGAAATCACATTAGGCCATAAAAAATCATTTAAATTGAAAAAAATATCTTTAACATGTAGTAAAACCATGATTATTACAATCCATATCCTCGTAAGGTGGGTGGAGTAATTGACACTATCTGAATCACATAGGTAGAGGATCCCACTCATCTCATAATCACCTAGGTGAGATTATACAATTTTAAAGTATACCTATCCCATAATGTGAGATACCTAACACTATCTAGGGATTAATTTGGGAAAATATGTTCCTATAAATACCATTCCATGTTCTTTGTAAGTACATAATGTGTTTAAAATAGAACACATATCATCTCAATGACTCACATTCTACCTATGTTTCTCTATCTCACCCAACATGTACTACTGCATACATATGGAATGTATTAATTGGGCTAAGTAATTAGGCATATGATTTTTCTAATGTTTTTATTTTATACCCATCTCCATGTACTATTTTTAGCATGGGTGTGTGGTTTCTACAGTTTTGGGAATTTACTCTAGTATATGTCGATTTTTTGGCCCATTGGTACATGACATGTGGATATGGATAACTTCCATGTGATATTTATAAGATATCAAAAACCTAGTGTCACATAAACAGGACTATAAAACATGTGTTCTTGTGAACTACATGTCAGGTAGTCAAGTTTCCATTATTAGACTCAATGTGCCTCCTACATCCAGGATTTATGAGTTATATATATCAATAGATTCACTTAACATCCCTCCATTGACCCCGAAAATCAATGCAAATACCTATGTTCATAGATTCATAACCTCCAGTGGCTAGAAATTTAGATTTCATCAACCCACATAAAGATCTTTCATGCCTCCATCACCACCCATAGGTCCCAAACCTCAAGTCGGACTTCCATGATCCACTGGAAAGCCACATCATCTTTGAAATACATAAATTCCCTAATAAATTTCATAAACCATCATGAATCTACTTTTGATTGTATCTTAAACCATATTAACCATTGAATTGTCAACTTACCATAGTATAATTATGAATACACAAAGAATAATGGGATAAATGTACAAAAACAAAAATTAAGATCATAGACGTCCATCACAAACCTGGCGATCAACTGATTTCATGGAAACTAAATTGACAAGATAATTCCATGGGATAAATAAATAAATTTCTTTAAAATATTAGCCAATTAGGACGTTAATAATATAAAATTATGAATTAGTTTTAGAAAAATTAATTTATCTTTGATGTGATTTTCAAGAGAATGGAATATTCCAAAAAAAATACTTAGATTAAGAGTGGATTGATTCTTAGAGAATAATTAAACATGTTGGGTTTTCTATATTGATCCCTATTTAATTTCAGATCACCAATCCATGATCGCAATACCCATACTCTCCACCAATACCCTATCCTCTAATCACTATGGTTATGAAACCAACCCAAGAGATGATATATTGTATGGCATAAATTGAGGTTGGAATGGTTTAAGGGTATTTAATATATAATTAAATCAACCAATTTATTTAGACAAACTAATTTAATATAACATCTTTTCACATCATCACTTAACAAAAATTCCTGGTGTCAATAAAATGTATGTCGTTTACAGGGTTAAACCAATGTTCCATATTTTATAGTGGTCTCATTTTTCGCATCTAAGACTCCATTCAAGAGATATTTCATTATTTTAAAAAAACTACAAACACATGATATATTAATTTTTTGGTTTTTAATAAATCCATAGTAGAGATACAGAGGGCATAAAACAACATGTAGACTTCACACATAACACTAAAAATATTATTTAAAATATTCTAATGTTTTAAACAAAAAATAGAATCATTACAGAGCTACCCTGACATAGTCATACATTACCATTTACACAACTTTAGTATAGAAATAAATCCCCTATAAGAACAGTTTCCATGTTTTTAACAACACAAACAACTTTTTTAAACCATTGGATTTAATAATGTTTGTGTATGAGTTTATGAAGAAATATACGGGAGGAATTGGGAGGAACAAATGTTTCAATGGATAATGTGAAGGTTTTACCACCATTCATTGTATCTGAAACCACAAAAATGGTTAATGAAGGGGATACCACAATCATGAGGAAAAAAATAATAAAAAAAATAATTTAGGATTCAAAATTAGGGAAAATAAATAAAGAAATATAATTTTTTTCTTGGAATTAATTTCTAGTTCACTTTCTATATTGGGGGCTCTATATATCCTCTCCTCCACTTCCATATGGTATATATAAAAAATGGATAACCCTATAGAGTCATTATTAGGTGGGTTTAAAACCATATATTATGTCAAAATTGATATTTTAATTAATGGTGTAAAATGGATCGATCTAGAACCCATCACTTCCTCTTACAAATTATGTCTCTACTAGGTAATATTAATCATTTAGACAAATAAGAGGTATTAAAATTATTATCTGGAGCCCTATATTATTGATATAACTATTCATACCCATGGGGTAAATATATATTTATATAGTATATATAAAAAATACTTTAAAATTCCCCATTAATTTAAATTTACCAAAAACATATCTGTAGGGGACCCAAGATCAACAGAACCACAAAAAAATTTCCATGATAATCTTCTAGGGTAAATTTATTGGTTTACCATATTATTGGATTTCGGAATCTAAAACTTAACAATTATTTATATCCTAATAAAAAACATATATAGGTCATACAAAACATATGATCATAATGTAAATATTCTGACAATGTGATTTTAATTTGAGAGAAAATTGAATGTTAGGGAATATAATTATTTTAGATATTGATATTACATATTATCATGGGAATGGAAATATGATAGTGAATACCTTGAGTATTAAATGTCATGCACATGTGGTTTTTGAGGATAAGAATAAATAGAAAATCATGTGTATGTTTTTGGGAACATGATTACATATTTAGAAACATGCTGAGAAAATGGTATTTTAGATTAGTTTAGATTCCCCTACTATGGTGAATCTAGTAAGGGAGAAATGGATTTCTGATTTGAAATTTGTTTCATTCCAGGATTCCCTTTTCAGAAGAGAGAATGTGGTTGCATGGTTTATAGAGTCATATTTGAGTTCATATTCCTAATATTTTTTAGTTGTTCCATCCTTGATGGGGGGAAAAAGTGTTAAAGGTGTATCATCATTCTTATTTTTTTGGTTCATCCCATTGTTAATATAATTCTTTATTTAATGAAACCAACATTATAGTTTTGATTTTGAAACGTGATACAATCGATTATGTCATGTGATTTCTTACATGTTAATAGGAAAATATGGAGCATTAATGTCAAATAAATTCCTTTTAATGATTTTCTCATCAATTTTTGATGTGATATTAAATTTTATTAGGTTTAAATATATATTTACCAAATAAATTCATATTAAAATAAATATATTTTTCTTGTTAAGGATATGCTCAACAAAGCGTATCATTTCATGCTAATTTGATAGACTCCTCCAAATCTATTATCTAATTTTTGAAAATAAATTTTTGGTTAGTGTGTGAATCTAAAATATTATGACAGGCATACCATAAAAAATATAAATGAAAAAAAGAAAATCACAGAAAAAATTATTGTCTCACTGTACCTACACCTTCCCAAACAAGCATAATACAAATAGAATAAAAACACACCACAAAAGAATCCATCAAAAAATTAAAAAAAAATAATGTTGGAACTAAAATCCCTATAGACCCATTTTATAAAAAACATAGATAATATTTATGATTTTTAAGTGGTTATACTCCATTATGTATATTCGTTTATTATTTAATATAGATACCCTAAGATATATTATTTGTTTTCTAAGGCTTTTTAGTAGAAAAAGTGTGAATAGTATACTCTCAACATTCCTTGCCATCCTTACGTGGATAGGAATATCGAATAAATGATGCATGTAAAAAAGTAAATTTTGAGGGAATTAGTGATAGTTTTTTGTGGTTTATTTTAGAACCATATTCAATTAGTTGGTTTTTCATACAAAACAATATTAGAATGAAATTAGTATATGTCATTTCACGTTAATTTATGGAAAACTATGTCATTCATATATTTATTTGGAAGAGATACGTGAAGCTTCCTTAGTTAGATAATGTATAGTATAATATACAATAGAGATGATTTAATAAATTAAAAAATATATATTTCTGATAAAAATATATTAGAATCCTTTTATATAACATCATTTTCAGGATTCTGAGGTTATCTTATGTGATCATGTATTCATTGGGGTGTGTCATATGTTAGGTAACTGATGAATTGACTGTGAAGTAAAGTTAGAGCCTTATGATGTGAGATAATTCTATATTATTGATTATTTTAAGGAAGGTATACAGTAGTTGTACTTATATATTTGATACAGTGTTTTTAATGAATATTTTTTACACTATATAGTTATGAAAGTGCATGTCACACCCTTTGTATGTTATCAGTTAGGATCTGGTGAAGATGGAGTGGGATCTATGTTTTATCTAATAACATATTCATAAAATTTTGTAGTGCAATAAAATATTCTATAGGTGGGATATCCTAATAATAATATTACTTTTTAAATATGATATTGTGTAAGAGTAGACATGGAAGTATGAAAAATTGATAGATGTGGAAGAAACAAACCTTGATGTCACAATAGTGTAATGATAATTTCACCTACACCAATTCTTTTTAACCTCTCTATTATATAAAGAACTTTATTTGGTATGATCATGAAGCCTATACTTGTGTTACGTGAATTATTAATTGAATTATATTGAAGTTAGGGGTTTTTTGGAGTGAAATTGGGTGTTTTTGAGTAGTTTTTTATAGGGGTTTCAAGTGTGGTATAATTACTTGAAAAATAAACAACTACTCTGAGATACCACTACAAAATAAAATTTTAAAAGAGACACCAGATTGTACTAAAAATATATATCATGAACCATATGTATACATGAAATTCCCAATAGATAATTAAGAAATTAAATTAGATATTTAGTGTCTTTACATGGGACTATTCATACATAATTTATATTTTAAACAAATAAATTATTTATATGAAATTATTATTTTGAAAATTAATCTTAAAAATTATAAAATAAAATCAAATAAATAATTATATAAGATTAAATTCATTTTATACACTCATATGTAATTAATAATTATAAATAAAATTGACAAAAAGGTATAAAATGGTCTACGAGGTACCATCTTTAACCATGACTTTTCTATTAATCCAACCCCTAAGGGGACAGTCATATAAAGAATCTGACTAATTCTATGTGAAAAATTTATTACCAGAGTTAAAGAAAATAACATTATCTTTATTTATGTGTATGGTGACTCATATCTCATAAACATATTATGAAATCATTATTCACTTAAAAACATATACTAAATTACACATAGAAATGTTGAGGTTCAATGTCTTTGGGTTATTATCTATATAAAAAATAACCAATCAACATAATTTTTTATTTTTATCTTCATAATACAATCATATATCTCATAATAATCCTATCATTTAACTGGTTTTATTCATGAGATATATAAAATATTGTGTGAGTTGAAAATATCTATAAGGGTGATCAAAATAAATATGAGGGTGAGATACCACAACTATGAATAATCATAACATGGAATCATACAATAGGAATATCATAAATATAAAAATAGAAACATGAAAAAAGATAAAGGATGTCAAAATATCATATAAATAATATGAGTCTTTCACAATAATAAATCTTGTCATCATAAACGTAAGTCATGGATTATTACTATGAAAATATAATATATTGTTCTGGGATTACATCCCTATACCATATAAAGAATCTCATGATATGTAAGAATTACACATTCAATTAGGGGGATATATAATTCTAGGACCACCCATATCATCATAATATGTTATGAATATGTGTTCTATATATAAAATAAATCATACTACAAGAATAAATATGAAATAAACCCATGATAAATAAACGGGTTACATAATAATGTCACATAGTATAAAACAATGATATATAATGTATGATCATAAAAAATAAAGGGATTAAGGCCCAATGGACATTCATAAGTGAATAAAGAATCATAGTTCATGAATATATATATCAAAATGTACGATAAATCATAATAATGGATAAATAATATGTTATGGGAATGAACCCCTTCATCAATGATTGATGAAGTTGGTAAAGAATCCTTTAATGGAGATAAGAGAATATATTTTCCTAAAAAACAATACTAAACCAGAATTTTTCATGTTTAAATAATGTGGTTTCTTATATTTCATATAACATTGTGGGCTTCAAATGATAAATAAATTAAAAGGAAGAATAAGTAGAACATTCCCATTGGTATTGTATGTTTTAAATAAATAATTAAAAATGTATATTGAAATAAAAAAATATCTATAGAAAATAAATGGAGAATTAATTTTTACACATCAATGACTTTTATTTTCAAAACATAGAAATTAATTATGTTAATGAGATAAAAATTAATATATATATATATATATAGTTTAAAATAAAATGAAGTACAAAAGTGGTAGAGTCCCCTTTCCTCAAATCTCAACTCACATTAGGTACTCCTCTAACAACATGAATGACTAAATTACACATGTTAATTTCATATTAAAAACCTTATTAATTATTATTTTATATTTTATAATACATTTATTATTATATTTCATTCATTGACTATATTTATTTTGGTCATGTCGATCGTTTGGGGTTTCTTGGTCCGCAGTTCGAAAGAATCTTTGACATAATATTAATAATCAATAAAATTTTTGCAATGGTTTCATAAGATAGTGATGTTTCATGGTATTTGTTTCATTTCATTATATAATTATAAGATTTTAGTAGTTTAGAATATCTTCTAAAATAGTTACAAACCCTAGAAAATTTCTTGGATTGTTTTTTGGAGGTTAAAACAAGAATGCTAGTTTATTTTTAATATTACTACTTTCATTAAATTTTAATCATTAATAAAAATTAAATATTGATTAAATATTAGAATTTTTTATTAAAACTATTTTAAAATCTATCCATTAAAGGTGAAAATAATTAATTTACAACTTCTACCATATATATGGGATAAATAAACCTTGATCAGCTGATTATTATAAACAATTATAAGGTTGATTTAATTTATTTTACGATGTTAAATTATATTATAATAGAATTATATATTTATTTCATTTTTAAAAAAAATTATTAATCAAATTTATGATGATTAAAAATAAAAAATGAAGGAATTTGAATGAATTTTAATGGATCTCTTACATTCCTTAGGAGGGACTTCCTTTAAAACACCCTTGAAGGCTTAGAATATTGTTATTTTGGTAAAACAATGGGATTCAAAAACATGTATATGATGGTATAGGGATATAATTTGGTTTATTATTAGAAAATGATTTTTTTTTTAAAAAAATTAGGATAAATGAGTGGTGGTGGGAAGTATTTATAAGTCAAAAAGGCATGGGCAGAAGAGTTGTGAGGCCAGGCTATTCCCGACCCCCCTAAAATTTATTAATAAGAAAAAACATGCAATAGACAGAGGAGGGGCAGGGTCAATCTACCCATACCCAAAAAAATCCTCAAAAGGAAAAAAAAGAGCAAGAAGAAGTCCAAAGGAGATAAGAAAGCAGAAATGAACATGGAAAAACACCAGAACAAGGTCTACTAGCCATCACCACCATAATCATCATAGTCTGCACCAGGGGGTCTCCCTCAGCACCATAAATGGAGGCCACATTAGCATTTGTTGACTCACATTCAGAAGAGTCATATTTCTTCAAGAAGATGGTGTAATACTCCCTTAACTTCACCTTCTCCACATTCAGCTTCTTCTCAAAGAGACAAGGGGGTTTTGAATAAAATATATATTAAAATTATATTATTTTATCTAGAATTTGAATTTTATATTTTATTGTTACTAAATATAGTAAATCTCTTATGTAATTACAAAAAATGCTTTCTTATATCATCTAGGATACAATTAATCTTGTTTTTATCTTATAACATGAAATAACTTATTTTACCATGTTTCACTATTCACTTTCATAGTTTAATATTTATAAAAATTTACAAAACATAAATCATTTTTAATTATGATGTTGTCATTCCAAAAAAATATAAAAATTTTACCTAAATATATTTATAAATTATGAAATTTTAATTTTTAAATCTAGAAAAACTATGTTTTTTACTAAAAGAATGAAAAATATGTTTTACAAAAAATATAATTTATAAATAAATCCTCGAAAATTAGAATTTTTATTAGTGGTAAGAACCCCATAACCATTCGTGAAATAATCAAGTTAAAATTTGAGTAGGAAAGGAATTTTTTGTTATTATATCAGTACTGTACAATTGACTATATTAACATGAATTAGTCCTTCATGATAGATAATTAGGCCTTCGAGCCATACAAACTATAAGTCATCCATGGACCTTTAGCCCATAAGGCCTAAAAGCCAAAATATTAAAGGACTCTGGGACAGAATCCCCCCATACATGAGGTAGAGTATCTTTTTATTACTAGAGAAACCCTGGGTTGATGGATCATTGTAAAAGTTGTCACTAGGTGATGTAAACCAACCCTAGGACTAAAGGAGGTATATGGAATCTTCCATCAACACATGAAACATTTCATAAGTGTATTGCAATCCATTAGCAATTTCAGGTGGTGAAATGATTCAGATATAAAGAGGTACTGGGGAAGGGCTATACCAGTGTTGTTTTGTCATAAATATGTAAATATCATGTGACACTAGTCTTCTATGATATTTATATTAGGATTTGTATCTCTGGGACATTGGGCCTAGTAAGGGTTCCCACTTATCCTAGTAAAAAAGAGGGATTATTAAATAATAAAAAATTTGGCATAACAGTGATATATATAAATCATTGTTCATATATTGAGTAATTATTTTTTAGTATTTTGATACTTATATTTACATATATTAATTAGTTAAATATTACTTATAGATTTACTTCATTATTGTCCATAACAATTATTTTACTACTCCAATAGTTAGGTTACTATTTTAACAAAGCTATTTACAACAACAAAATTCCCCCTTTTACAATGGAATTATAAGAATTATAATTCATATAAATAATAATTAATTTCTTAATTATTCATTTATATAGTCTTCTATCGAGGTTCTCAAAATTTCTATCTTATTTGTAATGTTTTATTTTCTTTTTATGGTGTTTTTTACAACTATGGAATTTCTATGACATGAAAAACCATTAGATTTTCCAATTACAGTTGTGTTATTTACTGGTTTTTATTATATTATTATACTTGTATTGACCCAATTGAATATATGCATGTTTTGTTGTAATGTTTGGGTATGAAAGAAAATTATATTTACATTATTTCATTGGGAATATTATTTATTTATACTATATCAATTAAGGGAAAAAATTTAAAAATATGATTTTTATAGAATTTATTTTAATAAAAATATATAGTGTTACATTACCCCCCTTAAAAATTCCACCCTTGAAATTGTAATTCAAAATATAATTAAAAAATAGATAAGTGTATTTTTTTTCATATTATATTTCCAATTTTTTTACCCATAATTATTTTTTATCTATTTTACAATGAAAAGGTTAGTCATTGTAACACCAAAAACATCTACGATACGTTTCCCTTCGAATAATACAATATCTCTCATTGTATGCAACTTCGAGATTCTAACACACCGCGACAAATCAAACTAGCCATTATGAATAGTAATACCTCCTTTTTGAAATTTTATAAATTTTATTTTTCAAAATGGACTTCATTTTGGAATTTCGAATATCAAAATTTGCTTATGGTGAATTTTTGGTATTTTTATGAAAACATTCATTTTTGATGAATAGTAAAAAACACCGCATTATTAGTTAAAATCAACATTTTATTTAAATTTATTTTAAGTGAAAATAGATATATAATACCTATATAAGTTTAATGTAATTCATTTGAGTCATTTTATATGATTTTAGATATATAAAAATATTTATTGAACTTTTTAATATCTTTTACCCACCTCCTAGGAGTATTTACAAATATGCAGAAAACATAATTTTATAGCTTATGTGAGTTGAATTTAAAACATTCTATAGACACTATTAATATCATCAAGTAAAATGATCTTTAATAAGTTGAAAATAATTTTTTTTGAATAGTAACTTCTGACTTTTATTTAGCACAGTTAAAATAACATAGGGTAATTAAGGATAAACATAATATAATAATATCATAACACATGTCCTAATTCTATTGGATAAGTATAATTCAACCCAAAAAAACCTTAGGAATAAAATATGACCCTCTTTGGTTCACTTGTATTAGATTTGGATATTTTTTTTAGTATTTTATTTAAAGAAGATTAAAAAGAGTTAAATTCAATGTTTAATAACGAAACAATTTTTAATATTGGGCTACATTAAATATAAATTCGACTATAAATATTTATTTGAAATATAAAAATATTTTATACATAATCATATTTTATTTATAATTTTTAGACATTAAATAATTTTATTATTTTATGACAAAATGATGATCTAGAAATTACCTTATTAATGAAATATTAAAATAATCGATATTATAAATATCCAAATAAATGTAAATTGAGACTTCTGTTGAATTCCAATAATTTAATTGTTTAATATGACATGTTAGGGCTGGTTAAATAAAATTTTCTTGAAGTGATAATGTTTTTATGGCTTTCAAAAAAATCAAATACTAAATAGTATCAAAATTAACATAATTGAGTTTTTAAAACAAATACAATATTATTAAATGATATAATATTCGTAAAAATACATGGTTAGGAAAAAGTACTATGATAAGGTTATATATATTAATAATTGACCACTTGGGGTTTGAGTGGCAGTTTATAATAATTTTATTAACCACATAATATAAAAATACAAAGAGTCATGGTAAATCTTAAACTATTTAACTAAGAGATAAATATACAAGATAATATTAATATGTTGACCTAAACCCTTATAAAACCTATTGGTTGAGAGGTTTTCGAACCATACCCACCTTATCCTCTTAATAAATCATTTTGGAGCCATTAGAAACCGAACATTATTTTATTATAAAATCATATATCAAGATTTTCCTAACATGACCCTCACCTCTCTTATAAAAGGCCACATCACCATCTCTTAATTTTACACTTCTAAAGCCTTTTGGGTCGGCCAACCCTGGAACAAATATCCTCCCAACATCCCTCAATTCATCCTAGAAGCATTAATTTGATCAGAAAGCCAACTTAAGAAGCCCTTTTGATCAACTCAAATGGAAACACTCGATGTAGAGGTAATAATTTCACCACCCTCTTTCAAGTTCTTTTCTTCTTCCACATCCTATTTCTTTGTTGTTTCCATACCAAAATAATAAATCCTATAAATTATATATACTATGATGTTATTATAAATATGGTACAACCATATTAGTTATTCAATCCATCCTATAAATGACAAAGTCACCATACGTGTGTACGTGCGACTTACCATCTCCACGCCATGGTGAAGTTTGTTATTCAGACACATCATTATTTGGATGGGTATAATAATGAGTATAACTGATGTAAAAAATAAATATAACTTGTTAATGATTCTCTATACATGATATAATATACAATCATATAATATTTCGCCATAAATATATTGATATTGTCTCTTGTGCATATGTACGGATTACCGTCTCCATGAATGCGATGAGATTCATTTCCCCATCATAACCATTCAATAATAATTTTCATTTGATGATTAAAAATAATTTTTATGAACTTAATATCTTTATGGATTTGAATCAAATACATCCTATCCATAACAAACACATCTTATGTAACAAAACATATAATGTAAAATGAATCAGTTAACACTTGAAACGATGATAATACGAAATTATTATTAACAACGCAATATTAGAAGATCATATATGATATCATATTGAAGTATATGGTTCCTGTATGATTAAATAACAATGATTTAACAATTATATAGGAGGTTAACGTACCCTTGAATATATAAAAGTACAAAGTATGGGTTAATTTTACAATCTCATTATTATACGACTTTGTTTTTATGTAAGTATCTAATGGGACCACTTTTTCATCCACATGAATGTTTTCTTAAAAATGTATTTCAATTTTTAATAATAATTACTAGACAATGGGTTAAAAAAAATTTATACATTTATTTCACCTTATATGTTCCGAATGGAATCTTTCCGTCATTTTCCAAACAAGGTACTTTATGACCTTTTTCGACAAAATTAAGGTCAAAATGTTTTTTAACATATTCGGTGGGTGAGGATATTTTACTCCATTATAACATCATCAAAGCTTCCCTTACAAGATTATAAGAATATTTTCAAAATGAAAGTTTTATTTTGTAAAAATGTGAGTTTTAAATGATTTCAAAATAGAAAGAGATATTTCCCTCAAATAGTTTTGATTTAATCTATGACAATATCCTTTGATAAATTTTACACTTGTTTGATGTTGATTTATAATGATAAAAATAATCGATATTTTGTTTATGGTTTTGTGATATCTTTAATTGTGGATGTTTTATATTTATAACATTCATGGTTTATGGTTAATGTATTGACATTTCATATGATAGTTTTAATAAGAATGTTTATGTTATGTTTCAACCTTTCTATATGAGGAATGTATTGGGATTAGTATGTAACGGATGGATCTTTCTATAACTCCTCGGTGCATCAGTTGGTCTCTTGAAACAATTAGATGTGGAATTGGATGAGGCATTTCCCAATTTGATATATGGTGTTGGCTGATGCCACAATAATTTTTCGACGTCTTATCCAAGGCATTGAAAAAATGTTTCAGAATGTCGGGAATTATACATTCCCTCATTATGAAAATTATAATAATTGTTCATGTGGTTATTCGACTAGTAGAATACCCCTGAATATGTTTTATTATGGCATTATTTTCTTAACTCATATTCTTTCCATAAATATTTCATGTTTATTATTTGTAAAGCAATGTGTTTTTAATTATTCAATATGCCTAATGTTTATGTTATCTTCGGTTGTATTACTTACCCATACTGAGCATTTGGGATCACCCATTTCTTAGGCTTAATTTTCCTAAGATATGTATAAGTTAGTTATGAGTTAATTTCAAGCATACTCTAGGAGGCATGGATTTTTCTTATGGAATAAATTGGTCTTGTATTTATTTTCAAGTTGTAATGTTGAACTTATGTATGTATCTTGTTTCCATTAATACTAAACTGATCGGTCTTTCAGGACATGATTACATGTATCATCCCAATGTTATTTAATAAAGCACTAACTCTGGGTAACTCGGGTTGGGGCGTTACAGTCGGTATTAGAGGAGGTATAGTACAAATTATGGAAACTAGATTTAGAAAAACTCTAATTAGAGAACATTACCATAATATATACTTTGAGGATTAGTATAGAATAACTTCCTAGAATTTTGTTAAACTAGATAATTTTTGACTTTTCCATGAAATACATCCCTGTCTGGATATGAGCATGTAGAGGCGGCTCTGGTACATATTTACCTAGGATTGAAAACTCCGACAAGTTATTTTGGGCTTGACCCGGGGTATCTTTGAGCACGAGAACGTGCCTTTCTGCACTCTTGGTTACGACACTTCCAGGGGATATGCTTTGGATAATTGAAATTTTCTTTATAAACTATTATGAAGGATTTATGAGTATATAAGTCCTCAGGGAAATCATTTTTATGATTATGGATTATATCCATAACCTAGTAAATTTATATTATGTGTTTTACATATTTGGAAATATGTATTGTGATTCATAAACTAATATAGTGTAAGCCATTATATTAAAATGGTACCTAGTGGAAGGAATGGAAACTGTATCAACACATGTAATCCATGTAGGGATTTCCCTCCTTCTCAACATAATTATATAGGATTGGGTGATGAAACAGGTGCTTATCAGCTTATCACCATACTGGGACAACTCACAAAGGTTACGAATAATAACCTTACCCGTATGGAGCACCTTGATCCACAACGCAGAGGATCAATTTTAGACTGCTTCATGAGGCAACATCCTCTAACATTCAATGGGAGTACAAATCCCTTAGTATCTGAGAAATTGATAAGTTCCATATAAAAAAATATTTCATTCTTTCGGGAGTAGTGAAAGGGAAAATGATTTCATGGAAGTTTATCGCCTCACTGGAGATAAAGATAAATGGTGGTCATTAATTCAAAACACAAAGAAGGATGAATAAGTATCATGTATAGAATTAAGGGAGTTTAAAGAGATTTTCATAGAAAAATAATTTCCTCCTGACCATCGAGCAGATATGGAAAGGAAATTTCTGAGTGAGAGACAAAAGGAGGATGATAATGTGACAAATTATGAAGATAACTTTACAGGGATAGAAAGGAATGCTTCCAATTTTATACATAACCCATGATGTAATATTGATCATTTCATTGATGGTTAGAAACCATTTCTCCACCAAGAATTTCTTTCACAATCCTTCTCATCGTATGAAGGTATTGTCTCATGTGCTATCAAGATAGAAAATGAATTCTCTTAGTCTTACGACATTAAAGTAGTGAAAGAGAAGAAGAGATATTATGAACACTTTGGTAAAGGAAATAAGGAAATAAGAAAGAAAGGAAGAGATGAATTTCCACCCTGTGATAGTTGTGGTATGAAGCACCCTGGTTCCTATCTAAAATGAAAAGGAGTATGCTACAAATGTGGACAGAAAGGCCATCTTGGTGGTGATTGTAAGGGGAATAAAGAAGCAACCAATGTTCCATAATACAATTTCATGGAGATGGGATATTATGCAAATAAATGTACTAAGCGTCAGTGAAACATACCTAATAAAATGCCATGGGATCATGTCCAAGATTATGCGATCACTACTGCTGAGGTTGGAACTCTAAAAGACATGGTGGCGGGTAATTTAATGGTGTCCTCAAGTTTATCCAATGCTTTATTTGATTCTCAATCATCGTATTTTTCATATCTTCCCAGTTTTCTAAGAGAATTAGATATTCCAATTTGATTTAATAGGGGATTTGTTAGTGAAAACTTCTAAGGAAAGTATCATTGAAACAATGATATTAAACAGATGATCTAATTGTCATACCAATGATGGAATTTGATATAATCCTCGGTATGGATTGGCATTCGGGCTGTGATGTAAAAATTTATTTTAAGAAGAAGAAAGTCACAGTTATCGATGATGATAATGAGTAACTAATCATTAGAGAAGAAACATCACCATATGATTCTTATCTTGATCCAACCCCCACAGCTCTACTAAATTCAATTATTAGGTCAGAAGAGAATGAAATAACTTTGGGTGAAGAAAATAATGTTCAAATAGAGGATGTACCTATTGTGCTAGAATATGTTGATGTGTTTCCATAGGATTTACCTGGACATCCTCCATACTGAGAAATTGTGTTTTCCATTGATTTAATTCCTAGTTCAAGGCCCATATCGATGAATCCATACAGAATGGACACTGGGGAATTAGTGGAACTAAATAAACAACTACAAGAACTCATTAAATGGATTTATTCACCATAGTGTTTCTTCACGGGGAGACCTTGTCCTTTTTGTTAAGAAAAAAGATGGATCTATGAGGTTGTGCATTGACTACATAGAGATCAATGCTATAATAATAAAGAAAAATTATCCCCTACCTCACGTTGATGATTTATTTGACCAACATCCTGGATTTCAATATTTTTCATTGACGTAATTTTTATCTGGATATCATCAGTTGTGTGTGAAGATGGAATATATTCCAAAAACAATATTTTGAACGAGGTACAGGCATTACAAGTTTACAGTAATTTCTTTTGGATTGACTAAGGCACCCTATGTCTTCATGGATCAAATGAATAGATTTTTCAATCAATATCATGATGACTTTGTAGTGGTATTTATTAATGATATATTGGTATACACCAAAAGATATGAAGATCATGAAAATAACTTGTGTATTATTCTAAATACTCTTAAGTGAAATTAATTATATGGGATGTTTTTCAAGTGTAAATTTAGGATTCAATAGATATATTTTCTTAGCCATATTTTCTCTAAGTATGGAATATCTATTGATCCATAAAAGACAAAGGTAATACATGAATGGACAGCACCGATCAATATAACTAAGGTATGCAGTTTAATTCGTTTAGCATGTTATTATCAACATTTTTCCTAGAATTTTTCCCGATTCGATAAACCATTAACCAATCTCACACATAAAGGGGTTAAAGTTGTTTAGAAAAAAGAGTGTGAAGAATGTTTTGAAGAACTAAGGAGAAGATTAGTCAACACTCCTTTCATGACTCAACAATCAGGGAATGATGGGTTGGTTATTTATAGTGATGCTTAAAAGAAAGGATTTGGTTGTCTCCTTATGAAAAATGATAGAGTTATTACCTATGAATCATGGAAGCTAAAAATTAAAGAGAATAACAATCCCACTCATGATAATTAGTTATCAGATGTAATCTTCGCTCTGAATATATGGAGACACAATCTCTATGGTGCAAAATGTGAGATTTATACTGATCACAAGATTTTGAAGTGTATTTTCTCAAAAAAGGAACACAACATGAGGCATAGGAGATAGATTAAACTACTCAAGGATTTTTTTTCACAATAAACTACCACCTAGTGAACGGTAATAAGGTGATAAAAGCTTTGTGCATAAAGGATCATGGAGTTTTTAACAAGTTGAGGGTTGAAAGGGATACATTTTTCATAGATCTAGAAAAGATGGATATGGGAATAACCATTATAGGTGAAATATCAATACATTTTCAAACGGTTTCCAAAACATCTTTACTAGAAAGGATACAATGTTCTCAGACTGATGATGAGGAGTTTCAAAAGAAGATTAAAGATATAAATGTTGGGAGATTGAGTTACTTCGTATATGAAGATAGAATTTTGATATTTTGGAAGAGAATTTGTGTTCCCGATATACCTGATTTAAAAAGTGAATTGTTGGATGATGCTCATAGCTTCAATTTCACTATACACCCGTGGAGCACCAAGATATATAGATATTTTAAGGAACATTTTTGGTGGGACAAAATGAAGAAAGAGATTGCTGATTTTTTTTAAGAATTACGGTTTGTTAACAAGTGAATGCTAGAAGGAAATAGCTTGTAGGAGTCATTCAACCTCTTCCTATACCTACGTGGAAATGGGATAATATTACGATGGACTTTGTCATGGGGCTACCAAAGACTCCTAGAAGGAATAATGCAATATGGGTCATTATTGATCATCTTACAAAGTCATCCCATTTGCTTGCTATAAGAGAATATTTTCCACTTGAACATCTAGAAATACTATATATTAATGAATTTGTAAGACTCCATGATGTACCCCTATCAATTGTTTTTTATCGTGATCCTCGTTTTTATATCATGATTCAGGAAAATTATTTAGAAGGACCTGGATACTGAACTTCGTTTGAGCATATCCTACCAACCTCAAACTAAGGGAAATTAAAAATGGAATATTAAAACCTTATAATACATTTTGAGATCAGGATCACTTGACTTTCAGGGTATGTGGGATCAAAATTTACATCTGGTAGAA
This sequence comes from Viscum album, assembly GCA_963277665.1. Taxonomy (NCBI): domain Eukaryota; kingdom Viridiplantae; phylum Streptophyta; class Magnoliopsida; order Santalales; family Viscaceae; genus Viscum; species Viscum album. Next base: position 774,369,378 of record OY728120.1, on the reverse strand, counting down.
TTTTCCTATAACAATAGCCTACATCCAAGTATTTAGATGGCACTATATGAAGCATTATATGGAAATAGATGACACAAAAAAAACTCGTTGGGATGATGTTGGTGAAATAAAACTCATAGACCCAGAACATGTTGAGGAAATGTTTGAAAAGGTGAAGGTTACCCAAAACCACATCAAAGAACCTCAAAGTAGGTAGAAGAGATGTGTCGATAACCGATGGAAGGATTTGTAATTATGGTAGGAGATCATGTATTCTTAATGGTATCTCCATGGAAGGGAGTTATACGATTCAGTAATAAGGGTAAATTATGTCCCAGGGACATCAGACCTTTCGAAACTCTAGAACGAAATAGGGTTGTAGCTTACCGTTTGGCAATGTCGCCAAGTTTCTCCAAAGTTCACGATGTCATCCAAGTATCATTGTTGAGAAAATACATTCCTGACCCAATGCATGTACTCACCTATGAGAAAATTGATGTAGAACCTGATCTGTCTTATTATGAAGAGCCTGCCAAGATTCTTGATACTAGAGAACAATTGTTGAGAAACCGGACGACTCATCTGGTAAAAGTTCTATGGGGAAACCATAAGATGGAAGAGGCAACGTGGGAACCAGATGAACTTATGATGAAGAACCACTTTTATATTTTTTTTGCGGTAGTATTCTAGAAATTTCCTAGACTAAATTATATTAAAGAGGGAAGAATGTAACAAACCAAGCATCCACGATATGTTTCCCTTTGAATAATGCAATATCTTGCATTGTATGAAACTTTGAGATTCTAACACACCATGCCCAATAAAACAAGCTGTTATGAATATTAATACCCACTTTTTGAAATTTTATAAATTTTATTTTTCAAAATGGACTTCATTTTTTAATTCAAAATTTCGAAATTAGCTTAGGGTGAATTTTTGGTATTTTTCTGAAAACATTCAATTTTTCATAAATTGTGAAAAACACTGCGTTATTGGTTAAAAATAAATTTTTATTTAAATAATTATTTTTTCATTTAATTTTTTAGGACAAAATAGATACATAATACCTATATAATTTCAATGTAATTCATTAGTGTCATTTAATAATAAATTTAGATATATAAAAAATTTTATTGAATTTTTTACCGTCTTTTACCCAACTCTTAAGAGCATTTGAAAAATTGAATAAAACATGATTTTACCATTTCTGTGAGATGAATTTCAAAAATATGAGAAAAATGGTTAATATAATTAAGTAAAATTTGGTTCAATAAGATGAAAATAATTTTTGGTGAATAGTATCTTTTGGCTTTTATTTACCACTGTTAAAAGTAAATAGGGTAATTAAGGGTAAAATGATATCATAATTACCCTAACACTTGTCCTAATTCTATTAGATAAATTTAATTCGACCAAAAACAACCATAGTAATAATATATGATCCTCTTTGGTCCTCTTGGATTAGATTAGTACATTTATTATTATTATTTTTCAAGAATAGTGAAAAGAGTTAAATTCAAAGTTTAATAACTAAACCATTTTTAATATAGGGATACAAACAATATACATTCGACATTAAATATTCATTAGAAAGATAAAAATAATTCATAAAATATTTTATTTTATTTAAAATTTGTATTTATGATATAATTTAATTTAACTATGACACAATGATGATGCATTAATTACCTTATTAATACTATATAAAAATAATTGATATTATAAATATCCAAATAAATGTAAATTGAGACTTATGATGAATTAAACTAATTTTAAAGGTTAATATTACATGTTAGGGTTGGTTAAATAAATTTTATTATATGTGATAATGTTTTTATGGCTTTCAAAAAAAATCAAATACTATATTATTAATTGATATAATATTCATTAAGATCTAAGGTTATGCCAAAAAAACATAGATAAGGTTATATATATTAATAATGAACAACTTTATGTTCTCTTTGAAATTTATTGTTAGTTTATTAACCACATAATAGAAAAATACAAAGAGACATGGTAAATGTGAAACTATTTATCTAAGAGTTAAATCTCACTGCTAAGGTTAATATGGTGACCTAAACAACTCTAAAACCTATTGGTTGAGAGGTTTTCGACCCATCTCATCCTTTTACTATAAATAAATAATTTTTGGATCCATTATAATCCAAAAATGAGTTTATTATAAAAAATTATTTCATGATTTTCCTAAAGTGACACTCACCTCTCTTATATAAGGGAACATTCCCTTCTCTTAATTTCACACCTCTGAATCCTTTTGGCTCTGCCAACCCCTACACATATATCCTCCCAATTTCCATAAATTCAACCTAGTGGCCTTAAAATGATCATAAATACATCTTAATGATCTCTTTTGATCAACTCAAAAGGAAACTCCCAAATTAGAGGTAATAATTTCATCACCCTCTTTCAAGTTCTACTCTTATTCCACTTCATATTTATTTGTATTTTCCAGACCAAAATAATAAATACAGTAACATATACATACTTTGATGTTATTATAAATATGTTACAACCATATTCATTATTTTATCCATCATATAAATGACAATGTCACCATACATGCATACGTACGGCTTACCATCTCCACATCATGGTGTAGTTTGTTATTCAAACCCTACATTATTTTGATGAGTTTAATAATGAGTATAACTGATGTAAATAATAAATATAACATGTTAAGGATTTTGTATATATGATATAACATCCATTTACATACTATTTCTCCATCAATATAATGATATTGTCCCTCGTGCGTACGTACGGATTACCATCTCCACGAATGCGATCAGATTTATTTCTCTATCATAACCATTCAAGAATAATTTTCATTTGAGGATTAAAAATAATGCTTAAGAATATATTATCATTCTGGATACGAATCAAATACATCTAATCCATAACAAACACATCTTATGTAACACATCATATAATGGAAAATCAATTCGTTAAAACCTGAAATGATGATAATACTATAATATTATTAACAAAGCAATACTATAAGATCATATATGCTATCATATTTACATATATGGTTCTTTCATAAATTAATAAAAATGATTTAACTATTATATTGGAGGTTAATGTACCCTCGACCATGGGAAATGGAATGGTAATGATTAATTTCAAAATCTATTTATTATCCGAGGTTGTTTTTATGTAAGTATCTAGTGAGACCTCTTTCTCATCCACATGCGTGTTTTCTTAAAAATATATTTCAAAAAAATGTTATGATTTACTAGACTATGGGTTAACATCATTTATACACTTATTTCACCTTAGATGTTTTAAAAGTAATCGTTCTGTTGTTTTCCAAACAAGGTACTTTATGGCCTTTTCGAAGAAATTTATGTGAAAATGTTTTTTTAAATTATACAGTGGGTGCGACTATTTTTTTCCATTATAACAACATCGAATCTTACCTTACATGTTTATAAGAATATTTTCATAATAAATTATCTCTTTTATATTATGTGAATCTTAAATGATTTCAAAATAGAAAGGGATATTTCTCTCAAATAGATTTGATTTCATCTATGTCAACATCCTTTGCTATATTTTACACTTGTTTGAAGTTGATTTGTTATGATACCAATATTCTAAATTATATTTAATGCTTTGTGATTTGTTTGACTGTGGACGTGTTATTTTTACTCCATTCATGATTTATGGATAAATTATTTACATTTTGTATGATATTTTTAATACAAATGTTTATGTTACGTTTCATCCTTCTCATATGAGTAATATATTGAACATTGTATGTGACTGGAGGAGCCCACTATTTCTCCTCGGTGCATCAGTAGGTCTCATGAGAAAATTAGGCATGGAATTGGACGATGATTTTCCCAATTTGATATATGGTTTTGACAGAGTCCTTAAACTTTTTTAGATATCTTGGTCGAGGCATTGACAAAAAATTTCAGAATGTACTGAATTATACATTCCCTCATTATGAAAATAATAATGAATGTTCATGTGGTTATTCTACGAGTATAATAACCATTAATATGTTTTATTGTGTCATTATTTACTCACCTCATATTCCTTCCATAAAGTGGTCATGTTTATTATTTTTAAAGGAATGTGTTTTTAATTATTCACCATTCCTAGTGTGTATGTTATATTATACTGAATTGATTACCCTTATTGATTATTTGAGCTCACCCCTTTCTTATTATTCATTTTACCAGGACATGAAGATGTTAGTTGAGTCCATTTAAAACATGTTTATAACCACAAACGATATCTTCACATTTCAAAAAATCCAAAACTAAAATTTCAAAAAAGAGATTTAGAAAAACATCCATTATCCACCTCGAGCCATGAGAATACCCACCCTAATCTCATCCATGAGGAGGGGCCTCGAACCAAGGGTCGGTTAGGTCACTGACATCCGCCATTTTCAAAGCCATCATTGTCATCGTCTTTACTACTGGAGGAGATAATCAGAAACCCACAACGACATCCACTTCATCGAGATCCAACACCACAACATCAACGTCATCGACGTTGCCGGCAATCGACGTTAAGAACATGACCCATGACCTGGATAAAACCCGCAGACGAACTGAGTAGGCCAAAACAACCAAAAAAACCAGATGAAATAACCTCAAACAAGCATTCCTAAAACATAACGTAAAAAATGAGAGATCATCCTGCCTCCACCGGAGCATCAAAGCTAGTTCGAAACCGAATGATCCAACCAAAAAGCACACCACAAAGTCACTAAAGCAGAAAAATCATCCTCAACTCATGCCACCAGATTTACAATGACACAACAGAAGAAAAACATCCCCAAAGAACTGGCGATCCCACCACCACCAGACAAATCAGCCATATCAGGCACAACGAAACCCCAACTAACTCACCTGAGAGGAGATAGAACCCTAAAACCGCTGACTCATGAGCGCGACCCTCAAACGCGAAGAAAAACACCACAGGACAACAGTGAGCCATCAAGATCTTATCCAGGAGCGCTCCGAAGAGTATGTCGTCAACAAGAACCGATCATACACCCGCAAATCTGAACTAGTAACCACAGAAGCCCATAGAGCACCTCCACAGCTTGAGGGAAGACCATGAAGCCGCACTATAGTGGAGATCCACCATCAACCCACTGAGCGCAATAAGGAATCGTTGTGCCATCCGCAGCAAAGGAGCTGGTTGTGGTGAGAGGAAACCCTAGGTCGAGAGCCCTTTATGAGCGCATAATCTAGGGGGCTTGGATGTTTCTAATGGAATAAATTATTGTTGTATTTATTTTCATGTCGAAATGTTGATATTATGTATGTATCTAGTTTCCAATAATACTTAACCAATTGGTCTTTCGGGACATGATTCCCTATATAATTACAATGTTACGTAATAAAGCACCGACTTTGGGTAACTGGCATCGGGGCGTTACGACCATAATGTTTCACAGAAATTTATACCTTCGATCAAAGATATTTATTGGATACTCATCATAAGAGACATCATTCTTTAACTACACCACCTCTAGATTTTTTACATGTGAGAGATGTGGCCTATACATCCCAAAGAGTTATTCAAGAAAGACATACTTGAGAATGGTTTAGCAGAAATATGAGTTGATAAAATATAGCTCCAATGTGATCAGGAATCTAAAATGTTCCAATACACCAAGGGAATATATTATAATTCTTCCCAAAATTTTTGATTTTATTTAATAATGGAAAATGGATAGGGTGGTCTTGAATGAGCCGGACCCATATTGGCTATTCCCAGATTGGACCATTTTTTATATGGTCCATTTTTTTATCCCGACTCATTTATTATATGGGGATTTAAAGCCTATGATAAATTCTATTTTTGAATATTTTTTGTTATATCCATATATAAATATTAAAATTAAATATTTCAAAGACAAAACTGTTGGCCAAGTGGTAGTGCTTATGAATTACTTCTAAGAGGGTTGGGTTTAAAACACTCCATCAATAAATGTCTATACAATTTTGGCCCATTCCATTTCATTAATTGATATACTATTAAAAAATTTCAGTTATATAAATGAAATTTTAATAAAAGAAAATAAAATGGAATACTTCAAGTCCCAAGAATTCAGGGAAGGGACTAATATCAAAATTTTAATAAAATTATAAATTAATTAAACCCTATAGGATTGAAATCCAACTCACGATTGTGTAATAAAACCTGTACAGATATGGGTCCATTTCAAAATACCAATTTAGAACTATTTTTAAAATGCATAAAGCATAAAATTCATCCTAAACCACACTATATCCATAGGATTGACCACAAATCCCACTGGTACTAACTGCAAAGTCAAGGTCTTTTGATTATTATAATAATAATGTTTCTTCCAAATCTTTGCTACTATGATTCATTGTTGAATGGATTCAAGTTTCTATATAATATTTTCTAGTAGGTTTGGTCCCAATAACTCACAGTTTCCAATTTATCCCCTATATATTGTAGTTTTATATTTATTCCTATATAAGACTTTATAAGGGATCATTTGGATGCTTGAGTGTAGTCTATTTTTTTTATGAGAAATTTATTTTTTTAAGATATTAATACTATACTCCTTTTAGGACTATAAATAACTCCCCATGCTTATATTATAGAGTTTGAATGGTCTTTTTCAAATTGAATATAATTTTACTCGTGATATTCTAGACTAAGGTTAAACTATGTGATAAATTCCTTTTGTAGAATCCTCATGAAATTTTATGTGATCCTTGAATTTGAATCAGATATAATCAATAGTGGTGTTCCATGAAGCTTCACCAATTATCTTATATATGTCATGGAAATATTATCAGGTGAATAATCTTATTTAATTTTGTTTAAGTGAGAAATATTTTTATGTCAATCCACCAAAAACCTTGTGGAATTGGTTTATTTTTTATGTATTTAGAATACCTATAAGAAAATTCATGGTTATGTTCTCCAATTTCCATGTGGGTATGGATAATTATTGAATCACCCCCTTGGACTTCTATCATCATTCCATAATTTTTTGGAATATCTATAACCGTGATATATTTTTATCAATATCATTATTTATATTGTCCCACAATAAGTTCTCGTAAAAATATTTTTATATTTTTACACTAAATGGGTGGATAGATAACGATTAGTCATGATCATAATTTAATAGCTCCATATTTATATTTGGCACTGATGATATAGATACTTGTGTCCAAAATCTCAAAAATCCATCTTTATTAATATACCACTCTGATATTTTCCATTTATTAATCAATTATATATTATTTTATGTGTCTATATCATCATTTTGTACAACTATAATTTTATCTAAGATAGATAGATGGGAATTTTAGAAAGGTGACATGACATTTATTCCTTTATGAATCCTATGTCCATACATATCATATCTAAGAATATCGTACCCATTTTAATTCTATTAATGTAAAATGATTCATGGTCAATTCTACTTATATCATCTTACAATTTCATCATGAACCACTTTATTATTCTAACTTATGAATTTGATTTATTTTTTGTGGGAGATCATGTGTTTTTGCCTATTGTGGGTGTCATAAGGAAAAGATGATGCCATACTCTAAATATGAGGAAATGGGTTAGATGTGGAACTATGTAAAGGATCATATTTCCTACTATTATTTTTGTGGGAGTCTATGAAAGTTCTATAAGGGAAGGTATTAGAGATAACCTCAATTAGAGAGAAACCATTATGGGTGACCTAGAACCTCGGTACACCACTGAAGTTTCGGTGGAGGGACACCAGATTTATGAAAGAGGTCTACCAGAGTTCTAATAGAGGCCTTAGGAATTTTGTTTTTTAAAAAATTATTAAATTGAATTAATTTATCTAATTAAATTTTAAAATGTGGTTTATTCTCATTTATCATTCATATAAGTAATCCGTATGTCCCATATCCCTCATTCTCTATTTTTCATCTTCCTTTAATCATAGTTATTTATTGTTCAAGATCAATGCACCGTATATCACAAGGGAGTGCTATATATTTTATTATTTCTATCGATTTATGGAAAATCAAAAGCTAGTTTTTGATGAACATGTCCTTACTAAACATAGGTATGTGTTCCCTTACATTATTTTTGGTATTTACTTGAATTATATGTGATGTGTGAAATAAAATAATTACCACCATGTGTACATGATTTATAAATTGATATAAAATGAACTATTCATTACCTATGGTATGAATTGAATCTGTTGGATTAGTGAGAGTTCCCTTGAGTGGAATTCATTGACACCAAGGTTTTTAATGACCAATTTTATTGTTTTATTGAATTTAAAACCTTGAATTTGGACTCAATACATGCTCTTATTCTTGATACATTTCTCAAGAAGTCTTGTGTGGTGTCTTGGACTATTACATTGTGATATAAAACATGAGAACGTGTTATGTTATGGGTGAAAATACATGGTATGTGACTTTGATAAGGTTATTTTCTTCATAGATTGACCCTTTATGAATTAATTAATTTGTTAATGTTAAACATTGGTTATAAAGGTAAAAAACTTTAACTAAATTACCGCATTGTATAATGGTGATACATCCTCCTCCAATAGTTGGTCAGTAGTAACTCATAAACCCAAATGTAATCGATGATCCATCACCCATCATGAGGACAATGTTACTATAGAAAATAAACCATTTGTGATATTTAATTGGAGATACATCTTCCACCTTATGAGTGTTACTAGTGGTATATCATCTCCTCATAGGAGTAGACTTAGTGGTGCATTATCCAGTTGGGGACTAGAAATGGTGTTATATAATCCTCTAAGAGATTGTGATTAGTGGTTCTTCTTAGACATATGGATTTGTATTGGTGGTTCATTTTCCACCTAGGAATTAAATTTTTTGGTATATTTTCTATTCATAGGTTCTTATTTGTGGTGAAATATGCAAAAATATTTGTCTAGTGGTTGTATATCATCCACCCGAGGAGTTGATTCTTTTTGTGCATCGTAAACTAGTAGCTTTTTGAATTAGTGGTGAATCATCCACCTAATATTGGTATCCATGTTATAAAATCCACATATGTATGTTTAGTGGTATTAAATTTTCCACCAAGATTTGGTGGTTCCCCATTCACCAGTCGATATATCATTCAACCATAATATTATATTAGTTTAAGAAACATAAACTGGATGGGTTGCGATCATGATTTTGTATTCACCTAACATATTTTATGGGGATAAATAATTCACCATGATCACGATATGAATAGTGAAACATAATTATTCATGGATTTATTTATACCATCGGTATACTTTCCATTTTTTTCACTATCCATATCAGGTATAGTCACATATTTTTTTGGTACTTATCACTCCATTGGGTGATTACTTATTTATTTGTTTGTTTTATTAGTATTACATAATGATAATTCATGTATATTTCTCCACTTGTTTGGTACACTGTTTGTGGTTGCCTATTGAGTTTTACTCACACCTTACTTGGGAGCCCTAGTGTCCAAGTAGTCTTCATGTTTTTTTTACTTTGGTAAGGTTAATACACCTACTACTTCTAATGTTTGATCTAGGATTGATAGTTAGTGTAGGGTGACGGTTCTAGGCCAAGAATCATGATCAGTTTTATAGATGTCTCATTTAATTTTATTTAATTTTGGACCCAATTGTTTATAATATTCCCATATGAGATGTTTCTTATATTGAACGTCTTAAATGAAACGTAAATTTATTCATTTTGATCAAGATGGTTGATATTTACTTTTGGGTATCACTTCAATTTGTTATGTATTTTGATAATGGTGTTATATTATGATGATTGTTTATTTGATATTTCTTTCACCATGGTACATGGGTACCTCTACCTTATGTTATATTCTTCCCTATTATTTATGTTAACCCCCACCAATTTTGGTGGCCTATGAAATGTGAGGATGCATTCTTGAGGTTTTTATTGAACTAGTTCTATCATGATGGAGGTTAACCAGACTTTGGATGTTATAAATTTGTATCAGAGAGTTGATTTTATTTTGTATTACTATATGGTATGAGTTATATAGGAGATAGGTTTATTTTGAATATTGGTATTAATAATGTGTCTAGGAGAAGACAATAGACATACGAAGGACAACCGAGTTACTAGGGATGGGATTAGTGTACTTTATTTTTGTTAGAAATTTAAAACATAAATGTTGTTTTATGTAATTATATACCTAAATTGTACGGTATTAATATATGCACATGTATTTATATATCATATCCTATGATAGATTTTTATCATAGTGTATGATGGGGTACGTCATACGTGGTATCATATGAATTCATTCAACCAGATTTTACCACAAAATCCATTTAATAAAGAATCAGCTGGATTGATTTATTTTTGAATTTGTACACATAATAAATTCATTGAAGTATTCAATGAATAAAACCCTCTAACATATAGTAATGTTCGATTATCATGGTATGGTGATTGATGCACTAATTCTATTTGGGGTTTCTATTAAAAAGGTTATGATCCCTCCCATTAGAGTATAATGATACATGAATAGCCAATCTGAAACTGTCTTCAACATTGATCATCATTTTTATTTATAGAGAAGATTATTGTACCTCCTTAGTGATCAAGAATCCTATTGATATGATCAAGGATGTACTAGTTGATGTACCACTTAGGAGAAAAGAGGTATTTGACTATTTCATTGGCAATCCCATCAATCATACTATAATGTGGAATCATGATAATGTCTACTACATTAGTTTCTTTATTATTTATGTTTTTTTGGATAACACATTGCATATATTAAAGGTAGATCATGATTTTACATGGGTATCATTCACTACAACTGATCATTAGATATTCCCCCTAAAGAAATAAATGGTATTAAGTCTTTTTTATTCAATCAATCAATGTGTGGATTTTTTGGTTTTTTGAAGAACATATTTATCATAATGTTTTTGAAGCTATATCATAAAATACAATATGAAGAAATTATTATATTTTAGTTAGTTTTAGAGTATGAATGATCTATATCGTAAGGTACGATATGTATAAAATATATAGATTTTAACTATATTATAAAATATGACATGAGATATCGTAAAATACGACTGATTCAAGGATTTTAGAAAAATTTAGTATTTGTAAAATAATTATGATATTGGGGATAATATTAAAAATGAAAGGAGATTTATGATATAACAATTTTTAAATAATGGGGAAATAATAGTTTATGACTGGTTTTATATTACTAAATATGATTTACATGCATAATAATTCTGTTTTATCAATCATAATTTCACTACTAGAAAATTTAACCAATAGTTATGGTTTCAAACCATGGATATAGGTCAGGAAAATATGGATATTGATAATAGTCATGGGTTGATAGACCATGGATCCTATTAGCATCTAATTAGGGCCAAAATTATAGCCACATGTTATATAATGGCTATAGACCTATAACCACGGATTTGACTATGGTAGTACACCTATTTCCATAGTTGGAAATCATGGATATAACTCATACCACATAGAATTATAGCCACAGTTTTAACCCATGACAATAGATCTATAGCCTCAGTTTAAAACTATGGAAATAGGTATATGTACATTGATTAAAACCATGGGTAGAGCCTATAAAATAGTAAAAAAATATTTATTTGAAAATCCTAATATAAGGTAAATAATAAAAATATACCACACCTCTACTACATGTCCCAAGATTCTAATACAATGTTAATAATAAAATTATGTAGTTATTCTTGATTTTCAATTATCAATACAAGATTAAAACCTCTTCACAAAAATGAACTTATACCACCGGAAACACATTTATCCACCCACAAAGCGTCGACAATATTTAAAAATTGAAGGATGAATGAAACTCCAAAGGATGGAGATTATATAAATTAGACATGATGTTCTTCTTGAGAGTAAACTCAAATACTTTATCATGTATGATTAATATCCCAAGAATGCGTTCAATCCACTAAATTTAATTCTTCATGTAGTTAGTAAATTTTTTCAGGCTATTATTTTTACGAAATCAAATATATCTTTCTATTTCTAGTAGAAGATCCCTCCAACTTCACTGCTTCCTCTTCTATCCAATATAATATTGCCCTCTTTTCATCATTAATAACACTTGAAAAATCATTGTCCAAAAAATAATAAATTTCTATAAAGTTAAAAATATGGCATAAAAAGATGAAATGAGAAACATGTATAAAATATAAAATGTTTCAATAAGGAGGCACACAACTCATGTAAATAATGAAAATGGGAAAAAATAATATATCATATAAATATCAATTAGTACCTATATGAAACTTCATGTAAGACAACATAATTACAAATCAACCAGAGTACACCTATAGAGTTTGATCATATAATACTCATTAGAAAACCACTATTTTTAACATATATGAAATATATGCAGTTGTATGTTTTTGATCAATTAACTCATTTATATGAATATAGAAGAAAAATATTTACATCTAGTTATCAATAAAATCATATTAAAAGTAGATAATGAGGTACCTTAAAAAGGGATGGTGCAATCATTTCTTAAAAATATCAACAATGTTGGATAGCTTCATGTGTAACCATCAAATGTATCATAATTTTTTAATCGGAAAATTATATCAATTTGGATAACAACCATCAATTTCAAGCACTCTAAGAACAAAAATTAACCGAACTTTTCTTTAACATACCTCTATATAATGTCCATGAGCATAGTATAGGTTGGAATCACCAACGTAGAAACATATTATATTGAACGGATCCATACCTGACATACCATCTTTGATACTATAAAATTAAACATGATATGAATAGGATATGTAAATGAGGACTCCCTCCCCAATGAGCTGACCTCATCATAGTTAGTGGTTGAGTTACGGGTAGAACCCCATATCATAATAATGTTAAGGTGTATACTAGTGTCAGGTATATAAATAAAAATTTAAAAGTGGAAACGGCCATAGAAAAACATGTTCAATAATCTATCCCATGTGACATGCCTATATATAATTTATACGATATCAAAATACCCCTACCATGATGATCAATTTTTATCGAAGATATAGCCATGATCAAAGAAACCACAAACAAAATATTATTAAGATCATTATAATAGAGAATTACTTGTTGGAAATCTCAAAGCTATAATCATCTTTGGGAAATAATTCTATCCTAACAATTTATAAAATTAATAAATTTAAAAGTAGACCTGCTACTTTATTCCATATATTCTTCATACAAGACAAAAAATATACATTATACAAAAAAACATAATTATATGTAATACATGTACATAACATTATGGTTTCTAAAATGGAAAATGTGTATTAATACAAATATAACATAGTTTATAAAAAATCATTCTTTCTTAGATACATTACATATAGGTGAAAAAGAATCTATGTTATATAGAATGTTCATTTTCTTGGTTTTCTAATACCTATCCAAACAAGTTTCTAACTATTTCATGAGTGGTAACTAGGGAATATTAATAAAATTTTAGGTAATAGACCATGTATAGTATTTGTCATAGATAATAGATACATAGTAAAAATTCTCTTAAATATAAACTTATGACATATAAATAACACTACAATTGAAGAAAATAAATTAGAAAAGGAAGATGACTGAGAGAAACTTCCAACTCAAGGAATTCTGAACACATCATATGAAACTGAATTGAATGAAAAAGTGTTGTATACATTAGTTGGTAAGGTCCATTATATTCGTGACTATATCCTCATCATTAGCTTTCAGACCCTTCAGAGCCTTGGCCCTGTAGACTCCATCCTATGTTATCACCAACTCAGTGCAATACACATAACAAATTAAAATGAAGACTTTCTATTTTATTCCATATAATTCATTATACATCAAAAATAATTTACATTTTACACAATTATAACATATGAATATGTAATACATGTACATCACATTATGGTATCAAAAATGGTAAACAAGCATTATGAAAATATAAAATAGTTTATAAAAAATATTTATTTTCTAGATACATTAGCTATAGGTGAATGAACTTACATATTTTACAGGATGAGAATTTTATTTGTTTTATAATACCTATATAAAAAACTCTATGACATTTCCATTAGTGGTAACTTGGGAGTATTAATAAAATTTTAGGTAGTAGACCATGTATTGTATTTTTCATAGACAATACATACACAACACACCTTCTCTTAAATAGAAACTCATGAAATATAACTAACAATATAGATTAAGACAATAAATTTGAAAAGGAAATTCAATGAGAGAAAATTCCAACTCAAAGGAGGCCAGACACATCACATGAAACTAAAATGAAAGAAAAAATCCCACATAACTTAGTTAGTAAGATCCATGATATTTGTGAAAATTTCCCAATCAACACATTTCAGAGCCTTCACAACCATGGCCCTATAGACTCCAGATTTTTTCATCACCAACTAGGTGTAATACATTTAATAAATTAAAAATTAGTCCTACTATTTTATCCCAAATAATTCATCTTACAAAAAAAAGATTTAGATTTTACACAATTATAAGATAAGAATTTGTAATACATGTACATCACATTATGGTTTTTAAAATAGTAGAAGTGAATTGATATTAAAACAACATAGTTCATAAAACATAATTCTTTTCGGAATTCATTAGAAATAGGTGAAACAACATCTATGTTATGTGGGATGAACATTTTATTAGTTTTCTAATACCTATCCAAACAATTCTCTAACATTTAAAAGGGTGGAAACTAAGGGGTATTAATAAAATTATATGAAATATACCATGTATAGTATTTTTCATAGACAATAAATACCCAGTACGACTTCTCTTAAATATAATCTCCTGAAATGTAACTAACACTATAGAAAAATTCAATAAATTAGAAAAAGAATATGAATGAGAGAAACATCCAACTCAAAGCAGGCCAAACACATCATTTGAAACAAAAATGAATGAAAATGTTCCACATTCCTTAGTTTTTATGATCCATGATTTCAGTCACTATATCTCCATTAGTATCTTTCAGAGCCTTGGCCATGTTGACTCCAACCCGTTTCATCACCAACTTAGTGTATTACACTAATTAAATTAAAAATTAGACCTGATATTTTATTCCATATAATTCATCAAAAAACAAAAATAATTAAAATTTTACACAATTATAACATAAGAATATGTAATACATGTACATCACATTATGGTTTCTAAAATGGTAAACAAGAATTAAGACAAACATATCATAGTTTATAATACATCATTCATCTCTAGACACATTATAGAGACGTTATGCCACTTCTATTTTTTAGGGGATGATAATTTTCTTGGTTTTCTAATACCTATCCAAACAAGTCTCTATCTATTTCAAGGGTGGTAACATGGGAATATTAATAAAATTATAGGTAATAGATCATTCATAGTATTTTTCTTATACAATACATATCCAGTAAAACTTCAATTAAATATCGACTTCTGATATGTAACTAAGACTATAGATGAACACAATAAATGAGAAAAGTAAGATGAATTAGAGAAACATCCTAATCAATGTAGACCAAAAACATCAGATGAAACTAAACTGAATGAAAAAGTGTAACACACCGTACTTGGTAAGACCCATGATAGTAGTGACTATATCCCCATCAATGGATTTCAGAGCCTTTACATCTTCGTCCCTGTAGACTCCAGCCTATGTCATCCCAACCTTGGTGTCCTTATTTGGTAAGCTCCATGCTTGGGATTTCATTAAGAAAATTTTAAATGAATAAATACATTAGAAAAGTAGTTATGATATTTGAAAATATAAAGAGATAATATATTATGAAATTAGAAATAATAATAAATCAATTATAATCATAGTCTTTATATTTGAAGTTAACTTCAGATGTTACTATTTTTGTTTCTGAAAAAATTCATTGTATATGGCCAAAAAAATATTGAAATGTTTTTGATAAAATAATGAAATTGAAAGTGGTGCATAAGGATTTAGATATAATGAAATAAAAATGAAAATGATTATCTGTTAAAAGTGTTCAATTGCTACCAAAATAACATGTTAATAACCAAAAATGATTTCGTATTGTGTTTATGAGATGTAGTTTATAAATGGAAACAATTCAATTTCATTTTCAGCTCTTATTGTTGTTTAAATAATTTGAAAACATGAACCTCTAAACTCATTAGAAGACAACATAGAAAAAATATTGATTATACAGTGAATTGAGAATCAAGTAACTATTAATCAGCTATTTGAATAGTGAAAAACACATGTACCGAGTAACATGTAATTATCTATATGCATTGTGTATATCATAACCGGGAAATTGAATATTTTAATTATAAAGTAAAAAATATATGGTGTATTGAATACAATATTACAATATTGAAGGTCCTAGATGTACTATTCTACCATGATGTCTTATTTCTCTTGACCTATGATAGACTTGGACATTCATTTCATATAAATTTAATCTATATGGGGAATTACTCTCCAATAATTACATGTTTCTTGATAGTTGTTAATTCAGGATACATAGTAATTATTTAATATAATATCCTATATTCATAATAAAATCCAAATACAGATGATTAAACCTTCTCCCATAGTGTTTTATTCCTTTTAAAAATACAATTAAGACTTCTATATTAGTAGGAATACATGCCCTTGGACTGGATTTACAAATGAAACAAAAATATTGACTGTCGACCAATAAAAAATGAATCATATGTAGAAATATCCCTTTATATTGTCTTAACTTTACAAAATTTCATGGAAACCATTATTTGAATATGTTTTATGATTAAAAATTGTATAAATATTTTATAAAACTACCACTAGATCGAAAAAATCATTATACCACATAAAAAAACATCAATCATTGTCAAATGTAATTTTGGCCACTCACTGCATTTGTTTCCAAGTTGGGTTATTATTATCATCCCACTCATTCATGTACCATATCATTACGATAAATTTAATATCCTTGAGTAATGATTTACAAAATCTTTCATCCAACTATTCATGAAGATTAATAACCCTCGATGCTACACAGGTCTTCATGAAGACATTTTATCAAGGAGAATATTTTACCTGTCACCCTCGAGTAATATAAATGATATCATTAATGTGTGATTAAAATAAATGACATAATGGTTTAGGTTTTATGAATAGAAATTAACTACTCCCACCCATGAGGTTGTCAACATGAGTAGCACTTGGTTTTACCAGATCAGATTATGATTATTCCACATGTTTTACTTGATAAGTGATTTATCATTTATATGTTCAATGATTTTTGACCTCATAAATCAACAACCTCATTACCAAGTTATCTAAACATAAATAACCAAAACAATTTTCTAACATGTTGGACATAAAATAACTCAATTAAAGAGTCATTAGAATCAAAAATCAAAAATTAGAAATGTAAAACCTCAGTAAAATCTGAGTATCTACTCACTAGATTCATAACTCACATATACTTGTATCAAATATTCATTATAAATTTAAAAGGTAAAAATCTTAATAGTTTGAAAACCCAAAAAGGGAATACAATAATAAATTAATGTTCTTACCCACAATGTAAAAACTATATAATGATTTGGAAAAATTATGGGGAATAGAATAATACATTATGCATGTGGTATATGTAATATGTTTTAGTAAATAGGATTGTAATTCCCACTAAGCCCATAATACTTTGGAAATATTTAATTAAGTTGTATCGTAATTCCTATGAAAACAATCTTGAGGATCAAAATAAAATAAATTCAAAAAAACACTAATTAACCTAACTACTAACCTCCTTATCTTTTTTAGAAAGCACTATCATACCAACTGGCCCGCTGCCTTCCTCGCCCACTGCCACACTACCTGCCCTTCCCAATGCCTACCCCAACCACATCCCACTAGCCCTCCCATGAAAACCACTTCCCCCTACCCCTATACTACACACCCCTCCCCAAACCCAACAAACCCCTTCCCCACACCCTCTTCCTCCCTGTACACCCCACTTCCCCTAAACACACCTTGAACCCCCTTCACCAGTGCCCCCAACACACCCCCTAGACACACCTTTTACCCCATTAACCTTGCACCATGACCCCTTACATAACCCAACACACCCCTTTCACCCCCTTGTACCCTACCCTAGCCACATCCACCCTCCCCCCTACAACACATCCCCTCCCTCAGCCCCCTATAACCCCTACACCCCTGCCCCCATCACCCCCTACCCCAGCACCCCCATTCACCCATGCACACCCCTTGGACCCCTAGAACACCAAACCCCACACATGTATTTTGTACAAAAAAATTAAAATAAAATAATAAAAAAAATTCTAAGGTAAATAACTACCCAGAAACTAGAAACTACGAGCATCCAAAAGAATCAAAATTATCTGTTAGTTTTAGTAATTTACGGTCAATGCCAAAAATCAAGAATATTCAAATGGAATTAGAAAAAAACCCACAAATTCCATTTAATTATGAAACAAAAACAATTTTGATAATGAATTAAGATTTTCCTAGAAGAAAATCTTGAATAACGTGTTTAGGTATGTGTTTCATGGGGTGAAAACACACGTTTTCCATGATGCAAATAGTTTTTTCTTTCATTTTGGGGTAAAAATGTATTCAAAACCCCAAAAAATGAAACAATACATGATTTGAGAGCATTTAAACTAAAATCCTATAATTAATAAATTCCAAAAAAAATTTGGAAAAATTTAAGAACATTAAAATATTCAATAATTTCAATTTGTTTACACATAATACCAAGATAGCATTGAATATATATATTTTTTATAATAACAAATAACACAATAATAGTAACTATTTCTTCCATGAACACTACCATATAAAACCCTTCCCTTCCAAAAATTTAAAGGCCTTGATAGTATTCTAATTCTTTGGCTAACCATAGATTTCCATGATGTACCAGCTCTTCAAAACAAAAAAATAGGACCATTTCTCATGACACACGAGCAGAATAAAAAAATTGACACTGTACCCACCTGTAAGTATTTGAATCCCTAGAAGCTATTTACTTCTACTTTGAGTTGAATTAGATTTTATTTTTCATTCCATGTTTGTAGTGAAGGTTGGTAAGAATAGAACAACATGATTCACACAATAGATATACTCAAATCAGAAATCACCACTTAAAATTATATAATGGAATGAAAATGGTATGAAATGTAGGGTAATCTATTGAGTTGGGGTTCTGGATTAAGGAATTGGGGGTCACGTTATCTATAATCAACTAGAATGGTTTCAACTATAGAAGAAATTAAGAATATGGAAAATTATGAGGGAAAAATAACAGTAGAAAGAGAAACTAATTAGTAAAAAATGGAAGATGGGAATACATTCCATCAGAGGTGCGCCGAAAGAGGTAATGGGGCCTCCACGAAGCAGTTTTATTGTGGAGGTATGATGGCCATATCGAAGGAGGATAAAAAATAAATATAATAATAATAAAACTTAACTTTTGTAGAAGAAAACATACATCATAATACAATAATTCAATATATATATAGAAACTGACAAAAACACTATAATAAAATTGAATATTATAATAATAAAACATAACTACATTATAAAATTCCACTTATTAATAACCCAAAAATATAATTTATATCAATAATGAGTCTCAATATTAGTATCATCAGAACAATGATAACCCCTATCCACACCTCTTACAGAAACACTATTACCCCATCTACGACCACTAGCATCATCATCCGCATCGACATTAACATCGACATCGACATCGATACTGGCACTGACATCGACACAGACACTGGATCCAACTCTAGTTCTGATTGAGTAATTTATATTATTACAATTCATCGACATCAAAAAGGTATCATCCGCTACAACTACTTCTAGTGTAACTCTAGAAGAAAGATCATACATAGCTTTCATCATATTTTCTGTTAACGTATTTTCTGATTTTTGAGTTTCTTATATGATTATGTAATTCATTTGATCCATGTTGACCATACTAGAATCTATAATCAGGGAAAAAAATATTAAAATACCAATATCGAGATTTTATAAACTTCCTCTAAGGTTGATAACACACTCTACCCTGATGCACATCTCTTATTAGCTGGTTCAAATGATCATTTGGGACCAAATTGTCTAGTTATTTTTATTACAATGCCTCTAAATAATTATTTTTATTGATATATAACATAAATTAAAATTATAAAATGATATAAGGAATTAAATTCTTTAAAAATAAAATAAATTGAAATATACTTATAATCATCTTCTCGGTGTTGGTATTTTCCACAATACGATCTCTCATTTTCTTGCTTGTACAAAAAAAGTAGAGTGGGGAAGAAAACCCTCAATATTTAATGACTTTTTATAAAAAAATATTTAATGAAACATTTGAATTCAAAAAAATTACACTAAAAAAAGCTAAATATTTTAAATGTTAAATTACTCGTTCTTTCTCATGATCTAGGAGTGAAGTGTGTCCAATAGAAAGAAAGTATTTCATTTAAATATAATTTCATTTATTTCTATCTGATTTATCATATAGAAAAAAAATATATAATCTGATTAACATAAATAAACATAATGAATTTAAACATTAAAAATTGTTTTCAAATAAATAAATGGACATAATTATAAATTTAACAAGTACCTTAAACCCTTGACTCTTCCAATAGCCTATCATCTCTTTGTATGGGCATATTGGGAGATCATAATCATCAGTATTTTTTAAGCTTCATATCAACTATATTTTTCCAACCAATATACAAGTCGGACTTGTACACATGCCAAATATCATCTAATTCCATTAACCTTAATTACTTGTAATTTTTCTATCATGAAAATTATATCAGAGCTAGAATGGAAAAAATACTTTTCATGAAAATATTATAAATTAATTTACATAAAACATGATTAATATTACATACCAAAATATACACCCATGCATGTTTTTTTAATTTTTTCTCCAACATCCCTACAGCTTATTGGTTGAATTGGAATGATATTTTTATGTTTATAATGTGTTTCCATAAATATTTGGCATTACATAACATTTTTTCCAATTGTATCACTTTCTTCATTGTATTCATCCATGATCTGCGTGTGTCGATTCCAAACCTCTCACCTTTTAGTGTGGCCTCATCATCTGGTAAAGAATGTATCAAATAATAAAATAAATAATGAAAAATAATATATATGTATTTTTCATTAATCACTAATATAATGTTTGTGCACATAAAATTAGGTGGAGGATCTGCTTTCCCTTAATGTGTTGAGTCTAGAGGAGGGGAAGTAGCATCTGTGGTAGTTGGGATATCTATGGTGGGAGTAATCTACATAGTAGACGACGATAAGTGTAATGATGGTGGGATAAAACCTGATAGATAACCCTGTATAAATGAGGGTGGATATGGGTATAGATATGGCAGTGGGATATATGGGGTTGTAGTTCCCTGTACAGTGGATGGTGGGAATAGAAAATACCGAGGGGTGAGAGTCTACGAACTACCATCCGATATTGGTGTGGGAGAAAAGGGATAGGGAAAATGTGAGTATGGAAAATATGGAGATGAAATAATGGGAGGATGACCTCCTAGTGACTCACGAGACATAGTAGTATGGTGAACTGTAGAATCAGTCGTAGTAGTACCCCCTGCTATACTATCATCCTTAGAAGAATAATCCAACCATCTCCTCAAATATGTAGAAAAAAATAACATAGATCTTAAAACAAAAAGAACAATGACAATATAAATGATATTAAAGGCAATAACATTCAATCATAAATTGTACTTACAGTGGCACCTAGAGGAGACATATGTTGTTCATTTTTTTTGTATTGTTCTACGTCTTCTAGTTTCATCGTAATCAGACATTTTAACATAGAAATTTAAAATAATATTCTCAGATAAGTTTAAATAATGGAATTTTTTAAACAATACAATTGAATCAAAAAAACAATGTGATAAATTTTCATGAGTGATATTTATATTGAAAAAATATAAATACTTTTTTATGTTCAATAATTAAAAGAGATGTGCATAAAAATAAAATTATTATGATATTAAAAGGTTTATATTTGATAATTTTATAAAATATACTTGTTAATTTGATATCATGTATGAAATTCTAAAAAACATAAAATATTGAAATAATATCAGGTAAATACTTGCAAATGTGTCTTTAATGGAAATATCGCATTAACTAGTTATAAGGTAACATAATCAAGAACACAATTGACATTAAAATTACATGTAATGTATAGTAAAAATGGTTTATCATTTTTTTAATTTTATTCTATTATTTTAACTCAATAGGGTCTTGGAAATGTAATTTTTTCCATCCATTGTTAATGGGAATTTAAATTTCCCATGAAACCCATTAGGAATAAATATATAGAATTAGAAACAATAAATTGTTATAAAGAGTCTGTTTCTTATAAATATTCTTTTTTTATTCCTCAAATTCATTAATTTTAAATTTAAATAATTCAAACCAACATTATACTATGAAAACTCATCACTATAATATCTCCAATACTGTCATGAAAAAGATATCTCAATATCATTTACATACATTATATTTCCATAAATATATTGTAATGTTTTTTATATAAGAAAATTAGTATCAAAATCATTCGTATATTTGTATATTTTCTCTCCTTTCCTTGATAGACTAATAAAATGATATATTTGGTTTCATCTAGGAACATTATGTTTTGTTAATACACATTTATTTGAATTTTATGCATTAGGTGAGAGGTCAGTTTTCATTTATGGATTCAGTTATGAATTTTTATTCTTTAGGCTGGAGCTATTGATTTTTTTTGTATCAGGATTGATTTGATGTTTAGTATTTTGAATCAGTTAAGAGGTTGTAACACATTTAGTATAAAAATACATGTCACATCTGATATTCTCTAGGAGGTGCCAAATACTCAGGGATTTGGGAAGAGATAGGGAATTTATGGGGGTTCCATAGGATACAATGTGTCTATATAATGGTAAACCATCCCAAAATAATTATATTTTTTAATAAAATGGTATTTTTTTCATTTGACCACATTCATTTTCTAAATTTAGTTTACCCTTCAAAACCCATTTTTAACTATTAACCATGAACCTCTTTAATTCACCTCCTCATTCCTAATTTTTAGTTTTATTATTCTCATTTATTCAAAGTGTATTCAATGTAATTTTTAACATATATTTGTAGTATAACCATCCATTAAATTATTTTATTCACTTTATCATTAATTTTCTCTATTTTCATTCTTCTTGGTTATGATTATTGGTTTCTGATTCCATTATTCCTTACTAAAATCACCACCAAGAATAGGGATTCAACATTAATTATATAACTAGATACATAGTGAATTTTATTACCTTTTTACATAAATATTTTTATCATGTTATTGATATTCTATTTACTAGAATAATTTCATGCTTTTAGAATGGGTTTGGTGGATGTTTAGGGGAAGTATATTTTTGATTTTGGTGAAAATGTTATTCATCTTACTTTTGGATTTATATATTAATGATTCCTTTTAGATTTAGAATTCATAAATTATGATGGGCCTTTATTAATGAATATTTGGAAATATAATTATATTTTAATGATTATCTGATTTTATTTGTCATTGTTAAGATATACTTAATATAATAGATAAAATATCACCGATGATTTTCATAAGTGGTCTCGATCCTTACGGTGTATTACTTAGTTCTATAACCAAGTGATTTATCATAATAAATTTTCTCAATAGGTGTTGGATGACATGAATCATTTTTATTATTTTCGAATTGTATCATTTAATCTTTTCCAATAATAGTTGGAAGAGAGATTTAATAGAATAGCTAAAGAATGTAGGTTTATCATTTTCAAGAAATTAGTGCATTTTAAAGAAAGTTAATAATTACATAATTTTTTTGTTATTGAATATATAGAATTTGCGATGTTATATAAGAAAATTAAAACAATTTATATTAATTATAATTGATTAAAAATTTTATTAGGAAGAGGAAATATAGAAGCTAGAGTCCTATCTGTTATTCTGGAGAAGTCTAGTTATTTTAATATTCTGTATGTTATAGATATATAATAAAAAGATATTATAAGAGATTTAATTCATAGAAGAATAAAAATTAAGCCTCAAATATGAGATATTTTATCTCAGGGAGAGGATATTATAAAACAATCATATGTTTTGAATATGGATTTCTGAACTCCATATTTGGATGTTTGAATGCGAATCTAAGTATATATGTATTTTTTAATAAATGATGGGATATATGAATTTTTAAATGCATTGTATGTGTTCGAGTAACAACACTATATGTGTGTGATTCTTATAGGAATGATTATGTAAATGTGGATACATCTTTGAAAGAAAATGATAACTGGTTATGTGAATAAGTTTAATCAGAATTGGTTTATCAGAGTCACAAATATATGGAATTATTCTATAATAGAAAAGCTTTGGGAGTAATTCCTCGTATTCCTATGGTTCAACACGACCAAAATGTCAGCCTAATTTGACATCATCTCTTTGAATTAAAAATTAATGGATGCATAAATATAGTCAATATAGTAGATATGAATAATTATTCAAATTATGGAGGGGGAATTAATACTAGAAAGTGAACATAATGGATAGTAGAAAATATTCATAATATCAACTATCATAATGTTGTGTATAATGGAAAATAGAGATTCCATAAGGGTCATTTTATAAATTTTATAAGGATCAGTTATAAATTTCAAAATCATTCTTCCATTTTCATCTGGACAATATAAGATTCATTAAGACCAATCATATAATTCATTCCAAATTGTATTAATAATGATGTCTTATCCTGATGGAAATGTACAATACAATTTTCCTGATATCGAACCAATTGTAGATCAATTAAAATATTCTCATAGATCGATCATGTTAAAATTTGTGGGGTAATAATCTATGAATATCATGGTTCCTTAAATGAATGATTTTTTATGTACTGGTTCTTGGTAAAGTTTTATCTATTTTTTTCCATGTGTAGAAATATTGTTAATCAATATATATTATTATTATTTACATCAAAAGTGATTTAAGAAGCATGAAATTTATATAGTGGATTGAAAACCATGATATTTATAGGAAATCACATGGAGGATCACCCATGAATAATGAATAGTTTTTGAGAAATAATATAGTAATGAATTGTGGGATTAATTCTATATATTTTTTAGAAGAATAAAATGAAAAAAAACTAATTAAATTTATGATGAAAATATTATTCACATTATTTGGTGAATAATCATTAAATATTCTAATGATGTAATTCATGTAATTGATTCTATATAGTATCGATATTCAAAAATGGAAAGAATTCATGGGTAATTCTTATGTGAATAAATATTAATAACATAGAATGATAAACAATTGGGAGGCCTGTGATGCTACAAGAGATGTCATACATTTTTTCAAGTCACATGTGAAATAGAAGGAATTAACACCATTGATACCTTGATGAATTAGTGGGTTATAGAATACAAATAGTAATTTGGAACAATATTGAATATTTTATTTATGAGAAGGATTTGGATTATATCAAATATCAATATTCATGTGATAATATGTTGAATAATCTATTAATATTGATATATCTTGTTCTACTAGAGAATAAGGAATAATATTTTCTCAACTAGTTTCTTAAAAAATTGAAATTATATAATTCTATTGTGGAATTATTTTCATCCAGTGGAAGAATGTTACTTTTGATAATGAATATATGAGAATAAACTCACTAAAAAGAGTTTAACCAATTTATTTTGAATATGTTGTGTGTTGAAAACATGGAAATCAATAGAGCATCTAACTAGATTTAAATATTCAAATCAATAGTACGTACTATAATTAACATGGAGTGACCCGTGCAGATATGAAAATATCAATATCTTTCCGATGTAGATGGAAATGTAGAATAAGAGGAAGTGATCCATATGAAATGACTGACCAAATATGAAATAACTTAATGGAATTCATCCTTGGTATCATTTGACCATGAAAAAACATGAATGCAATGAACTATTATAATAGTATATTTTGGAACAGTAATATATTATCAATGTGTGATCGATATATTTATCCCTTTATGGTGAACTATATAAAATAAAATTTTTTAGGATCATGTTTTATCCAGGGGTACCATTATGATCAAATTGTTTAACATAGTTCCTAGTAACATGAGATCAAAATGATAATGGAAAACCAAGATGGAAAACAATTATATTATATTGGGAGTAAAACTGATTCACCCCACCTCATAGTTTGTGATGGGTTATAGTAATTTGTGTATGAGATAAAAGGATTTTACATGGTGTTCAAATTCTAAATTTGTTTTTTAATTTTTTTTACCTAAGTTCATTGATAAATCCACTAGTTTTCAATGATAATAACTCATATAGATGGAAAATAATATATTTTTTTTGGTTTCTGTAGGATTGTGTTGCAGAGATCATGGTGTATTCGCAACATGATACTAACATAAGAAATTAGAATGATTGTTAACATGAAATTGATAGAAAAAATATTAAAGAATGTATCTCTAATGAAGATTATATGAGAAAACTTCATTTTAATATTTCTTTTCATATATTGGCATCATTTGAGAGGGTATATAAAAAAATAGTTGATGTAAAGGATGTTGTGATGTCTACCTAAACAAAAGGATAAAGAGATGGTTATTATTAGAAACTAGTAAGTAAATCAGGTGATTTATTCCTTAAGGAAAAAGGATAAAATATAAATAATCTGATTAATATAAGTAAGATGTATTTTGAAAAGAATATTTAGTTTTACCCTATGTGATTGATGGAATAGTATATTATAATAATAAAATGAAAAATAAAATATTTTTACAATCTATGGGATATTAATATATTAAACAACACAAGATCCAATTAGGGAATGATAATATGGGTACACTGTTGATCATTCATCAAGTGGAATATATATTCATAAAATATCTATCAATGGATAATAAAATATCGAAGTGAGTATATGATGCATTAAATTATGAAATAAAATATGGGTTAAAATATAAATGATTAAATTTAATTTAATGATGAAAAAAAGGTAAATATACTTCAATGAGAAATATTTTTAGGAAGAATGGTTTCCCAAATAAAAGAACTAAGATGATTTGAGTTGAAGATTTATATTATTTTTTTCAATCCAATTTTAGAATGTTTAGTATAAGGGAGATAGTTTAATAGACGTAGAAAACATGAATAGGTATTGAAAAATGATCATGAAATTTGGTAATGAAGGATTATTAATCAGGGAGACTACAAAAATGATGGGAGTATAAAATCACATAGAATGTATCTAGTGGTCTGATCATTATAAAATTTCATATAAATAGATATATTCATGAATAATATTGGCTCATGAATTAAATTACTACAAAAAAATTGATGTTTTTAAGGAGAAAAGAAAATGTTGTACCTAGTAGGGAAAAAATTGAAGAGTTATATGAATCATGAATTGTGATGGAAGTTTGTGTATACTTATTATATTATCTTACTCAAAATGTAGGATTATGATTATGAAATAATCATAAGAAGTAAAGAATTATTTTTATTGTTGAGGAAGATATCAGAAGTGGGGTGTATAATATAATATTTTTTTGAAGATGAGTATGTGAAATGTTTAAAAGTGTTCTTATGATTTTTGATATTTTCAGACGAAATTTACAATAAATAGCCCATTAATATACTCATTTAGGTAAACCAATGATACATTAATTAAAATACAATGATTATTTTGAAAAATGAGGAATTTAAGAATTTTATATAAGAATAGAAAATATTTGAGGTAAGGTGAACTATGTGAAGAATGGTTCAATTTATGAAATTAGTTATAGTTTCCAAAGGTATGTTTTTGAAAATTAATCTCCCATGAAGTACTTGGGGTATTTATGGTTATGTCTATTCATAAAAGAGATTTTTTTCAATGTATTAAAAAAATAATCACCATGTATTTTTATGTAGTATAAATATAAATATATTAAGTCAAGAAATTATGATCATGAAGAAAAAAATCAAGTAAAAATTCAATTCCCAAAAATAATTTTATCAAAATAATAACATTTCAGTTAAAACCCTAAATAAATATGGTGGGTAAGAAGGAGGTGTGACTGGACGAGGAGGAGGATGATCCCAAAGTGGTGGGGTGGCCACGTTGGAGGCGCATCATAGGAGGAGGTGGGGAGGATGTCTTAGAGCAGTGTCAGTGGGGTGGCCATGTTTGGTGGAAATGTTGTGGGAGGAAGATCATAGAGAAGAGACCTCTCAACGGTAATGGCTACCAACATTATAGGTGTTCCAAATGAGGAGGTGGGGAGGCTGTTACAAAACAACATTGACTGAGAAGTGGGGAAACAACATTGATTTGAAGCATTATGGAGGAGAGTCACCTCGTGAGGATTGGGGGGAGGGCATTGATAAATACCTATGCCAGGGGAGGTGGAGGAGCCTGATGGATTATAAAAAAATACATTTCCACAATTTACCTTAATATGTGTCTATACATCATGATAATACCCTGGTTTTAATTGAAATGTGGCTATAAATCAAATTATTTCCACATACTTATAAAACAATGTTTATTGGTATATGGATATAAAACAATTTTATAGTATTTTTTTGACTAAAAATACCTATTATATGTTGTAAAATAATATATAGAGAAAATGATAAAAATATTAATATTTTGATATATTTTCATATGGATTATAAATTTTTTTAATTTATATGTGTTTACAATTAGTAAATGAGAATTTTCATCTATAAATAATATATAAAATATGATATCGGTATTATATTTTTTTTTGAAAATAAATATATTATTATATTTGTTTATTATATTACTTTAAAATAGTAATTAAAAAATATTTATATATTATTTAAATTTTATTCTAAATTTATGTGATAAATTGCATCTTGAAGATTAATATTTCAGGAATTACATACTTGGTGTGAAAGCATAAGATTTAGTTTTCATCTACCTTGACCTCTTCTTGTAATTGAAGTTATGATCTTCAATATAGTTATTAAATTTAGTTTGTGCATATTGGGTTTTAGAGTAATAACGAATTGGATTCAAGCTTGAGTAATGTTTCCCTATGTATGGTGACTTTTCATCAAACATTCTAATGGCCTAGAGAATTATGCCTTATTCTATAATGTTTGGGGTTTGTTATCTTTAGCTCTAGGCTTTCTCATGTGATGAATTTTAGTCTCATATAACTCCATTCCTTTACATGATGAGTTCATGTACATTTTTATGATATATATATTTGGATATTTATAAATACTTTTGCACTCTATTTTTGGTTAGAAAATACAAACTTGTTGATTGTTTAAAGAGTTATACATTAATGTTGTGTGGAAAATATAATTTATTGGATGGAATATGTATTTTGAAACTAAATTGTTAGAATCCTGCATATAAAAAGGAATAAAACATGATAAGAAAAAGATTTAATATGATAAAACAAATTATGAATTTAATATTTTTATAAGTTAGATTAAGTTGGTGAGACTATTAAATAAAACCCATAAAATACCAAGTGTGATATTCCCTCCAAATAAAGAACATGTCAGGATATTAATCATTCAATAGAGTCTGTTATACTAATGCAGGGTGCCCTTGGATTATCTTGTGTAACAAATTGTGGTAATAGATAACCCTAAAAACTAGGTAACCAAATCCAATTGTTATATTTTGATGACTATTTGTTGAGAAACCATCAATGTCCGGATACAATAGGAATAATGATTATTTTTTCTAAATGATGGATCTGAGAAAAAAATTTCCTACTCAACTGTCCATGAATCATAAATATTATTATTTAGAATATTATCTAACTAAATGACTATGTGTTGAGTAGAATTATAAATCATAATCCTTACTATGTAAAATATTGATCTTCACTTGCTAAAAAAATAGTATATAGGCTCATAATTTTTATTGGGATTACATTTCTTAAAATTCAATGATGAAAATACATAAAACTAGATTATCTCACCTAGATATTTTTTTGTTACAGATTATTGCTTACATCATGATAATCATTTGGATACCCCTTACAGGTATGACCTAAAAAATTTCAAAATCAGTACCTATGGTTAATAAGTATTCTCAAAGAGAAGCGTTATGAGCATCCAAATTTGAATGTTATAGAGATAAATTTATCCACCAATAACTAATAAATATTGGATATTGGGTGTGAATTACACATTTGTGCGGATAAAAAAACTCAAAGATATGAGGTAATTGAAAAAGGTTGAATTAGATCTTCATGTCAACAATAAAGTAAGAGTTTCTATATTAGAAGTAAATAAATTTAATATTCTTTAAAAAGTGTAGTATTTCAAGAAGTAGAGAGCTATTATGAAGGTCCTATCATAGACATGGACTTTATTACAGTATCATGATTGGACATGATGGGGATTTCATTCATTGTTAAAAATAATAATTATTATATATATAAGAATGAATTGTTTCGCATAATTAGTAATATGGTAAAGGGTTTGTACATTTTCTATATGGATAATACTTTATATAATACTAAGAATATGAATGTCATGGGGATTATAATCCTATTTAAATATTGAATTTTCACCTTTGACAAATAAATGTGAAACATGTCCAAATACACCATATAGATGGATTGCTGAAACCATTTGATTATGAATCATTTGTTACCTGTGAATATTTTTTATTAAAAAAATTTACCAAAACACCTTTTAGTGGATAAGGCCAAAGGGCAGGTGGAAAGATAGATATCATACATAGTGATTTCTGTGGAATTATGAAAACACAATCAAGTGGTTTTTTGAGGTACATTATAACTTTGACCAATGAATTTATTCATTATGGTTTTGTGTTTATGATGATACACAAGTAAAAAACTTATGAAAAGTTTAATTTTTTTATAAAAACGTATAAATTAAATAGATGATTATTAATATTATATTATTTAATTAATGTAGTGAATACACGGTACAAGAATTCACTGATCATCTATGCATTTGTGGAATTGTTCTACAAATCACTCATCCACAAAAACTATAATAGAATGATGTGTTTGAGAGGAGGAATTATAAATTGTTTGACATGGAATTATTGATTATGATTTAGTGTGAGATTCCTATTAGATTATGAGGTTATTATTTCTATACTAATGCATTCATACATAACCATGTTTCTTATAATGTATTCATATGTACTCCATATGAGATATGGACTGGGAAATATCCCAATATGTCTTTTATGAATATATATGGTTAGGAAGTATACATATGATGTTTGGATTCCAAAACACATAACCCTAATTCTGATAAGTGATTATTTTTTTATCCCAAGGAATCTATGGTATATTATTTCAAAAACCCTTCCTATAATAAAGAGTTTATAGATTTATTTAATAAATTCATTGAGAAGTAATTTTTTATGGGAGGTGTTAGGGGGAGGATATTTGAACTTATAGGTATTTAAGACCAATTAATCGTAAGTGTTCCCAAAATAAAAGTTGAGATGTTTTCAATAAGAGTTATAAAATAAGAACTATCAAAAGTTACATATGGACCTCACAGGTATAGTTGGATTTGTTGAGATCGTGAGAGATATGGATTTCTCTGGGAAAATTATGGTGTAAGAAGTTTTATAGTAGATGGACCGTCTACCAATTTAATAGTAAATGACGGTTCTTATTATAAGAAATGGTTAAAAGATATGGAAACTGATATAGATTCTATATACACCAACAATGTATGAAAATCGACTGATGCAAATGGAGGGCTAATACCCATTGTTTTCATGTGGGACTTCCAAAATAAAACTAACATGGGTTGTAAAGTGTCTACCAATGAATCATTCCCATTGATAATTGGTTACAAGAAAGTTCATGGAATTTACTCTTAGTACTGGGATATGAATTATTTATGATGGGAAATTTTTCATAGAAACTCGTAAAAAATATTTATTAATAACAGGAGACCATTAAAAATTCCACATAGTAGAAAAATTCATCACAAAAGATATTCTATTGTGATGGACCGTCATATTTTTTTTATAATGGGTGTCTCCCCAAAAAATATTTTACCAGTTATATATATGGAACCATTTGTTATGGTATTATATACCCATTGGATATAATTATTTGTGATGTGTAAAGAATGCAATCATAATTATTTTTTAAAAAAATAAAAAAAATAAAAAAACATTAAAAAAAACAAAAACAAATCAAAATAATATAAAACAGAAAAATATATAATAAATAAATAAAAATAAAAAACATCAATATAATATAAAACTATATATGATATAATTGAAATCTAAATTAATAGAAATATTACAAGTAATATGTTCATTCAAATATTAATCATCATAAAGATTTCAAAAAAAATAAATCAATCAGTGAGGAGGGGGAGAGTCATATAAAAGAGGCAGTAGTGGGAACTCAATACCTATAACATATTCCATGCATTTATATACTCTATAATCTCCTATTTCTACTACTCATGTAATCATTGTAACTACTACTCCTCCTGCTGCTATCGAAAAAAATATTCTTTCTCTCTATGCAGTGTCTCTATAACCTCATATTGAACTCGTATCTTCTCCTCATACTCTATAGCCAATGATGATTAGTCCCCATGAGCTCCTCTAAATCATGATGACTATAATGTAGTAGTGCCATAATAAATTTTTGGCATCAATTGAGAATAGATATCAACAACACAACCTTTCTTGAAAGTATACCAGGTTTCCTTCATCCATAAAACGTAATCAAATCCTGATGCACCAGTGGCCTAACCATCAGTCTTTTTCTGACTCTCATCATCTGTGTGAGAATTAACAAACTCATATTACTCATTGAAATACAATTTGAAACTAAAATATCTAAAATAATTTTTTTGTTATTTTTAAAACTAAAAAAATTGTATTGACCACAATCTGATATTGTTAGCCACCGGTAATATCTCCAATGATAGGATCCATGTAGATACTATTATGAACATCTAACTCCATTATATTGGGATGTACAACAGCCTATATGAATAATAAAATAATAATTATACATTTAAAATTATATAATTTATTAGCTAAATTACATATCATATGTCATCGATGGGTACTAAACGAATGACTATTAGCTCTATTTTTAAAATAATACCTCCCCCAATTCTTCCATCGTAATGATGATATCTTATAGTATAAGAAGAATCCATCACAAATCTAAGAGGAGATGTAATCAGGTTTATGGATGCAGTAAGAATGATAGAAATATGTGAATCCATCTTTCTTCGTGGATTTCTTCTTAAAATTTTGAAAAAACTAATGACAACATGGATGCATAAAGGCATCTCAGGCCTCATAGATAGAGTTAATCATAATATCTATGATGGGATACCATAAAAACTACAAATAATAAAATATTGAAAGATAATAATTAAATAAATTTCAAGATAAAGAGTATTTATTAATGTACCATCCAATGATTTAACATGTGGTGCTGAACATCAATGGGAATATTATCCCACATCACCAATTCTCTAAAAAAATAATTCTGCAGAATGGAACTCCTCTGTCTAATAGCTATATGAAATAATATGTGGGAATACTAAAATAATTATCAAAAAAATTCTTCATAAATAAATAAATTAAAATTAATTAAAATACACAAATAAACATACCTCCACATGCATGGATTGACATAAATCCATTGATATCACTTAGTAATAGGGTCATGAATCATCAATATTGCAAGACCACAAACCCTCTGAGTGGATGTTGAACTTCATGCAACATGAGGGTCGGATGAAAAAGTATCAGTCTCTTTACTAGGAATTGTAGCCTCCCCGAGGTTATGAAACACCACAGCAAAATTCTTTTCATCCATCTGAAACATAAAGATAATGTTTTATGAAAATAATTTAAAATGAGTATTATATATATTATGACTATAAACAACATGTAATTGTTCCATTATTCATATTCATTGTCATCTTTATATATGATGGTGTCAAAATCTTCATTATCCCCCTCAGTATCATCAATTTCCATATGAGTTTCCGCATCATTATCTCTTTATATTTGATATTCAATTGTTACATATTCATCATCATTTACATGTAATTGTGAGGTTTCATCATTGATATTGATGTATCATCATTAAAAAGATGTATTAAGTTATGTATCTTCAAAAATTTCAATTCATATTACTTCAACTAAACTATATTCAATTTCAATGAACTGATTTTCATGGAATTTTATTTTTATAATGCTCCACCAATAAATTATCTCCCTTTAAGTGGGACAGTAATTATCTCAATAAATTTTATGTACTTGATGTGGCAATAAATATGGTTCATTTACTATAAGAAGAATTTTATATTTAATTTTAATGATTCCATTACATGGATGAACATATAATCCTCTAACAGTATCAAACCAATGGCATTTAAAATCATTAAAAAATTCTATCTCAGATAAAATAGTTCCAGTATTTCATCTAGTATTCCATAAAATTCAACTGCACATTCTCTATGATGATATAATATTAAAAAAACAGCACTATTCAAAGTTTTTTTGATTCCCCATTTTCACATGTATGAAATCCAAAACCATTCACCACAGATGCAATATAATATTTAACCAGTTTAGATGGTGGGATACTTGATACACACAATCGATTATTAATTTTATCAGCATGTTGTAATACCAGAAAAATAGAAAAAATAATAATATAACAAATAATAAATTTATTATATATGATAAAAAATAAACAATTTAGTTTACCAGTATTTGAAACTATTAATTATATTTATGTTGTCAACATTAATCAAAAGAATATAGTATAAATTGTGCATTTTTTTCTTGATATGATCATTATATAATCTATAAATAAAATAATATTAATTTATTTTTTAAAAAATAGAAAACATATGTGACAGTATCACTCACTGTACAAATCAATTCATTTCTTCAAAGCTGAGCAGAACATATATATGATCCCTACGATGTTCATCAAATGAAATCCATTATACATAAACTCCACTAGACCCAGGTTTTGGATTATGAAAAACTGATAATTTAATGTTCATTTCAACATAAATATATCCTTTATTATGATCTATTATTTTATGATTTTAATGATATTCATCTTGGAAATAATGGGAGAATAAAAAATAAATTTCATCCAAAAAATAATCTTATGTAATTAACTAATCAAATAATGCTTTTTACAGAATTTTTTGTTCAATTTAGGCATGCATATATCATATGGTTACATCCATCAAGAGGTTTATCATCCTTCCACATTTTGATTCATGTATAAAATGTAATATAATATGTTTCATTAAATCAAATAAATTGATGAAATTTTTATTCCATTTTACATAAATGTAAAACAACATATTCTTACAATCTAATATGTTCTTAATACTTTATTTTGACAACACAATTTTCCCAAAAAATATTATATTTCTGTTAGTGCATCATAAATTTTAGAATTTGACAAACCTCTAATTCCAATCAGTATAACTCGTTCCATTATAACATAAAAATAAAGTCTTTTTAAATTTGGCAATATGATTGTCTCTGAAACATCTATCTAAACTAGAATTTAACTACCAAATAGCCTCCAATCCACAATCCACTAACAAAATAAGAAATTATTTTCTTTATAAAATTTATAAACTTTTTTTTGAATCCTTAACTTCTATGATCTATCATATTCAAAAAACTCAATTTCTGGTTGCCTGGAAATTTGGGTAAGATCTAATAATGCCTTTAAACTATCTTTGGTCTTACCATATGTGTCCAAAAATGTATAAAATATATTATCAATATAGTTCTTCTAAATTGGAATGACATCTAACATGTGATAAAACAAAAAATCATAACAATATGGAAAATATCAAAAAATACTATATTTTATCGAACTGTGATATTTTCCAAATCCAAATAGATTTTTTGGTATATAGTTTGTCCAAAGGTAATGGGAGGTAGTGAAGAGACAATATATTTTAAAACAATAACTATGATCATTTCTATAGGTACATGTCTTTTAATTGTACCTTTTATGAAATGACTTCTATTCCTTTGGAAAGGATGATCAATAGGAAGAAATTTGTGGTGATAGTAAAAAAAAAGTTCTCTCCCATTGACTACAATAATCACTTTCAGTTACACATACAGTATAAACATAATGTTGGTCAATATTTACTCCATCCAGATAACATTACATATGATACGATGTCACTAATTGTCTACATTACTGAAGTGTTCATTAGAAAATTTGTTTTTACAATAACATTATATGTATATTCACCATTAATCTATAATAAATTTAACTCATTAATAAATGGATTCAAATAAACATCAATATTTTTTTAGATATCATGGATGTAATAATGTAAAAAATATATATGGATCATTCATCAACACCTAAGGTGGTAATTTGTATGGAGTAATAAATATGGGCCAAAAAAATATTGGCAATCATAAGAATCAAATGGAAAAAACCATTAGTAGAAATAACAATCACATTTTATGGGATTCTTAAGAAAAATAAGGATATAAATGGTTAAAATGATTCCATGAATCACCATCATAAGGATGATTTAATTTTTTACTGAATAAAATATTGTATTAGTGCGTTGAAATCAATGATGATGTGTTCTGAGATATATATAAACATTACAATATTGGTGTAAGTGGAAAATACCCCAAATGTTTAATGAGAAACAGTCTTGACTTCCCTTATTGATCCTCCTTGTACCTCAATTTTCCCTATGTAGGTAAACTAAGAAAAACTCATTTTCACCATAATATAACAAAAAATAATTTAAACATGCATGAATATTATGATCACTAAGACCTAAGTAAAAACCCAGCCTCTTTCTCTCATAGAAATTGGTAGGAAGTACATTTCCTTCAGGTAATATTGACTTAACCAAAGAGAATATATAATAAAAACTAATATTTGAAATTCTATTATCTAATTTAAAATCTATAAATTTTGTAACCACTTCAAATTTTCTTATATTTGAAACACAAAATTATATATCCTCAACATACTTCAGAAACTCATCAAATCGAAATTTTTCTAAATTAATAGTTGAATCAATAACATTCTATTTTTTTCCTGTTGAAAAGATGGACCGACAACATATTGTTCAAAAGTTTGAAACTGTGATGGATATAAAACCAAAATATTATTATCTTCTCTAGAACTATGTTATCCATGTTGATACTGGAAAACATAATATTTCCAAAAACTAAAACTCAATAGATAACCCCCAACATTGTCAAATGTTTTAAATATCCTCAGATGAACTTTCTAACATGGACACATAATTGTCCCCTCTGAAAAAAAATATAGATGAAGAAAATGATAAAAAACATTCACCCCATCAATATATACAAGATTTATACTAGAACCATTTAGATTACTATAATGATTTATCCAATTATTATGTAATAATAAAAACTTATTTCTACTTCCATGCTCCATATTTCTATACAAAAATAAAAAAATATATTTCTTATGATTAATCTGATATAAGAGGCTATCCAAAAAAAATTATAAAATTATAAAATTACAAATTACTTGTAAATATTAGCAATTCTATCTAATTACTGCTATTTTTTTTCTAATTACCATTAATTAACATTAAGGAAAATATAGGGCCGACCTTGGAGTGTGATGGAAGAAAGGAAAGGAGGGGATGAAGGAAACATTAGAGTGAAGGAATTCGATTAACCCTATGACCATACCATTTTGAGGAGATATAATCATGGGAGTGATTTTACCCATGGCTTCCTCTCCTATAAACATTCCAAACACAATGGAACTATAATTATTTTACAACATCATCCCGTTTATCCCCTACAACCCATGATTCCATCTAGGTTTGTATAGAGAGGTGGGGATGGATGTGACATTAGAGGAAATGAATTTCGACAGTACTGTGTTTAGACTGATTAGAGAGGATACATTCATAGAAAAAAATATGAGTGATGGAATAGGAAGTATATGGAAGAGATAAAAATTACACTCTCAGTGTATTACATCCCGTTTTAAATTAAATATATCACCATGAAAACATAATTTTTTTCCTAAAAATCATGCATTTACATTACCATAATTTTTTTTATTTTATTATAAATCTTAAATAAAAGCACAAAAATATAACCCATAAAAGAATACATCCTGGAGGTCTAAAATAATGGACTCCCATGGTGTCTACTTGCAAAAACATTATCCCCTTAGTATGAAATGACCTGAGACTAATGAAATATGAGTTCATTTTAGGTGGTTCCACCTATGATTCCATAAAACCTACCACCATGTTATCTTCCTGCCACATGTGTGAAATCTACATGTGATTGTCTACGATTTGTTTTCACCTTCTGATAGTGTACAAGATAGCTCGGGGTATACTTCAGTTACCTTTCAGTGCATTGTAGATGATCATGGTGCCAGTCCTGACCGCTTCAAGAGTGATGTTCCTCTAATAAAACATCCTTAGGCACATGTCTGGAGAGAGTGCCTAATCATGGAGAGAATCTCCTCATCCATAGTAGGACAAGAATGCTACTATGACCAAAAACCCATTTTTCCTTGACCACACCTCCTCTAATCATATTTCCCAAGTGGAAATACCTATTCATATTTAGCATTATAATCTGATAATGTGGAATCCAGAAAATCCAACTCCCCTTATTGGATAAATTGGACATATTGGAGAAGGAACATGGTGATAAGAGACAACATATTGAGGGGGTGACCTCACATTTCATTACATAACATGACTAGATCAAGAATATAATATCTGGTTTTGAGAATAATACTTCTTTTGGTCCTAATCTAATTATTATGTTGAAGGTCATTTCATTCCACCCAAATGCACCAACATTCCACAATGAGGATCACGGCTCTCTCTTTTCTTTATAGGCCTTTTTCTCCTGCACCGTGAAAACATCTGTTAAGGAATGATTCATAAAAAATATCTTGTATAGACCACCAAGAAAATCATTCAAATTTCTGCCACACCCAACTATCCCATTCACATTCAAAGAAAAAATAACTAATTGAATCCATTTAAGTGTTTATAAAACATCGACATTTTGATGCCAAATAAATACCCATCTGATGGATGATATACTCCATAGGAAGTGCATTGTTCCTAATATTCCATAGTCAGAAATTGAAGGTTGTAGGAATATCCTTACATCACAATATTTCCCCCCTTCATCTATATTATTCGGGTTCATTATCACTCTGTTAAAGTATTTTACTGATAGGACTCCCAAACTTGAACCGCTTAAGACACGTTTATATGTGTCATCATTAATGATAATGTTATCGATCAACTCACATTGGTTATCATTAAGGATCTACTTTAAGAATATTAGAATGGCTACAAGCTTCCCGGAATGATATACTTAGTGTGAGATATCTTGGGAACCACAGTTTCCCTCCCCCCAATCCATTTTCCAAATGATGATATTTCGCTTACCAAGATCTATTTAAAATAATACCATAATATGTCATAATAATGATTTATCTGATTCCATTTTATAGGAGGACTTGATCTCTATTCATTCACATCCACCCCATATCTTCTTTGTATGAGTTTACCATATAAATATTACCCCTCCAATTCCTCCCACATGAGTTTTGCGTGTTACCCCTACATAGTTATTGAGATTTTATTTAGGTTGACACCTCCCACAGATGTGGGTCGGGAAAATCTTTTCCTTGAATCCCAGTGTTATTTTCCTTCCATTTGACCACACTATATAAAATAGACCATCAAATACTCTATATTATGGATCACTCTCTTTGGTACCTTGAGAGTGAAGAGTATATGAATTTGAATGGATAAAAACACGCTATTAGATAATGTAATTAGTCCTATAAAACAATAAGAACCTACTCTTCCTATTGATGTAATGCCCAATGATCTTACTAGTTATCTTATCAAAGTGCGGATTACAAGGATCATTTGGTCCAACCTATGAACCCAAATATTCCATCAAGATGTATCATCTTTTCTTGTTTAGACTTCCCTTTAGGGTTCTTATTCTCCTCTTCGAAACTTTTCTAGACATGTAAAAAATATTGTTATCTCTATTAATCAATTGATCAATAAAAAAACAAAAGTTATCCAACACTTTTTGGTCTCCTGAATTATTCTTCTACTAAAATTTATAAACAAAAGGGTTTCATCATAAAACATAATATGAGATATTCCCATGATAGTGTGTTTGATGTGGTACAGTAGTATTCTACTCGATCATATTTTCAGTTTAATACATTGTCTTAGATAATCCTAGGAGATAATAAATAGGGAGGGAGATAAAGGGTCCCCTTTCCTTTAGCCTCAAGCAGTTTTAAGGAATCTGAATTTCTTACCCATGAAAGACCCTAAAAGCTAAGCCGAGATGAAGCAGTGAAATAATAGGTCAATGACCCATGCTGAGAACCCCGTACTGGTTAGGACTTTTACGATGAAGATATATTCCGCCAAATCAAGATATTTACTTATGTTTAGTTTTACGGCTATATTTCTCAGAAACATTTTCAAATTGATGTCTCTGATCACTTCTTCCACCACTCCAACTGCTCCTTGCTTGGTTCAACCATTAATATTACCATCATATTGCAATGTTATCAAATTATATAGGTATGGGGAAATTTTTTTTGAGTATGCATGAAAGCACAATATATGATCAATTACATAGACAAATTGGGTGATACTAATTTAAGGACTATGGATTGTTTACCTTTGGGACCATGACGTCCTTTGAGGAACGTGCTATTTGTGGATGGTTACCCATAAGAATGAATTCATGCACATTCTGTACAAGATCACACTTAAAAATATCCAATTATATCCTATAAGGATATATTGGAAGACCATCAAGTCCCATCATTCTTTCTGGATTAGGAGTCTATACCACCTCACGCACCTTGTTTACATATGGTATCTTTCCAAAACACATGTTGGATTCCTCCATCCCTTTGAGGGGTATAGAATCAAAGAGATATGATGCGCATCTTAGGAAACCACCTATAATGTTTGTATTGGGACACAAAGAAAATATATTCCATGTCTTTGACTACCAATGCTCCAACCTCATCCCAATTATTACAATAGGACCCATCCTCTAAGGGGATATTGGGTCATTGGCATAGAAATTTTTCTTTGATGCATGAATGGAAGAATGAAGTGTTGTGGTCACCTTGTCAAATGAATTTGACAATTAACGATTATAAATATATCTATTTATACCTTAGGATTAGTTATGGAAGATGATTTTTTTTGTTTACAATCATTTCATGGATAGTTTCATTCCAATCATGCTTTAGGCTAGCCTCTATGTATTCAATATCTTTACTGATCGACTAAAAATACTGAACATAGGGAAGGATATTTCTACTCCAATATTGTCGTTTATGTTTGATCTACCTGATTTTAATATGTAAAGATGTCCATGGGTTCCCATGAGGATGATGGGACCAAGAATCCCTATCCACATTAAAAAAACATGGTTCCTACACCCACGTTTGAGAGAACTGAGGAATATCTTCTCTAGTCGATCTATAATTTAGGGACATCCACAACATCATGTGATTTGATAAGATGTGAGATAAATTGGGGACCATTATGTTTGGGAAAGTAGAAATAGCTGTCCCATTTCACAAACAATGATCAAGATGACACCAGACTCGAAATCCTTCACATTGATTATTACACCATGTGAATCGATCCCAAACAAAACTAGTGTTAATCAGACCATTTCATGCCATGAAAGAAACAAAAGCCTGACGATCTCCCTTTGGGAAGTCTAAAAAACCTTTATTTTCATTTGTATGCACCACTGTGTTGATGTCACCAATAAACAAACATGGGATGTTTTTTGGGTTTAAAGAATCAAGATCTTGCCATAATTTTTGCCTCAATTCCCCATCACATTTTGCGTATAAAGACAAAAAATGGAGACTTTGAACCTCTACTAATATTTTAGTTGACATG
Organism: Viscum album; assembly: GCA_963277665.1. Classification (NCBI taxonomy): domain Eukaryota; kingdom Viridiplantae; phylum Streptophyta; class Magnoliopsida; order Santalales; family Viscaceae; genus Viscum; species Viscum album. The sequence continues at coordinate 774,327,267 of OY728120.1, read as the reverse complement.
AACTGATCCGAATAATTAATAAGGTATATAGTGAATTTGGATTTATAGAAAAACCGTATATGTGAGTTGATAGGATTTCCATGAAAGTAGCATTGAAACCTCAATCTACAGGCATGCTCCTTTATTTGATTCGTGTATAGTTTCATCTCTAGAATAACCACCATGGAAGATAATTCATTTTTGAATTCATTATAAATAATGTATATATTTTACTAAGATCAAAACCCTATGATATTATATATAAGGAGAATAGACATTAAAAATGATTTTTCTGGATTTTTCCACTAACCCATGACCTTCCATATTTTGAGAACCCTTGGACTTTGAATACTTCTTCGCTTTAGTTTGAGACCTGGTGGACCATCCACTTTGAACATTCGGTCTAATTGTTTCTAGGGATCTGATGTGTAGTGATTTATTTAGATCCCCTTCATGGTTATTTGTTGTTTTCTGATGGGAATGAAAACTTTGGATAGGGAGAAGTCACCATTAATGAACTCTCCATGGGATAACTCACAACAAGAGGACTCACCACTAGAGAACTCACCACTGGAGAACTAACCATTAGAGAAGATAAAGTTTCTTTTTCCTTCTGAGAGAGAAAATAATCCTATAAAGAAACATCACTAGTACATAACTGGGATATATATTCAGGAACATGAAATGGTGTACTATTCCAATGATGATAAAGAGATAATAAATCTAGAGAAAAAAAATCCAGATACAAATTTCAAAATGAGGAGAAAATAAATGTATATTGGATAAACAGTATCAGATCCTTTCATTTAGACCCCACTACTAAGGCTAAAATTATTACATGAGTAGAAGATGCATGATCCACTGGAGATAAAGATAGGAGAATCACCCCTTACCCCAATCCCAGCCTTCTAAACCTAATTTGGTCTGAACGAAAGAAGAATATGACTGTGAAGGAGGAATATAAAGACATATAAAACAGTATGAGAAACTTTTTTCTTGATAAAAATGATCTTTATGACAATATTGATGATAATATACTTTTATGTTTCAATTAAAACAAAAGAGAGGAGCCACCGGTTATACCAAGAAGTGAGAACACTCTTCCAAGCCATCAATGAAGAGTGAAATTCTGTCTGGGAGAGACCAGGATAAATCCATATCGACCAAAATCTTAGTTGAATAGATTTCTTCTAATCATATATTATTTATTTTTGTCCATAGAAACAATCACATAAAATCTGCAGTCCCTTGAATAAATACCTCACGCGGAAAGGACAGCAATAACCCTGGATACGAGATCCAAAACACATCTTTTGAGCTCTTCTTCCTATTTTTGATATCCATTGACCACCAAGACAAAGAGAACCATCAAAAACCCATAGAATGTAGACTCTTACACCAGGTAGTCAGAAATTCCTCTCAAGAATCCAACATAATGAAAAAATTATTATGATTCAAAAATAACACACTATCTAAAAAATTGAGGCCCCAATCATTGACACACTTTTGAAAAATCAATAGGGTTTATCAAGCCAATATAAGAGAGCATAGTCCATTGAAGATTATCCACCTCCCTCCCAAAATAAGCTACTAAATTAGATAAAATTAGACAACCACCTTCCACAGAGGACAAAATCTCTATAGGGTGAACAAGGGAAAAAATTCTTGCCACTTGATGAGAGGGAATAGGCCACCAAAAAATATCCTTGTAAGAAGGAGTTGGATAAAAACCAATTCTACCACATAGAACTGGAGATCAGAGAAAAACTGGAGAAGAGGGTCCTAAAGGCATAAGAGGAACAGTCGGTAGCTAAGATAGAGACTCCATTTACTCATCTATTTACATTATGACTATACATTAAATATTTTTTTATCCTAAAAATAGATGGAATAAATGAAGGGGAAAAAATCCTAAGTATGTCATTATTATCTCTTGGTTCTATTTCATGTTACTTCACTTGCTAATTTACCAATGAACGCCTCTCCTCCAAATGATCTGAACATTGGGGGACCCGAATTCATTCACTCTCCCTTCGCCTTCATCCCCTTCGCTCTAAGATTACCTCAGGCCCCTTGATTAACCTTATATTAGTAATTGTGACTAATTATGATTAACAGTGGTTAATTATGGATAATAGTGGTTAATTTTGGTTAATTGATACCATTTTTACAAATTACCACTCTTAATCATTTAGTTTTACTAATTACTACTCATTACTATTATTTTTTATGAAATACCACTAATTAATGCTAATAGTTACTAATTACCACTAATTAATTCCATTTTTTTACTAATTACCTCTCATTACATATAATTTTTACTAATTATTTCTTATTACCACTAATTTTTAGTAATTAACACTCTTTATTGCAAATTTTTATCAATTACTTCTCATTTCTGCTATTTTTTACTAATTAATTAACAATATGAAATTTTTTAGTAATTACAACTCATTTCTTCAAATTTATACAAATTAATGTTCGTTTTTACTAATTTTTATTAATTAACACACATTTTTTGCTAATTTTTTCCAATTAACTCCCATTTCTAGTATTTTTTATAAATTACTGTTCATTAACACAAATATTTACTAATTACAACTCATTACCAACATTTTTTACTAATTACCACTCATTACAAATAATATTTACTAATTACCACTCATTACCGCTTGTTTTTACGAATTTCTACTCATTTCCTCTGGTTTTTACATATTTCTACTCATTTTAGTTAATTTTATCTAATTACCATTAATTTCATTTAGTTTTTATTATCTATCATTCATTTCCCCAATGTTTTACGAATTACCACTCATTGTCACTAAATTTGAAAAATAACCACTCATTCTCACTAATTTTTACTTGTTACTGCTCATTTTCTCTAATTTTGACTCATGACTTCTCATATTCATTAATTTTTACTAATTAATGATCATCTCCAATAATTCTTACAAATTAATCATCATCTCTGATTGTTTTAAACAATTGTCTTTCATTTCAGATTGTTTTTACTAATTAATGCTCATTTCATCTAATGTTTACTAATTAGTGTTCATCAGCACTAATTTTTACAAATTACTGCCCATTACCACTAAATTTTACAAATTGCCACTATTTTTTACAAATTACGGATTATTGATGCTATTTTTTACTAATTGTCGACCATTGTCACTAATATTTTTCTAATTACTACTAATTTCTGCTAGTTTTTACTAATAACAGCTCATTTATACTCATTTTTACTAATTACCACTCATTTCCATTATTTTTTACTAATTTCCCCACATTTCTATTAATTTTTACTAATTACCACTCATTTCTAATCATTACCACTCATTTATTCTAATCACCACTAATTTTTACTAATTAAAATTAACTTCTAATAATTACCAATAATTTATTTAATTACCACTAATTTATGTAATTACTGGTAATTTCAAAATATTTCCTCTAATTTTTACTGACTACCAGTAAATTATACCCATTACTGCTAACTATTACTGATTATTTTTAAATTATTAGTATTTACACTTAATTACTAAGAAAATTTGTTAATTACTAATTAATAATTACTTTTAATTGCTAATAAATAATTAATGTTAATTATTACTTATTACTGTAAATTAAAATTACTTTTTACTAAGATATATGAATGATTTCTTAGTTCAATTAATTAGTGCTACTTATTTATCAATAACAAGTAGTTACTACCAATTATAAATACTTACTAGTAAATAATTCAAATTTTTTCTATTTAAAACTAATTAATCTTAATTAAAAATAATTAATTCCACTTAATCCTAATTAATAATAATTAAAAATAATTACTTATAATTTAAACTAATTGTTGCTAATTTATAAATTTAATTTCGAATATAAAATGAAATAAAATAATTTAAAATTGATAAAGTTCAACAAATACCTCAATGTTTATGCATTATCAGATGTGACTCTGAAAATATTACTTTCTTGAAAATATAATAATTTTAATAGGATGAACTGGTGAAGAGAATGGAGAGAAAGGAGTTGATGAGAGGTGAGGTGAGAAAAGTGGGGTGGAAAAGTTTCTTGGTGGTGGCATATATATAGGTTAGATTAGTAGAAAAAAACTACTTGGGATGGGTCTACCATGACAAATAACATTATTTACGATGGGTCCCATTTCAAATTGTATCCACAGATAAGAATGGTGTGAGTGTTATGAATTTTATTTATGATGGAACCCATCACAAATAGTCTTCTTCAGACACAGTATTTGGGAAGATTTATAAATTCTCATCACAAATACCCATAACGTCAAATAGTATTTATGATGGGATAAAATAGACGTTCTAAATAATTATTCCCTCCATATGGCGCACTAGAATTCCAATGGTATTTGTGATGTGAAATGATTCCTGTCATAAATAGTCATGTCATTATAACTATTTATGACAAGCAACAGACCCATCGAAAATAGCCTATCAAAAATAATTTTTTTTCCTATTTCTAAAGAAGCCTTTTCACCCTTTGTGATGATAAATTCTATTTTGTAATTTTTTTACATAGAAACTCATTTTGATTTGGAAATATATAAAATGGATTTAAAAAAAACATTCATTAATTGAAATGTAGTCAATGACATGTATATGATAGATCCAAAAGGTTATGAAGTAAAAAATGAGTTTTTTAAGGAATGAAAGTTGCAAATACCCTTTTATGGTCTGAAGAAATAATATCAGAGTTAGAATATACTATTTTATGATGAAAATAAAAATATTGGTTTAATAAAAAATATAGATGATCTATTTGTATATAGTGTATTAGTAAGAGTTTTTTAGTGTTTATGTTATTTTTTATGGATAGCATAATTCATGTTTTATGTAATATCTGAACATTACAATCTATAATGACGTGGTTAGGTAATTTATTCTCAATGAAAGACATGGGTGAACCAGCCTATATAATGAGTATGAATATATATAAATATATATCTAAGAGGTTGGTTGGACTATGTTAGGAAACATACATTGGGAAAGTGATAAGGTGGTTTATAATGTATAATTCCAATAATTAGTATTTATTGATGTTACATTGAACAAATCATATGAAGATTCATGATCATTCTATGATGTTAAAAATGATGTATATAATAATCTATGCATCCACCAAAGGCACTATCATGTATTCCATTCAATATTATTAATTATATGTCTTATAAGCTCTTATCATTAATAGTGGATACTAATCTAATCCTGGAAATAGTCACTAGATTGATGTTAAAAGCATCCTTATGTACTGGAGAATGACTGAGGATATGTTTATAGTATTTAGAAACCATGATAATTTTTTTTAAAGGGTTATTGAGATATAAGTTTCCAATATGATAGAGATAACATGATATCTCAATGTAGATTCATGATTTTCTACAATGGTGCAGCTATCGATTGGATGAGTTCCACGTAAGCTACTGTGGAAGACTTCACAACAGTGTCAGAGTACATTGTTTCATTGGAGACTATAAAGGATGATTTTTTCATAAAAAACACTTTTCAAAACATAATTTTGTTCGTAGTATTTCGGAAGTAATCAAGATTTATTATGACAATAACAGAGCCATTCCTCTAGTCAATGATCCCTGATCCTACCCAACCAACAAACATTTCCTTAGATAATACCATCTCATATAAGAGATCATTCGTAGGGGTGATGTTAGAATCTTTTGGGTGGAAATAAAGGATAATATAATAGACCCATTAATGAAACCAATGTTGTAGTAGAAACATGATGTTCATGTTGAATCAATTGGCACATGATACATAAGATTTTATGTAACACTTGAATAATGTGTCATAGTTTTATAATAAAAGGAAATATATATTTTTCATTTATCTATATGACATATAGATTAATTTATATGAACAAAAGAATGATAATATTCCCTCAAATAATGACTTTGTGTTGTCTCTAATTGATTATCACCACCAATTATTATGGGTTATGAAGATATTTTAACATTAACATGACTAGTAGACTCATGAGGTGATAAGTGTAGATTTATTATTTGGACTAACACACCAAAGTATATCCTAAGGAATGTTATACTCCTATCTATATACTCTTATATTTTTGCTTCTTTTTAGTCCTTTCACATAGAGTTGGAGAGATACCCTGCATGAAAAAACATCATACTTTTGTACCTATCTTATGTAAGCCTTAAGGATTAACTAATTGGGTTGTGGTTTAATATGTACTGATCATGTCATTGGTTGGAGAACAACCAAAATGAGATTTTTTTCCTCATATAAAGATAAATTGAAATAGTTCCTTGAAGAATTAAACTAAATAAATTATTGTATTTTCTTATTTGATCCACATATGATGTGTTTAGATACATAGACTAGGGACATGTGATGTGCTCATCTCCTGGATTAATGAAATATTGTGTACTGATCGACCATTTTAGTATTTTTCAGAGAATCAACAAATTTCTAGACATCCTCTACTTGATTGATATTTTTCCATGCCTCTATATCACTCAATGTCATGTACAGAGGGATTATATAGTTATATATGTGATTTATATGATACATCATAATGTTGAATTGTTCATATTGAGATATGAGTATGTTTGATAAAAATCACAAAAAACTCTTTAGTATATTGAGTATCACTAATTCTTCAATAGAGGATGTTCCTTGGTTAAATATACGAAATCGTGTTTTATATATATTTTCAATACTAATAAGTCCCATATGGTAACATAGTTATGACTTTGGAAAGTATTAAATTTTAAAAAATCTATTTTTTCCTAGAATAAATAGTGTTTGATAAACCACATCCAAAAGAGTTTTGGATGGATTCATAGATTTGTAATGTTTTTCATTAAGTATTTGTAGGATTTTGTGCAACTGGGAGATTTCAAAAAATGAAGAAATTATAGATATTTAATTTTAGGATATCCATGATTCATAAGGTAAAAATATGTGCATGATGAAGTATATATCCTAGCCTATGATATATTTTCATCATAGTGTACAATGGAGTGAAAAATATTTGATATCATGTGCATGAATTCATCCATACTATCCCTCATAGTTCCTTTAATTATGATTCAATATGATAGATTAATTTATGTATTTTCATATATAATGCATTAATAGATGTCTTCAATGAATGTAATTCTCTAGAAAGAGGTAATGTTCGACTACAATATGATAGAAACCGATGCACCAACGATCATTGGCAGTCTATAAAAATGAATGAGATCCATCATATTATAGTACATAGATACATTAAAATCCATGTTGAAACTATCTTAAAACTTTTTCATTATTTTTCTATACATATAATGTGATACTACCCCTTTAGTGGTCATTAATCCTCTTGATATGATCAATGATCCACTGGTTGATGTACTATCCTCACAGTTGAGAGGCATTTGATTGTTTCTTTGGAGATCACATAAATATTGATATAATGATGATCCATGATTAATGATATAACATCAAAATTACACTTATTTATGTTCTCTATTTTCATAGAAATTTTTGTTTGTTAAAAATACATGTTTTATTTACATGGGTTTATTCTACAGCAATTATCATTAGATGATTTCCTTAAACCCAACAGTTTTTTTATTTCATTTTTGAGTTAGTTTTAATAAATATAATATATTGTGATATTGATTTATGTTTGATTTCTTTTCACTTTTGGACTAGGGTAATAAGAGAATGTGAGTCATGTATCATCCTTATAAAGTTGGGCCTTAATTAAATTTGCATTCTTCCATATCATTGATATTCTAGACTGATATACTAGATATGATTCTGGGTTTGGTTATTTAAAATTTCAATAATAACATATATATAATTTTAATATATAACTTATTAGTTGAATGTTAAATGATTAAAATATGATTAGGGAATACTATTTTGTAATGTTATGATTATTATTTGATCATATATGGTGTTTTATCTTACCCATGAGTTGATATGTTGGGATAGAATCAAGTTGATAATTTGTTAACCTATGTATTTTAGGTATTACATTTTGGATAAAGCATTAGGTTACTATTATTTATTACCCAAAAATATGATATTAATTCTCGTGATAGAATTGTAATATGATTTGTGTGCTTTGTATTGTAGAGACATGCCACCGAAAAACCTCCCATTGAGCGTCAAGAGGGAGGGGAGGGTATGGACCACTGGATGTGGAGATGGATCTTCTTAACATGAACATCCCTTCTACACATCAATATATCAATGTTATTTTTCCCCTGGTGTTACAATCTATGGGGAATGGGTACCAAGTGTTTGGTCGAGTATATTTGATCTTTATTAAATGTTTCAACTATAACTTTTACCGCTCATTATATGTATTGGTAGAACACATGCTTCCAAGTTCTTGATAGATTCAATCTATAACATCTTTAATCATCTTTCCAAAACCACAAATATGAGGGTTATACTTATTTCCTACTTGATTCATGGACTAGAAAAGTGTCAGTGTAACATTATTCTCTAGGAAGACCAGTATATAGGGAGGTCTTGGAATGAATTTTACTCCCTCATTCAATAATTTATTTATAGATACTTAAGGGATTATTGATTGATGGATTTTTTGTATCCGGATGAATAAAAATCCATTTTCGTAAAGAAGATCACAAATTCATTTACAATACCATAAATCTATCCCAAAGGCTAACTCAAGGGTTGATCAGTAGGAAGAAATTTTAAATTCCCTAGAGGTATTTCAAAAACTCTTTTTGTGTTTTTAAAAATATTTAAATTAGATAATTATTATGAAAAATTTAAAAAAACAGTTAGGTGGTGGAATGGTATAGAAACAGTGAGAAAAAAATAAATCAAGGGAAATAGAAAAAGAAAATAGGTATAATATTTAAAAAGAAACATGCCCAGATATAGGAATATACACTTGACTACTACCTTTCATTAATCTCAAATGGATTAGATCATTTAGAAAACTCCCTCAGTGGATACTTTATCACCCAATTACCACAAATATCTCAACCAAAATTATAAAAATCTACGCATGAATATATTCTAGTAAATTATTACTCTCCCAATATGAAAGAATCAGTGAGTCCAACCACTCGAGCTAAGAATATATTCCCAACAAAATTTGTCTTCAAGATATCATTAGTCACAAAGCCACTAATAGTTACTATATCGATCTATCTAAGAAAATAAGGGGACAAATATGAATGGGAAAAACGATGAACAGTTCCACTATGTGTGTTTTCTCTCACTTCACCACCTGTATAGTCACTATTCGAAATGAGTACGGAGATGATGACAATGAACATGATTTTTTGATCTCCAAGTATTATCAGAGTATAAATTACAAAAGATTTAATTTTAGTTGATTATTTCATAATTGATACACATAGTGAAGAAACAAAATATCCTTGTATTTATAAAATATATAACAATAAATGTTCAAGAAACATGATAAGGGAAAATGGATCATAGTTTCTTACCATCTCTAAAGGATATTCTGATTGTGTTTTGTAGAGTATAATCCTATCATAGGGAATATATGTTTCTTAATATGTCATGAAATATCAAAAATATATTATAAAACCTCCTCTTAGTCGAAAAGTAATATAGAAAGTTGTGAATGAATCCTAACAGGTCGTAAATTACATGGGGAATGCTTTAAAGTGATCATCAGCAACCTTGAGTGAAATCCTAATAAGAGCATCCAACCCCCAAAAATGAAATTTGATTCCAATTTTTCTATACCATGTAGTGAAAATGATCTCAAAAATATATTTACTCAATGTGAAAATATCTAGGGTAAAAATTGTTGTGTCAAGATGCTTGAATCTTCTATATTCTCCCACAATAATATTTACCTTTAAATTTTCTTGATTCATGCATAAAATAATAAAAATAAAAACGTTGACTTTAGAGGTTAGAATATTATATTTGGGAAACTAATTTACCCATTTCTATATTTTTAGGACATCATAATCTTGAAATAATTTACATTGGGCCTTGAGTAGTACTTTGTGATCATCAAGATTAATTTCTTTTTTCATCTTGGATGTGTTTACCGCCTTTACATCTATGAAATTCAATGGAAAATAAAAATTAAGATCCATGGTTATTTGGTTTTCAATTTTCATGTTTGAAATTTTTATCATGGTAACAACATCCCCAAATTCTGTCTTTTCAATCAACAAAATTAGATGAGGAATTTAATCAAATAACTATTGTTCAGACTAGAACATATTCTTAACCGAATCACTATGAAAAACATTATCCCCATATTCTTCTTCAATCGAACACCTCAAAAAATAAATCTCACAAATAGGATCATAAAATATAGAGTTAAAAAAATATTTTATGTGTTTATCCATGCATGTGCACTGTTTCATCTTCATAGGCAAGCTCATCTGTGGTTGGTTTTTTATTTTGGTATCAGGGTCCAGTTTAATCTTAGAATCTTTTTCTAATGAGAATGGTTGGAATTAGTGAGAATTTTTATCGACTTGGGAGCCCCTTCTAGTAGTGAAGTCATGTTTGAACACTTTTATTGTAGTGGAGATCGAGATAGATATGTTATCCTGGGTTATTGTCCTCTCAAGAAATGTGATTCCCCTTCTTTATATGAGAATCAAAGTATTCTGGTGGAATTATTTTTGGAGTTTTCTATATGTTTTCTGATTTTTTTTAAAAATAATAGTTTAAATTGTTTTAAAAAATCATCATAGAAGGTGGCAGCCCCAGTACCGCCATCCCCCTCCCCACAACATTTTACCTAGATTGATGAAATGGAAAAGGCGATGGGCAGGGTACTCCCTTTCGCCTAAACAAAACACAATAGGTGACCCCAGGGATATCTCATTTCTCCTATCATAAAGGCTAATGGCGATACCCCTAGGGATGCCTTTACCTTAATTAACTATAAAAGGGAACCCACTTCCCATTCTCCTCACATCCAATTCCAATCATCTCTCTATATTCTAGAGCTTCTCTAAAGAAATCCTTTTCATGTGTAGTGGATTCAGTGGTATAAAAGAAGTCCTGATTTTTCACGATGCATTATTTATAGGTTTTAATTTATTTAATTTAATGTTATTTATTTATTTAATTTAATTATTTTTATCTAGTTCTAAATTTTCCATTTATTAAGTAGTTTAATTAGTTCTAGATATTTTATTTAATAAGTAATTTATTTAGTTACATATAGATTGAAATAATATTTATTAATTGCAATGAATATGTATAGAATAACAAATGTTAAATTTGGATTAGAAATTTTAAAATTTTGGTAGTATAATGATTTTGTGGTCATCGAAGTAATAAAATCTTTGAATACATACAAACAAGTGGATGTGGATCTATCACATATATCTTGGAGTAACAACTTGGAAAAGGTGTCCATGTCCTGACTTGGGGAAACCTGGTATCATTGTTTATAAATAATAAGAAAGATTAGCATCATTATTTATAAATAATAATTATAATCTGTAATGTTTAAGTATAGATTAATTAATGAATAACATGGGATTAAAAAATGAATAAATGTAGTGATTCAATAATTATGATTAACTAATGAATATCACATGATTAATGATTGAATAAGAATGAGTATAGACTAATTAAATGATGATTAACAAAAGAATAACATATTAATGAATAACTACTGATTAAAAATGATTAAATAGTTAAAAACTATCTTAAGAAATATCAGTATCATGGTTTTGTATATGGGAATATTATCTAAAATTTCAATATCATAAAAATTATATATTTTAGAAATAATAGTTATTATTAGTAATGATTATGTGTAGATTAATTAATGAATAAATTTGTATTAATATATGAATACACATAATGATTAGATAATAATAATTATCATTGATAAAATGATAATTATGATCATAAAAAGTGAAATGGAGAAGAACAAAAACATTAAATAATACTTGAATGTTTTACAACATACAATAAATACGTTGACATTTTTTCAATTAAACATGGTTTGGATGAGATGATCCTGACATTAGAGGTGAGGTAAAATTTAGATTATTTTTATTTCGTATCTTAATGACATATTATAAAGGTATGTATATAACTTATTACGTTCATATCAATAGAAGATGTTTTTAAGCTACCAAATAACAATCTGATGGATTTTACCTAACTTCTGACGTCAGAATAATCTCATCCAAACCATGTTTAATAGAAAAATGTTGGTATTTAATGTAATTTTTAAAACAGTCATTTGTTATTTAATGTGATTTTTCTTCTCTATATCAATTTATATGATCATAATATTCATTTTATCAATGATTAGTAAAGTCATTTTATGTTTTCTCTTCATTTTACCTTGGTTTCCTAAACACTCTATAAATTATATTCTTATAAACATGAGTATCATATTTTAGGGTATAAAATGATGTTATAAATTTTCATTATAAGAAATATTAAATGGACATCTATAATTGTCAATATTAGTTTTATTATCACAATATTGATCAAAATATTATTTTACATAGAGAGTCATGTTTTCATATGTATACTAATACATTGAGGTTATTCAAATTGAGTAAGGATCTTATTATAGTACACAACCAATGATAGTGGTTAGTAAAAATGTTTTTGTAACCCTAAGTGAACATCAAGATATAATTATTGGTTTCTTATATCTGGGACCCGAATAAGAGATCAAGTATATGAGTAATATATATTTTCAATCCCCAGCTACAATTTGGAATCTTTCTTGTCCATTGGTTTCTGGTTCACTATGGGTCCAAGAAATAATTTTATTTTCCCAATTGTTAGATGGTATCACAATGTAGTTATATGTTTATGTTTCTACCATACAATAATAACGTCTTGTTGCACAAAGACATATACCTATAATAGAAATAACTACTATATGAAATAAAGCATATTCTAAATGATTTAGAAGAGGAAAAACTAGATGATCTCCACGATATACATGTCAATCAGACTTCTGAGGAGGATTTTTATAATTTCGGAAAGGATGGTGACAAATTTGCTGATGAGGAGGGAGCAACAGAATTTGGGGAGGATGTTTCTATAAATGCAACAGATTTATAGTAGGCTTGACCCACAATAAATCATCCACCAATCATTGAATCCTTTTTGGAAACAATGATACATGTGCCTAAATTTGACCACAATGTTATGACACAGAAGTCTGAGTTTCATGAAGTTGTAATAGATAGGATTAGTGATCTAAAAAATCATATATGTTGGAATGTTTTTTTCATCTCAATATGCATTAAAAAAGAAAACTAAATAGGTTCCACTATGAGAAAGATTACAGACATTGTATTTGGAGGTTGAAGAATCTAGAGGATTGAGGCAGCTCATACTTGAATTCCCCAAAGCCTGACACAAGAACATACCACATTGGATGCTTAATTTGTGACATCCAATGTTGTTGAGATTATTAGGACATACCAAGATGTTACTTTATACTTTTTGAAAGAGACGGTACAAAAAAATTTGGTTATAATATTTCCAATAATAAGGCATGGATGGAAAAAAAGAAGGCGATTATTAAGGACTATGGTGATTGGGATGACACATATCTGGGGTTTCTACAATTTTTATCCATATTGAGGCACAATAACCATGTTTAATTTCATATTGATACAAATGAACATGTGTCTCAAGAAAACCAAATTGATCCATCTCATGTTAAATTTCATTTATTGTTCTGGGCTTTCTTCCCCTGTATCTCTATATTTCATTTCAAAAATTAGTTTATTCAAATTGATGAAATGATTCTATATGGAAAATAGAAGCGCATATATTTGATTGCGGCAACCCAATATGGAAAGCATTCACCACATCCACTTTCCTCTTCCATTGTGGAGTAGGAAAATAATGAATAATGGAGTTGGTTTTTGGAATGTATCAGCAACCATTTCACCATTATTTAGGGTGTCTATTTGATGTCTGATCGGCATCAAAAAAATACATAAGGTAATCAATGCATACCCTAATACATGGATACCCCAAAATTCACATCATCGATATTACATTAGACACATTGCTAGAATTTTGAGGAATGGATTCCACAATGAACCTATGAAGAAGTCAATCATGATGATAGGTATGAAATGTTTTTGTTGTTTGTTTCTATTTTAATGTAAGGATAAAATGAATTTATGTGAAATATGATAATTTCTTTGTGGAATATGATCCGAATCAATGGCGGTATGAAGAAAAATTCTAACAAATATGTATGGCTAATCAAGAAGTGTATGATTATATGATGTGGATTCAAAAATAAAAATAGACATTGGAATATAATGGCGGAAGAGGTATGGAAACATGACCATAAACATTGTGGAGTGAAAAGATGGTGTCTTCAAGGGGATTCTCATGTTACCGATAACTTCCCTAGTTCAAGAGACATTATATCATTGTGTAAAATAATTAATTGATAAAAAAAATCTATCCTTAGATTGAATCCAGTAGGGGCTAAGGTATATGTATCACCTTAAATAAGATTTTGAAAGGAAAATTGATGATAATTCTTATTATAATGACATCATTTTCTATCTATAAGACTCTATATTTTATGTTTAATATAATTCATACCCCAACACAAATAGAATATGTGAAAAAATGGTGTTATTACTGGTAGCATGGAAATTCAATTGTGGAATCTTTAAGACCTTATGGTTTCCATGTGAACCTGCCATTATAGCATGTGAATATATGAACATATCATGAGATGCATATGTTGATCCAGGGTACCTGATGGACATCATTTATAACTTTTATGCTGCACTATGGATCCATATTGGGGAGTTTTGATATTATCCAATGCCTAGTGGCCAACCGATAGTGATACCTGAAATCAATAGGTTGTGTAAACAAGGGAGAGTGAAATCCAATAGGATGAAAAATGAGATGTAAAAGACTCAAGAACAAGGGAAATTAGTGAGATTCAACATATGTATGAATGAAGGTCATAACTAGAAATGACGCCCTAACATTGCTGAATCGATTTCCCACTCTCATACATAATTATGTATTGTCTCTTATGTGATCATATAATATAGTTAATTATATGTTGTTATTATAATATTATTTAATTTGTATAATTATCTAACTTTTCTAAATACTTTGACTATCAACTAATTACAATATTTCAATATCGACATTAAGAGGAGTATGACAAGTGCATTTGAGGTGGAATTAACACATAATCCATCTGTTCATGGCTATACCATAAAGCATACATGTGAGAAAATAATAATGAAACATACCATCTTATGAAAAATCGTACATAAATTACAAATCACACCATTTTCTAATAAACGTTTATATAATGAAGACAAAATATTTATATATATATATATGAATAAATAAAACAATATCTTACACAAAACTATTTTCTAGGTAAAAAAATTTATTAAAAACCCTTTAGTAATATGTTTTAAAAAACATTAGGATGTTATAATTTCTTTTGGTAAGAAATAAATTTATAAAACAATGTGAATAATCACAGAATGTCTTAAATTCTACAAGTCATAACATTCTACAATCCATAACATTATATTTTCAATTTACACAAAGGAATAATTTTATTTGATTATAAACAGATGGAGGATACCATATTGATCATTGTGTAGTATAGGCTTGTTTCCTAGGTCATGTTATATGGTGGTGTGGTTAGACCGATCTGGGTGCATTAAATGCACCATTTTTGTCACAACGAGCCTCCACATGCCATTAGACCATACCTACACCGTGTTGGCGTCTATGAAATTTCCGTATCAGATTTCACATTTTTTGACCACCACCTACTTGCTACCCTCATGGAGAGGTAGAGAGTAGACACACACACATTCCACCTACCTGAGGTAGAGATAACCATCACTCATGAGGGTGTGGCAGTGCTTCTCAGTCTTCCAATATAGGGGAAGCTGTTATTGTACCCACCCATGCATCATGTACAAACCTTACTCAGTGATTTTTAGGAATAAATATTTTAGCTTACCATAGGCATACAGATGGTGGATTTATATCTATTCCATAGCTGGAGGAGTAGATTCCACGTTTACATGATGATGCTGACAACCAAACTATCATGCATTATTCCAGTGCATATATATTATGGCTAATTAGAGGGACCCTGTGTGCTGATCACTCTGGGGTACATGTGCACTAGATGTATCTAGACATACTGGAATACTTTGATCGGGACATGACACATTGATGGGGATCATCCTTCATGGAATATACATACATATAATTACTTAAGGTATATCACAAAGTCAACATAGATCTTGGGGGATATGTCATCCTTCATCAGATGTGGGCAAGGGAGAGAATCCCCTAATTCTACCCTCAGCATGCTAGTCAGCCACTCCCTGTGGAGATTCAACACGATTCTCCATATGGATTATTGTCTGACCACTAATATATATTGGATTCTGATTCTATTAGTATTTATTGAATTTAATTTTTAATTTTTGATCACATTCGATGTTTTATTTTATAGGTTGATTCAGGGACACAGTTTCTTCATAGTTTCAACACACCATAAGGGTGCATAGATCCTCATGATAGAGAGTATCTTACCCGAATAGGTATGTATATACATTCCAAATCTAGATAAAAAAATTAATAATTACATCAATTTTTGTTTTTAGTAAGGTTTTTTTAAAAAAAAGGCACATGTCGTTTAAAATTATATGGATTCCATACTAGGATATACTGTATAACTTTCCAGTAAACTGTATTGCTAGAATACATGATTCTATGGTTGTAGTGACTCTCATTCACTTCCATATTCTTGTGTGGTAGCATCTTGAAAGAGTCATGCCCTAGTTTTTCTATGCTCATAGGATTCCATTTCTGCTGAGACACAGAAAGGAGCTTCATGAAGTGAAGATAAAATGGAGGTAGGATGGGGACTGGAACCGAGTAAATGGCGACTATCTCGACCTATGGGGATGAGTTTTAGAGCTTCATATCCAGGGTGTACCTACAATGTGATTCTATATTTCTAAGAAGGTTGTGTATGAGCCATGTTATAGACTAATGTCTGTAATTTATCGTACCCAACGTGGAAGTGAAAGTCATAATATGGTAAGTCAATAAATTTCCATTAATTTGTTTATCGAACTATTTTATAATTCAGTTTTTATCTCTTGACAATGAACTCACTCAGAGAATCTTATTGACATGAGTTATATAGACGAAGAGAGGGTCCTTATCTGGGTAGTGGTCCATGCTGTATTGTTGGAGTTGAGGTCATCTTATCGTGGGATTCTAGAGAGAAACTTTGACAGTCAACCCTATAGATATGAGGTTCCTATCAAAGAGGAACATCCTCTCGCAGCTGCTAGTGCTGAGGAGCCATGATAATTTCGATGTATACCATGCCATATTGCATGTGATCACTCAACTGTTCCATATGAATAGGTTGACCCTATAATATCCCAGCCTCAACCGACTGTGGACGTGCATTATGAGGCATGGGAACGATCTATCATGATAGGATATCTACAGTTTTCTATAGCTTGGGGTCCAGATCCCTCATAGGCTTGGTTCCCCACTGTGATGATAGAGGTTCGTTCTACTACCCTAGTGGGAGAAGGATCAAATGCACTGTATGACATGCAGTTGACACCTCCTCCCATAGAAACATAGGTGGAGCATGCGATGGTCGATGTTCCAGTACTTGTGGATCAACCCTCTCTAGGTCATGAGACTCCACCCTAGCATGGAGCTCGTTGATCTCGATATGGGTATACCCTTCATAGACTACCATGTGGGACATAAACTCCTCCACATATAAATTGATTGTACTTATTCATGTATATGTTTTAGGTATATTAAAATAGAGATATTTTTATTAAATTTGGTCATTTTACATGTTTAGTTTTTGTTTATGTTTTCATTATTATTTTAGTCATAGTTTATATTTTATAATATTTAAATAAATGGAAAATTCTAAATAAATTACAAGTGAATATTTTTAGTGAGTGGTAGGACTCCAAGTGGATATTTTTTATTTAAAAATGACATCAATTTTAATAAAAAGGATAACTAACCTAATCAAAACTAAAAAACAAATTTATATAAATTTTAAACTTTATGGGAATGATCTATATTTATATCGACATGAAGATCTTCCAGAACCCCTACACAGTTCTTAAAAATGTCTCAAATTTGAGCTCCACATAAGCTATTTCTAAAAAAACATTCTCAATTTCAAATATTAATGACATAATTATAAACAACATTAAACAAAAACAATATGTAAATATATAACATAATATATATATATATATATTAATATAAAAACATTTATAATTATTATTTTTTAATTTACTATAAAGGAAGTAGGCCCCCAACCCCCTTTCAAGTATATTTTTTCTTAAAAAACTAACCTTCACACATATAAATAAACACAAAAAAATTTATTATTTTTAGGATATTAAGAGGTAAGATTCGACAGGTTGATGAATCTTCAATGGTGATCATGGTGAGGCTTGGTGAAAATATTATTGAATAGGTTCATTGATGGTGATGTTCAGCAACACTCTGAACTTCACAGTGGTATAATTATACATTAAATCCTATAGTGATGAAACTTGTGGTTTGGTTTATTGTTCCTTGGTGGTTGATTCCTTCACAAAAGTTCCATAGACTCAGTTTTCCCCCAATTGGATGTCACTAATCTAATATTTGAGTTATCTTATTCATGTATCATGTGACACAACTTAGCAATATGGGTCTATGTTGAAGGGTAGATTTGATTTTGGATTTCACATCATCTTCTCTGATATCAATTAGTGACTTGTGTTCATATTCAATAGAGAACCTTAGCTTCAGGGGATCTTTATGTAGCATCAGTTTCATTGGGATTTATCATCTTCCAGAGGAGGCTTCATCATCTCATATCTGACTCTTTGGAACCTATTTCATCAATGTGAGATTAATTTTCTTCAATAGGGATAACATTTCTTTATCCAACATCACGGTCGATAAACCCTTTATCTATTTTCACATATGGTTGAATGATTTTCCATTTGAAAATTTGTGGGATTATAGGTTGTATTCAATAATTTTCAATTTATTTAGTCTTTGGATATGTAGAAACATTAATATATTGTTATAAATCCACTATCCATGCTTGAATTTTCAACATTCATTAGATTTGGGAGTTTGAAAAGATTTTAAAAATGCAGTTGCTCCATATAAAGCATTGTTAATCATTTTGAACATGTGTTAACTTTAACCCTCTTCAATAATTTCATCCATGGAACCTTAAAAATTGCATTTGACATAATTAAAAAAATATAAATTCAAAACAACATAAACCTCAACTAAAAATTCGAGTTGAAAAATTGAATAAAAAATTTATTTTTTTGACAAATGAAATTATTTGTTTAACACATAAAACAATTTACAAATAATAAGAACATCAAATATAAAAACATCAAAACATTAAAGAATTTATTTCAATGATTTTTCATTCAAAATTATAAATCATCAATATAAAAAACCAATTCCATATTCAATTTTTCTTCTATAAAATAATTATAATATAAAATGTTTAAATCAACATCATGAAATTATGAAAAAACATTATTCATGAAATATTCATCATTTAACACAAAAAAACATAGTAAAATTAAAATAATAGTTTTAGGATAATATAAAAAATTCACAAAAGAACTTTAACCA
Source organism: Viscum album (assembly GCA_963277665.1). NCBI lineage: Eukaryota > Viridiplantae > Streptophyta > Magnoliopsida > Santalales > Viscaceae > Viscum > Viscum album. The sequence continues at coordinate 774,307,585 of OY728120.1, read as the reverse complement.
ATTAAACTCTAATAAGAGTGAAATTTAATCAATATTTTCAAATAATAGAATGTTTAATAGAGTTTACACCAAATTCAATGATTCTCTATGTTGAGATAAATTTCTCATAAAAGACTCATTTATTTCTCCAAAATAGATATGAAAAAGAGTGATAAAATAATTCCCCATCGAATTCCCCCTAACATATTCAATTTCATTCCAAAGATATTTAAAAAGCATTTTATTTATTTATAAAGATTCCTAAAAAACATGATTATTATCCTTCATATGTTCAACTACATATCACCAAATTAAAAAAACATTTTAATCACCCATTTCTATGATTTTTAGGCCACCATTGTAAACACTTCACAATTCCCTACTTCAACACTAGATCAAATTCCAATTTCAAGAGTGCAGACTAGAGTGATTCAAGTGAAATTAAATCTATAACTAGTGGAATTATCAGCTTTCACTCTCTCCCTGATTCTTAAAATCAATGTTCCAGTTTCCAATTAATTGATACAACTCAAAATATATTCTTGTAAATTAATTATCCCCTTGTTAGGTTCAATATTCCCATCACCAAAATGAACTCATTTTAAGAAGGTAATTTATTTAAATTTTCCCCAAAATGTGTTTGTGGAAATAATATGCAATGAACTTATTGAGTTTGACCTTATTTAGACAACACACCTAGTGACCATGCCATAAATACTCACCATGGGATCATAATTTCCCATTTTACTCTAGAATCAAAGGATTTATATTCCTACCAATTTATTTTTCACTATGAGGTGTTACATTGAACTATGTATGAGTTACTTGGTTCAAGTTCAACATCATGTTTCCACACGTTATAATTTTGATTCCATAAGAATCTAACCTATACAACTTCCATTTCCATGTTTTCAAACCATATTTCCATAAAAATGATGAAAATGATACTCATACATTTGGTAACTCTAACAACTTTATACTCAGTGAAATCCATAAAAATGATCATATTTCTTTAGGGATTCCACATTGTGTCATTTTTTTCGAACATAGAGAAACTAATATAATTATTGATTAAAAATGAAAATATCCTAAAATAATAATAAAATGGAGGCAGCTTTGAAATAAAATTGTGGGTTTTTATGTGAATATATTTGAAGAACAGTTTAGTCATAGAGAAGGACCCCTCTCCCAAACACTTAAAACTCAATATTTTCCCCAATATTGAATCCTAATGTGGGATACATTTTCATTCATAACAAATTAAGAATTAATTAGTTCATAGATTTTTATTTGGATATAATAAAGTACATAAATCATGTTTTCAACACATTGATTCAAAATATATTTTGGTTCCTGAATTAGGTTTTTATACAATGAAAAATCACTTATCAATTAAACTCACACAAAAGCATGATGGAAAATGATTTTTAGTTTCAGAAATAATTTTAAGGGTGCTAGTTAGGTTAACAATTGCGTTTAAATTGTTTTTAAAAAAACTATATTTTAGCATGGCTAATACCCACCCAAGATACACAATTTCAAAATTTTAAAAAGAAATATGGTAAACTCCCCCATACATAGTTAACAACATCATGAAAAAAAAGTAAAAAATAAACATTGAATGAATAAGAAATAGTACTACCATAAATGTGGATATTTTTTCCATATTGGTTTTGTTGAATTCACACATCCTTTTATATTTGAAAATATATTTCTAGTTAGCATATTTCAACCCTTAAAAATTTAAAATAGATAAAAATTAATATATATAATTTGAAGTTTGAGAATGAAATTGGCATGAGTTTAAAGTTAGTGAAAATTTTATCCATATTTTTCTAGAAACTAGATTCTCTTTTCCCTTATTGGTTTACACATGGAATCACTACCTAATTATTTTCCTATAAGACAAGCTAAAAAAATTAAAAACAATCATTACGAGAATTAAAGTGTAAAATAAATAGGATAATATTAGGATAACACTCTTAGGAGTGTTGATTTCAAACTATCAATAACTGAATAGTCCTTCATTCAACACTTATCTAAAGGTTGTTCTGGCTTCTTACTCAATAACTATAATATTAAATTCATTCCAATTTATGTACTAAGTATCTTGTGGGGTTCCCCATGTACAACTTCCTGCAAGTACCCCTCCTCAAAATTTTGACTAGGGTGGATTAATGGAGAGGGAAAAATATATATAGGGGTTTAAACATTATTCACATTGAGGGGTGGTGTTCATAAGTTATTAAATTTAAAATAGATGGTGATAATTCTTCTTCTTGTTTAGTCTAAATCATCATATGTTCATTGACTATAAAACACGTGACAACACCCACTTTGAATCCCAGGAAATGTTCAAAATATCCTCCTACTATTCAGAATGTTCTACCTTATAAAGACTCTCTAAAAAATCAAAAGGGGGGGGAGTCTCTCCAATTCCAATAATTGGATAAAAAAATTTAAATAAGATTCATTATAAGTATAGAAAAATAAAAACATACCATCATCAATGAAGTATTCAACTCTATAACTATTTAGAATGCTCTTCTTTAAGATAGAATAGTGATCCTGGAAGTACTTCTGGGTGAGGAGTGAGGTATTTAAGCTCCTACAACCTCTCTTCAAAACACATAACCATATGTGTGATGTATTTTAATGTAAAAGATATGATGTATCTAGTTAGTTCCATAAGTTTGAACGTTGAAAAACCAGAATACAAGTCAGTACATCAAAATTAATTATAAATATAATTATAAATATAATTATCGTCCCTAAGTTGTCAAGATTCCTCAATTTTTGCATCTTCTATCTCATTCATGCCCTTAAAAATTCCATAATAAAAGAATCATTCATATCAAGTGGCCGATCGAAGGGCATTTCAGCCTCCAGAGTTGATAGATCTAGCTTATTGACTCTTTTAATGATTATTTTTTCTTTTCCTCAAAGTTTCTTTCCAAAAGGTTTTATATTAGGTTTCCAGAGTTGTTCCTATCTCTATTTTCACTCCTAAGACTTTTTAATCTTATCAATAGCTTGATGAATCATTTTCAAGATTTTTTTAAGGTAATACATTTCATTATATATAATCTCTTTGAGGTTTTGTTTCATGCAATTAATGTTGGAATACTATTATAGCCTTATCAATTTCTTAAAATAGCTATAACAGTGAAATAAAATCCAAATCATTAGAGATCATTACTATTGTTTTTGTTTTTTTATGATTTTTTGTTCTTCAAATTAAAGAAAAATTTGATCCAATCCTTGAACAATATTTGACTCCCTAATAATGATTCCAATTTTATGAGTAAATCATTGTCACAAGGATGATCAAAAATTCATTTACAGTACCCTAAATGTAGCATAGTGTCCAACTCAGGGGTCAATCTAAAAGGAGTAGTGTCGAATTACCTAGTGGTCATTCCAAAAAATGTTTTCTGGTTTTATAAAATTTTAATGTAGAAAAAGTATCATATAACTATGATAAAAATCATTGAGGTAGTGGGGTGGTATAAAAACAACTATAAAAAACTATAATAGGGGAGTGAGAATAAGAAAAAATCAAAATAAGTCAGAAATAAAATGGCTTAGCTCCAAGTTGATCCATTCGTCTACTACCTATCATTGATCCCAAAGTGATTAAATAATTTCCCTACATAAATTTGTGGATTCTCAAAATCTCAATTAACTCACATATCTTTCACAAAAATAATGAACAATTATGAATAAATCTCTTCGAGTTAAAAAGTACTCTCAAAAAGTGAATGAATCACTAGGTCCAGGAACTTGATCCAAGGATCTCTTCCTGAATGAAGTGGTCTTCATGAGATATTTTGTCATAAATACACTCATAGATATTATCTCAAGATATCTAAGAAAATAAGGGAATATAGATGAACGGTAATTATTGAAATACACTTCCCTTGTATACTCATGCTCTCCCTTCACCACATTCACAACCACTGTGTGTCAAGAGTATAGAGGTGATGATGCTCTACATGAATTTTGGATCTCCAAGTAGTATCAGAGTTCCACTCATAGAAACTGGACTTTTGGGATATCAATTTATCTCTGAAGGTCTAAGATCACATCATACACATGTAATAATCATGAATGAAATTGTATTTATAAAATAATATATATAAAAAGTTTGAGAAATAATGGATGAGAAAATAGATCTCAGTTCCCCCCATATCTGGGGAATTTTGAGAATATTAATTATAGAGTTTTTTCCTGTCTCTGGGTATATAAGTTTCACCATACATTTAGTAATATAAATTTCTTTTAAAAAACACCTCATCTTAATAGAAAATTACAAAACAATATATTAAAATATCATAATAGGCAGAAAATTATATGTGTCATGCTTTGATTTGATCACCAATGGCTTTGAGTGATAACTTAGTTAGAGAATCAAATCTCCTTTAAAGACATGTGCTTCGACCTTTTCAATTTCAGGCGGTGCCCATGATCCCCCACCTAGATTTTATCAACATAGAAATATTAAGGGCTTTGATTGCTGAGTGAGGAAACATGAATCATTCCTCTTCTCCCATGATTATCTTTTCCTTTCAATTTTTCTGATTTTGGAAGAAAACTAGAAAAATACCAAGGTAAATTCACAGGTGAGAAGCTCCAATTTAGGAAATAAATTTTTCAATTTTTGATTTTTCAGCTCATCCAAAGCATTAAATAATCTCAGTTGGGCCTTCAGAATCACTTTTTGACCATCCATATTAATTTATTTATTCTTATTTTATTTGATCCCATACATGTGGCCCAAATTTCCTTCTACAAAAATTGAAAAAAAATGAATATTCAGATCCATGGGTATTTAGTTTTCTATAATTAGATTCATGAATTCTATCATGGCTATAACATACTCCACTTACATCTTTTGGATCAAATAAATTCTGTTATGAATTCAGTCAAATAGGTGGAGTGCACACCATCATGGACTCTAAAATGAAACATTGAGTGAAATATTTTTCCTGTTGGACCCAAGTATGTTCTTTTTTGGTAATGTTTTCTAGTTTGTTCTTTTTGTGAATCAACACTTATTTTATCAAGGAGTTCACATGACAAGTGATATAACAATATATGATGACAAAATTGTTGAAGGTTGCATTTTTTCCCAGTGTTTTCCAATTTTTTATTTATAAAAATTGTATAATGGATAAAAGTGTTTTTGAAAAAAGAATTTGTGCACAATATTGATGTTTTTTAGGAAACATTCGTGCAATCCATATTTTGGGATCATTACATAGAAATATAGTAAAGGGGAAATGTTTGTGAATGATTAAAATGTGTGTAAAAGATGACGATGTGTGGAAGAGACGTACGCGACCAATGTGACGTCAAAAATGGTTTTTCATGATGAAATAAAATCACATGTGCACAAAGGAAAATGTGTTAGAATCATGCACACAGGGGATTTGAGGCCTATAACTATAGAACTACCCCAATTCAAGACTAAGAACATTCCAATCAAGATATGGTGTCTTTTCCATGTGAAGGAGTTGTACATAAAATACTTACTCATAGTAAATGTCATGCACATAATGTTCCTCATGTCTATAAAGTCCAATTGAATCTCTCTGTTTGGTTTATTGAATGATAAGGATTTCATAAAATATATATTTCAAAACAAACCGAAATCTTGCATGCATGAATAGGTGTTTCACACAAGTACTGATCTGAGATGATTTCATGTTTTGAATATCCTGTTTTTTATTAGTCCCTTCACGTGAATCAATTACGGACATTGATTCAAGAAGAGTATCATACTGGATAGAGGCAAAGAATTCAATATCAGTCTATTGAAGAGAAATTCAAGTTTATAAAATGAGTAATACTTCACCCAAGGTAGTGATTTAGGGTGATTCAACAAAAGTGTTCAGATGGATGCAGTATACGATCTCAAAAATCTCGCAAAGGGATGTTCCTGTCAGAGAGTGGCTATGTCGAAACTCTTATAATTCATAACATGTGAAGATTATTGGATTCATGTCTGACCGATATACATTTTGCATGTGATTCATGGACATTCCCTTAGTTTTGAACCAAGTAAAACATCTATGTTGTATCTTTTCATGCGGTTGTTTGTTTTCTACAATTTGCAATGAAATAGATTTAACAGGTTATTACCCATGTGAGAACAAGATCCGCCTTTTTTTATGAAAAATTTTATAACATGATTCATCCCTATCCTCCAATGTTGTTACAGGGTCCTCTATTCCTTGTATTCATCTTTAAGTGGTCAACTATAAAAATAAATCTCATGATAAGGAGCATCAAATATTGATTGAAAAACATATTTGGTGTTTTTATCCATGCATGTTATTGTGTTCAACTTTATAAGTGAGTTTGGGAACTATTGATTTGAGGTTTTAGACTTAAGACATGGTTCAATTTCACAGACTTCTTCTTTGAAGAAAAAGTGGCATAGTGGGAACTTAGTTCGACATGGGACCTCCTTTGAGAGATGTAATATAATGGAAACTCCTTCCACAGAACATCTCTGGATGGTTATGGGATCTTGGGTCATCAATGTATCTGGCATGGTGGTTCATCTTCACTAAATTGAATTCAAATAAGTGAAGTGGAACCATTTGTGTGATATTCAATGGTATTATTATATTGGTAGAGCCATATTTAGAATTGAGCACGGTGAGGCTCAATGACCGTATTATTGAACCGATAGAGCATTTGTTATGTTCAACAGCATGGTTGACTTTAAAATGATATTAATTTGCTTCAATTTCTGTAATAATGATGCTTAGGGTATTTTATGGTGTTTATCTGTTGTATATTCATTTTTTTGTGTTCCATATACTTTGTTTATATTCAATTTGATATCTTCAATAATAGATTTTGTAGGTCTTCCTCAAGTCGTGTACGACGCGGCTTGGATGGTTGGGCCTTTGACGAAGGGAAGCATCTGTATGGGGTTTCCGACGGCCTACATCCAACCAGATCAGAGACTCATGGTCATCTTCAACAGAGAACCTCAACCTTAGTGGATCCTTTGGCATCATCAACTTCATCAAGATTAATTAGCTTCTAAAGGAAGATTCATCATATTTGATCTGACTCTTGGAAACATGGTTCATTGGTATAGGGTTCAATTTCTTAAATAGGTTTCTAATTCCTCTATCTATTCATGAGGTTGAATTAATCAAAAATTTCCACTAAAATTTGAAGGATTTTTTTGTGATCAATCTATTTTGTGGTACAGTGCAATGAAAAAAGGTCATTGTCAAATGATTTCTTTACTATACATCAGCTCATAGTAAGGTGTATTTAATCAGCCATTTGTCATGATTTACATATAGCTAAATGATTTTACCTTTTCCAGGTTGTGGAATACCATGGTAACTTCATCGATTTTCCTATTTTTTGACTTTGTCTGTTCAAAATCTTCAATGTGATTGTCAAAAATCATCCATAGACGCCTAAATCTTCTACTGGCAGTCAATTTGAGACATTTAAAATTATTTAATGTGCAATACCTAAAAAAGAACAACTGAATAAAAAATGACCAATTCAAAACAACAACAATGATAAATAATAACATAATATAGAAAATGTGAATAGTGATATTAAAAAATTTTCATTTAGACATAAAAATAAATTCCACAAAAATATATATGATTTAAACCGTTGAAATGAATGATTTATTTTTATAATAAAAAAATATTTTTAACAACCAAAAAAATATTTCAATAACATTTCATTCATAATTCAAAATTTTCATAATTAGTAAACCAATTCCACAATCAATTTTACTTCCCTAGAATAATTCCATTTTTTTAATTGACATCATGTAATTTGGAAAATTTTAATTCAATAAAATTAAATTAATTATAACCCAAAACCCATAATTTAATTAAAATAATTATTCTATGGTAATATAAAAAATTAATACAAGAACATTAACCAATAAAACACTAAGAATGATGTTTAATCACAATTTTGAACGAATATAATGTTCAATATAATATGATCAAGATTCAATTATTATCCATGTTGTGCTCAATTTCACATAAGAAACACTATTATTTCTCCAAAAATTAAAGTGGAAATGAGTGATAAAATAATGTCACATCACTTTTTCAATGGGTGATGTGGGAGATTGATTATTTCACATACATTACTTATCTATTTTGGTGTGTAACAACACTTGAGGGTGATGAGATCACTAGGGTCAAGCAGGTTGAGGATTGACTAAGGTAATCTATTTGGTGATAATTGAATATTTTTTGGTTGTTATACTTCTTTAATGTTATTAAAGAGACTTTGATTATAGAGAAAAATTAGATAAATAGTAAATAATATGGGACTTATGATTCTTATATTAGTTCCTATAGTGGGTTTTCGGGTAGTAGGAAGTGATGGTATGATGAGTCTCACCTCGATGGAAATTGATTGGTTATCCATGTTAGGGGTTCATCACATTGTTTGAGAGGGAAAGCCTCGACCGAGTGTTGTTAGTGTAGAGGACATGGGCATATTCAACATGATTGTGACTGAAAAATAAGGAGTGTTATTATTGTTAGGATATAGGGAGCCTATAGAGGTATTATGGCATATATCCATGATTGGATAATATTAATAAAGTTGATGGGACATGGGTTTAAGAAAAAGTACTAGGAGTGTAAAATTATTCTGTAAGTTAGGGATCCTCTAATTATTTAGCTCATAAAGATACTATTATCACCAAGAGTCAGATGAATCAACACCACTAGGTTGGTGTACCATAGGGGTGTTAGGTGATGGGAGCTCAAGTATGGGGTTTATGCCAGATTCACGTCATTATGAAGACTCTAATTGTGTAAGGTGGGGATCCTTCAACTGTTCAAGGTATGTTTCGTATAAAATCAACCCTAGAACTAGTTTTTTATATGGGTTCATCATATTCTTATCTTATCAACTAGTCGATGATCTAGTGATTAATATAGAATATTTTTATACGGTGGTTCCCATCAATATACCCTTAGGTGTTTGTTTTGAATGTATCTAGATGTTTACCTCGTGTGATATCACGGTTAGAGGGTATAAGATTCTCTAGGATTTCTATGTGTTGGAGATACATAGTTTTAATTTGACCCTAAAATGGATTGGATTACATGGTATAAAGTGAAAATTGAATGTTCTCATCATTGAGTGGTATTAAAATCCATGATTTTGGGGACCAAGACACTAGCAGCCGACAAGCAAGCAGCTAGATAATCCATTTTAAGTAGATTAGTAGGTATGAAAAACGACTATTACATATATATCTGATCATTTTCATGATGTTTTTTGTTAGGATTTATCAATATTTCCATCCTTGTATAAGATCAAGTTTATGGATGATCTTTATCCATTTATAAGCCTATAACATCCTGATATTTGAAAAATATATTTCCCTTTATTAAAATTTAAGTGTTTGAAATTTTTTTATATACAACACCGAGCATATACGAACAAAGTTATAATATTAAAATATATGTAAAAGTTTTTACCTTAATAAAATTAATAATCACATCTTGATTTATTATAAATTTGTTATAAAGTAAGCTAAATTTTTTAGAATGTAATAGCAATATTCTTTATATAACTATTTTTATGCAGAGAATATACTTTTATCTTAATAGATTAAATTATTTAATATTTAAAAATTATTATAATTAAATGAGTAGATTAAGTCCATTCAAAAGAAATAAAATAATTTTTATTATTTTTATTAATCAAGGAATAATAATAATGTAATTTTATTCTTCAAAAATTAATCTTCTTAAAAAATGGTTTTTATTTCATTTTATTTGTAGATATTATAACGATTTTTCCACTTTTATAAATTTTGTTTAAAAATGGGATAAATTTTTTGAAATAAATATTTCAAAATTATATTATAGTGAATAATGGATATTTTTATAAAAATATTGATTTTCGATTGAATATTGGAAAATGAAAATTATTCCAAAACCATCAATTATTTTCATTAAATCATGTAATCTAAAACTTCATTTTTTGGATATTGTTTTTAAATTAACATAATATTTATTTTATAAAACATGTTATAATTAATTCTATAGGGGTACACATATTATTTTATGTTGGTATAAGTTCATTTTTATGATTAAGATCGCTTCTTTCAAAAAACCTCTTTTTGTTCCATTTTTCACACTTAAATTAAAACTTATTTCTCAAAATTAAAAAATTCAATCTGGATAAATGAATTTCATATTTCTAATTATGAGGATTAGATTTTGTAATTATTTTGATTTATTTTTTTACATTATGGATAATATACTTGGTAATGATTTTTACACCATAGTAAAAGGTTAGGAGAGGTTAATTAATATTTAATATTTATGATTAGGTCAAAAAATATCATATTGATTCGTATTATATAATTTTATTTCCATCCATATCACCTTATAGTATAATTTTAAGCATTTTAGTACAACTTTTATCTAATTAAGGTACATATAATATTTAAAAGTTAGAAATAATTACAAATGTGTGACGCCCCTCACATATAAAAGGGAACCTCTTCTTATCACTTACCGATACCACAAGATCCATTTATCTCAACTAAAATCTACATAAATACCTTAATAACTTTACCCCACTCCCTATAGGTCATTTTTTCACCAAAATACCAACTTCTAAGGCCTGTGGTGTAAAACAGATGAGGTTTTCCCAAGAGGTATAACTCCAAACCAAGTACTTTTATGTGTATTTATACTTGTTACTCATTAATAAATATCATAACCATTATTTAATAATGTCATAAATAACATAAATATACTACTATTTTATTATGATTATTGTACACCATTTTTATCTCATTTTTCATCTCGTGGGAAATGAATCCATCGCTCGTGCCCTTGTGTGAATTACCACATCCATGAAGTGATGTGTTACATTTTTCATTACCGTCTCTATTGGATGTTTATATAGATTTATTTTATATAAATATATTATTTTTATTAAAAATTTATTATTATTTAAAGATAAAATATTATCCATATTTTTACCCTCTCATCTGTTTGAAAATGATAATGTCGTTCGTGCGTACATGTGGACTACAACCTCAACAAAGTGATGAGATTCATTTTTCACCTCAACATTATGTGGATGATAATAAGTATAAATTTCATTAATATATATTATAAATATTCTATAATAATGATCATATAAATTTTAATTATTATTTACCTTTATTTTGTTCCAACCATTGAAAAATGGAAGCATCACTCGTGAGTACGTACAGACTACTGTCTCCATGAAGTGATGTATTTTATTTTTAGTCAAATCCATATATGGTTTATTATAAATTTGTATATATTGAATAAATTTTATATTTATGAAATTATTGAGATTGTATAGAGGGTGAAACTTGGTCCAATGTTCAAGGATCATAACCGTCAAACTGATACATGCATGAAAAACATTGCAATATTCACTAGAATAATGATTTTAATGAATAATTATTAATAATAGGGTAATTGGAAATTTTAATGGAATGATATATAGTTAGATATATATTAATATAGTTTGTGAATATATTTATAATAAGTATATATTTATTATTTTATAGGATTTATGTTATATGAATCCAAACAAGACATGAGGTAAGGGTTCTTTATCTCAATATTCTGTTGTTGAGAAATGTTAACTGTTATGAACCTATTTTGGTTTATATAGTATATATGATACCCCTTTGATATATTATATCATTAATATATTTATATTGTTTTTATTTAAATTATTATTTGAAGTTATTTCTTTTATGGTGGTTATGATTCAACATTTTCAAAACTGACAAGGTTTTGTATTGAAATCTCCATTATTTTTGGGATTTTCTATGTTAAAATTAAACTAAGTGAAATTATATTATCCCTATATTTCCTCCACAATATGTTTTGTTTATACTCCATTTAATTTTATAGTTTTCATTTTTTCAATCATTTTACTATATTTAGTACCAAATATTATTGAGAAATATTTTTAAGGAAACCCATCCTTATGTCTCATATTTTGGTTGGGAAATGTTCTCCTCCATTTCCTTATTAATTAATATGATTTCAAAAATATTAATAAAATTTTTTATTTAATTTTTTACCAATATATAATTTTTACGAATAATTCATTGTCACCACTTTTTACTTTATCTACAAATTATTAAAATGAATCTTTGGAATGGTTTTTCATAAGTCTCACTTATTAATTTTTAAATAAGTGTGAATGAATGTTCTATTTTATCATATAAGAATTGAAAATATTTTCTTCACATTATATCCTACCTTATTTATTAATATTAATTTATAAGTTTTAATGGTTTTATAACAAAAAAACTTCTCTTAACTTCAGAAAAAATTTAGTTTTTAAAAGTTACCAAAATAAAATGATGGTTTCTCATATATGATAAAAACCATTATAGATTTATATGATTCACTAGGGATATTATCATATGAAACCATACACTATAATTCTATTTATTTTTTTGATGATTATTTTTTAATTATTGTTATACGAAACATGTTACATTCCATGGGTAAATTAATTTAGGATGAAATGTTTATGAAGAAAAATTACTTTTCATGGGTTATGATAAGATATGAGGAATGTTTATATGATCTTATATTACATTTACTTATGGGTTTAAATATGTGATGAGTGGTAAATAAATTATATATCCCCCCAATTAATTTGTTAAATATTAATATCTCAAGATATAATAGGAATTGGAAAGGGGGAGTGAACCAGTTTAGTAAGTGTATGTATCCACTATGATATTTTTAGCAGTGATATTTAAATAAGGAAATAATTGGAATGGTATGTGAACCCAAACCACTAAGGTAATATAACCATTATGATATTCTCTTAGTTAATCCTTGACTAAAGAAATTATTTTCTATTATAATTTTATGGAAAAAAATATATGTCTTATAATTGTGATATGTTCTTATGTCTCAAGATTGATTATTGAAGATTGAATACTATGTTTATTTATTAATATTTCTATGATAAAGAATTATTCCATTAATTATGATTAATGATCTTCATTTCATTGTGTACTAATTTCATAATATATGATCTTTTTATCATACCCTTACACTTATATTATTCTCACTTACGATCATTGATTAATGTATCTTATTTTTACCATTTCATAGAATATGATATCAGATTTTATTATGTTTCCACATCCTATAGTTATGAAGAATAGTTTTAAATAGGGTATTTATATTAATGTTAATATATAAGAATATATTTGCGGGTGATTTTATGATATTTCAATAAATAAGTTTCTTATGTATCTATTCCCTAAAGACACTAATCCTTTATGGTTTTGGGGTGTGTATTTTTTCATGATGAATTGGATATTAATTTAAAATGATTTAATATTTGTGTGTGAATATTTGGGTAGTAGAACAAGGTTTAATTATTTTTTGAAATTAGGATTATTATGAAATTTGGTGAAAAAATCAGGGATAAGTATAAGTATAATATAAAATTATGAAGTTTAAAAAATTTAGAGATTATGTGGTTTCCAAGAAATGAAATCCTTATTTGGATACAAGAATGTATATGCATGGTCTAATAAATTTGAACATATGGGTAATAACTTTGAAAATATAGTTGGGTTTTATCTTGATCTTCACATAGTTAATAATAAAGAGGCTTAACTGTAAACCTGGTTTGACACTACCAGGGGATATACTTTGGTTAATTAGTTTTCTCCTTATAAACTATTACGAATGATGAGAGGATAAAACCTGTGAAAAACATTGATAAACCAAAGTGATAAAGGATAAACCTAATGTTTAATGGGTTAATGAGAAGGTCTTATAATTTAAGACATCGTAGGAATGGTTCTCATTATTATATGATTTCTTAATTTGATCAATAATGATTTATATTCACACTAAAAAGTTTTGGTTTTAGTTAATTGTTGGGATTAGGATTAATAATGAGAACAATGAATGTGATGGAAAGTGAATTAACCGTCCTCATGAGAAACTATGTTGAATTGGATTTGGGATAAAAAATTGTGTGGTTATGCCAAACCAACTATATAAAACAATTATTAGCAACTTAAAACTAGTTGATATTACAAACAAAAAATAAATGGATTTTTATAAAAGATTATATGATAAATATCATGGAGGAAATATTGTTTAATTTCTTATATTTTAGTAATATTGGGAGAAGAACCTAGGGAAATATCATAAAGGATATAAGAGATGTTATATTTGTATAAGAGGAGAGAATAAATTAGAAAAATTACTATGAAAAACAATGATTCAATTTTAGTAAATGATGAGAAATAAATTTTATCGTAATATAAAATTTACAATTTAATGTCATGAATGTGGGAAACATTTGAACAACACATTTCAACACACTAATAACTGTGATAATAAGGTTTATTGACATAAAAAAGCCCATGATCAATGGAATAATGGAAATATTTTTTAATCACAAATTCAAAAGTAGATCCTAAAAATTCAGTGGGGTAAGATGCATTGATCATCTACTTAATAACTACGATTGTTGTATTTGGTTCTTATTCATCACACTTTTTTGTACCTATAAATTTGGATAATAAAATTACCCCAATGACTATATTTTAAATTATAAATAATATAATTATAGTGGTATGATGATTATATATCATGCCTATAGATCAACTCCAAATTAATGTTGTTGGAATATTATTTCAATATATGTATTTATTCTCCCTATAGTTTAATTTTATGTGATATTAGGTGTCACAAAGTAGGAATGGCATCCATCCATCCCGACACTCGACCAAGTCCATGATAAGGACTGAGAGGTGTTCCTGATCTTCTTTGGCTGGCAACTAGCACTAGGAATCAATGTTATCACAGTGGGAAAGATTTTTTTTATAAAACCTTGATCAAATAGACAAACTGAGCATGTATAGAGAAACTAATATGCATTGAAAATCAATAAATACAATAAAATATCCAAAATACAACCATAATAGAAGCCAGAATATTCTAAAAGACAAAACTGAATCTAAACTAGAACCCAACACAATCTCCACGTGTCCTCTTGGTCACCACCATCCAAAACACTGACCTGCTCCAAAATCATTCCTGAACCCGAAACATGAACATAAAAAACAACATGTGTGGAGCAATGCTGATGAGAATAAGTTGGGTGTGACCATAAAATGTCTAAGTAGGTAAGAAACATAGATTTCATACATAAAATTTAATGAAATATTCCATAAACACTATTTTGAATTACATTTAGAAAATATGGTTTTATAATTTCAAAGAACCAAAAACAACTTTTTATTCTAAAAAACCCACAGTCCTTACACTTTTCAAAACAGATTTCAATTTTCAAACCAAGTTTAGAAACTTAGTAGCAGAATAAAGAGTCAAACCGGGTGATAAAAAGATATTATAAAGAATGAATAAAATAGTGAAAGTTCATGATGGTAAAAATTATAAAGGTAGTTAAAAAAAGTGTAGAAAAATAAACCAGAACATACTGATAATAATCATGGGTATTTCCTAAGCATATCTAGAAGAAATCCATATACATACTTCGTTCAGACTCACCTTTCAGCATACGGTATAGCTCTAAATTCAAAAACCAATATGGATACACTAAATTAACCTTAGTAGTTGAACAAGACACTATGAATCTCACACACCCAGGGGTTACGAACCAGTCTAATTAAGGTTGACAAGAAACCATTACTAAAACCACTAAATGATACCCATAAATACAATGATAATACTTTATAGATAATGGGGTGCTCATCACATGCATGGAATAAACCAATCGCCCACATATTACACTATTCATGCCTAGCCCAAGCTCGAACACCACCTATGAAATGATCCTATCATAAGAGTGAAAACATCGAGATTCCCGTCACACATCAATCTATGCACAAGTTAGAACAATGAAATCACATAATAAGCATTTAAAACCCACTTTCCAATGTAGCAAGGGTACAAACTGAGCCTTAAATCAATGTTTTCCAAAACCATTTCTAAAACATTCCCTAGACCAAGATAGAAATATAAAATATACCTAAAAGGATCCAAATAAGCCGTTATAATATTTAAAACCATATGAAATATCAAGATTCCAAATATGAAAAGTTGTATGATAATATAATTGGAAAACACATTTGAAAAATTTTTAAAACAAGGAACCTTTTTGAAATCACTTTGGGTTTAAAGGAACCATTTAAGATAAGGGGGGTTAAGGGAAAATGGTATCATTTTTTAAATCCAAGTTCAAGAGAGGTATTTTATAAAGGAAACCATTATCATTTGGGACCCAATCCACATGTGATCCCTGTTAAAATATATATGATTCCACATCCAATGGAACACTTGACACACCACCCAATTAAATGAAGTTATAATTAAAAAATATGTAAAACAGCTTGAAAAATATTTTCACATAACCATCAAACCACCAAACCACACACCAAACCCAGTTAAAAATGAAACAAATTATCAAAACATAAAAAAAAATACAAGAACAATCCAAATCACCCAATTACATTTAAACATTCCAATTATCATTTAATCAAACACCTTAAATACACATATATATTGGAATAATCATATAAACCCATTAAAAACCATTTTAATCATAATTCCACTATGAAAACAACATAAAAATTAAAAATAAAACCCCTAAAAATGATTAAGTCATTTTATAAATAATATAATTAAGATTAAACATCAATGTTATCATATAGAAAGGTAAATAATGGAAAATACTACCTCAAAGATGCACAGATGAAACAAAACTCCCGGAGAAGGAATAAAGAATCCCAAGAGCTGATCTTCGCAATATAATAATCAAGGAAACACAATCCAAACTCTATTCCAAGCCTCTAGGGTTTTTCCAAGAGAGAAAAAATCTATGAAAAAGGGGGAAACCAAGAGAGAAAGAAGAGAAGGGGAGTAAGTCAACCAAAAACCCAAATAAACTCACCTAGAAACCTTGAGAGAGCTCCCACATAGGGAGTATTACCAAGGGAGAGTTTATTTGGAGTCCCTAATATGTGATGAGGTCAAGAAAAAGGGAAGAGATCCTCAAATGGGTCAAAAAGAGGTAGGGAAAACTTGGAAATGCACATTTTTAATGACCCTGGAAAAATTGCTTGGATTCATAAACTATACGCCAACTGTGTGAAACCTAATATAGTAAAGGGAAACACCACAAAGTATGGATACATAGTTTTGGAAATCATGCACTAACCATGTAGTTCATTTTAGCCATTTCACAGAGCCATCATGTATGATTTTTGTATGGTTTCTCCAAACCGTGTGCTGGTCTTATAGATTAATCCTAACAACAACAACATGTCACACAATTTATCTAGGGATTTTCATGGTATGGTCTAAACAATGCATAATCTAGGTAAGAAAAAAATTAATTGAAAACACCATATGCCTTAAACAACCACACAATTCACCCTCAAACCATGCCCATCAACTGTTCATATAGTCAAACCAGACCAGAATGCTCTAATATTGATAAATTATCATAGGGAACTTAACCCAAACCTCAAACAAATGAAAAAATACAAATAAAAAATAAAATAAAAGATAATCCATTGTTAGGTTGTGACAATTCTCCCCACCAAATATACTTTCTACCCCCAGAAAGACACTATGAAAAATGAGGAATCAGGATTCAATCTCGAAATCAAATGAAGTTAAACAAAACAATAAACCCCAGTTTGACATTTCAACTCCACGTGATACACCTAAAAAACTCTAGGAAAAATAGCAATGTGAGAAACCATGATGAATGAAAAGGGAGGGTTCTCCCTACCACAAGAAACTAACTAAGACAATGACACTGGGATTGGGATCGAGAACACCCTGTATGAACCAAAATCCCCTGACTCAATAGAACCTACAAAATAAACTCAAACTGAATGTAAAATTAAACCATGATTCTTCACTTCTATAAGGATTGAGAATATCCCAAGTGGTCACAACTAGAAACTGAAACTAATCCAAAAAGGACAAAGAACATGCAAGAAAGAACAACTAATCAAAGAATCACCTCAAAAAAACACACAACCACAAATCTACATGATAATAATCTTCGTTGACATAAGAAATATGATGCAACCATGATTGTTTAAAAGAAGACATAACTTCAATAAATTAAGGAAACTAAAATAGAGGAAAATAATCTATTCCCCCTCCAAGGTTCCCCACACCCCCAATGATACCTGACTCTGTGAAGAGCCTCACTCATAGGAATATGGCTAGTTCCATAATGTATTGAATCATCCTATACCCCATAGTAAATATATGACCACCTCCACATTGAGAATTCCTCTTTTAATAGTGATTCTTATAGGACATCCCTAGATGACCCAAATGGTCTCATCGATGAGAAGACTTCAGCAGATTATGACAAGATAGATTCAAATTCCCAAACTGACCTCACTGGAAGCACATTATTGAATGCCCTGGTGAATGAAATGACGGAACCAACAAAAAATAATCCCCATGAATAGGTTACGATAAAATTATTATCTCTCCATATGTGAAACATTATGAGTCCCAAGAGAATTTTGTTTATCAATGTCCACAGAATGCACTCTAGGAACCAAATCCTATTAAAACACCCCATCTACAAGCTTCCTGAACTGAACTTCACCATGTGAGCGAACTCACCCCTCAACATTTTGATCATGAAGAAAAAATGTAAGATCCTTCTACAGATCCTCAGAAGCTATCTTCAGAGAAAAGGAACCAAATCATTGAAACAATCAACATAGACCATCACGGTCTAATTAACTTTATCAACACCCTAGATCTCTAACAATTTTCTTGCATTTAACTACTTAGGTTTCAACCGTCAAATAAAAGATATCATAAAAATTTCCCATAACATACCAACTTTCAACAATGATGGGACAATAACCTTCCACTGATCCAAACCCAATCCTTCAAATAAATACAGAATAGCACACACTTTCACAGATTCTAGAGTTCCCAATGACCAAAAGATGATTTTGAATTTTTCATTCTACATAAAATTCCATTGACAAACCACGGTCACCCTGGAAAATGAGAAAAAACTAAGAATAACCTAACTCCTCCACTCTACTAGGAGTCTGTGTAGGACCAACAGCCAAAGAGACATTCATGAAACCTTTTGTACTTTTTTTTGATGGAATACTTTCAATAACACAAAATCAAATGACAAAACCAACATCAAACCAAAATATCAAAAACCAGACAAAATGGACATCCCAAACCGAAACACCAAGATGAAAAACCAAAAATCAGAAACAAAAACCAAAACATTATTTTGGAACCACTATTTTTATTCTAATTTAAAAACCATTTTAAATTCCAATAATCTTTTCAAATTACCCACATTACTTTTAAAATTCAACTAAAACCCCATTTCTCACCTTTTATGATAACAAACCACATCGAAAATAATTTTTCAATTGAAAATCATCTCCCAAAACTATTTCATTTTGAAAAACTACCGATGACCACAAAAATCAGATTGAAGAAAAAATAACCCAGAACTCCCTGAATATGAAACTTGAAGACACGCATTATCTAACCACATGGTTTAGTAGACCATGACCTAGTAAGCAATAACCGTTGTGAGTAACATGAACCTTTCATTTAGTATATACACGGGTCATTACTCTATGTAATCCCACCACACTACAATAGTTCACCTCCATTTTAATTCCCTATACACACACCAAAAAACATAAGCAAAAGACTCAAATCCCAGACTACCCATGTAAAACTGAGTCTTATAATGAGTAAGAGTCCATGAATATCTTCTAGTAACTTGCTCTTTAGTTCTGGTAGTCTTATCTACAAACTAACTGATGCCCCAAATAATAAACGGATGTTATAATACCATTTTTTCAGGAACTAGTACAAGCTTCTATTCAAACCGACACCTTACATAGTCCACTAAAAGTCCTGAGAGGTGATCCCAGTCTTCAAAGGATGGAGACTAGAGTTGGGCATCAATTTTATCTTTGTTGGATTGATTTAGCCCAAAAACTAGTATCAAAAACCCAAATAGAGAACAAAATAAGAATCCAAAATCCATTGGACATCAATAAATACATAAATAGATCCAAAGTACAACTGTAGAAAAAATAATTAGAAACTACAATACAAAACCGAAACCAATTTAGAAGCCAACACAATATACGTGTGACCTCTGGGTTACCACCAACCACAAGAACAACTCACTGTTATAACAAACCCA
The DNA here is from genome assembly GCA_963277665.1 of Viscum album. Taxonomy (NCBI): domain Eukaryota; kingdom Viridiplantae; phylum Streptophyta; class Magnoliopsida; order Santalales; family Viscaceae; genus Viscum; species Viscum album. The sequence goes on along the minus strand of OY728120.1, from coordinate 774,287,329 downwards.
AACATAAAACCTGAACCTGAAAAACATCCTAGGATTACTAACATAAAGTGGAAAACGTAGGTTGTGAGAAAAAAATACCCTAGTTAGAAAACAACATAGATTACAAGCATGTAATTTCTTGAAACAAACAATAAAAAAAAATTTGAAATATATTTATATACTGGGTTTTTATCATTTAAATGAATCGAACAAAACTCTTCAATTTTTAAATCAACACATACAATTTCTACATTTCAAAACAGATAACTATTTTGAAAAACAATTTTGAATCCTAGTACCAAAAAGAAGATACAAAATAGGTTATCCAAATATATTATAGAGAATAAATAAAAAATACAAATGAAAGAAGGAAAAATAACTAGGTAGATTAAACAAGTGATGAAAAATGAAGCATAACATATAGATAGAAATCATGGTAACATCATAAACATCTCTAAACGAAATCCTTGGATTTACTCGGTTCAGACTCACCTTGTAGAGTATGCCACAGTTCCAAAGTCAATAACCAATATTTCTAATATGAACTAGACTCACTAGTGGAACAACCTACCTAGTCTCTCACACATCCCAGCTATACCAACCCATCTAATCGGGGTCAATAAGAAATTGTTACTTGACCCTCTTAATGATACCAAGAGTCTCATGATAACAGTGTGAAGATAATGGGGAGGTATACACATTTGTTCTCTAAACCAATAACCCATAGATTCTATTATTCATGTAAATCCCAAACTTCGACCCCACCTATTCGATGACCGTCTCCTCGGAGGGACTTCCTTTGTGGTTTCCATCACACATCAATCCATACACAAGATTCATCCAGGCCTTCACATCATAAGAGTTTCAAAACCACTTTCCAAATTTCCACTAGGTACCAACTAGGCCTTAACACTAATGTTTCCAAAACCATTTCCAAACCATTCCCAAGACCAAGGTAGAAATATTCATCATACATGAATGATTCCAAACCGACCATTGTGACATTTAGAAAATGAACCACACTCATGATTCCCAATGGAAAATGATTTAGGAAAAATATTTTTAAACCATATTTGAGTCATTCTAAAACCAAGGAACCTTTTATAAAGAATATGGGGTTTAAATTAACCTTTTAATATGAGGATAGATAAATAAAAGGGTATCATTTTTGAAATTTGGGTTCAAGAGAGTCATTTTATAAATAAATTAATTTCATTGGTGATCTCATCAACATGTGTGCCCTTGGCACATATAGATTTACACATATACAATGGAACACATGAAACACCACCTAATTACTTAAAGTACCATTTCAAAAATATAGAAAGGTTCTTGTAAACATTTTTCACATAAACTTCAAACCATAAAACCACACACCTAACACAATTCACAATGAAAACATAATTACAAAAAACAGAACCTAATCCAATCAAAATCCAAATCAACCAATTCCATTTAAAAATTCCAATTAGATTTCATCAAACACCATGCATAAACATATATTGATATTATTTATAAAACCATTTAAAACCTATTTTTATCACCACAAAAAAATGAAAAAACCATAAAAATTCAAACTAACACACCACAATAATTATTAACACATTTTAAAAAAAATTAGGAAAGCATAACCATCAATGGTATGTTCTGGAAAGGAAAATAATGGAAACACCTTCCTCAACGATGTGTGAATGAAACAGAACTCCAAGAATAGGAATAAATAAGCCCAAGATATAGTCCACACACCATAATCATAAAATTAAAACAATCTAAACATCAACCGTAGCTAGTAGGGTTTTTTCAATAGATAAAAAAGACAAGAATAATGGGGAAACCAATATAGAAATAAGATTAGAGGATGAAATCGATCAAAATCCAAAAGAAACTCAACTAGAAAACTTGAGGGAGAACCCATGGAGGGAGGGGAACAAAGGAGGGGGAATTGGGAGGCCCTATCATGTTCCTATGTCAATAAAATATGAGTATAACCTGAAATGGTTTAAAAATATTGTTGGGAAAACATAGATTTTAATGTATTAAATGAACCTACGAATGTTAAAAGATTTGGATGCATTATTTTTTAAACCATTCTCCAACCATGCACACCCTACTAGATAAGAGGTACACCCCACCAGGCATTGCCACATGATTTAGGAAACTGTGTGGTAACTATGAAATTTTTCTCTTTAATTTAATCAGATCCAACCAGAAATCATTCTACTTGGTTTTTCCTTGCTATGAACATGCCATGCGAGTTATCCCATACAACAACCACCGAATCCAAAATTTCTTCTTGGACTCATGATTTTTGTCCCAATATCTATGAAAACTATGAAAATAAAACAGTGAAAGACAAAAAATGAACTGGAAACTCCCTCTACCTTAACCCACCTCATTATTTACCCTTAAACCATGCTCACCAACCATGCATATTTCCAAAACACACCGTAAAAATCCAAAACTCAAAAAATACCATTGATAAATAGAATATAATATAAAAAAATAACCAACACCATGAAAATAATAAAAAAAAAAAATCATGGTCCTGGTGTGACAATAGGTATGTATTGAATCTCTTTAAATAGAGCTCCATCAATTGTCAAATATGATAAGTCGCATTTGATATTTCAAATCAACCTATGATTCTGAGGGGATGAACATGAACTTTCAATGGAAATTAGTTCCATTATATGGGTCATAAAACCTATTCAGGAGGATTATTAATCTCAAATTGTAGGGTTGAGAATCAACATGAAATGTATAATGAAATTATCAATATAGTGAAAGATATGACTTATATACTGATCATGAAATCATGGATTAAATATTCACACTAAAAGAGTGTAATATGAACCAATAGAGGTTGTTTGAGAAGATTAATCATTATGAATACTTAGTACACTACTATCCTATGAAGGAAAAAACCAGATGATGCTATGAGCCAGAATGACCATGCAAAGTTTTCTGTGATGTGTATTGAGAGAGATCCAATACTTATGTATTTACAGAAGATGAATCTTGAAATCATGTTGAATGGGGAAATATATTATCTTTCATAGATGTGTGTTTAAGCTTATATCCATGTGAATATTAGGGATGAAAAATGGGGGATATAAAAGTATAGAAGAAGGTGAGGAAATTTCTTATGATCATCTTTGATTTTCAGGGAATGGTAAGTTTCAAGAAATTAGTATATGTCGCATAAATACCAAAATTGAATAAGGGGTAGTTGGATGATGCTCGTAATTCATAATTATATATTCATGTTGGAATTATGAATATTTAAAGATACCTAAAATAATATTTAAGGAGGGAAAACATAAAAAAGGATATTATAGAGTATGTATCTTGATTCCTCGTATGTCAGTAAGTTATTACTGAGAGATAGAAGTCTTAGAGGTTATTACAACCATTACCTATACAAAAATGGTAATGGAAAAACATCACTATGGATTTCATCATCAACCTCCAAAAAATATATGAAGGCTATAACACCATTTGTGTTGTAGTTTATTACCTTTTGAAGTCAGCTCAATTTGTTACTATAAGAGAACATTTTCCTATTGATCCCTTTCCTATGATATATAGTATGGAAGTGGAAAGGTTTCAAAGAGTACATATTTTTATTATATTTTATCGGTATACAAGGTTTAACATTAATATCTAGATAATTATTTTGTATGGTTTGAATACATAACGTTAAATTAGTACTAAATATCATTCATAGACAAATGGGAGGTTTGAGTGGGCCATTTAATCCCTAAAAGATAAGTTGGGAGCTTCCACTCTGGATTTAAAAGGTGGTTGGGAGAAACACCTAACTCTAAAAAATTTTCATACAAATATATATTTTAATTTAGCACTAAGATTGTTATTTTTGAATAAATATATTGTAGTAATCCCATAACTCCAATATGATATAAATGAAGTAATATAAATAAATCTATTAAGAGATGCCTAAATGGAAGAGATGGTTGGAGCTATTCTGCAGCACATCAAGGAAGCTCATATTCGACAGAAGAGTTATATTGATAATCAAAATAAATATCCAATTTTTTAATTTTGTAACATGATATTACTTTGAATATCTCATTGGAAAGAGGTTATGTTATTTATTAGTAAGGGAATATAGATCCCTATATATGCCACCCCCTTTAAAATTTTTGATCGTATCAGGTGGTTAATTATCTTATTGAACTTTAAAAAATCCTCCCAAGATCATGATGTATTCCATGTTTATATTTTTTACAAATAACAAACTAGAAATTTTATATGTTTTGAACTCATAGGTTGTACCATTGGATCATGATATTTCTTATAAGTAACAACCAGTGGAGATTTTGATTCAAATAGAGAAAGTGTTGTGGATCAAGACCAATCACCTGGTCAAAGTTTTAAGGAAAAATAATAAATTTGAAGAAGATAAATGGGAAAACAAGGATTTAATGTGGTGTAATAATACTCATTTCCTTGTACCTATTTGACTTAATTTCTAGAGATAATGTTTTATAAGGGGTATAATTTAACAACTAATGATTTTAGAATTTATATTTAACTTTATTAAATATGAAGTCTCTGGTATCATTTTTTAACATAACTCCAAGCGTAAATTAATATGTAATACTATAAAAATATATATAAATGGTTCTCCATTAATAAAATTAATAATAAATAATATAAATATTATCCATTGGTCACAAATAAATATAAAATCTTTTGAAGTTAAAATAGATATTTTTCAAAACACTATTTTTATGTTCCCAATGAATTTTTTTCTTAATATATTAAATTAATAATTATTTATAAATAATTTAAATTAAATGAGTAGACTATATCTTGAAAAAATAAATAATTTTTTTTAATTTTGATTATTAATAAAGGAATGAGAATAAAGTTATTTTATACTTTAAAAACGAATTTTCCTAAAAAACGATTTTAATTTCATTTATTGGGAAAATATTTTAATTAATTTCTTACTCTTTTAGAACATTGTTTTGATAATAGGGTCATAATTACTTAAGTAATATTTTATAAATTATCTTAGAGTAATGTTTTTAAATTTTTCTAAAAAGACTGATTTTTTAGTGAATAGTGAAAGATGATGTTTTTTGCAAGACAAACATTTATTCTCCAAAAATAATGCAATTTTAAAGTTCCATTACATTTTTTATTTTTTTTAATGTAACATAAAATAAATTTTTTTAAATATAATAAAATTAATTCCTTATGAATCAATATTTTATTTTAATTTTTTTTTCTATTCATTTTTATGCTTAGAAAATATTCTTAAAAAAATAATTTTTCATTTCATTTTGCGCACTTATTCTGAAATTATTTTTTTATAATTATAAAACTTGAATCATCATAAAATTATTTATCATTTTTAATCACTATTATAAAATTTCTTAATGGGTTCAATCTTATTTTTGGTCATTATGAATAAAAAACTTGGTAAAAATATTTTCACCATAGTAAAAGGGTAAAACAGGTTAATTAGTGTTAAATATTTGTGATAAGGTCATAAAATCTCATCATAATTCTCATTGGATGAGTATATTTAAAAATAATATTGTATTATATTCAAATTTGTTTTTTTAGTTCCACCTGACTGTGAGAATGTCACACACAAAATTTAAAATTTAAGAATAATTATATGTGTGAAACTTTGCTCACTTATAGATGGGAACTTCCTCTTATCAATTATCCATATCACTTGAGCCCTTTATCTAGAAAAATATCTACCCAAAGACATTTATAACCCTATTAACCATGATATTGAGGTCGTTTTCGAAACAAAATATCAATCAATAAGGCTTAATGTTTGAACCAAATGAGGTTTTCCAAAGAAGAGGTATAACTGTTAACCGAGTTCTTTTATGTGTATTTATTTATCTATATCATTTAAACCTATGTTAATCATGATGGAATAAAAAATAATTATATTAAATATACATAAAAAAAGTATTATTATGTTACACCACTTTTACATCTTCTTTTCCATCCAATGAAAAATGAAAACAACAATCGTGTGTACGTGTGCTCTACCACCTTTACGAAGCATTGTGTTTTGTTTTTTATAAATACATTTTATGGATAGTTATATATATGTATTTATTGAATATAAATGATTAATATATAATATCTATGATTATTTAAACATATAATGTTTTCTACCTTCTTACACTCTCAAATGTTTTTATATAAAAACATGACTAATATGTACGTGTAGACTATCACCTCTACAAAGTGATGTGATTCATTTTTCATTTACATTTTACATGGATGATCATCAGGATAAATTTATTGAATATATGTGATATATATTTTATAATAATTATTTTATAAAAATAAATTATTATTTACTTTTCTTTCATTCCAACTAATGAAAAAAGGAAGCATTAATCACGCGTATATACAGAGTACCGTCTCTACAAAGTGATGTATTTTATTTTTCTACCCCAATGTATTTTTGTGGTTATAAAAGTGTATATAATTAATTAAAATGATATTTTTGGAATTATTGATATTTTAAATATGATTAATCATGGATCATGGTGCAAGGAACCAAACATTGAAACCGAAATAAGCATAGAAAATGAAGCAATTTTCACCAAAATAATTATTTTAATAAAGAATTATTATTAAAAGGGTAATTCAAAATTATAAGGAAATGATATATAGTAATATATATATGTATATTAATATGGTTATTTATTATATTTAAAATAAATCTACAATTATTATATAGGAATTTTGAAAATGTACGAAGAAAAACGATACTTATGTATGGTTTCTTTGATGGAATATAGTTTCATTGAGACATGTTTCATGTTATCCACCAATTTACGTTTATATGGTGTATATACTAAAATTTTGATATATTATACCGGGAATATGATTATATTTGGGGTATTTAAATTTTTATTTGATGTTATTTCTTTCAAGGGGGTTATGATTCAAAAGTTACCAATGTGGTACGAGGTTATGTTAATCTTATTTCTTTTTGGGGTTGTCTGTGTAAAATTTACATTGAGATAAAATATTTAATCCTTATATTTTGAACCTAATATATTTTCTTCTCATCTCCTTATTTATTTGGTTTTAATGTTTTCATAAATATTCCTCTATATGGTTCAAAAAAAATTATAGAAATTTATTTTATGAAACGGTGGCCTTATTTCTCCTATTTTCACTAGGAATCATTATTATCTATGTCCATAATCTTTAGTTTTTTTAAGAGTTTTGTTAAATATTTTTATGTATTTTCTTATTTAAAATTAAATGTTTTAATGTTCTCATTTTAACTAACATTAAATTTCTTAACAAATCATTAAAAGTAACCTTTTGAATGGTTTTTTCATATGAAACTCTTTTGATTTTTTCTAAATGTTTTAGAAGAACATTATCTTCAAATATATATAGAATGAATGGATTTTTTCATTTACTTGTACATAATTCTTCATGAATATTCCTTTAAATGTTTATAATGTTTTATAAATAATATCCTATTCTCATTTTTTGGAATATTACTTTTTAAAAGTTACCAAAATAAAAGGGATCTTTTAATTCGATTTTCACAGCATGTTTTAAATGAGTCTATAAAAGATATTTTTTACCTATATCAACAAAATGTTATGATTTTTGTGTTTCGTCCGGAATATTTTCATATGATATCATCCAATTTGTTTCTTTATATGGATTAATATCATGTTTTTTAAGGATGATTCTATGAATCACACTACTTTTCGTGGGTTAATTAAGTTATAATGAAATATTTATGTAAGAAATTTATTTTTTATGGGTTATGTAATGATATAATTATGAATGTTTTTATGATATTGTTTCACACTTATATATAATTTTAATTATGTGATGGTTGGGACCATAATTATAAATCCATCAAATTAATTGGGTAACGATTCATATATCATGATATAATATGAACTGAAATGCAGAGTAAAGCCATTTCAGTAAGAGAATCAATCCACAATGATAGTAATGATAATGATATTTGACTATAGAGAATATGGGAATGAGAAGGGAAACTAATAACCTATGGGACTCATTCCACTATAATAGTCTTAATAGTGTGTCTTTACTAATGAAATTATTCACTATGCTTATTTGTATGAAAAAAACTTATGTCTTATGATTTTGATTTTTTATTATATATCAGTATTGATTATTGATGATTTCATACTCCTATGTATTATGTGTTTTGTTACGAATAAAATTTATGTTATAACTCATGTTAAATGATTTTTGAATTATTAATCATCAATTTCATAATTTATGATCATGTTATCATACCCTTATAACTATCTTATTATCAATTATTATTAATGATTTCCATCTATTATTTATTCCATTAATGATAGTATTAACTCATCCTTTAATATATTTCAATTTCCCTAATTTATGAAAAAAAAATTAAACATGGTATGTCTAATAATATTACTATGTCTGAAAACTATGCGGTAGATGATGATGATATTTTTGAAATAATTTTCTTATGTATCTAAACTGAAATGAAACTAATCCTTTATGGTTATGGGGAATGCATTATTATGTGATGTACTGAATATTAATATAAAATGTTGTAATATTTGTGTATGAAATGACTGGGACACATCATTTGGTATCAAATAAGGGTTTAGTTTTTTTAATATATTTTTATTATAATTTATTTGTTGAAAACCCTAGGGATAATTCTAAGAATATGATAATATCATGTTGTTTTAGTAAGGTAGATATTTGGTGTTTTCTTAATAATTACATCCATATATAGATACATATAAGTGGATGAATACATTGGAATATATTAACCTTGCTGTAATAATCATGAAAAGTTTAGCTGGGTATTAACCCAATATTTTCCAGGTTCATGATAAATAGGCCTCACTTAACTCCTATTTTGAAACACTCTTGGGATATTTTATAATTAATTTAAATTATCTATCCATTTAAAGATTTTAGAGGTGCAAATACGTGATGTATAATTGTATGAGAAGGTGAGAAATTTTCATTAGTTCATCCATCATTTTTATATAATGGTAAGGGTTATAAAAACTGTACATGTCCCTCTGACAGTAGACATAATAAATATGATATTGGGGGATGTGCATTGATATTCCTTGTCTATTCATCCTAGAATATTGAAGATGTATAGAGACCTAAAAGATAATTTATTGTTGGAAAAAATGAAAAGGGATATTAAAGAGTATATATATTGATTCCTAGTGTTTTATAATGTTAATGGAGATAGATCTAACTATAATGGTATGTTAAAACCATTACCCATACAAGAATAGAAATGGTTAATATCACCATAGTTTTAATCAATGGACTCATCAAAACATATATAGGCCATGAATCAGTTTAGGTTATATATAATCACCTTATAATGTCAAGATCATTTTTTATATTGGATAATATTTAACTATTGATCACATTTCAAAGATATACATTAATTAAGTGGTAAGGTTGTATTTATTACTATATTCTATTATATATAATAGTGATACAAGGTTTAATTCATTGTTCTAGAGAAGTCCTCAATAATATTTGAATACATTGTGTAAATTTAACATTATATATAATCCTCAGATAGATTTTCAGTCTGAGAGGACATTCAAACACGAGAATATATACATAGAGCTTTATCTAGGTATTTCAAAGGTGGTTGGGATCAACTCCTTCTTCCAGTAAAATTTTATAACATTAAGTAACATCACATGAGAATTTAGATGGATACTTATAAAGCACAATATGTCATAAATTGTAAAAATCTAATTTTCTTGGGAAGAATTTAGAGAAATAAATATGTTGGTACCTGAGTTACTAAATTAAATAGAATGAATTCTTAGATCCATTCAAAAACACATCCAATAAGATCAGATTTAATAAAATAGTTATGAGAATAATTTTTGATGTGATATTGATATTTACATTATTAAAAACATATTATAATAGATATATCAGTGGGAAGATGTTCATAGAAATGTAAATAAGTGAAATTTTATCCCTATATATATCTATCCCTTCGAAATTTGAGAGCGTATCTATATGGTTGTGTATTGTTTGGGGATTATACATAACTTCTCTGATGTTCATGATGTGATCTGTGTATACATTTTGAGAAACTAAATACATGATCATTCACATTTTCTAAACATAATGGTTGTAACACTTGAAAATTTTATTTCAAATGAGGAATAATATGTGGAGAATTATGATCGAAGAGGGAAAGTGTTCTAGAACAAGATCACTTACCTGGTCAATGTTTTTTGGAAAACCAAAAAATGTTGGAAATCTATATAATAACCCAATGATGTGATAACCAATGATAATCCTCAAATTTGGTATAAAATTAATATAAATTTTATGGTGAAATTATTATATTGGGGGTATAAAGTAACACCCAGAGATTTTATGAATATAAATGTATATTTATTAAATTTGATGTGTTTTATAGCTTTCTTTACACAAAACACGAAAAATAGATTAAACAAATAATAATAATAAATAATATATATATGGTTAATTTATTAATAAAAATATTGATCATTTATAAATTTATTATCAATTTTTTAGAATAAAAAGAATAAATATTATGAATGTAAAAGATATATTTTTCATAAAATTGTTTTGATATTCATAATGTATTTTTATCATAATGTATTAAATTAATCAATAATGATAAATGGTTTTTATGAAATAAGTATATTTTATTCAGTAAAATTAGTTAATTTTCATTTAATTATTTTTATTAATCACGGAATGAGAGAAATTCAATTTATTCTTCACAAATTCATTTTCTTCAATAATATTTTTATTGTATTTTGTGTGAGAATATTATAATTAATTTTGGCACTTTTAGTAATTTATTTTTAAAAAAGAAAATAATTTTTTAACTCATAATTTAAAAAATATATTAGAGTGCTGTTTTTGATTTAATCTAAAAATACTGAATTTTGAGTGAATATTAAGAATGGTGTTTTTTTTGAAAATTTTTTATTTCATTTATTTAAATTATGTAATTTAAAAGTAAAATTTTATTTTTGATTTTGTAATAAATTAAAATAATATCCATTTTATTAAATATATTTCAAATTTTTCCATAGTAATCAATATTTTATTTTATTTTGTTATATGTATATTGTGATGCTTAAAATTGCTTCTTCTAAAAAACTATTTTTCATTACGTTTTGAACATTTTTAATAAAATTAATTTATCCCACTTCTATAAATTAAATCTTACAATATTTATTCTTTATTTAGAATAATAGGGTTCAATTTTATTAAATTGTTCAAATTCATTTTTTATTAGTGTGAATGGCAACCATGGTAAAATTTTTGATACCATGGTAAAAAGTTCAAATGGGTTGATTAAGGTTAAATTTTATTGATATAGTTAGAAAATATCATCATAAATTTCATTAAAAATAGGAGTATTTAATATCATCACCCTAGGAATGAATTTTAATTTTTTTAGTCCTAATTTGATATGAATAAGATATTTAAAAATATTTAAATGTTTAGAATAATTACAAAATTTCCAAGCCCTCAATTATATAATGGAACCTCCACATATTACTTATACACACAATTTCAACACTCTAGCCAAATCAAATCTAAAACAACACATTCCCAAACATCAGCTCCATGACCTGGAGACTCTAATGACACCAAAATGCCAACCTATAAGGATTAAGGAGTAAACCAAAGGGATTTTTTCAAATAATAAGTAAACCTCTTAACTGAGGTATTTTAGGTGTTTTTATTCTTCTACCTCCTTCAATACTATGATAACCTCACTCGTATAAAAACATTAAAATATTGAATTTATGAAAATTTTATTATAGGGTATTTTTTAGTCCCTTTGATGATGTGTCTTGTAACATCAAAATCCTCCTCATTGGACTAAGAAAGTGATGGGATGTAACTTGTCTATAAGTGATATCCCCAATGAACTAAAGGATTGAAATAAATTCCATGGAATAAAATACAATTGGGGGATGATTATAAATTTGAGAAATAAAAAACCCAACCACAAATTACATAAAATAATAATAATATATTATGCATGATAACAATGTGAAAAAACTCAATTTAATACATATGATATCCAAACAAATTTTAAGAAGGTAACACAACTTAAGACTACCAATATCAATGTACACATCAGTAGTCAAAACAACAAGAAATCCAAGAATCCAAGACATAAATATAATCTCCAACTCTAAATCCATGATAATGTATCACAAATCACCACTAAAGAAGTGTGATACATTATCTTTACTTGTGTCACAATGAGAAATATTTACAAAATCATTAAAGTGAAAAATCAGGGGTGAGTAACGAATCTCTGTAGGTTTTCCCTGGATAAATTTATTACTCACACCACTAGGATAGAACATGTTGGAAAATTAATATAAAATAAATTATATAGAACACTTTAAAACATTTTATATCATAATATAAATCAATTTCAATACCAAAATAGTTTCCCAAACTAAATCCATTTTACAGGGAAAAAAACCTAACAAAGCTTTTAAATAATTTCTCTAAATCTATTTTTGGTACAATATATTTCAATACATATATCCACATATCCTAGCATGAATTAAACCATAGAATTATCTATAATGACTAGTAAAGATTCATACTTTCACTAATCCATCAATCAATGAACCATTTTTTATGGGGGAGAGTTTTTTCCCTTATGCATCCCACAAATGATGGGGGAAATATCATAACCTTATCCACCCTGAATGAAAATGAACACACCCCACCATTTATTGAAAAATAAAAAGGCAATACAACGATTTAAACCATTTCAATAGAATTATTCTTTTATTTATAACCTTTCTAACAAACCATATTCATAAATCCAAAAAATCCATATTTTAAAAATAAACATTTTAAAATCAAGACAATAAAGATCCTTTCACAACTAATTTCTACAAAATAAAAAATCCACACACAATCACTAAAGGGGGTTTATACTATGATATTCATTTCTATTTAAATTCCAAATAAATATATTTAAATAATTTAAAACTAATAATTCAAGTTATAATAAGTGGAGTAAAGAGTGAATCCACTAACACAGGTAAATATGGTGAAAACGAAGAATGGAATAAAAACTGCCATAAACTAGGTTGAATCTCCAAAACCCACCTTAAATATATTCCCCTAAAATAATATGAAACCAAATATAACCATGATTGGTATAAAAAACCTTATATCTATCCATATTGGACTAGATATAATAATATGAGAGAGAGAGAGGAAAGAATATCTAAGAAAAACAAATAAAAACTACCACAAATGAGGACTTACCAAGTGAATCATGCATCAATGAACTAGGAAACACCTTCAGAGCACATATAATTTGATGAATAGAGGTTAAAAATCCTTTATGAGGAATAAATTTCAATTTAGGGAAACAAATAGAGAATAAGAAGAGGATGAGAGGTGAAAACGACTAAGATCCACAATTTTAGGATATAACTTTTAAACCATGCATGGTTAGTTTCATGGTTAATAAAAGCTGTACGCTAACCCTGATCTAGTATAAACCTCAAAAATCACATGACATGTTTGGTCTATATGGTTAGATAAACCGTGTTCCAACAATAAAAAACACTATATCCCACTTTTCAGTGTTTCTCTTTAGTTTTTGAACTATTTGGCCAAACCGTATGCCTAACCGTGTGCCTTTCCATTAGACCATATCTAATTGTGTACAATTTATTATAGCGTTTTCATGGTTTCCACTAACTTCTAACCAACTATTCACCTTTATAAAATTCCCTAAACATTAAAAAAGTACTCCAAACCCTTCCAAAATTCACTCTACCACTTTATATACTTTAATATAAAAAATAAATGGTTACTTACTTAAAATCAAGGGTGCTACATGTTAGGAGTTGATATAGGTCTCAAACACCTCATGATGGACTATAAACTTATGTAATAATAGGATTTATCCTGAAATTAAAAAGTAGTATTGTTTGAATAGGTTAAATAATGACATTTTGTGGATTATTTATCAATGATTCACCTAAATTTAAAAAATGGGCATGCATCAGTCACCCATAGGTGTTTTCCTGCGATTACCAATTCCTGAGTGTATGTTGGATGAATCAGAAATATAATTTATGATAGGACCTCCAAGGGTGGATGATAATAGTGATATAGAATGTTTTATTATGTAATTTTTTATGAATGTTTCATATTAAATATAAATTTTAGAGACCTATTATATCAATGAGATGGTTACGTTATATTTCTTAGAAAAAGTTCATCTCAATGAAGGGACTGGGAATATAATTTATGATCGAGATGACCTCTTTATAATTAACTTATCCTGAGGAATAAATAAGGCCCTTCATATGTAGTTGAATTTGATCACATATTACAATTATTAGACTAAATATAACACTATAATAAAACAGTGTTTTAGCTGTGATTTTTTCATCGCAGTTTTTAAAACTGCCACCAAATGCTTCATCGACAAGAATTTAGCAATGGTTATAAAAAATGCTGCAAAAAGCCATAGATAAATGTTCTCAAAATATATTTTTTAAATTCTTTTAAAAATTATTCAAAAAATATTTACAGTTTTTTAGTGGTGTTTTAAAAAAACCACAGCAAAATTGAGGATTTTTTTTAAAAATTTTTTATTAATTAATTAATAATTATTTATTTATTATTTACGAGGCAATTTTGATTCTTATTTATAATTTAAATTATCTATAATGTTTAAATTAGTAAATATTTATAATTACTAGTTAATAATAATTTTAAACAGAAAACAAATCTTCAATAAGTTGAAAAACGGACATTAACTTAAAATGGTCGTAACTTCTGATCTGAGTGTCCATTTTAGCTTTAAAACAAGTTAAAATGATTCTTATCAAATGTTATATAACCAAGTGAGAGTTAAATGATGTGATAATGAAAGGAAATAAATATATTCAAATTTAAAATGTCAAAAATCGAACTAGAACATCAAACAACAATAACATTTAATCTGAGAGTCCATTTGGCCTCTACCACATATCAAATCGAAGCCTGTGAAGATAACTACATCATTTATGTTTGGTACCAACTTTTCGAGTATTTTACCCTTTTTATTCTACCAGAATGAATCAAAAGGCATCCAAAACATAGGTTTTAGTTTCCAGACACTGATTTCTTAAAATTCAAACGGTTATAACATTCACCCTATGTTACCTTTTTTCCTATACCATATATCATATCGAATATCATTTCAGGATCTTCAATTTTAATGGTTATGGTGTATAAAAAGAATTCTCATATTAGATTTAATGGTCATTTTTGTGTTTTTAGGGTTTTTAAAGGTACATAACATTTTTGAAAACCACCGCTAATTATTTCTTGACACAATATTTAGGGAATTTTTTCCATAACCACCACAGAATGATTTAGCGGCAGTTTAAACCACCACAAAATGAAAAAAACAACTTTTAAAGAATTTTTTTAGGCATATTGTAAGTCTAGGAATACTATTCAGGTGTTGGAGGAAATGTTTCAAGAATGCATCATTTATTTTAGTGAATCATTGGATAACCATATTAGTTTTATAGTGTTTAATTATGACAAAAAATATCATTCATTTATTCAAATGGAATAGTTTTAGGATTTGTAAGGTAGACTATGAAAATCATGTCTATGTGGGTTTGGGGTAGGTGATTTAGCAATTATTGGGTTGAATCTCTTAAAACATTTATCAACTAATATCTGATTGATATAAAAATAGTTAAAAACTATATAGATTAGGCAATGATATCGTGTCGATCGGTGGGACCAACATCTAAGGTTGGAGGATAGAAAATAGGTGTTCTTGTGAGTGTCTAATTGATTAGGACACTACCATATTTGAAGACATGGAATGTTACCTCCGATGTTTCTAGGTCCATTGGAGTTTTTTTATATTTCCAGTTCAATGGTGTATCTGTAATATTTTCCTATAAGATATAATGTTATTCAGATCATACTATACCAATATTATCTTCAGTGATACCATCTCAACCATTTTCATGTGGTCATCCTCAAGGAGTTCCAGATGCACCTGGAAACATCATTTGAGGAATGAATAATTTTTATAGTAGATAATAGATATAATAATTATTGTGGAAATAAATTCCCTACATAACTTGTGAAATTAAAGAACATGTGTATCCAAAAGGAGACCTAAGATAATGAGTATGATATAAGAACATAGTGGTAGGATCTCGTCGCTGATGAGGATCAGTGATGCTTGACAATGAATCTTAGTGGTGAACTGCTATATAATGGGAAGGTTGTAACACAATTTACATTATGAGGTATGAATTGGATTTTTTTTTTTTTTTCAATACTCATGTATTTTTGTATATTTTTGATGTTGTAGGGGTTTTAAGAGGCTCTGACATGAGTTTCTAAGAAAATTATTGTCAGTGTAAATCTATAAATTAATATATTTCTCACTATATGTCCATTG